>JASVER010000123.1:81927-769437 GCA_030449065.1 Oceanodroma leucorhoa | reverse complement strand
GGACCTCCCCCGTTAACCAGGACCGCTGATAAATGATGGAGAGCGGCTTGGCAAGCTCCTCCGCCAGCTCCCTCAGTACTCTCGGGTGGATCCCATCCGGCCCCATAGACTTGTGAGTGTCCAGGTGGCGTGCAGGTCGTATAACCTCTTCCTCTTCGATTATGGGGGGTTTATTCTGCTCCCCCTCCCCGTCTTCCAGCTCAGGGGGGTGAACACCCAGAGGATAACCGATCTGACTACTAAAGACTGAGGCAAAGAAGGCATTAAGTACCTCAGCCTTCTCATCCTCAGTGGCAATGTTCCCCCCGCATCCAATAAGAGAGATTCTCCTTGGCCCTCTTTTTGTCGTTAACATATTTGTAAAAACATTTTTTGTTGTCCCTGACGATAGTGGCCAGACTGAGTTCCAGCTGGGCTTTTGCCTTTCTAATTYCCTCTCTGCAGGACCTGACGAGATCCCTGTACTCTTCCTGAGTCGCCCGCCCTTCCTTCCAACAGCAATAGACTCTCCTTTTTTTGCTGCAATTGTCATCTCATTCTCTACTGTCTACTTTTCAGTTATCAATATTAAACAGTATATGGATTTTGCCTCATGGACTGTAGGTTTCCAAACATCAAATAGAGCAGACAGATATTTTTGTTAGGATGTCAGGTGGTTCAGCCTATCCTCCCCAGTGGTGGTACTCAGCTCAATGAGAAGCATTTAATCTGGTATGGTTATGAACTAAATTCATGTGGGGGTTAGATCCTTTATTTAAAAAGCAACAACAAAAAACCCCCAACAAAACCCCAAACACACACACAAAAGACAAACAACAAAACCAAAAAAGTAGTGAAGCTAACAGAGCTATGTCGGTTCAGGGCAGCTGAGCGAAGGGAGTCTGGTTGCAGAAGAACATGGCTGCTCTAAGAATTGAGCTGGTACTTTTAATGTCTTGGTCAAATTTCAGTGGATGGATAGGGTACATTGGGCTTCTGAACCATGAAACATGAAGGGTGAGATTCATCTTGCTTACTTTTAGATGTCTGCATTGTAGACAGCTGCACTGGAGTGAGTCTTCAAGCTCCCTGTAGAGCCAGTGGAGAGGAATAGGTGGTTCTCAAGGATGATTCATCTCACCCAGACATCTACATGAGGATGAGATGACATTCAGAATAAAAGTACCAGTTTCTCTTCACTAACTGTAAAGAGAGCAGAGATGATATGTGTGTCTGTTACAAACACCTAGTATTTAGATGAATCCCACCTGACATGCTTTCTGTTCCTCCCTGAAGTTGGTAGGATTTCAAAGCATTCAGTTTGATGCAAGGGATGTTCCACATTCACAAAATCAAGCTTGAACTGCCTGTGTGAGATGTGGAAGCCGTTCCACATTTGCCGTAAACTTCTGTGGGTGGCTTTTACTTGTCAGGTGGAAAACCATTACTGTTGGGTATTACAACAGTAAGAAAAAAATACATGTATTCTTTTGATCTCTGCAATAAAATGTAATGTGGAGATTTGGAATGAGCTACTGTCCAGTGACATTTAAGCATAGCTCARTGTATCAGCTTAAAAGCTGAATATATCTAGATACTCAGAATTTTCAATGATCTTACTTTGTTGTACTCATTTTAATGCTTTTTTAGGACAAGATAGTTCATTCTCTTCCTGTGTTTCACATGCAAAGCATCCAGTTTAAATACAAATTAGTCTGAAAACAATCATCTTACTTTAAATTTTTAAAGCTTGGATTTAGCTTTTAGGYTCATTAATATTCACAAACACTGCTTAGTTAAGCTTCCTTTAATTTCTCTGTGTGCTTTGTTAACTGGGATTATAGTGATGTTTGCATTTGCATGCAAGACTTTTACTATTGTGTAAATTTTGGTCATTATTATGGAAAAAAGAAATGAAAAAAATGTTGAAAATCTACCTCGGTCCCTCCAGTACTTTCTCTAACTCTTGTASTTCTCGATAGCTTTGTGAGAGTGTGTCTTTCCATATTTACTAGGTGGATTTTTCATCTCTCTTTGAAGGATGTTTGAGAGTCTTGGAACCCCAGAGGAGAAGGCAGGCTTTTGGTCTCCAGGTATGCCTTTGGCACACAGTATTGACAAGGGAACATACCCTTTCAAATTTCAAAAGCAAAGACAGCCTTGGAAGAGTCCCACGGTTGTACCGTTCTTTCACTCAATTGAGGCAGTTGTAGGCATTAGTTACCGGCCTCYGTTGCCCTGGCCAAATGAGCTGGAAAGCACAGCAGCATTTTCCTAATGATGTTCTGGAGCCAAAGTCTGCTCACAGCAGAACACCTGTACTTGTAGCCAGTGGCTGGCTGCGGAGGCTGTGAAGTGTTTACAGAAGGATAATCCATAGCTTCTTTTTTCTGTTTAATTCTAAATGAGTTTAGTGTTCTTGAAAAGTGGCAGATTAATAAGTCTGGAAGCTATAGCCTGCTATCTGTCCTGAGAGAACGTACCACTTGAACAGCTGCCGGGCTGGTCCTGTGCACAACTCTGAGGCCATGCCACAGATCTGCCCCGCTGAAGATGCCGGGGTGGCAGAGCYCTTCAGCCGCTGCCTGCGGAGGCAGTGAGTGCCCAGTCAACGGGGCACTTGATTGCTAGAACCAAGACTGATGCCACAAGCTCATCTTAGATGAGCAACCATTGCTGCTGTTGAGTTGGGATGGTTGGGATCACCTTCTCAAAAGTGAGAAGACTTGATTTAATTTCCTTTTTTTCTTTCATGAGTCATAGCTTTAATGTAGAACCTTGAGGGGATTTTTTTGTTTAAGTGTATCTCAACATTTCCAAGATGGTCATGTATATGTCGTTGTAGTGCTATTTTAATGCTTAGTTTTTAATTTCATTTCAGTTCCTTAAGCCAAGTCTTCCCTTTTGCTAGGTGCCACTGGTACCTTTACTCTTGGTGGGAAAGACAGCTCGAAATGGCAATTGTTTCTAAGGAATGGGATGGTAGAAAAGAGTTTGCACCTAAGGCAGAATCTTGAAACTTCTTGTCCGCAGAGTATTTATTACACTTGTCCAGGCTGCTAGATGTGGCAACCCCATGACCTGGGGAAAACTTGCCCAGTTTTCCCTTGAAATTGTGCCTTCGAGAGTGTCAATCAATGAGAGGGAAGACGTTATACAGAGGGTATGGTGTAATGAACAGGTTTGATCTTAAAGGCATAAATTTGCTCTTCTGAATCTTATAGGGTTCTTCGTGCATTTTCTTCCATCATAGAGCAGCGTGTAACTTTCTTCCCCCTGTCCTGTCAGCCTGACTTACAGAAGTACTGTAGCATGGCTTTCGTGATAACTTCCAACCTGTATCTTGTAAAGAAGCAGGTTCTGGTAGCAGTTGTCCATAGAGACCTCTACCTCATGTATTAACGGCATAGACGACTTCTTTAGTCTTTGGAGGACCTCAGGTTCTGGTTTTTTTTTTTGTCATGTATTTGCTGGCAAGTATATCTAGGTATGTGAGTGAGTAACATTAATACAGGCTGCTTCTGTCTTGAGCCATAGAGGAAAACCAGTGCCTGTGCGGAAGCCGTGCCAGTGCCCCAAGGCAAAGCTTGAGCTGAGCAAACACGCTCTGCCTCTCAGCTGGGCTTTTTAGCTTGGGCTTGGTGCACGTAGCTTTTGGCAAGCATGGAAGATGGGGGAAGGAAGAGAGAATAAATGGCCATGTCATACGGGCAACCTCCCTTGCAGATCAAGAGTGAGCAGGATGCAGATCACTGCCCAAGGCTTGGATGATCAAGAGGAACAGTCCTTCAGTATCTGTAACTTAAGATAACTCCGCAAAGGGAGCAGAGGTCTGCTGAGGCGTAGCAGGAGATAATCTTGCTTCAAATATTMCTGATGCTTCTCTGAACCCTAGAGCTTAGAGTGAGTACTCCCTTTCTTCTCCTTCTTTCCTTCCCTAAAAATTCCCAGCTCTAAAATCAGCACCCAAAGGAAATTTGTACATCTAGGAACTTCCCATGCAAAGAGAGCCTCCKTTTCCCTGACTGTTTTGAACGCATGCGTATTGCACCTTCCTTTGGTGTCTTTGACAACATGTCCCCTGTAGTCTGTAATTTCATGCATCCCTGTAATTTATCACTCATACAGTTTTGGCTTATGTAGTGAGAGATGCAGCAGAATCTATAAATCAGATAAAATACTATTGTAATTGTATAATAAGAAGTACCTTTATTTATTTCATGTTATGGCTTTCAGAAATGGCTCTTGGGTGGTTGTTCTAGGGGGTGGAGCATGTTAAGGGGAAACAATACAATAGAATTGTCTGGCAGCCCACCTTGTGCATTTGGACTTGGCAGGAAGTAATTCATTAATTCAGTACCTATTTCAGACCAACAGTCTGCCGAGTCTAGTTTTCTTCTACTGAGAATGTCTGTTATGGGGGTGCATCACAGGAGCATGTAAGAAACACAGGAGGAAAGTCATGGTGTAACTCTTAGGGATGTTCTCTTTCCCACTTCAGCTAGAAAGGTGCAGAGAATAAATATGCCTTAGGATTTGTTTATTTATTGAAGTTCAGTCTGGTGGATTTAGGATTTTCCATTATCCACGTCGGTATCTAATCCTTTGTTGAATCAGTAGCAGGATGCAGTCTTTGTTTGCTCCAATTTAATAAATCATGGGAAAGATTGGGGAGTGGGGGTAATAGTTTCTGTATCTTTTTGCATTATGGAGTGCTTCATCCAAAGTGTCATTAAACTAATCTGTCCTGCTCAAAAAGAGGTGAGAACCTGAATGTAGCCTTTGATAAAATCTAAAATAGAAAGTAAATAATCCCTTTGTTTAATACATGTACCAATTAAAACTTAGGTTGCATGACAGTTCCGTACACAGTTTTGGGCATCTTTCTGCATTCGTGAAGGAGATGTGCATATGTTTCTCTTGCTCATGCCTATTCAACTGCTTTATAAAGTCAAGTTGTGATGGATATGACCCTGGAGAGTCCTGTGAATTTGTGTAATATCTGTCCGCATAAGTGAAGATTGTAGGCTTGGGAAATGTAGCTTGAAAGCAATATTATCAGTTGTTCTCTGTTAAATTTCTTCACAAGAATTCACTTTTCTACTTTTATTCCATACAATAATTATCACTTTTTTTCACTGCAGTTACTGCTGTACCCTGACCCCCAGCTCTGGTCACAGACACATTGCATTAGGTTTCTGTAGAGCCCTATTGAATGTACAATGCCACATGGACTGGATTTTGGGTTAGGAGAGAATAAACAGATGCAAAACCCGGTTCTCTTCTTGTGGTTCAAACTGTCAGAACTTTTGGGAACAATATTGCACTAAAAATCAATGTTTGCTTTAGTGTTAGAGGTTCTAGCTTTCTGATACTGATTAATTTTGGTTTTTTTTTTATTTTGTTTAGTTTTGTTATTTGAGTAGGCTCCAGCAAAGTAGCGTTCAGAGATCGGTGCTGTAAGAGGCAAAACATTTTATCCTGTCAAACACACACATGTGTTGCTTGAGTCCTGCTGATTCAGATCAGAGTGCTTTAGATTACGTAAATGAGTATCAGTATCATTTGAAAGATTTTGAATTAAAATAGAGAATTTGCCATAGTTTGCAGAATCTGTCACTCCAAGATAAAGTAAAACTGCCAGAAAATGATGAAATTTTGAGACCTAGTTTTAAAGTTTAGGAAAATAAGGTGGTTAGAACTGCAAAAGTCATACGGTATCACCAACGTGGAAGTAATGGAAGAGGCAGAATCATTAGATCTTCCACATTTTGCTTTGATGCAGCAAGCACTGCCTTGCTGAATCCCACTGAAATGAAGGATGTTCTAAGAAAAGAGCTGTTGAGGCTATAAAAAGACCCTCTTCAGATGTGCTTCCTTCTCTCTCACTGTGCATCTATAAAAACTGTTGATATATCTTACCTAAATAGAAATGAATCATTCAATAATTGGCAGTAATTCTAACTATCATTTATATAGGACCAACTAGTATTTACTGTGTGTAGTTTCTGTTGTGGTATTTCGGGGTGAAAAAGCCACATGCATAGTCCCAATATTAAGGGATTAATTACCTGAAACTTTACTGCCACAAATAATTTCTTCGTTTTGATTTAAGTGTGTAAGTTGTATCATAGCTTCAAGGTATTATTTGCATCCATAACATCTGAGCATGTGAATAACTTTGAGCCTGAGGCGTGATGTGTGTTTGTGCTTCTGTGTAAAGCTCAATTTAGCATCAAGGTTTAAGAATTCTTCTGTATGTGACACATTCGTTTATTACTGTGAAAGAAAAGAAGGAATATAAGAAAAAGAAAGTGACTAAAGATCCTATAAAAGCCATGAAAATATCCAGTTGCACAGATCTGTAAAGCTTAGCATTGGTAAAGATGAGATTATTGTTTCTGAAAGCATGCTGAAATAATGCACTCTTTCCCTTTGAGACCATGATAAGTCCCTTCGTACACTTTCTCATCTTAAGAGATGAAAACTGCTAAGCAACAGAATATTTTAGCTCTGTACTAGCAAGATTTTTCTGATTATGTAGGAAGGTAATTACAAAAATAATTTTTTTAAAGAAACAGCAGTAAAACATGCTTCCAAAGCAAAATCATCATTTTTTTTGTACTTAAAAATAATAATAATAAAGTTCCAAAGTATTTGTTGAAATAAACCTGAATAGTTCTCTTCAGCCAAATCTTTTTCATTGATGTTTTTTATCTCTTCAAATTCATGGTATCCTGTGAAGGGATCAGTGTTGCCAGACGTGTTCTTCTGAACATACCGTAACTCTGCCTGTGAGTTGGTTTCCTCGAGGAAGCTGCAGTAGRTTTCTTGTGCTTTAGAGTATTAGTGTAAATGTGCATTTGCTGTGTTCCTCGTCTTCCATCTCTGTATCCGTTCTGACTCCACGTTCCCTGTGCTGTCCTAGAAAGAAGTATCTCGGACAGAAATAGTAACTAGATTTGGGCAAGTGTTGCAGGCATTTGTTAATCCTGGAAAAGTAAAAATTATAACCTGGGAGCGTGCGCTGGTTTGTGCTCGAACTCAAGGGTGGTTTAAAAAACAAACAAACAAACACACACAAACAAACCCCAAAAAAGCCCACCCCAAACCAAACAAACAAAAAACCACAAAAAAACCCCAACAAAAAACCAAACCAAAATAAAACATTATCTTTTGTTACTCTGAAAAAAGATTTGCTTCAAGTATGTTTGTGCTGCTTTATATTGCTTTTCATGAATGTGAGTTGTGGGGGTGCTCGAAGGAAGAGCTTGTTATTCACTGCGGGGCGGGTGTTTGACGGCAGAATAGAGGATCTGTGCCTGAAGGTGACCCCTCGTCTCTCCCTGGGATGAGGATGGTGTGGGTGCAGCAAAGCCCCTGCGAGGGGAGAGCCGCCGAGCAGCCTTGGGGTGGTTATGAGAGACGCGAACGGAGTCTGAGCTGTCAGGAGGAAAAAAATGCGAGCCCCGGAGGTCTGCGCCTTGTGTGACTGCTTGGGAAAAAAACACGGGGGGAGAGCAAAAGGGTGTGAGGGGACGCAAGTCGGGTACCTGTGCCTGGTGCAAAGGCAGAACGGAGCTTGTCTGCAGGATGTGTTAACCGTTGTGGGGCTTAGTTCTACTTTTGCGAAGTATTAGATGTCAAGGGGTTTTTTTGGATGACACCACAGACTGCTTCAGAATACCCTAAAAACTCAGAAAGGACAATGTTGCTGGCACTGCAAGCTGCTTAGGGCGAGCACTGTGCTCTCTACTTGCCTGTTAAGGCTGTCTTAAGGTACTAGAGGTGGTATTGCGATCATTTGGGTCTATTGTAACAAGTGTAGAGAGATACTGAGAAATGGAAATAAGAGAAGGGTCCTGGTCCCAGAATTTTACTACTTGAGAAATACAGTATCTTTGCTACTCTTATGGTTTCTGCTTTCAAATTAATTTCTCCTTAAGCTAACCCCTACACACTTAACTTCTCTAGAGCTTTTGGATCAGTGGCACAGAAACGCTGAGTATTTGTACCGAGACACTAGTGTGTGCCGAGTTGGAGTCGTTCTTGTCCGACTGGGTGTCTAAGCTACAATCCAGCGCGCATCATCTCTTGCCTTCTCCAGGCCTACTGGGAGAAGAACAAATGACCTGCTGGCCCGTAGATAGGAGCCTGGGTGCTGGGTATCTGCATTCAGTTCTTTGGTGTCCTCCAGAGGTTTTGTGCAAATTTGATGAAAATTTCAAAGGTGTTAAGGACACGGGAGATATACAAGAACTTAATGCCAGTTTTAGAAAGGTGTTAAGTGATTAGTTCCCACTGTTTTTCAGTAGGAGTTTATATGTCTGGCTGCTGCTTTAAACCTTGCTAATTACCATCTTATAGCTTTAGGTACATTACTACATCTAAAAACATGTCCTGTGACAGTTCCTCACTCATACAATAGGAATAATGTTTCTTCATTTCACAATAATGAAAAGGGTGAGCGTATGAAAAATTGTTAGGTTCTTGAATTCTATGGAATCATGGACTACACGCTTAAACTAATCCTTTGAACAGCACTTGATCATAAGCGGTTCACTGCTCATAACTGTAGTTGCTCTGTTTTCTCAGCAACACCTGACAGATTTTTGTCTTTCACTTGAAAGCTGAGTTTTGTGTGAAAAAAAACCAAAGTTTTGTTTTTATCTTGCCTCTGGAGCAATGGCCTGTGAGCATAAAACACTGGGGCAGAGGACATTTCAGAGAACTACAATTGACACAGAGGATATCGAGAGGGGAGGGGATGCTTGAATTAATTTCAATTTGTTGTGGGAATACTTAACAGACAGTGAGGCTGCAGTGATGCAGAATGCAGTGCTTCCAGTGGCTTTGGGAGGGATGGGATTAGAGGAATAGTGATTAAGATTATCCTTCCCTTTTAATGCTTGTGTTATGTCTATATTGGAATAGTCACTGTGATTATCTGTATACCCTGAGATTGATTTCTTGTTGTCCTCCTAAGATGATGGAGTAGGAGTGTGGTTTTTATGCAAACATATTGTGAGTGTTGGACAAATTCAATATTGGTTATGAGCTGAGAGGATCTTTCTTTAGGCATTGGTGTGAGATGCAATCTTTTTGTATTTTGCTTTTACGCGAAAGATCTGCCTCTGGCCTTCAAATGAAATATTTTGATCCGTTCCTGCTCTTGATCTCCTGTAATGTTTCTTGAAGTGGAATTAGTTTTTTCAGATTTGGAAGTGCTGTTTTGTTGGATACCGGTCCATAATGCGTTTAACTTCAAACATGTTCTATTAAAGTTCAGTGAAGCTGAATCTCTGTTTTTATTTCTCTGCCATTCAAATCAATATCCTTCATCTATTTGCCAATGGGAGGCAGAAAAAAAGAATGGTTTGTGTAGGTGGCAGTGGCTTGATTGGCAGACATGATAGGAACAAACAGGAGGAGATAAGTTGTTTTCTTTTTTTCATGTTTCTTTGTTTTCGAAGTTCCAGGTTTTCCAGTAGCGTCTCAAGCAGCTCTCAAAATGATGCAATTTCATCTTCTGAGGAACACATGCCCTGTCAATGTATAATTTGTTGTCAGCTCCAGCAGAAGGCTCTTCCCTAGTGAAATCATTTAGGACTATTTGCTACTGCAGGTGTCTGTCTTCCTCATATCATCCCAGGCAGATGCAGCTGATTTCTCTGACAACACCTGGATACACACTAAAAAGATAAGTCTGCTTGGAAGAGCGTGAATATGACCAACTACTTAAATCTATTCCTGCTTATAAAGAAATGCTAAGAAAGTCCCTTCAATCCTTAAAATGATGGAGTTGTAGAATTTTATTATTTCTCTTTTTGAGTCAATTAAAGCTGAAGTACCACTTTGATAGGCTGTGGAACAGAGAGTAGAAAGTAGGATAAAACTGTAGCATAAGTGGTGACTACAGTCATAGCACCCAGTGGAAATATTAGCGGAGGTTAAGATTTTCAGAAATACGCTCCGCGGTGCCCTAATTCTGCCTCTGTCAAGGTCAGTGATGAAAGTCTCCCTGGCATCATTTAGAGCAAATGTAAGCTAATGAAGAACACTTTGACAACTCCACGCTGTAAAGGTTGGCCACTGTAAAACTGCAGCTGTAAAACTGTGGAAGGCTGCTTTTTAAACCTGTCGCCTCTAAAGAGCTTGTGCTCAACCAGCTGTAGAGTGGCCTGGTCTTTAAACTTCTTTTTAACATTCCAGTTTCTAATTATGATTGGAGACTGGCAAGCTTGTAGACTTGTTTTGCTTCTCTACCTGGTTATTTTCCCAGGTAAGATTCTCAATGGATGATAAATCCAGTTAAAGGTTAATGCAAGATAGATCCTTAGAGTTGAGTTCTTCAGTGCTAAGACTGCAGTGTAGATATAAGCACTTATTTATGCAAGTTTACAGATTAATATGGATATGGGTTCTTGGTTTTCTATCCGTTTCTATCAGCGGGTGAATCATGTGGGTTGTTTTCATTAGATTTGGTTGTTACTTTTGATCTGTCTATGTATATTTGAATTGAAATTAAAATAATGGGGAAAAAATGATACTTCAAGATAATTAGATACATAAAACAGTCTTAAATATACTGTCTACAAAAGAAGAAAATAAGTTTATAAAGATGTTTTATGTTTAAAATTGATTTATTAAAGTATCTTATTAATATAAAGTTGAATTAAATGAGTATTTAATATAAGCTATGCAGAAACCTTCAGTTACTTGCCTTGAGCGCGACTTACAAGAAATGGGGCGGTTGCTTGCTGTGGTTTTGCAGTGTGAGCAGGGGAAAAGGTCAAGGCATGCAGAAATGAATGAGCAGGGGACYGAGGATTCCTGCGCTGGTGACGGTCCTGCCCAAACGGGTGCGAATCATTTCTCTGAATTGAGGAGCTTTATCGTGCTCTAAGGTCAAGGGCTATTTTCCTTTCAAATTCTTTCTCAAGTTAGTAAGCTTTTTCCTAGCAAACTGTAATACCTTCCTAGTCTTCTTTAAAATGTTCTTTTGGATGAATCCACACTCCAAATTTTTACTTAATGCCCACATTTTCACTTCTGCTGGCCTCCTGATCACCACAAATCCTCTTTATCCTAGTGAATTGTGAATATGGAAAACTTCTTTTAAATAATGCTCTGTGTGAGCACAAGATAATTATGTTTATCTATTTCAAGCAAACCCAGCTTTCACACCACATTAAGTCTGAAAAGTCAAGCATTTAGAAAAAGCAGTATTACAGCTGAAGAGCAAATCTACGTGCTGTTTTTATTGGCACTTCAGCAATACCTTTACCTTGTTTCTTCCTGTGATTTTTGGCCAGCTCGACTCAAAAGGCTGTCCTTGAAGGCAGTATTTCTTCTGTTGGAAATCTGTTTCCTCCACTTGTCCCTTCTCCGGTGCTGCAGAGTAACTTCTGCAGCAGAGACAGCCGTGACCTCTGGGGCCGGGTCCCGTCAAGCGGGTGGGAACCGACTGGCGGCGGGGGGAGCGCCGACCTTGGCAGCGCGGGGGGTCCGCGCCCACCGAGGCTCCTGCCTGGCTGGGATGAAAACCGGTGACTCTCTGCTCGCAGTAGCAAAGGGGGTTTCTTTTGCTTCAGTGTCCGGGAAAGTTGAAAAGTGACTCTTCACATGAGTTGTTGGAGTCATCTGTTGGGGCTTTTTAAGAGCTGAGGCGTGGGGCTTGCTAGCACTTTACTTTCCAAATACGTAATTCTGTCTGACTTAGTTGAAGTTATGGTTTTCTTTCATTCTGGATAAGTTTAGAGCTTCAGCAGACTTTCAAATAAAACAAGTCATCTATTGGTGAACTCAGCTACTGATCAGGAACAAAATTATGTGCTTTTTTTTTTAACACAAAGACTTAAGATTGCAGCTGCCATCTCATAAATTTTAAGCAAGCCTGCTGAAGCAGATTATTTTATACTTTGTGAAGCTGCATAGAATGCAAGCGCTTAACAAGATGGGACCCCGTAGACACACCTGACAGCAGCTTTATAAAGCTGGTGCGCATACACTGAAGAAAACATAATATGTAAAGGCCAGACACGTTTTTCAGACAGATCCACCACTATTGATAAACCACTATTGATTCACAGACATGGGGACCTTCAAGGCTGGAGATGAGCATCTGGCACAGGTGTAGCTGTGCCTGACAAAGAGCAGAGGAGTTTTGCCCTTTCATTGAGAAATATGTAGTTAATAACTTGGGCTCACTTCAGTTCCAGAAATGAATCATAAGGCTTTTACTCAGCCCTTTGGTAACGTCCTACTCCTTAATAAACAAGACAGCTGTCCTCTCTGCCAGGATTATAAGTCTGGATGAGCACCCCTCTGGAAGAGTGGCTGCCTTCCCCTGCTTCTTGTTACGGCCGCTCGTAGATGTRCATTTTGCTGTGTGCAATACAAACACAGAGTCAAGAGAGGATCCGTGCCCCACAGTGTTCACACCGTATGTGTAAGGTGAGAGAGCAGGTGGATAGAGATGATATGCAGAAAGGGTATCGTGAACCGGTGCTGCTTTTATGTTACCTTGGAGGGAGGAGCGTGGCGGCAGAGGGCACGGGGTTGCCAGCAACAGGGTGAAGTTTCTTCTGTCATCAAGCAAATGCTGCTCTGTGATGAAATGCCTTCAGTAAATGATGTTATGGGATGCTGTGCAAGAATTCTCTACCAATGGTAACTTTACTATGGACTGGGCAAAAATTCATGCCTTCTAGAAATTTTTTTGTGTTATATAAAGATGTCCTTTTAAATGCCATTACTTACTACCTTCAATTTTACGATTACAATGAAAATTCCAGGGCTGCTTGTCCTGATTGAAAATGTCATTGCTTGCTGTATAGGATATATTTTCACTTATTGGAACAAACCTGTACAGTATTGTACAGCTTACTGTACAGTAAAACTTCAAATTTATGCTGGCAGGACAGAAAACCAATTCAAAGGGAATTCTCATACTTCCCTTAACAAAAGATCTCTTCACTGCGGAGGACAGTCTGTCTGTAACTGTGCAGCGTTTATATTCCCTGCCTTACTGCTGCTCTGTGACCGAAATGTTAGCTCACTGGCTGACTTTCTCATCCTCTCATTGTAGAAATAGTTTTTTTGTCAGCTGCATCTAACGTAGCAGTCAAAGATGACTCAAATGGTTTGGGCAGAATTGTCTCATCTATGAGCTCTCCTAGTCAGATCCATTCTTTAACCAATTCATTATGATGTTTGAGGCATCAAGTGAAATAGTATGTTTGCATACCTAGAAAGGGATGAGTAAGAAGACAGCCGATTAATTATGTTTGGTTTTATCAAACTCTTCTTTTTTTTTTTTTTTTTTTGCATACGCTCTGTTTCCCACTAATGGTTTTTAGATATACCGGCCAACTGAACCCTTTGAAACTGATTTTAAATTCCTTCACTTGTGAAAGAGTTGAAACCTCTTTTTGGTCAGCTCAAGTGCTGTTAGTAGCTGGGAGAAGAGAGAGACTGAGATTTGTGAGTAGCTGGAAGGAAGTGCAGTGCTGAGGAGTTCTGTGCTGGGTGGCCGCTGCCTGGCTGGCCCACACCTGCAGAGCTGCCCCTGCTGTGGGGAACAGGGCAGGAATGGGGGCACTTGAGCGGAGGATGGAGAGGGAAACAAATCCAGTGAAAACCAGGTTTCATTACAGCCTCTGCAACTTGCTTGGCGCTGCCTTCGCACGCCTTTCTCTCCCAAAAGCATTAAAACCTCAAGGTTTGCAACACTACCAAAACAGCTGTGACAAAGTATTTCAGGAACCAGACAGAACTACTTCTCCTGAAATAACCAGCCAAACTTTAAAACCAGCACTCTTCCAGAGCGCCAGCTGCTGATCCAACCCCCAGAGCTGGAGCGCTGCGGAGCTGCGCTCGGTTGTTTGTCCGGATCCCATCAGCTGAGGCTGTAGCTCTGCATTCTGCTCCTGGCTCTCTAGGAGAGAGGTGTTCAAGGTAGCATTAGTTCGTGGCTTTTGGGACTGTAGGCACTAGGGAGACGGAGGGGTTATCCAGCTGGTCTCTTGTTTTAGCAGAAAAAACCCTTTTTATTATTATGGGTGGGAGGATCACAGCTGACAGCATGCATTGGAGCCAAATCCTGTTCTGAAATGCATTAGTACAGATGTAGAGTCACTGCTTAAAAAAAAAAGATGACATCTGGATTTGTGCTGCTGTAACAGAGCAGAATGTTGTCCTCTGGGTATAGTTTCTAAGTACTGAACAGACAGAGGCTCAAACGTTTTAAATATTGAAATGTTATGATGKTTTTTTTTCAACGTGCTCATTTAGCAAAAACTAACCAGGAAAATATGGAAGGTAGCTACTCCCTTTTCATGTGCCTCCAAGGGASAGAATCCCTTCTCATGCAAGGAGAGCACTCAACAGCTCACCCGGAGACTTAGGAGCTCTAATGTAGTATGTCCCTTCCCAAGGACTGGATCACACAGCTGTGGGAGAAGATTTCCTCCAGACTGGCAGCGTTTTGTGACTCATACTCTTTGAGTCCAAGGTCCAGAGACTGAGAGCTGCTGCTGTTACTGTAACCTGAAATCTTGCCTCAGATTTTGGTTTGATCTGATGCACTTAATTCTCTTCTCCTCACATACATTGCTTTATCAACAAATAAGTAGAGCAGGGTTTGTATAAGTGTTCTTTGTTCATCTGCTGTTGGGTTTATTGTAATTCATAATCTAAATTGTGTATTAAAAATAATGATAAACGTTGACACAGCATCTCCCTTTTTTTAATTTCCTGCCTTTTCCTGGCAACCTCAGCATCAAATAGTTGTTTTTTGAACCACTGCTGCACTAGACTTGACCTGAAGACTATTCCAAATGATGTTCTCTCTGTTCTGCCTAGTCATTAGTTTGTCTGCTATTCTGTACATACCTCACATTAAGTCCCCTTCCTTTATTACACTTCATTGTGCCCTACCTCCTGGGAACAGGGCAAATATTTGCCTCCCTGGGATTGCAGTGAGACTGAAATACTAAGAGGCACCACCTACGTGGTTCTTCCATGTGCATAATTAAGGTGGATATTTGTACATGTTTTTTTAGAGCAGCTTAATTAGCCATATCATTCTGCTCTGCGGAGTCTTCCTCTGTTGAATTGCGTGGCTCATTCCTTTGCTGTTGTAGAGGTGTCCTATTTGTCGGTGCACTCTTTCTGGGTCTGCTCAGTGATACACGTTTTTTGGTTGTGTCTGAGTATTTTAGAAGTATGTCAGCTCTATAGATAGCACTTTGTCTCAGTTTTTGAGAAGATGTGTTTTGTGTGGCATTCCTGGGGAATATTCCTGTCCTGAAGATGCTGTAAGGTTCAGCCCATTCTACGTCTTATTTACTGGAAACAGAAAAGAGCAGGGAAACAGCGGAGAGATGGATGGATAACGAAACTGTGATAATGAAATTAGTCTTCCCTATGTCCTTGGTTTGCAGTCTCACCTCTGCTTCCCAACATAAAATAGTAAGAAGGAAATTAAATACTTGATTTCTTTAAAATTTTAATGCCATTGAAATCACAGCTCTAAGATTAGAGGAGACTTAAGTGGCTTCTGTCATTTTAAGTGGCTCATTATCAGAATGCTGATAACAAACTTTCATCTTCACTAGATGGTATTAACAGTGATTGGATCAGGCACATCTTGTATTATGTCACCTACCTCGTTATCTCAATGATCAGTCACAATAAACCATTGCATTTCTTATGTGTCTTCGGCATGTGATAGATTTCTCTGCTACTTTCCAAAATCCAGGTATCCTCTGGGGACGTGTTGTATGTTTGCCTTGATAGAGAAGTCTGCTTCTTCCTTTTTATTAACGAAGTCAGAGATAGTCTTTGGCTTTCTCTACCTTTCTTCCATTATTTTCTGGACATCTGTGGCTAAGAAATGAAGAACCAATGTATAAGTGATTGACTTGTCATTTCTGTCTTGAGTTGTCATCTGCAGCAAACCCATCACACTGGGAAATGCAGGAGCTCAGTAGTTTGAGGAAAACAAACAGCACTGCATCTTGCAGCCTCTCCGCGATGCTGCGATGTCTGGTGGCTTTAAACCGATATTTATACATCCAATTAAAAGAAAAATCACTGTCCTAATTGTGAAGGATGTGGAAGACTGGCTTATGGATGATGATGTCAGTTTAGTTTTCTACAACTAGTTATTATGTAAATAATGTAAATTCAGAGGGTGTGTTTTGTTCCTGTAAATGCAGGAGAGTTTTCTGCCTTTTTGAAAATTTGAGACATCAAATCTGTGTGAACCAACTTAATGTGATAYTATGTCTAGGAGTACAGTCAACTTTCTTCAGTAGATGCTGGACTGTATTTAGATGAAGACTTACTGGCTTCAGCCACTTTATATGGTTGTTCTTTATTTGCCTTTTTTTCACCCTTTGCCCAAGAAAAATACTACCAGACTTTTTTTCAGTTTATTTTGCCTAAAGCAGAAAATATACTAAATGACTCTGTCTGGAAATAGAAGCTTGAATAATGATGTAAGCATTTAGAAGTGCTTTGATTAACCACATCAGCCTTTTACAATTTGGGATAAAATAGAAAAAAGAAATGGTAGACCTTTTGTAATGGGATTTTTAATTATTTCTGTGTCTTTGGGGCAATACTGAATTGGAGATTTTCTTGCTGGGTCATATCCATGGGAGTGGAGGGATTGTTTTGACTAAAGCTCTTACAAATTCATCTGACCATTCTTTTAAATGGACTGACCTAGAGTGAAGTATTTGCTMTCTACTTCTGAATATCCTGCAGGAGTGACGCTTCCACGTTAAATTGCAAATACCTSTCTTTTTGAATATTGGCACTCCAATGACAGAACAAGGGAGGGAAAAGTTAATTTACAAACTGTGCCAACAGAGTTTGGAAAAAGATTTAAAGTTAAAAATGCAATATTAGGTAATTAGGAATAAATAYTGTGTAGCACCTTCTTGCAAAATAGATTTGTAGTTGAATATGCGTGCACGTTGGGCGGCAAGTTGTGCGACTCCCTGATTTCRCTGCACAGATAAGGCTATTAATGGTGAAAATGAACTCATGGCTATTCTTTAAAGCTTGGTACCTAAAATGGGCTAAAAAGGAATGATTAATGACTATGCTGAATGGGAGGACTAGTCTTTACTTTTTTAAGCAGAATTCGTCTTATCCCTTTTGAAAAGCTCAATATAGTTTGAACAGGCGAGGACTGAAGTTCCGGCTGCAGCAGGACGAGGCGTTTCGGGGGCCGTGCCGGGTGCGGGCACCACCCAAAAGCTGTCCTCTTCCCTGGTGCGTGGGGCGTCAGTGAATAAAGTTATATTTCGTATGTAGTGCGTGAAGTCCAGAACTTGGACCGTGGTTTTTCTTGTATTTCTTGGCCTGTGTTATGTCTGTTGTAAGTTTAGTTTGATGCAGTTTGCTTTGTTGTTTCATTTGAAAGGATTTGGGTGACAGGCCTGACCCTCTGGCAGTGCCCTCAGCGCAGCTGCYCAGAGTGGATCCATGCCATCAAAGCTACGTGGGATTTCCCTCTGTCTGCTGACGTGAGCTGGGGTCAGGCAACTAGATTAGAAGGGGAAAATGATTTTTCCACTAAGCATTCTGTTGATTTTTCTGGAGACTGTTAGCACTTGAAAAAAATAACCTAAAGGAGACCTTAGGCGGCAGACGGGGCGCCTGTGACAGAGCAGCTCTGTTCATGGGGCGGCCGGGAGGAGAAAAGCCAAGTGTGTTYGTGTGGCGCTGAATTAGCGCGGAGAGAAAAGAACTGCAGGGGAGTTCTGCCGTGCCTTTGTTACCGGGGTAAGAGTCTGACAAAGGGAAGGTGGATGTGGAGAAACATTAATGAATAAAATGTCACCTGTGAAAGTCATTATTTTCTTCCTTCTGTCTGTATCAAAGAACACACAGGAGTGCTGGATGGATAGCAGCACTCTTGTTAAGTGGAGCAGGGAACGGAGGGTTTGTCCTGGCCTTTTAGTTATACACAAGAGACGAAAAAGTTGTTTTGTTACCACTAACTAGAGAAGAGCTTGCTTTTTTTTTTTCCTCCTTGTTCTTTCTCCAGTGGGATTGCACTCATCCGCAACTCATAGGTCAATTCTCTTACCTTTTGCCTTTTGAATTACAATTATCTCTTTCTTGCCTGGGCCTGTTCTTGCCATCCTTTTATTACAAATTAGTTGAATTAGATATTCTGTGAGTTTAAAACTCAGAAGACACYATGTATTTCTTCGAGATATCCATCCTATTTATAGTTACTATTGCTCTTACTGTTTTTCCCTTGCTTGAATTCTGGGCATTAGCTGCAGATATAAACTCCAGCAATAGACCAGTGTGGGGGCTGTTCTTGGTCGACTCTTCAATGCTGAGTTTTAATTAACTTGAGCAATGGGGCTTCTAAACTTTTACTTTGACAGTCTTACATTAATATATGCCTTGTTCGCCTTCTTTAGCTCTCTGGCTCTTTCCTCACACTYATATACGAGCAAAACGCTGTCCTGCACATAACACACTCCAAGGAGAAGATGGAAAAAACGAAGCTCAAGTGACAGATGTTAATCACAATACTTAATGCTCTGCTGGAGACACAACACTGATGAAGGCTGGATAAGAACYCACAACTCCTGATTCTCCTCTTCTGCATACAGGGATGAGTATGTGTGCAAGGTAATTAATGTCAGTGGAGTGGCTCTAGGTTTACACTGCTGTTACTGAATAAAAAACCATGCCCTTGATCATATTTGAAGTCTGGCAAACTGAAAACTTTTCTTCTCACTGACTGCAGTTGCAACATTTAAACTAAAATCATAAAGCTTTATTACCCCTGCTGTTCTTGCTGCCCTGTCCTTTCAGGTTTCTCTGGACCCGAAGGGGCCCCTTTCATCTCCTAATTGAGGTAAAGGGGGATTCTTTTTCTGCTGAATTCTGCTTTTGCTTGCTTAAAAGCTTTTCCTTCAGGCAAAAGTCTGTGCAACACTCCATTAACACCAAGTGGCAGGGTTTTTCTTCCCCTTCACTTGGGAGAAATCACAGAAAAAAGGGAATTAGCTACTTCTGTAAAACTCTGGAAGTAGGTGATAACTTTTCAATTTTCATCTGAACACAATATGCATGTATGAATTTCAGAAAAGTTGGTATTTCTTCTCTAAGTTACAGAGCATGTAATACAGGYGAAAATATTTGGAAGAGACTGAGTTAAACCAGTCTTTTAAATTTTAGTGGTGTGCCCCACTGAGTCTATAAAGTTCCTTTGTGAATCTTCCCTTTAACCTTTGGGATTTACATACCTTGCAGAGAATGCGGAGTGCACTTAACTTCTTCTGGATGCCTTTTTTTGCTCTAAAAATATTTCCTGTTCAGTAGAAGGATGCTGTACTTGTAAAGTTAAATTTCTACGTGTTTATATTTAAATAAATCTTCTTGTCTGCATTTATGCAACCCTGGGCCATCAGCAGTTGGGGAAGAACTTCTCCCTTCCTGCAGACCCTCTCTCYGAAGCAACTCCTCTGCCCCGCTCAGGCAGATGGATCGTCGAGGCTCAGCCTTGCGGTGTGCCGTCAGGGTAAAAATGTCAAGGAAAGTGAATTCCRGAGCTTGAGGCCATCCCCATGGAGTGGATTGCATCGTGCCCTCACGTATACATCTGTTTCTCTCCACTGCTGTGTCTCAGGGCATTAGCAGAGAAACTAAGCAATTTTAGCTATTCCCAGGACATATCTCTAGTTTTCCTTTTAGCAGACAAAATGCTTCATTTTTCCTAAAACCCTGGAGCGYTGCAGACTTTAATTTACAGAAATTAGTTTCTTAAACTGAAATTAGTTTAAATCCATGAATTTTGCAGAAC
Source organism: Oceanodroma leucorhoa (assembly GCA_030449065.1). Lineage (NCBI taxonomy): Eukaryota > Metazoa > Chordata > Aves > Procellariiformes > Oceanodroma > Oceanodroma leucorhoa. The sequence goes on along the minus strand of JASVER010000123.1, from coordinate 749,612 downwards.
TTGAGGAAGCCATAGTGCGTTAAAAAAAACAGCACTGAGTTGAAAGAGGCTGAATGTACAGGACCAGCGAGCAGGTTTTCTGCAGAATTGTTTGGGGCTGGTCTTTCTCAGATGGAATAATGTAGCAGCACATAATGCATTCATATGCAAAGTGCCTTGCACATGTTCCAAGTTACTCCCTGCCAAACCCCTTTGCATTGCTTCGGGAAAGTGCGAAAAAATCTTCCAATGTTATAGATGGGGGAATTGGGTTGCAAAGTGACTTGTTTAAAGCAGTAAGGAACATCTGTACCAGAGATGGTACCAGTATTTGAAAATTCATTGATCTTTGCTTAGATTTCCTGGAACCAAGTCCAATCTGAAGAGACACTGGGCAATCCYGTCTTGAATTTTGTTGCAAATGCTATTGTTGATGTCAGTGAACATCATGTCAATGAATTTTGCATCAGGTCCAAATGATTATGGGATATAAAGCATTGAATTTTCATTGTTATGGGTTTTTTAAATTTATATTTGTGGAGATGCAGAAGTGATTTGCACCTGTATACAAGGGAATTTTTATATGTAATATCTTGGAAGTTACCTCAGGTAACATTTGTATTAAGAAACAGCTTGGCTTTGCAGTGCTGATTTTGAAAGCTGTCTGTGCATTTTCTAGCAATTTTAAATGCCTTAAAAACTTATCAATCACATTTATAAAGGAAAGGAAGATAAAAATGTTGTGTATGCCACGCCTGAAGTGGTAATCAAAAAATGTACGTRGCTATAGCAATTGTCGCTTTCCTATTTTTGCGGTACAGCATTGGTTTGTAAATGTAAATGAGTGCCTCTTTCTAATTTATGACATTTTACTCGTTAATTAAAACTACTGATGCTGAGCATATAATGCGAACGCTCTGTTGTTCTTTGCTGTTGTAGTGGCCCAGGCTTTGGTGGGCACCACCTTGCTCCTTTACGCTCAAAGGCGTGAACATACTGCAAATGAAAACGGTGGAGCGCAGCAACAGAGGTTGCCCTTTGGCTTTGCAAGGAAGGGCACTTTCCTGAGGACACTACCGCTAGTCCGTCTCTTAATTCTGCCTGTAAATGAAATAGATGCTACAGGAGCTTTAGTTGTAGCTCTAGTTTTCAGGAATATCTCCCTTTCTTGGTCTTTCACAGCTGACGTTCTGGCCAACCCTTCCCCACTGTGTGCTGTTTCCGATAAAGCTTAACCAAAACCGCCTCCTAATTCTTTACACTAACTTTGAAGCAGCCTCATCAAGGAATTGAACTTAACCCTAAAATAAGGGTCCGCTGTGCATGTGTAGGATGTTTTTCCATTTCCCCCCTGTGTGTGTAGTAATTGTTTGGAAGAGGKGCACAAGACACAATGGGGGACTACTTACCCTGTGATGAGCACTGCATGCCTTCTCAGGTTTTTAGTAGCCAGGACATGCTTTTCTATTTTCTGGTTACAGTGAAGCAAACTAAACATATATGAACTCAATTAGAAAACTTAGTAGTGGGGCAGGTCGCTGAATGAGGCCAGGGTGTAAGTGCAAAAAGGATGGGATGTGCGTGGAGACATCTGACAGTAATTTACACAGATCAGACCTCGGATGTTCGTTGTAAGTTGCTTGTTTGCTATTACCTAAATGTGGGAAATAAGCCAAGGATTACTTTTTTTCATGAATGACACTGTGTTGGTGGGCTTTTTGTAACTCCTGAATAATGAAAGGTTCTTAGCACTCTGACTGCTTCTTACAACACTGTCTTCATCACCGAACTGAAGATTTCTAGTTGTGTAGCAGATTGTTATATTTGTATTCATTTACTTTTACTGCCTGTTCTGCTGTTCTTCATCTTTGGGTCCTGTTCCCATACTCAGAAGAAGAGCTTTTTTCATGACGTCATTTTATGATGTAAAAGTGTCCTGCCGCACTTGCTTCTCTTCGGCATCGCAGCCTTCCTTCACACCGGTCTCCCTGCCTACCTCCCCTTGCTCCTTGTTGTTCACCAAGCATCCTCTCTAGCCTAGTTCTCCTTTTAAACCAATTTCTTTATCACTGTACATTCTATTGATTAACTAATCCAGAATGAAAATACACATCAGTAATATTTGTTTTCTGTGTCTCTTGCTTATAATGCACAAAAATCTATCAAAGAGAATGCAACATCTGTGCAGTTCTTCGTTAGCAGCTATTTGCTGCTCTTGTAATGCGGGAACAAAGGGACATCCAAGAAATTTGGAAGGTAGTGTATTTAAAACCGATAAAAAAGAGCACACATTTTGCTTGTGCCATTCTGTCTTGAGGCATTTCAGGAAAATAACTTAGTAGGCTTGGCAAAAGATGAGACGTTTACTTGAAAATCCACAGATAAATTATGTAGGATGAAGTTCTAGAAGAGATATAAAGCTGCCTGCTTTAGGACATCAGCCAACCATTCATCGCCTGGGGTTAGGCACTGCCTTCCTCCCCATGAGCCTTGTTACTGAATATAATGATCTTTGCTGGTTGCTTATACCTTCCTCCGTAGCCAGCTCCTGTTGGGCGCCGAGTACTGGACAAGCTGATCCATTGTTTTAATCCAATATGTTACTCTTCCTTTAGTTTACCTAAGTACACCAATTAATTAGTCATAAAGTTGTTCAGGCTTTTCATTAACAGGGAATGTGAGTGATTTACAGCCCACGGAAATAACGTATCAGATGAACTGTGGAGTTTGGTCTAGCTTCTTTCTGAAAGACTCTGTATGGTTATGCCACTTGCATAGCAAAGAGCTGCACTGCAGCCATTGGTATTCAAGGAGTGCTACCCAAAGGAATTTTTTAAAAATAATGATGGCGTTTTATCCTTTTCTTCCCCTCTTTCCTTAGCACTTTGCCTACATGATGATTTTGACGGAGATGTACGCGGCACAGGGCTCCCTCCCCCTTCTCGATGTACTTAGGCTTATTGTTACTGCAGCAAAGGGAGGCTGTTGCTACGAAGAGAAAGAAGGTTACTAGATCACAGCCCTCATAAATATCAGATGAAACCAGCGGGAAGGAATTTAGGTTGGGAGTAAATGACACAAAGCCCTGTGTTGGTTTTACACATGTGGGGGGAAACCTAAACAATCAATCTTTCTGTGCTGACAATTGAATATTTCTTCCCTTTGCTTTACTACGGTATTTCTGTTTCTATGGCAACCAGGGATTTTTGCAGGCTGGCAAACTCTCCCACAGCAAATCCAGGGAAGCAGGTGTTGGCCAAGGCTTTTAGTTTTGCCAGGGATGCTCCAGCTATAGTTTCCAGAGGAGGATTTAGCCCCAAGTCTGTAGGATGCTCCTTGCGAGTGATGCTCTGCCATTGCATCCCATGGGTCAAGTGCAGTTCACCATTAGTGTGGTGTTAAGGATTTAGGCTGAAAATGGAAATGAAGTTGTCAGGGCTCCAGTTTCAGTGTGTAAGTTAAACATACAGAAGGGCTTAGAAAGCCACGACTTGTCTTTCATACACACAATTTTGTGGTGGTGCGGTGTTTTCAGAAGGTATTGTTTCTCTTTCACGTTAAGTGTGAGTCGTTGTGGTTGCAAGCTCGGTCATCTCATTACCTTATGTCTTCCAGATTGTTCCACTGATCTACGTTGTTTCTAATAAGCTGCAGTAATACCCAGCACATGTTATCTTTGGATGCTAAGRAGTATAAAAATTAGTTAGGCTTAATCATTTAGATCTGTGAATTGCCACYGGAATAAACAGTCTGGGGAAGTCAAGTCAGAACTGTGCTATTCTGTTTTTATATATCCTCCGTTAAGACAGGAAAAGGAGCACAAGCTTTTCTTAATCCTGTCTCTGTGGGCAGCCAGCGAGACGCCTTTCTGGTGGCTGCACCAAGGGGGGRGGGAAAGCTTTCCCCTTCCATAAGCGTGACTTTGTCAGCGCTTGGCTGGGTGTAGCGGTCCCGGCAGCTCCGGGCTGACGGTGGGGAGATGTGCTGTCGGGCTGGGTTCCCTTTTCCATCCCTCCCGGTGGTCTCGGCATCACAGCCACGACCTGACGGTTGCTTTTACCATGAGACTGGATAAAAGGGAATGTCTYTTAGACTATAAAATCAGGCCTGTGAACTTGTATTGCAAAAGGACTTTGGGGTTTCTTTGTCTCTGTGTAGAGAAGGGCTTCCACATTGCCGCAACCCACCAGTCATGTATCAGTAAGGAACTATATCGCATTTATGCTACGACTGTAGTATTCTGCTCTCCACATAATTTCCCTACTGCTGGACGTGTTGCTGAGTGAGGGGAATTGGGGGAAAGAGGGTTGTCTTGCTAAGTGTGTCTCCGTTTCATTGGCAGCAATGAACAAAGTGTAAAATAGCCACTAAAGAAAAAGTTGGTCTGGTACAAAATTATATACTCTGTTTTCTTGCTGAGAAAGATGGTAAAATAAAACTGGAGATTAAAAATGGATCCTTTTCCTCCCAGCACAACATTCAGTAATATGAAGGTGTGAACTGTAAAGTATGAACCGGTGTTTGTAATATTCCGGAGAAGGTGGCTACTTGACAGCGGCATGGACTTGCCTCCTCCCAGACTAATGTGGTTTTGCAAGAGACAGGTGAAATTAAGAAATATTGATTCTTGGCAAAGTGCCTAAATTCTTAGTGTGTACCCAAGTCTCTTCAGACTTGGTCTAGAAGTGTCACTAGATATCAGCCTGCCAAGCCGTGGCAGGATTGAAAATGCTCTAAACAACCTGAATTGGTGAATTTGGACATACCTATTTTTGCTCCTAGGCAGATTCTGGAGGCAGAGGCCAATGGTTTTAAAAAAAATAAAAAAAAATTCGAGCTTTAAGGTGCTTGGTAGCAGCTTAGATGTGAGTGTTCTGTGTTCACATCTGACTGACAGAAGCAGCAAAATCTYGGGAGGTCTCAAACTACCCAAATGTAAATGTGCTTTACAAGCAAATGTAGCTGGGGTCTTTCCTCAGCCCCTCGTGGAATACTTCCGTCTCTCAGTACGGTTGCCGCTCTGAATAGTCTGTATGTTCTGTGGGTCATACTCAGGAAAGTATCATTCCACAAATGGCTCCTTTAAAGCAGTGCGTCTATCTGTTCACCGTGGTGTCGAAGCAGTATTTATTTCTGCTAGACCTGGAGGGCTCCTCTGGGTGAAGTGGCAGGGTGGAAACCGCGGTGCTGGGAGCCGAGCTCTTTCGAGCAGAGGTGATTCGATTATGATCCTTCTGGATGTTCTCACTCTGCCCGTGCCATTGAGACAAGGATGAGGCCTGAGGGGATGGACGTGGTACTTGTCTGAAACARGCTTTCGGCTAAGTCCGCATGCTGGCTGAACAAATCAGTAGGGCCGATGGTTTCTCCCTCCCGAGTAGAAAAGAGATGGGATTCGGGTACTGTGCCACCCACTTAGCCTCCTCTTCCAGTCACAAACGTAAAGAAATGTTCTTTTGCTCCCCGTGCCCTGCAGAGATTAGAAAGTCGAAGAATTAACCCAGTCTGAGTGCTCAGAGTTGCAGGAGGATTCAGTGCTTGTTTTTGCTGACAAAACCTTCAACTACTCATGTAATCGCTTGTTGTCTCATTTAGCCATCTGTACAGGGAGGTACTAGGGATGTTATTTATTAGCACTTACAAAACATTTTCAAGTGATCAGAAAATGAAAGCTGGAAGTTCATCATGGCATTTTGTCAGTCGCTCTCCCARCACAGGATTAAGTTTAATCTTCATAGGACCAGCCTGTTCTTAAAAAACAAACAAACAAACAAAACCAAACCAAAAACAAAAAACCAAAGTCCAGTGCTGGAGATCCAGTAGCCTTCCAGCCTTCCCAGACAAACTGGTTCCATTGCTTGACTCTACTTTTAACAGGAGATTTGTAAACATCTCCCCTCTGCTGTTGTCCTCCACGGTTAGTTATGAAAGTCTTCCAGATGCTTCCAAAGCTTTCAGCATTGTGCTAAGCCACCTTTTGTTTTGAAGTGTCTGATGTTTCATTAGGAATTTCTGAATCATTGTCAGTGAACTACTGTATTTACAAAATAAATTAAAAAAAAAAAAAAGGGCATCTCTGAAATGAACCAGTTTCAGAAACAGGCTTTAGAAGTTTATCTGACGAGACAGTGTCGAAAGCCTCACTGGAGCCTAGATATCTAACTTCTGTTATTCCTTTATCCACCAGTCTGTTACATAGCTATGGAAAGAAACGAGGCTGATCCTTGACAAACCTGTGCTGGCTGTTACTCATTTCCTTATCATCCAAATACATATAGGTGGTTTGTCTACCAATACATGCTATCACTTTGAGCAGGAATTTTAAGTTAAGCCAACTGGTTTATAATTAAATGGCTTTTTTTTTTTTTTTTTAATAGGGTACTATGTTTACCTTTGTGAATCATACAGATTCTCATCAATCCTTGAAGTTTTATTCAAAGAAAACAATGAAACCACCAGTTCTGAGAATTTTATCAGGTCCAGCCAAGTTACAGATGTCTGACATTTGTAGATATGTTCAACTATTTTTTTCTCCCTATTTTACCTGCTATCATAATACTATTTTCTTACTAGCTTCTGTAGTGTTATCTCTTTACTGCAGTACAGTGTTTTCTTGACAGCTTTTATAGCCTTTCTTTAGTTATTTCTGTGCCACTGGCCTTTCTGATTTTGGTCTTCGCCTGCCCCTGCTACAGTTTTGAGCTCATTTAAGTAATATGGTCCAGTTTCACCACCTTCTTTAGACTTCCTGCTTGCACATGAGGTCATTGAAGAATTTGTGATTAATTTTTTTCAGTTTCTTGCTGTTATCCATTCTCTGTGCCATGAAAGTTTGCATTAAAGAACTGCAAGATTTTGAGAACTGCTGCTACCTTCTGGCTTGTTTCACTGGCACATTGCCAGTCATCTGAACCCAGGGAAATCTGCTCTTTCAAATGTCCGTTGTATTTTGCTGTTGTTCTTCCGTGATCTGTGAACTCTACTGCTTCATGGTTGCCATCATTCAAAATAGTTTCAGTTTTCATATTCTCAACCACTTCTACTTCATTTGGTCAAGTTAAAGCTAGAGAGTCTTCTAGTTGCTTTTTTCCTTGTGTATCACAAAACTGTTCCTAATATATTTATTTCCAAGCCTTTTTCTAACAGTTGGTGATGGTTTGTATTACTTTTCCAACAAAGTGGTGGTCCTATCACTGCAGCTACCCAAGCGTTGATCATGGTTCTGTCATCTGGGTTAAAAATATTTCTGCATGATTGATCTCAGTCCAAAGGTAAGAACCTGCGAAAACTGAAAAACATAACAGTGTGCTTGTACAAGAAATATGGTTAGCAGAGCTGTAACAGGCCATGTAATCAGGGTTGCCCTCTTCTCCTCATCTGTCCACAGCTGTTGAAGTTGCCCAGAATAGGGAATATTTTCTGCTAAGCTGCAGAGCATCTGGATGAGGGATGATACGTCATTAAGCAATTGAATTTTGGGGAAACTTTCCTCCTGCAGATGGAATCCAGCACCCATTTGCCCTCCAAAGAACAAATCCCAAACAGCACCAGCATATAGAACTGGTTTCTACTTATGTGGCGTGGTGTGTCTATCTGTGGGTTAAAATAAGAAGGTAATTTAGCTCTAAGGAGCTATAAGTGAGGATGGAATGACTGATGGGCTTTGCTTAGTATTATCCAGAGTTAGATTTCCAAAACAGGACAGAAGGGTTCAACCAAACATGAATGCGAATGAATGCCTTGCAAATATTGGGGGGATTGGAAACACCTCTCCTGTTCCAGCCCTAACACAGGTTTCATTAATAAACATTTCTCTCTTACTGTTTGATCTGATTGCAGTTTAATTTTTTTAGGTTCTTTCCAGAAGGAGCTTGTGCCTTCTGTCTCTGGCTCTCTCTACCTCATCCTCGCAGTAGAGGGAGCACCTAATTAAATTTCATGTTCCAACCTGGGCACACCCTCTGGTTTTGGCTGCTGCTTCACAAAACCGTAGTGAGAGGCTGAGGGTGAAATGAGAGAAAACAGTGATTCAGGCAGATGTTACAACTTTACAAAGAAGAGGAAAAAAATGGGGATGCATTAGCCTTCTCTAATTATTGCCGCATTGCTTAATATCTCACTTTTTGGGGGGGAGCATAGAGCAAGCTATAGAGTACTCGGGGCTTTGATTTCAGGTTCAAGATGGACATCCTTATTCTCAAGAGCGTAAAGTTCTCCGTGCTTTCTCGAGGCACAGAAGGGATAGATGCAGAAAATTTAAACAATACTTCAGATTGCTTCAGAAGATCATAGGTGGTAGCTCTGTTTTCACCTCTTCCTTCACATAATGGTCCTGGTGTGCTCCGTGATCCTCTGGCAGCTAGGAAATGCGCTCATTGCTGCCTGTTAAAAGTGACGTGTTAGTGGAATTACCGGAACTTCATTTCAATTCTTGGCTGAGAAATAATGAACAGCGAGTTGAGGGAAAACCTGACTAATAAGAGACCTGAAGTGATGTGGGTTTTTAAAGCTATGTTATATACCTTTAATCTTTCTGAAGATTATAGGGTGACAGGATTTTCTAGAAATGGGCAGGATTGTTAAAACGGTGTGTGGAGATCAGCTGTGAAATGACTACTTTTATCATAACCCCTCAAAGAGACCTCTCTTTATGCTGTTGGGAGATAAGCGTAGGTTGTACCTGGGAAGTTATAATAAATGCTAATTGTGTTTAAGAATTACTTCTAAAACTGCTGCTTTTTCTATTTCTAGGGAGGGAAGAAGGGGAAGAGGGTAGAATTGTGACTCCTTTGAATGGTGACTGAGCTAATTGACAAAACGTGTTATTAGACTGTGTGTGGAAAAATATTTTTCRGTGCTTTGTAATAGATTCCTTTAGTTTACAGGAACGTGCTTTGTTTAGAAACAGCTATGGTTGCATGAGAACTTGTTTCACCCACCCACACGGTTGAAAACACAAATATATTAAGAATGAGGAAAAATGCCACCATTCTTCAACGTTTTTAGCTGCTTTCCTAATACCTGCTGAGGTACATGTTTCCTTTGCTTGCAGCAGATACCGAAAAGCAAACGTGTGTCCTGCTGTCGCCCAATATGCACGGATTTTCTTGGTTATGTAGTGAGTGATGCTGCTCTGGCAGTGGGTTGAGATGTTTTCTCACAACTGACAGTGCAGGTTTGCAGGTCTCTCGTGGTGGCATCTCATAATTTTCCTGCTTTTTAATCTGGGTCACGGGCAATAAATGTGACTATTCTGGCTGATCAGTTAAGGTTTGGTGCCTGCATAGCTTTGTCCTCTCTGTAGGTGTGATGTATGGGGTACGTAGGTTACACAGACAACCTTTAAAAAAAGGCACTATAAAGAATAARAGTTGGGTCACCTTGTGGCGTACGAGATCAAGGATTAAGAACATGGCTTATTCACAAATTCTACCTGTCTAAAAGCTTTACGAGACACTAGCCTGGCAGACTGGCCTAACAGAGCTGCTTTGTCTCAGCCTGATGTCTTGAACTAGACTTGCCAACACAGTCCCTTTGCTCTCTAGAGAAATATTTGCTGTTGTTCTTACCTCAGGTTCTTAGCTGTGACAGAACGCATCCTTACCTTCCTAGAAGCAAGGCAGGTTTGCCCGTCCCAATAAATAACCAAGTCCACTGCATCTTTGCGACCCTTGATGTGTTTTGTTGGAGGCATAGTATTTTTGCTTCCTGTACCTTGTAATTAATTCTGATCATGAGATATCCAGTGCCACAAATGTAGGTTAGTATTAAGCTATTGGGAAATTGGCCCCCCTCCTCTATGCTTTTCCAGTCTGGATGGATGTGATGATTGCCAGGAATTCTGTGCAAATTCTCCCCTTTGGATTTTGTGGCTGTCCCAGGAGCGGGTTTTGCTCCTGTTTGTGCTCTGCCATCCTGGGCAGAGGGAAGAGAAACTGTATACCGAGTCCTACTTTTGATGAAAGGAACGGTGTCTACAATAGCTAAACGTTCCCCGTGGGCCTTTACAACTGTCAGGGGAAAATACAGTGTGTTTTCTCGTGAAAATTCTACTTCAAGCATGAGCAACATAAACAGTGCTCCTGCTCCCGTCCCTCCCTTGTGTCACCGTGCCATCTGAAGAGCTTAATGAGGCTCAAGTAAGCAGGAGGCTGAGCGATGTGCCGTGCCTGTCAGTATCCCCGTAGGTGGAGTGAGCTCTTCTGCCAGTACTGACAGCAGGAAGGGAGAGCGTTGCCTATTTAACTACCTATTTGATGGTTTATATGCATGTATACTGGGACCAGTAATCTTTTTTACTCTAAGCTGCCCGTGACGCCTTTCCTGCAAACATTGTGTAAATGCTGCGAACCCCTCCGTGCGTCTCGGTGCCTCTCCAGGAGCAGCATCGCCTGCTAAAGGTGAGAGCTGGTGCCTGCCTTTGACCTACTTCTGAAACTTGTGTTTATAAATCCATCCCATAGTACTCATTCCCCTGGAGCAGACTTCAAGTAGAACATCATTACGCATAAAACAGCTACTAGGGAAGGGAGAAAATATCGAATAGCTGATGTTAATGCGTGATGCAAAGTGCCATGTGCCACAGAAATTTAAGTATTCTGTGTGGGGACTGAACTTCGTGCTTCCAGCCATAGCAGCAGCACCCGTACTCGGATTGGAGGAGGTAGATCAGTTTGTAAAGAATAATACAGGCTAACCTATATAGGTAGACTRGAAACTATAAAGAAAAAAGCTGATGGTGTTGCAGAGGTTACAGACTCCTGCTAGTTGGKGAAAGCTTGAATTATGTCTTGTGGGAACAAAGAAAGAACTTCTTAATCCAACAGCTTCACTGACTGAGAAATACAGAAGAGGAAGAGTGAAAGTCCTGGTCACTTGGGGAGGAGGGGGAACATTCAAATTGTAGGATAGCTTAAAATTGTACCTTCTGACTTGTGTCAGATAAGAGAGAGAAAGATAGCTGAAATCCTGCACCAGTAAGTATGACTACCGTTAGTCTGTGTCCAGGAATGCTGTTTTGATGGGGTCCTCCTTTGGGCAGTTATACTTACTGAGTGTCAGCAATGCCATCAGTTAATTATTACAGTGGTATCAAAAGCTTTTACACTTTAAAAACCATGAAAACCATAATTATAAAGCAGTATCTGTTGCAACTTGCAAGTTCTTGGTACAGGGAGATTAACCCTGCATGATCCTTTTGGTTTTTATCTTCCGTACTAAAGTCTCTATAAGGAAAAAAAAAAAAAGACAAGAGAAAGTTGCAGTCACATGGCATGATGAAACAACTATGTTTAACTGTTTTTCGCAGTGCAGACTGCCAAAAGAAAAAAAAATTGAGGTTGTTCACAAGGTGTAATAAACACTTTCTCTTGATGCACTGGCTTAAAGTTTGAGCTTTTTTTATGTCATTACAATAGAAATCCTGATCAACCATGTCTCTACAACAGGAAACTACTCATTACAAGCAGGAAAGTATAAATATAGAAGGTAATTTCTCTCAGGTCTTGAGAGAAAGGTAAGTGGCTTTCAGGGAGTCAGGAGAGAGAGAGAGAGGGCAGTCTAATGGAGGTACAGGTAGGGAGATCTGGCATTCAAAACCTATCTGGTTGATTAAAGAAATATTTTCCTGTTTTTCTTTCCTCCCTGTTCAGGTGAAGAAAATAATAGGGCAAAATTTTTTTAGATGTAATTCTAGACGGATTAGTATGCTCTGTTATACAGAGGACAGTGGCAACTATGGGACCAGAAATGTAGTGCTCTTTGAAGCTTATAAACCCTCCAGCAGAACTGTTGGCCACAAAAGAAAAATTGAGACCTGTACATACTTGTATTTTGGATGCAAGATATAGAAATAATTKGTAATTTCATACTTTAAAATTCCATACATTTCAAATCACAAGACAATGGGAACCATGCCTGTTTTGTACTTACAGCAAACACGTGTGAGATCGTACACCCACTCCCACGCCGGGGCAGGCAGACCGAGCGGGGAGCTATGCACTGCGTTTCGGTGCCTTTTCAGGTTTTGGAGAACTTGCAGCGGCTCTACAGTCATTTTTAGCTGGCCAAATCGGTTGTCTTCTGTGACCTACTTCTCATCAAGTAAGAACAGKTTCTTACCTACACGGGTAATAGCCTGTGATCTACACTCACGTTTTCAATATAGCTGCTGCTGAAGCACGGCTGACAGTAATACCAGAAAGYGTTTTTAGCCTGAGATTCCTAAACTTCACTTCCATGGCAAGTTACCTTTACCATTGTTGCTCTGWCCCTTTTCCCTGATAATTTTTGAAGCAAATAACCAATTCAGCCACATAGGAATTAGTTTTGGATAAAATTTTGCAAGGGTGGAGTGGGGGGACAGTAGGTGGGAAGGAGACAGCCAGATGAGCTGGTGCTGAGCTCGGTTCGGTTCTGCTCCAGCTGGCTCAGGTCAGGGAGGGGACGGGGAGGTGCTGTAATTAAGCTGTGGGAATGTAAGGAGATAAAAGGGACAACACTTCAGAAAGCTTATTTCTGCTGATTATCACATGTTTTTTGGTGGTTGGTTGTCCCTGTTGTTGGCATGTTTTAATGATGCTATTAATTCCCTATTAATTAACTTTGCTTCACACTACTTTATTACATGTAACAGTGACCCTTTTTGAGAAGCAGTCTCCTGATTCAGCAGCCATAGGTGTGTGTTTGTGCTTTCCTACTGCTGTAGGTGTACCACACTAAAAAGTGGGAAAGTATTTGCCCTGTTCTGGTTTGCAGTCTTACATGGCAAACGCTTTTTTGCCACACACTGAAAGGATAAGTCTAGCTCTGAAACTGCTTTTACAGTGCCTTTCGAATTAGCTCTCTATTTAAGCACTAAGTTGCACCACATTAAAAATTCAGATATTTGACTTCATCTGTGGAGAGGGTTTGAGCAGAGTATACTCATCCTCACGAGGACTTCTACACCACTGCTCCAAAAGAAGTTCGTTTTGGCTGGCACGCTTCAGGCTGCAGTTGCTGCTTGCGAGTGTGTGGAACCAGCAATTTATAACTGAAGGGCTTTTGAAATCTTCCCAAGACTGGAGACCTCCAGCCTGTCTCTGGCTTCCTGAGGAAGTAATGCTCGTCTTGAGGTATGATTCCTTATTTAAGGTCATCAAAGTTAACGCTACGGCTGAATCTTGCGTAGCTGCTGTTCCTCTGAAGTCCRCTTGGCTCACCTTGTTATTTGGCCTCAACCAAAAGGGAATAGGGAAAAAAGGCAATGAAGTCACTGGAGACTTCTGCTTTGGGTTATGCTGTGCCATTCAACTCTGATCTTCAGGCTGGTGAAGTCAGGTTGAAGYTGGTATTTTTCCACTGGCTTCAGTGAACTGTTTCAAAGGGATTTTCTTTCTCTTTGTTTTTCTCATGAGTGGAACTGTTTTTAACTGCTCTTCTAATATTTTCAGGTTTGTATCTCCTTGTTAGAATGCAGGACTGCTGCTGTTAGAATGCAGCTAATGCTGCTTTGTTTCYGAGGTGTGGCTAGACGTGTCTCCTTTCTCTGTAAGCCTCTAATAACATTACATGTTTAAAAAAAAAAACAAAAAAAACCCACAAATTGAACCCCCAAGGCTCTCCTCTTSTGTCCCCTCCAAAAATCCCAAAGAAAGAATTCTGGGGTAAGTCGAGTGTTATTTGGGTCTCATCAGCCTTTTGCCTATACGTTTTCTGGGTRTCTGTGGTTAGAAACATTTAAATGAGTAGAGGAGAGCTCTGCTTTGATAGCCATATGCTTTGGAACAAATCTAGTTGTTACTTTTGCCTTTTTAGCTGGAGTTGTCTGCAGACATCATAGCGCTCAGTATTTTTGCTTCAGAATATATGTATCTGTTTCAAAGCTTGTGTTTATTTGCAATCATGGATTTGTACACAGTTGATTATTTCCTACCTGAATGAAAATCATCTCAGGCAGTATTACAGATGCAATTTTTATTGCAAGACAGTGTGCCTCTGTAAACATATTTTCAGTGAATATTTGTACACAGAGTTTAATGTTTTCTTTTTGCGAAGAGAGTGTGCCAGAAATTACCGTATTTAAGAACTGTACACCTGGTATCAGTGTGATTAGAGGCAAGATTGCTTCCCAATTTTAGAAGGAGTTTTTGCTGTTTGCTAACTTGTTGCCATGGTGGCACTAATTTTGTTTCTGTACATTTAGACTGTGCCTTCTTTGTTGTTAAGGCCCTATCAGTACTATGTTGGCTGCTTCGGGTACAGGTTGCTTGAATTCTCATTGTTCGAATAGGCAAGTCTGAAGATCTTGTACATAGAACTGGCAGATAAATGTTTAAGTAGCTTGCCAGAAAACTGCTGTGGCCATATCCCCCAGATCCAGGAGTTTTAAGTTATTGGTTCCAAATTGCATTCTTTTTTTTTATTCACTTCTTTTGTTTTCTTCAAACAAGTGAGGGTAACAACTGAAGGTCCTGTCATCCTCTGAAGAGCGGAGCCCTGGCTGCAGTATGCTTTCTTCTTATTCTGGGCAAGTGGTAGGCATTAAAGTAAGAAAGTAAAAGTATTCTCTCCATTCTTTCTGTCCTCATCATTTCAGGAGCTGGATCATTTGACTGAAATGGGGCATGTATTTCACGGAGCTCAATCTTCCCCTGGTTATAGCTATTATGGAGGAGGTGATGGCGCAACTGAAAAGTTCTGGATGAACTGAACAGCGCGGAATCACAGCAAAGTGAAGCAAACCTGCACGTCTCTGCTTAGCCCTCTGATAACACGTTTAGGCAACTGAATTTGTGACAATGGATGAGGAATGGAAGAGTCTGGCTTTGTGTAAATACTCCAAATGAAAAGTGCTAATTTCTGCATCATTTTTGATGTGCTAATGATAGCAGTGCTTTCGCTCTGTTCTGCTGTCAGTTAAGTCTGGAAATTGAGGTTACTTGGGTTGTCTGTATTTTCTGCAGTGTTGGAAAAGATTTTCTCTTACCTGCTGGCTGTGCCTCGGGGTCTGTTGAGGTCTACAAAGCTTGAGAGCTTGGGGTTTGGTTTGCTGTTTGCAAAACAGATCAGGAAACAGCTGATGATACCTACATCATACCTACATGTGGTTGTTGCACTGTTGAATARAAAGAGTGACATTTTTAATGAGACCTGCTCTCCTGTGGGGGATGTCTAAACAATACAGTTCACATGAAAGAAAAATTAATTTTCCTTGTGCATCTGAGGTTACTTCTTCTTCTCATGTTTGTCTACATGGAGAATACTACACAGGAGAAAAGAAAATGATCCAAAGTAACAATTTAGGACTTTTTTTGAGCTGCTAGAAGTACCCGGCGCTTCCAGTAAGAGCAATTTTCTAATATTAAGGCTTGCAGCACCCATTTTATAAGTGGGAAAGGATGGCACAGAAATCCTAAATGTCATAAGCACCAGAATGCCCTTTCCTTCCAAGAGTTAATCCTGCAAATGCATATAGTTTGTCTTGTGATTTAAAACAAACTTTAGATTTCTCACCTGAGCATTATATTTTCATTGTCAGTTCCATTGAGCACCTGAACCAGCTGATCCTAATTCCCTCACTTTTCCCAATTACTTGCAGCTGCAGGAGGTTTGAATGATGATTTTCTGAATATGGACAAATTCTGCAAGTGTTTCAGGGTAGGGGAACAATAGATTTTTGTGACTCCTAAGTTTAGTAAAGCTTTACTGGCTTAAAGGCTTTGTAAAAATCACTAAGAATTAGGATTTGATCTGCACTTCCATTTGTAGCATGTGTAGGGTCACAGCTGTGAGTACACAATTGTCGAAGAAAGTTGAATGTATAAAAACCTCAGGGCATTCAGCAGCAGTACTTACTGKTCGCTGGTTGCTTCTCTCTTGCACTGTTGCTGCTTTGTGTGTAGTAACATGATCTCAAGTTGCRCCAGGGGAGGTTTAGATCGGACATTAGGAAATATTTCTTCACCRAAAGGGTTGTCAAGCACTGGAACAGGCTGCCCAGGGAAGTGGTGGAGTCACCATCCCTGGAGGTATTTAAAAGAYGTGTAGATGTGGCGCTTCGGGACATGGTTTAGTGGTGGGCTTGGCAGTGTTRSRTTTATGGTTGGACTCGATGATCTTAAAGGTCTTTTCCAACCTAAACGATTCTATGATTCTCTCTACTGCTGGCAATCCCAGCAGCTGAAGAAAGGGCTAAAACGGCAATGGTGCAAGTCAGTGGTGTGTCAGGGGCAGTGTGTGCTTCTCGGAGGCAGCTGCTCTTCTGGGGTATGAACCTGTCCCCTCCTCGGATCCCCCCAGCCCGAACCAACCCTGGCCCTTCATAACCTGCTGCGGGTGTGTGCTGCTCCACGGTTCCCGTGCAGGACGTGCCACGCTGATACTGCAGTTGTTCGTAACCACTGGGAGAGCAGAGAAACTTCTCTGCAGAACATGTGTTGTGCAGCTCTGCTCCGAGAGACAATGAAGTTTCCTTATAGTGCTCTGGCACAGGTTATCTATCTGTAAAGCAGAATTTACATATCCTAAAGAATTAGGTGAATTGGCCCAGGCTCTACAAACCAGAAGAAATAGATTTGCTGGAGATTTTTAGAGGTGGAACATAGCATTGCATTTCAAAATGATGACACTTTGATTTGTGGGAAGCATTAGAAAAGTGGAGAATTTCCCATTTCCACACTATTTATGGAATTTCTCTGTTCAGCCTGGGAAACAGTGGCTAAAGCAGTCACTTTCTGTGATGTAAAGCAGACACATATCTATCTTAACCTCTGGGGGAAACTGATACTGTTTAATTTGAAAGACAGTTTTAAGTCACTTGTGTTCCTCTAGAACAATCAAATTGTCTCTGAGGAATTCTTGAATAACAAGCTCAAGTCATTGCTTGAATGCAGTGAGCATGAGGATATTCCTAGCAAAGCAAAAGCTGCTTGTATTCCTGCATTGTGCGAAGGTAGAAGAAATCCTGGCTCTCCTAATTGCGGCTTAGATAACAGGGGAAGACGATCCGTGTTCCTGATGGCCACAGCTTTTCTGTGCATGCGGTGGCAGGGAAGAGCACACCAGGCAGGAATGGCTGTGGTTATTTCCCCACGTAGCTTGCTTTTCCAGATGACACTCAAAGCTGCAGGTGGTGGTGGCATGTGGTAAGCTCCTCTGGAAACTGCAAACCAAATGAATATTTTGCTGTCATGCTGTTCCTTTTCCTCCCAGTACCCCATGATGGTCTGTCTCCAGAGTGCTTCTGGCTAACAGCAGCTGCTGGCTGAAATTTTTATCAGGCCTTTGGTATTTTAAATTCAAGAATCTTCAGCTATTTAAGATCTGTTTGTTTTTWWAAAAAAAAAAAAAGTGCCAGATGCTTAGTAGTGTGGGGTGGGACATGGAGAAGAGAGCATAGGAATTTTAAGTAAGCAAATGCTGTGTATTTAACAAAGGATGGCTCCATCTGAGACGGCAGTATAAGGCATCTTCAGGAAAGCCATGTTTCTGTATATTATGTTCCCCTGTAGCCCCAAATGTTTCTATAGTCAGTCCTTAAATGCACGGCAAAGAGGTCTTTGTGGAGTAACTGTGTTCCTAGTGGCTGCTTTGTATTTAAGTTACTACCGAGTAGGGTCAATGTAAGCTTTTGTGGGCAGGTGCACAAGCAAAAACTTTCCAAGTCTGTTCAGGTTTTTGCACTAAAATGAGCTCTGCCATTCTAATTGTGTTTGTGTGAAGGGGTATTGCTGCCCTACTGCATGCCAGAATCATGAAAGTGATAAAAATGCCAGGAGACTGTGTAATACCTGCAGAATGGGATGAAATCGAGTTTGGCACTTCTGGGTTCTGTTTCATGGAGTTGGCAATTGTCTAATATCTTGCTCAGAATGCTGAAAAGCTCTTCATACTTGGCAAATTTTTTTAAAAGCAGTTTACCAAGRGATTAAGTGACATTTCTGCTTGTTGAATTGGTATTAAAGCTGGGGACTTGCAGGAACTCTTGTGCAATGCCACAACAGGTTCAAGTCCCAACATCTTACCTACTCTGCTGTATGACAGTAGTTGGAACTGGGGGTCGTTTTCTTACACAGTCATGAAAAAATCACTGTTGTTGGGTTTGTTTTGTTCCTGCCCCCCCCAAGTTTTTATAATTTCTGGGAAAGATCAGAGTTTAGCACATCAAAGAAGAAATACAAGGGAAGGATCTGCACAAGAAAGAGCAGCAAGTTAGTTTTTGGGTCCATGCACAAGCCCACACGAACGCTTGAATGGAACAGYGGTGTAGGTGGGAAGGGTGTCAAAGCCGGTAAGAGCTCTGGGGTGCTTTGATACRAGCAAGTAGGAAGGGAGGAAAAGGGGAAGCTCACACTGTAGCRTGTATTTTGCCTTTTAAATACCAGCTGTCCTTTCCACAGTCCTAGAAGATTTATCAAATTAACTCCCCTCTCTCCCCATGCATAGTTTTAATATGACCACTTGTTTTGCAGAAAAAAGGCRATTAAACCCTTGCTTTCACTAGGGTGTCTGTACAGTGAGAACATTTGTTCATTTAGAGCAGTGGCAAGGCCACTAGCTGCAAACTTATTTCAATCTAATTTTTCTCCATTCCTGATTCTATAGTTGACTTTTTAACTGAAATTTTAAGCTCCRTAAATTAAATTTAAGTAGTGATTTTTATTTTTTTTATTTCCCCACCCTGGATTATCAGTTAAAAGATGCTGTTAGTATTAGAAAAAACATGAAGGGTCTGCAAGGTGAAACCTAGAGCTGTCACTGCTGGTGACAGGTGAAAGGAGGGGAGATGATATAGGTTGTGGTCAGTTTAGTACAGCAGAGAGGGAAAGGAGCGACAATACGGTTGTTTCAGTGGTAGATAATCCCTTCAAGCACTATTAATTCAACTCAGTTTTAGATAGTTGTATTAAAATCATTCTTCAGAAAATCCGCTATCAGAGGCCACTTCTGAGGCTAAACCACATTTTCCTAATACACTGAGCAGCTGTCAAAGGAGGGCTTCAAACTGTCTTGTCTCTCCATGTGTATGTTCTGCTCCTAATGTCCTTGGCTGCTTTTATTCACTTATTTGCCTAGTTAACTCTTCCTGGTATGTAGTGTTAGGGAGGTCTGCAAACAAGCCCAAAATAAAAGTCTGCCAGTATTTAAGTTTCTCACAATTAAGTGAAAAGCACTGCTTTTATTGCAGCATTATCCTTAATGCCAGATAATTCCACGAAAAGATCTAAAAAGTAACACTTAGAAGACTTTTTCACATAATCTAAACTGATTGTCTTTTCCAGAAATACTGCTTTTCCCTCTGGAAGAGAAATCTGGTTGTTATTCTACTTAGGCTTCTTTTCTAAGAGAGAATTTGAAGGGGAAATGACTGACCTGCTAATTGATAGATCTTATGATTTTCATGTAGTCACCTAAGGATGCATTTGAATTGTCTGTAGACACATCTATCCCAGGAGTCCACATTATGAAAGTGTTTCCAACATTGTTTGCCTTTCAGGGAATTTTAAACGTAAATTGTAAGTGAAAGCTTTATAGTCACAGGTRCGAAAAGTTTGCTCACTCATGAATGCAAGCATGGCAGCAGTGTGCGTGTGAATACAATCTTATATCAGAAAATAAACTGTCATGTTCTGTAGTTGTACTCTATATATGAAGTGTGAGCAGAGCTGCACGTTCTACCAAACCGAAGGCTTATTGTCGTCTTGCTGCTGAGCTGTAGAGCAAGAGGAGCATCAAACAAGTTTGGTGCATTAACTGCTAGGGAGTTTGCTTTTGAGTTTGCAAAAACCCAGAAGTGGGCAAGGGAACACTTAGAGATGGAAATCTATGGTTGCTTTTCTGGTGCAAATGAACCTGTCTGAAGTAAAAGTAAATGACTGATACAGGATCATAGCATTTGATTTATTTGAACACAGTGTTTCATACCTTAAGAAAAAACAAAACAAAACCAAACAATAACTCTTTCCTCAAAAGCAGCATTTGTCTTGAAAATTCCTGTTTGCTGTTGTATGGTGAATATTTAAGATCTTGGAGGAAGTTAGTGTATCCATTACTTTCTAGTTTTCCAAGAGTAGCAGCACAGAAAGTAGAACATGGCTTCTGTATTACCTGTCTCTCTTTACAGATGGAAGGGTAAAGGTGGTGGTGGTGGTATGAACTTTGTCGGTCAAGCTTTTGCTAAGGCTTTAGCATCTTTCAGGCAGAGCAAGTGTGTTACTTGGGTGAGAACAATACCATGACTCTTTTGAAGAGTAACTAAAATACCTAATGACCTAAATTAGGTAAAGTCTGCATAGTTCTATGTGGGGAAAGGAGATAGATGCACACAAGTCTTAGAACTTGAAGTTACTTTTTTTTTTTCCTAATCTGGAGTTGTCAGTGTCTGCAGTCTGCCTCCCTGGGCCATGAAATAGTCAAGTCACAAGTAATCAAAGCAAACACTTGGAGCCTTGTATTTAAAAAAATTGTGACACCTTTATGAATGGGACTGGCTTGCTGGTGGGCAGGCAAACTGAAACCGGGTGAATCGAGAGTAACTGCTTTTTTTACTTGTCTAGGAAGTAAACTTGGTGGGTCAGTAATCTAAAGTGGAGAATTAAGTACCAGCCWGGGACTTTGTTGTTAAAAGTATAGTGTGCATTACCCTCTGAATGTATTCCACCAACCTAAATMTTACACATTGGGATGACATGCTGGGATGTAACTGCAGAGAAGAGATGCTCTAGCACTTGCACAAAATGCCTGACTGGATACCAGAGATCTCTTGTCCTSTGGTGCCCTACTGCTGCCTCTGTCACCAGGACAGGAATGTAACCTCAAAGGGAAATCAAAGAGACATTCAAATGACTTGGGCATCATTTTTTGGCCAGTGCAGCTTCTAAACCATGTTTTAGAAACCAAATTATACTGAAAGTAAGGTGGTCTATAATTCTTCAACTTTCCCCTCCAAAGCGTACCCTTCTCATGAGGGCTCCCTGCAGTGGCCCTCTGGTCAGACACAGGAAACCAAAGTTTTGGCAGGTAAATCAGTGTTATGCCAGCAACAAATCTTAGACTAGTATTTGGACTCCTAGCATTAATCCTAAACTCTCAGCCGCCCAGCACATTGCCAGAATCTCATTCATCTAGGGAGTCCATTACTGATTCTCACTGTGGACTTTATAGTGCACAGTGTARTACAAATTCCAAAGAAATGAAGGGGTTTAGCACAATAACATGGATTTGTTCAGATTCCGGCCATCATTTAGGTCTCTGGGGTGCTATGACAATACAAGTACATGGGAAGTTGCATATTCAGCTGGGTATAGTTTTCATCTCTGGCAAAAAGAAAAAAGGAGACTTTTTGGAAAAGACCTGTGATTAATATCTTAGCCAAAAAGATTTAAGGCTCTCGGAAAACACTTTATACTTGCCCAAAAATGCTGGTGCTGAAAGGCAGCAATTTTAATAATTTAAAGATTAAAATAAGAACATAATCATTTATAATCTAATAATGTCTCTTTACATGCCTGTGGTGTGGGGGGTTTCAAGCAGATCATGCTTCTTTAAAAGTCATACAGAAAAGGAACATGATTAAAAAAAAACCTTAATGATGATAAAAAAAGGTAAAGAATGGGTATTTCAGTAAACTGTTTTGTGTATCTCCTGGCAACCTTTTCAACATCTCCCATGTTAAACAGTGGTTAGTATATATAATAGCTTAAGAGTTCACGAAGGCTACAAAGCTTATTTAAAAACAGGTGAAGGCTCTCTGGTCTGTTGCAGAAAATTGCATGTTAATGGACAGAATTATGTGACCTTTGTAGGAGCCTAGAAATATGCCAAGCTAACTGAAAAATCATACAACATATTAAATAAACAAACTAAATCCCCTGGTAGACACACTTATTTTCATGTGTGCAAATCTCTTCTTTTTGAGAAAATCTTAAATGACTAGTGGTAGTTCAAAATAACGAGGGTTTTTTTTTTTGTTGTTGTTGTGTTGTTGGGTTTTTTTTGAGCAATCTTATGGGAAGTTTTAAGTTTGATATGTGGAGCGACAGCTCTACCACTCAATACCACTCAAATGTAAATGCAGTATAGAGGGAAACAATCATCATGCATGATTTATACTTCTCACTGACACATCACTGTTCAATTAATAATAAGTATTTGACATCTTGCTTGCACTAGTATAAGTAAATTCATATGAAGAAACCTGCAATGTTTTAGTCATAACAAGGACAAGATTGAACTTTTGAGCAGAAGGCTTCATTTCCTAACACAGTTCCCCAGTGATGAGTGTTCTCGGTCTCCTGTCTCAAGGATTTAAGAATAACCCTTTAACTTGGGTGGATCCTGTAGTGGGGAGGGGGGGGGAAGTATTAGGATAGTGTGGTCCACTGGGATTTGCAAAATAACCTTAAAAAGGACTTCAGTTATTTTTCTGTGCTTTACTAGTTCTGTTACAGCGTATCCCAAAGATYGTATAGTACCACATTATTGTCCTATAAAACAAGGTATATACCTAATGTTTTCAACAAGTTTCTGTGCCTTGCTTCCTAMCCAAGCACTCTCACCTGCTGCCTTCAGTAAGTTACCTATTGCCTGCCTTGCATGAAAACCAGCGCAGTGACTGCTATTTGTATACATGTCTTTTCACACTGTGAAGGAAAAGCAACAGCTACTACCAATCCAGGTATAATGTAGATCAGCTCCCTGAATTTTACAGTTAGCAGAAAGAAGATAGGATCTCTTTTACTAGCTATGTGTATGAATATACTTATTTTTTTATGTATATAAAAAAAGTAAACTTTTAAAGCCAGAGTAAGAACCAGCATGCTTTCTACAGATAGGGTGCATCAGCAATATTGTGAAATTCTCCCAAGATTCAATGAGGGAAAATCTAARCTTGTAGTAACTAGAGAAGGTACTTATAAGTTACAAATTCTAGATTATTGATGCTTCATGTCAAAACAATACCTTCAAATTTGAGAAAGTCAAATGGAAGCTTGTTAAATGAAGGGTTTTAGAGCAAGTGTACTTGCTTTCTAATCATCTAAGTGATCTTTCTAATCATCACTTTCCTATCTGTTAAATACTGTATGAATTTGACAGTACAGGAAATCAGATTCTATTTAATAATTGCCCAATTTGATCAGTACCAGCATACTAGTCCAGAGACTTTATCTAAGATATTAAATCACATATTCAACACTTTTAATATCATAAAGTATGGAACTGGTTGGATGGATGGATCAAGATTGGTCCAAGCGGGTACGAATTTTTTCGCTTACTACTGAATCTTGCAATGTTGATTGCTAAAGCTAGAGTGGTTCAATTTAAAGTCTAGGTTTTTGGAAATGCACCCACATAGATCCTAAAAGATAGGCTTTACAGGGGAATCAGTACATGGACATACTGTTTGACTGGATGTTACCGAAAAATTATTTGTGGGTTTGAGAAGACGCAGTGCTAGGAATGGACTGCTTTGAAAAAGGTGGTGTAGTAGATCTAACTCAGGTTTTATAAAATTACTATAGAAGAAATTTGTTAAATGGATGAGTCTATAACTAACCTGGGCGTTATTAGCTTTTTTAATACCTTTCTACTGTATCAGACTGGAGGCGGGCTAACTAAAGTATAAGGATAACTCTTGAGATCTAAGTTTTTTTCACTGATGCTCCCAACATAAAAAAAAGGAATGTGCTAATATAGGTAGTCAATCACACACAGTTGGAGGAGGATAAAATTATCAGACTGGAGGAATTAGGACTTTGAAATGTGATGAAATAAGAAAAATGGGATGTAATTTAGCATTACAGAGTGCAAGGTCATGCATCTCAGGACTAATTAGTTTTTTTGCGTGAAGATTAGAAATCAGTTGGAAGTGACAAGAAGCTGTGGGAGCATTAATACTAGGAGATTGAGAGGAGTCTCTGAGATTTGCTCCTGAAAAGAGAATGTGTTTCTGTAAGGTGAGATGGTGAAATAAGAATGCTGTTATAGAGATCAAAAATTATTTCATCTGGAATATTCTGTACAACACGGGTACTCCTTCAGAAGAAAGACTAATTCAGCACGTCGCAGGTGCAAAGAAGGGCTATAAGGATTATTGGCAAAATTGAGAACTTTTCCTATGAGGAGACTGCGTGTGTGTGGCTTGCTTAATCCAGCGGAACAGAGGCTAGGAGAGGTGCTCCTTATGAAAATACATAGAGATAAGGAAAGGAAAGCACAGAATGTCCAACCGCTTCAGGTTAGAAAAGGAACGAATTGGCCAGCCCTTCACTGGCTGTGAAGATCCAGAAACGTCATCATAGGACTTCTAGTTTCAGAAGAACAAATAACAGAGAGGTGCCCAGGAACAAGAGACGATGGTTTACCTGTCTTGGCACTTTCCACTGGCTGAGGCAACTCGGTATTTTACTTTCTCTCATTGCGTAGGTGTATGTAAACTTCGTTCTTGCATCCCCAGCTCTCGCGTTCAGCGGAGAACAATCTGTTGCAGGTTTGCGAGACCATCCTCACAACTGTGTGTTTTAGACAAGATTTTTCTTTGGTGTAGGAACCTCACGTTAGGACAGTCAAACTTCTGCTAACATGAAACTGTGGTTTGCGCAAACTCCTTCAGAGTCAAAGTATTTTCTTTTCCTAAACAGCAATAAACAGTGTTTCRCTTTTACACTAGTCTGTCCTTGCCAGTGTCTTCCAGCCATCCCAAGAAAGCTGTGATAAGATGGTCCCTGGTGGCACTGGCAAGAAAATGGTGTGTTACCAAGGAGTGCCATGTCATTGGTCATAGCTCTCTCAAGTATGCCTAGCTATTTTCTTCTTCCTTCAATGTAGGTTAAAAAAAAAAATCAGATCAATTTAGCTGATTATCTGTTAATAAATGCTGTAATTTTTACTTCAGGCATACAGCTCTCATACAGCTCATGCTGTCATCATGAGTACAGTGTTCCCAGTGGCTGCTGTCAACTCTAAGGAAAGAGAAGATCACTTTTTAATAGCTCATATTTTCATTTTCTTGTTTTCAGAGTTGAGTGTAATCAAATTCCATGTTTGTGATCACACTTACTCTATTAAAGAAGTGTTGTGGCAACTAGCTCTATAGACATGAGAAATCTCACTGCGAAGATTGCACGGAGCTTCGGTGATTTTGTGAGGAGTGGGATCACTGAAGTGTAACTGTTTTAAAAGTTAGTAGTGTAACTAAAAGTCAGGTCAAATGTGCTCAGTAAGTCAATGTTCACACCTGTCCTGCAGCTGAATGCAGATGATTTATGGTTGTACAATCTCTCTTTCTCTGAGGAAAGACTGGAGAGGAAAGGGGAAAGATTTCATTAAAACAAAACTTGACATATGCAACTCTGATATAATCTTTATATTTGAAACCAAGTCCACTCACCTTGATTMTTTTTAGTCTTTATGCTAATAAAATTATAACTGCTGGTTAAATATTGCTTTTTTTAAGTCCATTTTAATTGTAGTCTCTGTTCTGGGAAATTCTATTAGTTTTCGCCACAGATGAGTGTTTTCAGATGTAATTAAATAACATCTTTATTCCAGCTGGGACCTCATTGTCAAGTTTCTATTCATTAGATAATCTTAAAATAGTCTTAAACTGCTAGAAATGCTGCAATACAGTCAAGTATCACAATTTTTCSCTCCCTGTGAGACAGTGCCTTAGAAGAAAAAAAAAAATACTGTAGGTTGATAGCCTAGCGAGAAGTCTGTCTTGTCCCAAAGTACAGAATGTGATTTAAAGCAGTTATGCCTCTTGGGTACAGCCTGACAGGCACAGTCACTTCCACGGAAAAACAATATACTGCAATTGCTTTCTCATCACTGGAGTGTCAGTTCAGCACAAGTGGCAAATGCTACCTCTGCAATCGTAGTGCCACTGTCCCATGTTTGTATGGYCTGGCACAAGGGCAAAAATACCCCTGCCCGCTCTGTTTCTAGCTATCCCCATGAAGGTAATAGCCAGAGGCTGCCAGACTATGGCTAAGATGTAGGAGGTTACGGGTTCCAGAAGTGCAKGTAGATTCTGAAAATGGTTGGGCAGATTCATTCAAAAAGAGCAATCGGCATCAGCGGGGCTTGTTTAAGGCTGGGAAGGTGTTTCAGGGAAGATTCAATGTGTGCTTGTCCTGCTCTTGCATCTTTTCTAAGTAATGTCTGACMTGCTTCAGCCATTCTTCTGTTTTTAAGATGGCTGTGTGAAATTCTCTGTTGTCTTTTCCTTTGCCCATCCCAGATATGTGCTGGGCAGRTGATTGTGAGAGGACTCCGCAGTAAAAAAGATGGTTTGATGCCATAATTGTTCTAATAGGCTACAAAGTGTGTAGTTAACAAAGGGGGATGCCTGATTAGCTTATTTTATTATTGTTTTTACCTTACTTTATGCAGTGTGCTAAGGCTTGCACCTGAAGGGTTAAAGATTTCAGGTTGCCTCAGTTTAAGAGAAGGACTATAGGGCAAACACCAAGAAAACATTGCTTTCACTCCATCGCTCTTACATTTTTGGCTGCAGTGCCTAATGTGTAGTTAACTGAAGTATCAATATAATTGCAGTATGGTTCTAATTGGGTAAGTATATTTAATATCAATTCAGTTGATCAGAAACTGAATCTAATTTCTGAATTACTTAATATCATAATCATAATCTTTTGAAGCATCATATATTTAATGAATCAGATTCTTGCACAGATATCTTAAAATTACAATGACCTGTATAAAAATGAACAGTGAATTTATTAGAAACTTTGCACTCAGTTGAACTGCATAGCTGAAATCTTTAGGAGGACACTTTTTTAAAAATCTTTGCTTCTGAGTATCTGCGCTTTCACCTGGGGGCTCTGGGAATGCATTACATTTTAATGAAGTTTCCTGTGCTGTTAAATACTGTATGCAGCTATACTTACAAATACCCTTCCATCTACCAAAATCAAGTGGAAATGTATTTTATAGGGCTTGACGAGGATATGGATAAAGCAAAATCATGCAGAAGGTATTTGTCGAATTTATGGAGACAGTGTCATTCGATTTCTAGTGTAAAGAGAAATCTTTTAAGCAAAGACAATTATCTTCTTAAATTGCCAGTAAGACCTTATTTCCAGAAGTAAATATCCAGTAAATGAGCTTTTTGTGCATCTGAATTGCGCTTATGAGCCTAGACTATTTCAGTGTAGGAACTGCAATAGGAAGTTTGTCTACAATACTTCCAAAGTGTCTCGTTTTACACTTACGTAGAAGGTGTTAACACAATCCTCCCAGGTTGCTAAAAGGAAATAATGATGTACTGTCAGTTAAACTATTTCAAAGCATGTTTCAAATTTAGATTTTTAGAATCTGTCCTTCACTGGGCCATCTCAGCTGCACGTCCATTTGGACTGCAACATGAGTGCAGGTGTGCTTGGGGATAAAAAGCTCAGAGTACCTAGTTCACATGTCTCAATGAACCAAGGATTAAATGAGGACTGAAACCATGGTTTGTATGACAGAAAATGGTTTCTTAGTGAATCACCAGATTCTAATATCCTGAAAAGTGATTGCATTTAGATTCCTTCACCTTGTGCCTTTCAAGTCTTAGAAAGAAATGCTTTAAGCATTTAATGCTTCCTGGCAGAGTTCAGGCTTGATGCTATTTAAAGGAATAAGAACTGTGGAATTCAGAAAATCTTTCTTTGAAAATATTTTCTGTTGGAAATGTATTATTCTAAGTTTCAGCCTCAAACTGGAGATGATCTATCCCAGAGACAGAAAAAAGGCCTTGGATGATGGAATAGGAATCTTTTTCTGTATGTTTGTTACCAAGCAAGTTTTGTGTAACAAGGATAGTACAGCCTGAAACTGTTTTGAAATGAAGTGCATAGTGAACATAAAATGTTCAAAATTAGTCCATTTTACAGTTTGGAATTCCTCTAAAATCAGAACCTCAGCAGATATTAAACTATTCACAACCTGTTATTAGCAAATAATTTCCCCACATCAGAGGATGGAGGCGAGCTGCCTTGTAGAGACTAAGTGGGACTGCCTCAGTGAAACGTGGCCGATGGTCATTTTTTGAGATTACCTGTGATTTGTCACTGGCTGCAGGTGGCTAAGGATGTGTCAGAATAACACACTGAGTGCTGAGATGTGCTGTGATGGCCTCCGTAGCAAAATCTGAGCTATCCTGAGAGAGAACTGCATTTGTGTTAATGTTGCCCTAAATTTTCTCTCCTTTCSCCTGCTGTCCCTTTTTAATGCAGAGTTTAGAATGCTGCAGCTCTGCTAAATGCATGTTCTGGGTCAGATATTCTAAGTGGAAGATTCATAGCTGTAATTAGAGAGGCACTTTTGCACATAGGCTTGCATACCGTAGCAGGAAATTTGGTTAAATAGAAAAGGAGCTGTATATATTTTCAAGAACGCACATGTGCTATTAGGCAGAGATCTATTTATTCCTGGCACGTATTTACTATATGTTTTGCTCTTTGGGCAAAGAATTTAYGCAGAGGAGTCTGGAGGCTAAAAACAAGCAAATCTTCCCATCGTTCCCATGTTTACAATGTGCAGCAGAGGACAGCAGGGCTTCCAGTGTTTGTCCCACTTCACTGTGATTCTGCGAAAGCATCCTGGATATTGCAATGCAAGTGGCACACCCAGGACCATCAAGGGAGAAAATGTGTATGAAAAATGCAGAGATAGAATAAATGAACTAGAAAAAAAAAAATCAGGTAACATATTATTAAAATTTGAATCTCTAGATGATTGTTAGTGCCTCAACCATCAGTCAACCGATCAAACTTTGCAAGGTCTTTTGCATAGTCTAGCATTTGCCCTCTTACCCCCAGTCTGACTCCAGGGCACCTGAAAGCAGAGCAGCAGGCTAACCACTGTCGTTTCTGGGGCTGACTTGCTCCTGACACATTGAATGAAGATCATGGTTTAACTGAAAACAATTTAAAATACATATCTTCAAATATCCTTGACATTGCACTTTGTATGTAATTTGAAACAGTAACTGTCAGCAACAAGTAAAAAGATATTTTTGTAAGAGAACCTCAATCTGAGAAATGTACAAACTTGTAGCTATAAGATTGTTAGACCTCAATAAAAGTTATTTATACAGCCACTCCCAGGGAGTAACTTCCAATAACCACGTTATTGAATTTAACAAGATAYACCAATTGCAACACACATTGCAAGTTATTACCATTGTATTAGCCAATTAGGTTTTATTTGTTGATACTCAGTAACAGATGATATCTATCTTTTTAGATAAATTTCTGATATTCAACCAGTATACAGTTGAGCTAGTGCATGTTAAGTATGCTAGCTCAAATATCAAGGAGCAGTCTTTGGAGATCTGCACAACGCTGGAGMTTTAATCGTATGTGTTCTTCAGTGAAGTGTCAGTATTGTTCACCAAGAATCAATCTACCRTGTGAGTCTTCTACAAAAATGTTTGAACTACTGGTATTTCTTTTTGGAACCAGTTAGAATACAGATGAGATGCGTGTGTGTATACACGCACACCTTTTTGTCTTTATGCATACTGTGGGTAGTTTTCTATGAGTGCCAAAGGAAGATGTAGTCACTAGACTATGCTAGGTGTTAGCTTTGCTAGTGTGGTGGTGAAGCTTCAGAGAATGCCGAGTGTGAGCAGCTTTGCAGACTGAATGGTGGGAACTTCCAGAGAGAAGAGAGGACTTTCTGGAGTTCAGCATTGATTTAATTTGCTTCATTTGGGAAGACTGTTGAGGAATGATTATGAAAATGGCAGGCCAATAAGCACTTAATTTCTTCTCTAAAAATGATAAAAGTCTGTTCCAGTTACGTTTGATTGCAACCAGATCGTGTTTAATTTTATGCCGTGTTTACTGGTGTGGCAATAAACCAGACTTCCTACCCTTATGTAAACTATCATCTTCATGTTTTCTGACCATGAACTTCAAAGAAAACATCTCAGTTACAAGGAGTTCTTCCTCCAAAATGGGAGCCCCAGCAGCACTAAAGGAACAGTAGTATGGGGAAAGGAGAAAGATTAGAAGACTTGTAGATGGTATTGGAATTCCTGAGGTTGTATCTTTTAAGACAACATTTTATTCATCACCAAGGATAATATAGGTCAGTCAATGACTGCTTCTTGCCTAAAGTTCAAACACATTAACTTGAAGTTTGTATAAAAGCTTATTGAGAAAGATAGGCTTACTAATGGAATATAAAATAAGTGAGAAACAGTTATCTCCAGACAGTTTTTTGCTGCCTTGGTGGTTGGTAAAAGTAAAATAAGTACATAATTTAAACAATTGCGCAGCTTTAATAGATATTGCATGTGACATTACAAATGCTGAAATGAAGTACGTCAATAGAGAGTTCTGAGTGATCAAAACTCCAGTGCAATAGTTGATGTAGAATTTGGGGCAAATGCACCATAAATACAATGTTAGATAACCCTGTTAAGGTACACTGAATAATTAGACCCAAGAATTTTCAGATGCTGGAAGGAAAGAAAAGCTACGTTATCTTTTTTGCAGAAACAATAAATACCCACAAATGGTTTTTACTGACAAATATATAGCTAAGCTCATCTTCAACAAACATGGCTAATCATTTAAGATGGATTTTTGGAATACAGAACAGCATTATTTTAGGAAAAAATTTGGTCCTGTAACTTAAGAAACAAATTGAAGCAAAGTAAGGCTTATATTTAGACTACAAGAATAAAAGCAAGTGCTACAAATCTGCATTTTTAAAAAGGAATTTCATTTCCTCATACTATGAATAAAGCAGGAGCCTTCTTCAAGAGTGGAAAACCACTCAACTAATGAATTAAAAAGATTATTAGTTAGACTCATGAAAAGACAATGGGGAATGCCTGTTTAAGAATCTTCTATGGTTTTGAAAACCTGTGTTTAATTTTACAAGTTTCATTACACTGGGATAAGCAAGTCTGAAAACTCTTCACATAAATAAATCTGTGTGTTTCAGCAAATTGAAGCTAGACTGAACTTGCAAAGTTAGTGTTCTTTGAAAAGGTGCAGTGTGTTAACTGTCTTTGTTTCATAGCATAAAAAAAAAAATCCAATGAGATTATAGATATGTATATACTTATGCTTAAATAAGGCAATAAAATGTTAATATTGCACTATTGAAATAGTGACAGCTAAGCTGTCAGAAGCAAAAAGATATTCTGGTATTAAATAAAGGACATATATTCTGACAAGTGAAGTTAGATGAGTCATCCTAGATTTGGACATATAAATTTAAACAAATGACATTTAGTGTTAGTTTTACTCCTAGGATACTTCAAAGCGATTTCACTGATCCTTGGTGGATTATGAAGTACAGAATTAGTAATGAATGTATGAGCTGGTCTAGGGGTCAAATTATGAGACTTGTAGGCAAGCTCTTGCAAAAAGAAACCTATAATCATGAATTTAAGAATGAAAACTTAGCTTAACTTGACAAGTTCAGGAAATACAACTTCAATACTTGTTCCATATATATCAGGATCTTAGCCACAATGCTTGTTCTGCAGCAGAGTGGTTCCATGGGATTAGGAGGATAACTGATAAACTTTGTCAGACTCTATTCCACATTTGGGACCAATAATTCCTGCAGAGAAGTGCTGGAAGAAAAACTTCTTATTAGTCAGAGGACACTTTGTCTTTAGGTGTTTCACTAGACAATGCTAGACCTATTCAGTTGGTTCCTTTCRTAACATTAAGCTATGTTATTGGTGACGTTCATCATAAAGACCATATGTTATCCCTTATGCAGTGCYGGCAATATTTTGATTATAGAAAAGTTTCTCTGCAATGAACATGCAGCCATTGATTGCATTCATGCGTGTGTTGTGTGCGCATGGAAACTGTGCTTGTAATTACTTCAAAGTGTGGAAATGGATGTGTAATGTTGAACCGGCAAAGACAGCAATTCGACATGGGATATAAATTTGGAAGAGACTTTCAAAAAATGTATACCCATAGTGTGATAGTCTCCCTTAATAGGCTGATAGCACTTGAAATCACTGTGATATAAAAAATTCCAATCTTGAGCCTACTTTGGGACCATTACAGTTTCCAGTTGAAATGGAGTGAAATGGAGAGCTTTTCTAAGATGCATTCAGTTTTTTTCAAGAATTAACTTGATGGGGGGGGGGGAAACACCACCCAACAAAAAACACTATACATATAAATTTTAAAGCAATTTTCATTGCTTCAGTTAAAAACAAACGCATACTTTCTGCCCTGTCCCCCGCCCCCATCTGAAAGATCTGATTGCCAGGACAGAGATCATGCAAAAGGAATGAAATTTAGTCAAATCTAACAAGAATGATCCATTCCTAAGCCAGGTAATTGTTACCAGTATCTCAGAGGACTAGCACCTTAGAGAGTGTAGATGAAACCACCTCTGCTTACATGTAAATCTAATAATGCTATGTTAAGGGCAAGATGGAAAGAAATGAAATGGAACTGCCCTGYGGCAGATGAATCGCGCCTTGACAATGAGGACTGATACTTGCAGCAGAAACCAAATCACATACAGGAATGTGTTTGAGGCACTAGAGAAATCACTGACGTTTACTTCTAAAACCCAGAACAGCTGCATACCTTGAGAGAAGCACTTTTGTGAGCACCAGAAGTAGAGAAGCCTGGTTTTCAGTGGATTTGTGTTTCATGGTTGAGTGACTTATCTGAATTTATGCTAGGTCTAAGCTCAGTTCTTAAACAATTGACATCAGAAGATGATGTTATGAATGCTTTACTTTGGAGTTTATACCTTATTACACACTAGGGAATCTATTCCTCAGTTTCTCCTTGTGTAGATTCTCTGTTAACTAATGAGGCACAAAAATTGATCAAAGCTTTCCCTGCAGTTTGAGGAGTCATAGCATCTGTCTCTCCCTTGTAGTAGAGTCTGAGTTTAAATACACAGTGAACACGAGGTGCCCTTTGACTCAGTAAACGTAACTCTTCTCTTTGCTGAAACCTTTTCCTTGAAAATCTGGGAATGTAGAATAAACAGTTGAGTAAAATAATAAAGTACTGACTGAAATTGGCCAGTTGCAACAGCAGGTTGCTAATGTGATGGCAGAAGGATAATTTTCTGACAAATGAGTTACCCAGCTATCATTGGCCCTTCTGAAACTTCCCATCCTGTGCTGTGCAGATACCTAAGGCTATACAAAACACATTGTTTCTGRGGTGTTATGGTTGAAACTAATGACATCTCAAGTGACAAGTGTCCTCCTCCAATCCCTCCATACTTGTCCTTCTCTTTGGCATGATGTCCGTTGAGAGCATGAGTCAGTGCTCATTAGAAATAGGTCTGGTCTGCAGAATTTGGATCTTCTTTCTTGTTCGGCTTAGCATTTTGAGTTGCTTGTATGCCTGTTTCTGATGTCTTCTGCTTAATCTTTCTGGAAGGAGTAGAAAGCACACAAAGCACTAACTACTCTTCCTTGGGGAGGAAACACCAATATCCCTTGATTTATCCATCTTAAACAAAGCAGCTCAACACAAGCTTTGCATGCACTTTTTTTTTTCTTTCTCTCCCTCTCACCTCCATAAGAGAGTATGTAACAAGGTTTCTCAAGGATATACTATGTGAAGTCTACAGTCTGAAAAATAAGTTATAAATGGATTTTTATACAGTCAATACCATAATAGAAATTAACCTAATGAGCCAAATGCATGTCTTATAGCCCTTGTAAACAAGAATGTCATTGGAAGAGATGAGAATAAATGATCAGAAACAGTGGTGTGTTAATTTCTGGAGTTTTATAGTTCATAAGTACTACCTCATCATAATAGCATTTGTTTCTTCCTCTACTTGCCTCATATTTTGTGAGGCTAAGAAGGTCTAAACTGATGGACTAAATCTCAGCTCTCATAAGAGTTTCAAAAGGGGTGTTCCACAGAAAAGTATTGTATGCTTTTTTAATTTCCCCTTCCCAATAAATAAATAAATAAATAAGGGAGAAAGCTAACTGCTCGTGCCCCAGAAGAAAGGCCTGGAGTGGGACAAATGAGACTGATGTTCTTGCTGTCTCTGCCCCTCCCCACCTTGGGAATGCTGTAAAGGCTTGAGCAAATTATGTCTGATGCTGTGCTGTTTTCTGGGTGTATTTAGAAACACAGGATTACCGATGAGGTTTCTGACATCAGTATGCTTCTTTATCCCTTTCTAGAAGTATTGGTTTTTTTGTCTGGTGAGTCCGTAAGAGTTTGACATTGGATGACTTTATAAAAGATTCTACTAATTGGATTTGTTAAAATAAATAAATCAAACACTAATTGGAACGTGCCCTGCCATTATTTTTGCTTAATGGCGTGAAGTTCTCTTTATCATATTTGTGCACTTATTTAAACACCCCCCTGGTGCACAGTTCTGCAAATTCAATTATATATTCAAAGGAGGCATTCAATTTATGCAAGGCTGGTTTACATTTAATCCGGGGGCAAGTCTCAGTAACTGATGATAGGTCTGCTCGAGATTAATTAGCATCACTCAGATGAGCAGTGGCATTGTTACAAGCCTGCAGTGTAAAACAAGGGATGTTTTATCCTTCCTATGTGAGCTGTTATTTGCTTCYATATGACCCTTTTCGGGAAGGGAAAAACTTCTTTCTTGTTTGGGTTTCGTTTTGTGAAAAGGGGTCAACACCACATGCATTATCTAACAATATCAAAGTCACCTCCATTTCCTTTTCTTTTGCCCCACTTATCAACTGTATTTGTCACTGTTTAATTTTCAGCCAACCAGAGGAAAGACTCCAAGATCCCCGTTTGCTTCCTAAAATTCTCATTCTTGTTAACAATTTATGAAGATGTAGAACCCCGTTTTGGTGAATGTGTAAATGTTTCCATTTTYCTCAGCTTTGTGATACTGTGGCTAAAATTATAATGTGCAAACCTGGTATCTAAATTCCGTGAGCGGTATCTTTTTCTTTCAATTTGAGGATTATTTTTCCTATGTTAATGAATAGCCCTGTTCTGCTGCCAAGCAGTTATGTTTCAGCGATGGATGATTTTGTATTAGAATGGATCTAACCTTTTTTTYCCCTCATTATGTTCCAGCATACTTAGATGTAGCTTGTTTTTAGGTATCCACATAGGCAGTGTCTTAGGAAATGCTGAATATTAAGCTTATGCTGACRTCAGTGAAAACGATGTCAGCCAATAGCCTGTTGGCCCATTTTGGAGTTACTGTCCCTACTTAAGTGGACACTTAAAATCTATTAATAAATTTTTAGTTTAAACTGAAATTCATTAGTGGGGACTAACTGAATTTCCAAGGATCTTGCAGCTAGGTGCTTGGGTAGCGAAGTGGATCACTCGATCCCACTAGGTGAGCACAAGGAGCACCTGCGGAAGTGCAATCAGACATCAAATGCACCTTTTTCCTGTGTTTCCTCGCTAGCTTGCTTAGGAGCTTATTGTCCCCAGTGCACACTTGAATCTAAGAGCACTTTCATCTCCTGGGTCAACAATGTTCCACAGGAAAGGTATTACGCCATGCTTTTCTCAAACTCTTCCTCCTCGTCCCAGTTTACCCTCCCTGAACAGGGCCTAGAGCTTGTAGGGTGTGCTCTGGTCAGCAGGGCCCACCTGAGGCCCCCGATGGAGCCCAGGTCGGTCTGGGGCGGTGGCAAACCTGTCGCTGAGGTGGATTCGAGTGTGGCGATGTGGTAATGGAGCTGYGGAGCGTCCCTCAGCCCGCCTGGCTCCTCTTCCAGCGGAGGGGAGGGGAAATACAGCCCGACTCGACCCCGGGACTGGGTTTGCAGCTAGAAGCGGGTGTTTGTGCTCCATGTGCCGGCAGCAGGCGGGGCCGGAGGGGCGGCCTCCGTGAGGAGAGGCCGGGGCTGGAGGGGCACCCTCCGTGAGGAGAGGCCGGGGCCGCTGAGCCCCTCGGCAATGCTGCTGGCATCTCTGGGAAAAACATGTTTGAGAAAGGGCAAAATGCCAGGAAGGGGGGAGAGGAATCGCGTGAGAAGCCATCCTGCAGACACCAAGGTCCACGAAGGAGGAGAGCGCGTGGTGGGTCTTGAATTCCTGAGGTGAAGTTGGGTGGAAATTTCACAGCTGCTTTTCTGAGGGTGGCTGCCTGTGACGGAAGCCGTAATGTCACGTCTGCCATGTTCTGCAAAAAAGATAGGACTAAGACCACCTATGATATACATGTTTGGCAGATATGAACACAAGCCACTGTGATTGTTAGAGTAACCCCAAAATCGGTGATATTCTGGATGTTGCGATTCTTTCCTTCCACTTTCTGAAGTTTCTTTCCTGTTCCACAATACAATGTATGYTGTAATAGTGCAAAGAGAGGAGTTGCTGACTTTTTAGCTCACAAGTTAAYGCGGCTCTGGGTCCCAGCTGAGTCTTTACTTCACTTTTAATTCTGCTCTTTTTTGACACACTATGGCAAGAAGTGGATGGAAACTTCCTGCTCTTGGTACCCGAGATTCATGCAGCCAGCCTGATTGTCGCAGCCCTTAAAATTGACTCCATTTTTTTCTCCTTGTCCTTGTTTCCTGCAAATTCACCTCCCCAAATTCCAGTTCTGTTGGTTCTAGTAAATTAATGCTTCTGTCTTATCGCCCTGTCACTCTGCATTTGGAGGTTTCTCCACTAACCTTTTCTTCCTTTAAAATGTAGATGTCTTGCTGCTACTTTTAGGGCTCTCCATGGTTTACCCTTTCCTTTCTTATCCAATTGTACTACAAGGTTAGCTTTGACTTTCAGACAAGGCACTTTAAAGCTTCATCAGGCGTTGTCTTTTATCAGTAGAAACTCCCAATTAATTTCCAGAATTTCTCACCATATCTCCTTTTCAGCTCCTCCTCCAACTTTACTTACCTCAGCATGTATAAAATAACCTGTTTAGCTGATTATACCGAGATACTGACAATTACATTCCCTGTTAAATGAGGACTGCTACCCCATATTTTGTTACTATCACTTGTTTTGCTTCTGGGAATTTGTAACAGCACCTGTGCAATTTTCTCTGTGTACATGAGGCCTTGTACAATTGTCTGACTTGATCAGAGAATTTGTTTACAATCCCTTCAAAGTAATAGCTCAGAGACAGCACTGTTAYTGTGTGCTGCAGTACGCTGAACAGAGGTTGTGTGGAAATGGTGTATGTCTGAAGTTGTGCTGTTAAAGTGAATCTATCAAAATTAGAATGTCCTGCTTGGAGACCAAGAGCAGAGTATTCAATACCATCTCTCATACCCACTCGCTGTGAAAAAGGTGTCTTTCAATTGCATTGCATACTCCCACACAATCCTGAACACCTTTATTTTCTCTTAGACATTTTAATGAGCGTGTTTAATATTTTCAAATTTGAACTTTTTCACCTAAATTAAATTAAAAAAAAAATAGGGAAACTGTTTAAGTGTTATCCTGCTCATTTTGACAGCTGGGAAAGCTTCACAAGTACAGTTAATTTAAAGCAAGAATTATTAAAATATTGTAAAATAATGACACTTCAGAAATATTTGCAGAGACTCTACTGCAACAGACAGGCAAGCTTGCARAGGTCATAAAATCTGCTATAATCAGATCTATTTATAATGAAAATATACAATATATCAAATTGTTATTTTTTAGGACAAGCTTGATCTTTAAACTTTTCTTTAGCAACAGACTATTTTGGKGTGTCAGGTACTCTACCCAACAAATCTTTCTAATATATACTTAAATATAAATAATATGTGAAGTGTTGTAGGACARCTTAGAAAACCAGTTGCAGTTGGATTACACGTAAAGTCCCTTAACAGAATAATGATTTAATAAATATTAATGACATGGTATGTATTTGTGTTTGTCATTTATGAGGGGTTTCATAGGAGCTAAGACAAGTTTGGGGAGCTAGAGAATAGAAAATCTAGGTGAAAACAAAAGAAGGCCTCAATGTCCCCAGTGTTGGATAATCCGTATTGCAAAAGAACCAGGGGTCACTCRCGTACCAGCTATTTATTGTGAATGTGTAGGCATTGCAGCCTGTGGGAAGGAGTAAAGAGTCAGGAACATCTCTGTGCATATAACTCTCCGATTAGTGTCAAGAGCAATTGGCAGTTTGGCTGGCAGWACAAGTTAGTGTTGCCCTGAGCATTGCTCAGTCCTTGCAGCTCTGAAGCGTTAGATGTGTCCAGCTGACTTTGGAGGACTAGTAACTGCAGAGAAAAATTATCCTTGCTTCCCTAAGAGAGAGAACCAAAGCAGTGCAAAGACACTGTTGGCATGATTAAGGTCTAAACTCAAGGACCCAGGCTGCCTGATCTAATGGATCCAGTACTGAAATATGTTTGGCAGACTGTGCTGGGTGGACGTGAAGAGGAGTGTGCCTGAGGTAATGTAAGGGACGCCAGCGTAGGAGTATCCTACCAGGGAATAAACTAGCTTGATTTGTCTGCYTGACACAAGTTTTGAAGTTCTGTGTTGGAATACAAAATCTCCTTCCACTGTTCATGGGTTTCCCTTGATTCACAAGTGTTCRGGCAGCTGCCAGGTTATTTATGACAGTTGACTACTTCCAAGTATTTCAGGAATTGCAGTAGGAGAGATCACTTAGTCAACAGTCTGGAAGGTGTGAATGCTAGTTGCTACCCACTTCTTGTTATTCTCTTGTTGTCGAGAAACTAGAGGGTTGCACTCGCAAGTATTGACTCTAAAGACCTTGAGGAATGGTCATGTGCCACACGGAGCTTCATGTTGTTAGCCATAAGAGATGGTTAAAAGGAAGGTTGCACTTTCCATAGGTGTAATCCAACCTTGTGCAATTTAAGGCTTGAAAGCGAAAAGAAGTGAGGATTCACTGTAGGAACAGAGATGCTGTGCTTGTTTACCATTTGCATTCCTTCCTCCTTTTTTTTTTTTTTTTTTTTTTTAATATCTGACTTTGAGGTTTATGTAATTAAGTATCAGTTACTGGGACCCAAACGCAAATATGCCTGCATGTGTGCATCATGTGCAATTGTCCTTGAAAATATAAAGACAATAGATTGCAATAAAGGGAACTGATCTAAGAAACAGTAGGATGGAGTGAAGAATACAAAGGCTTCCAATGACTAGAAAGTGTGAAAAGTAGAAAAATATTTTCTGGATACCTTTCCTGCTGCCTGAAATCTAATATGGAGGAAATTAATTTTATTTTTCCTTTTTTTTTCCTGTGTAAACTTGAGTACAAAATATTTAAGTAAATGATCTACCATAAAGAGAGAGATAAAGAATTAATACAGGAATGTATTCATTTTTCTTGGTTTTAGGTGGTTGTTCATTTGATGAGCACTACAGTAATTGTGGTTATAGTGTGGCCTTGGGAACCAATGGATTTACCTGGGAGCAGATCAATACCTGGGAAAAGCCAACAATGGATCCTGCTGTCCCAACTGGTAAGTAAGAAGCCTCAGCAGCGGCGGGGAGATAGTATTCTTTCAGAGAATCAGCTGTTAGCCCTATATGGGTTTGTACTGGGTCTGGGTACCCCCAACAATGGGGTAGGATTTTATTCAGTGATAAAAAGATGACTTTTGTGTTCAAACTAAAAGAATTCATGAACGTAAGATGGCTTTTTACAACATTTGCTGTTTGATATCCTTGCTGAATTGTTTTATGTTCCTTATTTCTATTTTATTCCTGCATTTAACAGAGAGGAAGTGTTTCAGATATAATATTCTAAGGTTTGGCCAGCTTTTTGCATGTTTCAGAATCAGAGAGTTGTCTTATCTGAGGAGATGCATATTTGAGAGGCCAGAAAAAGTAAAGCTTTGTAATTTCTGGGAATATTGGATCTTCCAGTTATCACTTAGTTCTTCACTGACTGCTTTAAATTCTGTTTCAGAGAAAGATAAGAAAATTCCTAAAGAATTAACTGTAGTAGCTAGTGCTTGATTAGGCTAGGATTTCAGACAGTGAAATTTTCGTATGCGAGAAAAACATTTCCCACAGAGAGAGTTAGCAGAATATCTAATTTGCTAACATATATTGAGGACATCCAGTAATAACAGTCTTTCATGTGATATTTGGAATATTTTTTGAAGAGCTCACAGTACTAGTAATTTCCAATAGTTTTGTTTCTCACTGGAAGTTACCATTATGATGTATATGGGAATAAGTTCTCTGGCCTTAATAAAAATGCTGTGGAATGCTTTGTTCACATTGAAAAAAAACCTTGTTTTAAGAAAGCACACTAGAATTTTCTAAAAATCATAGTTTGTCTGTGTTCCTTGCCACCTAAAATAGCAGTGCAAGCCCCTTTARTGGGCACAATGGCAAACAGACCTGACCAGCCAGTTAAGACTTTGATTTCAGTCCTAAGAAAGAAGTATTTGTTCTGGTTAGTGCATTGCACTCTGAGAAGCATGAGCTACATGGCAGAACCGGAATATAATGTTKTTCAAGAGGTATTCTTATGCCTATAATTATTGGGGTAAGAGACTTGTAATTGCTAGCTGCCTGTTAAGGCTACCATGTAGAGCTGATACAACAATAGCTTCCTGCCGTAGCTGTTGGTAGACAGCTCAGTCTTCATCCCTGCRTGCTTGTTGTCGTAGAAAACAAGCGCACAAGATACCAGCCTASCTGTGGTTTTTCCATCACCAAAGGTTGGTTAAGTTGTGAGTTCTTTTCATTATTTTATTATTGGAAATTGTTCGGGATAGGATCTTTCAAACTGTGTAACACCTAGTACCACTYGATTTGGCTGTGGCAAYCCCAAAGAAATTAATTGTGAAAGCTGCAATTTTTTGGTCTTGTCTGTAAGAATGTRTTTCAACATTCTGGATGTTATTGCTTTTTTAATGATGGCAATTTTATCTGTATGGTTCCTCAGCTTCTACCCTGTTGTGTTCTATTCCCTGTCCCTGGTAAAGACCTAGCTAGAGAGACATGACAGCTCTTTGAATTAACTGATCCTAGAGTGATCTGAAGGAATAGGAACATACGCAGTTTTAATGCAATTTGGAAGGCAAGGAATAAATGGGAGGGCTTACATGGCTTGGACTGGATGAGTTCAATACTTYGTCAACTCTAAATGTAAGGTAGACCTATCTTCCCGGTCTCCATCTGAAGTACGCTGGAACCATGGAKAAATCCATAGACAAACAAGAGTCTGGAATGGCATGGTTAAAAAAAAAAAAACAAACACACACACACAAAAAAAACCCCCACAAACAAAAAACCCAAACAAACAAACAAACAAAAAAACCCCACACACCAAAACAAAAAAAAAAAACACCCCAAACAAAACCACAAACCACCGAGCAAAAAACTCCAAGAACCTGAAACCATCCCCACAACGCTACAATGTAATTTTTAACAAGGCTTTCAGAATTATTTCTYCCAAAACTAGASGTGTGTGTTTTCCCTCTTAGTACATCATTCCATGATACCTAGTAGCACTGATAAATATATAAAGATGTTAGAGCAGCTGCAAATTTAATAAATATCAGACATCAAATAAGAAACGCAGAAAGCTTTACTGTAGAAAGATGCAAAGGTAAAGCAACCATCAACTTGGAATGTGCTGATAACGAAATATTGTCTAAAGAGATTTTAAGGAACATAAGGGGAAATGATTCAGTTCCTCACATTTACTAATTGATGTCTTAGGACTATTCACACAGAACAAAAGGCGAAATCAGTAGGTAGAAAAAGATCGACCACAGCAAATGTGTACAGAAGGCTCTAGCAGCAAAAAGATGTTCAAGAGCTGTCCAAATCTTGCTAACCTTGAAGTAAATTACAGTGGTCAATTAGGCTGCCTGGAGCTAGCAGAGACGTTCAGAGCTATTATTGAGAGTCTGTATTACTGGATAGAATTGTGATGCATTGTTGTTTGTATTGGTTACTCATTGAAAATCTGTTTTGTGAGAATAAAAGATGTTTACTTAAAATTCATCTAGTGGCAAAGCCAGGTGAATAAACTAATGAACAGCATGTTCCACTCCTTCAAGCAGGGACATCTTTAAAACCAGAGTACTAGAACATTTGGTGATTGACTTTCCATTCCATTTAATTTCTCCACAGCAGCTGAAAGCAGCAGGGTGTAAATCCACTGAGCTGCAGGGTGTACGAGGTGATAACAAAGAGGTGTACATGGAATAAGCATCTTCTGGTGGCCAGCCGTAGCCAGGAAAGCKCCTTAGCACAAAGAGCAGCGACAGGAGTGCCAGAACGTGTAGCGTTCTGAGAATGCAAGCAGTAGCGTAGATTTTTCTTTATCAGGGTGGTATTTTAGACACTACCTTATTTTTGTAGCTGGAAACAGATTAAAATACTACATTGTGGAAATGTAAAAACAAAAAGTGAGSAGGCATTAGGTTGGTTCAATGATGCTAAGTAAGTCTGCAGCGCAACATGCTGGGAGACGTTGGCAAAAAGCATGGCCTGCCCCCACCCTGGTCAGCCAGCCTACATTAACATTGTCGTCAGAGCTATTTTCTTCTGTAAAATGTATCKGCTTTCATAAGTACCAGCAGGTCCCTTTGAATTCAACCAAGCCACAGAATTCTGTCCTCCTGCATACTAACGATAACATCTAGCACTTTTTACAGTACTTTCCATCGTTAGATCTCAGAGTGCTCTTCTAAGGAGGTCAGTAACATGAATGAGAGCCTGAGTCTATAGTGCTGTGTAATTCTCTGCTGACACCCTGCTGCAAAGGTCTCTGCCSAGGGACAACTTTCTAGTCTTTATTTTTTTAATTAAAATGTCAAAAAAAAAAAAAAGGGGGCAATTAAACTGCTCCATTAGCAATGTAGAAGTTTGTAGGCAATTTGTTTTACTCCATTGCTAGCAAATAAACCGTTTTCCATGAATTCTAGGATTAATTCCTTAGGGTTGGAAGCAGTGTTAATTGGGGGATTAAGAACCAGATGTTTGTTGTTCTGAATAAATGTTTCAAAAAAGTGAAAGAATTAATTGTAGGTATCCAATTCGCAGACTTCGGTGGGACTCTCATTCCACCTCTGTATAATAGTARGAGCAATTATAACAAAATATTCTTTAACAGATGGGTGTTTACT
The DNA here is from genome assembly GCA_030449065.1 of Oceanodroma leucorhoa. NCBI lineage: Eukaryota > Metazoa > Chordata > Aves > Procellariiformes > Oceanodroma > Oceanodroma leucorhoa. Next base: position 706,639 of record JASVER010000123.1, on the reverse strand, counting down.
TAAGCCTGAATACYCTCAGTGATGAGTATTCTACAGCCTTTGGGCTGCTTGTTCCACTCTTTGAGTTATAAAGGTTCTCAGTCCTTCATTTTCCTTTTTACGGCTTCATCTCATTATTTTTTGTTCTGTCTTTGACTAYGGAGAATAATCTGTTGTTGCTCTCTTTCATAACCTCTTTTATATAGTTGCATGCAGTTAAGTCTTTGTTTTGCAGGACTAAAAATCACCCAGTCCTTTAAATCTTTCTTAATTCGGTGTCTCATTTCCTTCCCTCTACCCTATGCCTTCAATCATTGCTTTCTTACCTTTTTTGGGTATTTGCCTAAAGTTGTGTTACCAAGCAGGGATTCAATACTCTGCATGACAGTGCTGGTGGGGCACAAGACTTTAATTCTGTTACAGAAGTTCAAAGTACAGCAAGTAGATTTCTCCTTCTCTTCTTTATTTACATCTTGCAGTTTTCATTCCCCTTTTCTATAAATATTCAGTCTCTATGTGCTGGTATTAGATGATGTGAGATGGCCATGGCCCTTTAGTTTGTRTGGAATCACAGAAGATATTTCCTTGGTGGTAAAGTAGGGCCTGAGCTTTTCTGTATTTTTGAGGCAGATACTTATTTAGTACAACAAGGAAATGTGTTGTGTTTAAACTGGCCAGACAAAAGTACTGGCCTTATTTTTCATGTTACAACACTGCAGTGTATCAAGGACCCTGGACCTGCMTGCTCTTGCAGCAGTTGCAGGAATAATATTAATAATGAAAGTATTTAGCATTTGCATGTTCAAAGTATTTTACCATCATTTGCTAATGATGGTAACTCCAATGGAGACTTAACCAGGGCTGACTAAACCAAAGTAATTACTTTAATTGTATTAAAAACGATTCTACTCTGGAAACAAACCCATCATGCCATGTGCCTTTCTATAGCAGCATTCCTTGGTGTTAGATTTACTGTWAATCTCAAGTTTGTTTTTGTGAAGTTTCCTTGTTCCAAGTTAGCAGGTCAGCAAYCAGCGTACAGGGGCTTGAAGATCTGGCCCCATCTGCCTGACTGCTCACTTCCCTTCATGTATGTAAATTGGCACTTGGTGTAAGTGCTRCTTTACTTTGTGTATATGTGTGTGTATATATACATRGATTTGTATCTATATGCATGCTCCATATCACTGCTGTTTCTTGCTGAATTGCTTTTTAAGTAGACATCCTGTTTGTCTAGGAAACGGAAGTTTAGATGATACGAATTTAAGGATAAGCAAAACRTTTGGAACAAATTATAGTATTTAGCTATATATATAGAATTAGAGTTACAACACTTGTATGTTACTTAGCAAGTGCAAATTGCCTCATTTTGCTTGCTTATWCCACAGAGCCCACAAATTTTCTGCAAAGAGAAACAGGATCTGTTATCGACCAAAGGTGTTTTTGTGGTAGAAATAGATGTACTTTTATCTTTCTAAGAGCCAAACTTGCTTGCGATGTCTAACTCATGGTTTGGAAGATGCAAAATAGTTGTGRAAAATGCCACTGACATAGTTTTATAGATTTGGTGTATTTCTGTAAAGCTTATCAAGTAGCAGACAACTAGTTTTGTACCAGTGGCTCAGAAGTGCGCACACAGTGTTTTTGTGCTTCCTCTGTTTATAATTGAGCTGAAGGATTCAAACTGTTTTATGGTCCTTTGGAAGACTATGGCAGGTTAGTACCAAATGGCTGCTACCTACATTAGTGTTTATGGCAGTGGGAGCACTGACAGGTCTGGTTCCCCCTTCGGAGATGTAGTCAGCACTTGCTCTGTAATCTTAACTCCTGAACTTAGAGAAGGAGTCTGTGCTGGATCCTCTTAATGGTGGACATTTTGAGATAATAGTTGGCAAGGTTAAGGCGCAAATGGGTCCTGAGTGCTTTCTTAYGTGAGCCTGCACTGCGTGGCCCAATGGAGTGAACACAGCTCGAGAGCCGTTCAGTGTGTGCAACTCATCGCTTCCCTTGAATGCATTATACCACCTTACTGAGAATTTGTAGCAGAATTTCTTTTTCTCTTGCAGCAGAGATAAGGGACTCTTCCCACATCTAATTGGATGTGTTCTTTTGCTCTAGTAACTGGAGGACTCTCTGAGCTTCTCACTGAAAGAACAGAAGGGTTATCATCATTAGCAYTGCTTTGTGAACTACTACTCATTTAGCGGGCGAACATCATAGACATGATGTATATGTGAATACCAGATGGCTAAATTCTACTTGGACTCCACTGAACTGAGTGAAGTTTTATGTTAGTCTAATAGACCAAATGCTTTGCTGTGTCACCTTCCTCTYTTTGTTGAGTGGCACCATGGAGTTACAGCGTGAATGAATAATTATGAAATAGCTTTCCTTGAGGAAGGTGGTGAGTGTCCGTCTATGCCCACAGTGAAGATGGGCAGGATCCTTTAATTTTGTTCAGGAGATTACTGATGTGAAATTAGTGTTAACCTCTACAAAGAACAGAGAACCTCTGTGCATCGGTCAGACATTTGTCTTTTTTTCTTCAGGCTAGAATGAATGCCAACAGGAGTTAGACTCAACATTTGTAAATTTGAAAGGTGATGCAATAAAATTAACATTTTCCTGTGTCTGAGTGTATTAATTCTTGCTTACAAGAAAATACACAAACAAACTTGTTAGAGGAATAAATTAAAATTCAAYTGTGTATATGATGAATCATGATCCAATTTTGTCTGAGAGGGAGAAAGAAATTTGGCTCAGCTGTGTATCATTTTTCTCCAAAAAATATTTTTTGSAGGGGAAATTACTAAGGATGAATCAAATATGTTTTTTCCCACTCTTTCATGTCCATACAAATAAATATATTAGTCTGGGGATAGGTAATGAACTCAAAGTCATTTTTCAGCTTTTAAGGTCTAAGCAGAAAGGGATCTCTGGAAGCTTTCCCCGGTGTATTTTTATTTTGCTGTTTACTGTGCAGCTTCATGTCTGTGTTTTGGGGTTCTTTTTTACAGTTGCAGTTGTAAATAGTTCTTCTCAATTTTTCAGAATTTYGTCCCTATTTTACACAAACCTGAGTTTTGGGGGTTGATTGCTTAGTTTCCTGGATTTATTYTAGTGGGTGTGCATGAGAACGTTTAGACTGTCGGGAAAGTGTACTGTTTTGGGCTATTTATGAATGCAGCTTTGGCGGGGATGTAACCTTGCAAGCAACTATAGAGGGAACTTTTTCTGCACCATGGCCTTTAATTGCTTTATCTTACCCTATCCAGTAAGGCCCCCAAAAGTCATTACTATAACTGACTCTGTAATGGCTGCTCAAAGCCTAGAATTAGGATTTAGCTGTCTCTCAGAGGAATGTATTGTCACCCATATTTTTTGACTATCTCGTATCGGTCTGGGTTGTCAGTAAGTAAATACCTGCAGGAGTATACAATTTTGMTTCTTCAGGCAGGGAAAGCCAGCAATGAAGACCACGAGCAATTGCTTCTTTTGCACAGAACTGATTTCAGAAAGGTAACAACTTAAAGCAATTAGTCTTAAGAGTGATTCTTACCAAATATTTGCTTTCTGTCTTGTGTTCCTGTGTTCTAACACAAAGTAGAGCCTTTCTTTTGCAATTAGGCATACTAGTTTTGGATGGAATAGAAATAGTGAGGGACCGTTTGACCTAAGTACATGTGAAATTGCAGACCTGTAAATTAAGAATATCACACTTAAAAGCTAAGTAGTTAACTAGCTATTCCATGATGCAAGATGAGTTGATTTAATTAAGAACGTTTACCCCTCTAGAGGCCTTCTGCTGAAGGGAAATTACATCTCAGTTTTTAATACTTTGTCATTCATATTGTAAATGTGAGATAGAATTTCTCCTTATGTGCCACTGAGAGGGGTTAGCAGAAGCATACTTCCACTTAGATGTAGATGGTACTTTGGTAGTGAAATCAAGCTTATCAAGGATGTGTAGCCTTCTCTGAACATGCATGGTATAAAGAAATGTTATCAAAGGAATCCGAAACAATGACTTCTAGAAAGGCCTTTTAGCGACCCTGAAGGGATTGCTGTCCGTAGGGAATACATGTAGTTACYGCACCTTGATGTGTTAAATGGTACATTTGAACTGTTCTCAGTCCATTTCTGATCCTTTTCTGTGAAAGCTGTCAGAAACAGAGCTGTTTGTGAATGTCAGGACCTTTCCATTATCACCATTAGTGAGACCATGACACTTTTAAAGCACTGCYGTAACATAATTCAGGATCACACTAGGAGGAAGGACAAGAAAGCCATTGTTGTACGTGTTTTTCCTCCATGGTTTCAGTACTGAAGCATATTAATTTTTCTCAGCACCTGTTTGCTTTAGCAGGAACTGATGCCTTTCAGCATCTTAGCACACAGTCTGTGTTTTTCGTAATCTGTTATCTTGACCTCTATTAGGACATGCTGTCTAGATGCCAAGTGTTTTAAAACTGTTTTTTGTTTGAGAGCCAAGTTAGGGAATTGTATAGCCACACCAGTGGAAAAACATTTCTCAATAAAAACTTTAAAAGCTTCAGGAATTGAGGGATAGAAGGAAGAGAGATTTCTTCCAGGTAGAGGAAATCTAGTTTAAATTCTGTTGAAATAAATATGGTTGTATTGAAATAAGGCTAGAATATAAAACAAGCTTTGACTAAGATCTTTTGGTTTAAATACTTACTTCTGTGGAAATCCTTTCTATAGTAAGAGTCAGATTGATAATTTAATACCCCTTCGCTCATATTAGGAAGTTCAGAGCAAGAAGAGAATCATGCGTAAGGAAGAACAGGAGCAAACAAGGTGCATAGGTAGAATGAGGGATGGGGAAGGTCTTTCTGGCAGAGATGGGATACTAAAAATGATAAATGTGAAGCTAGTGGATATTAAGGAACAGAGGAGGAGGAGCAGTGACTAAAGTAAGAACAAATGTTTCAGAAGGAATAGGTAAATTCTAGTGATATTGAAGGAATTGACAGGATTAGGGAATATTACAGGTCTAGTGAGAGCTTTAAGGCATTTGTYACAGAACCTCCTCGCCATTGGGTAGAAACATAGAATGGTTTGGGTTGGAAGGGACCTTAAAGATCRTTTAGTTCCAACCTCCCTGCCATGGGCAGGGGAATCTTCCACTAGACCACTTGGCTCAAAGCCCCATCYGACCTGGCCTTGAACACTTCCAGGGATGGGGCATCCACAACTTCTCTGGGCAGCCTGTTCCAATGTCTCACCACCCTCAGAGTGAAGAATTTCTTCCTTATATCTTATCTAAATCTACCCTCTTTCATTTTAAAGCCATTACCCCTTGTCCTATCGCTACATGCYCTTGTAAAAAGTCCCTCCCTAGCTTTCCTGTGGGCCCCCTTTAACTACTGGAAGGCTGCTATAAGGTCTCCCTGGAGCCTGCTCTTCTCCAGGCTGAACAACCCCAGCTCTCTCAACCTATCTTCATAGGAGGGATGCTCCAGCCCTCTGATCATCTTCATGGTCCTCCTCTGGACTCGCTCCAACAGGTCCATGTCCTTCTTAYGTTGGAGGCCCCAGAGCTGGACTCAGTACTCCAAGTGGGATCTCATGAGAGCGGAGTAGAGGGGGAGAGTCACCTTCCTTGACCTGCTGGTCATGCTTCTTGTGATGCAGCCCAGGATATGGTTGGCTTTCYGGGCTGCAGATGCACGTTGCTGGGTCATGTTGAGCTTCTTATTAACCAACACCCCCAAGTCCTTCTGCTCAGGGCTGCTCTCAATCCATTCTCTGCCCAGCCTGTGCTTAGGATTGCCCTGACCCATGTGCAGGAGCTTGTATTTACTATTTATCCTGGAAGGTTGGTTAGCAAGCTAGAGATGGAAAAATCTAACAGAAAAGGAGTTCCAAGAGAAGAATGACCTGAGAAATCTGCATGGAGCAGATAGCCAAGTCAAGACAGACCAGATTTGAAAAGAGGAAGGAGAAGGTTATGAATGAACAGACAAATGCTGACAGATAAGTATTTACAAAAGGAAATGCTGAGGATATTGTAGGCAAAATTGCTCCTCAGAATTGATCCAAGAAAGCAACTGAGGCATTAAACAGGCATTCAAAGTAGAGGCTGGGCAGAAGACAGGAAAGGCAAAAAGTGTAGTTAAGGTTGTTGCTCAGTCCCCTCATGTGCCTTAATAGCAGAGAGTCTGTCTGCGTGCATTTTCAGCTTTTTGCAGTTGTTTAACATGGAGTCAGCGGAATTCTCCTGAAGTTTCTTAAATTCAGTGGAAACTTGGTATAATCTCTTACAGAGACTGTATACTGCAGTGGATTGTCTGGCTAATGCCCTACTTTTTTCCCATTTGTCTTGTTTTTCCCAGTGAACTCTCGTCTTTCTCTTTCTTATTTTTTTCTTTTTTTATTTCTATCACAAAACCATCACACCACTTAACAGACTCTCAGCATCTGAGTACAAAGCTATTGTACACTCTCTAAGGTTCCAGTGTTATGAATTATTTAACTAATGCTGTTCCTCTACCATAGGCCCGATTCAGTGTATAGTGAAATAATTGGAAGTCTTTCCACCAGCTTCAAAATAAACAGGATGGGGATTCATAATGAGCAGTGTACACAGTCTAGATTTTCAAATACTTCATGATTTAGAAGGATACAGATTGTTTGGATGGAATGGTAGTAACAACCTCTGTTCACTGGTTCCACTGAGAACTGTTGCTATTGGGAATTTGTGGGGAAAAAGAGAGTTCATTTTTTTAATGCTTAGGAAATATTAGCATTTGCTATTCCCAGTATTAGATATTTAGTGCATGTAATTTGGCACAGGAGAAATACTGGCTTTAAATAAGTCTATTTTCTGAATGTCATTTATACATGTACAAAAGGAAGTTGATAGCAACCATATTCAGATATTCTCACGGGGAAAAATAATGTATGCATCTCCTGCATAGGCAATCCAACCTCCTCCATATCATTTCACCTCTTTTAGAAGGGAGTGGAAACTGTTGTGGTTGTATTCCTTTGAGATGAAAGTTGTAGTATTACAAATTATCACTTGTTTTCAGTATTGACTAGAAAAATAAATGCAATTATGTTTATGAATGTTGAAAATTAAGCAAAATAAAGCAATTGTGTGTGTTTGAGGATCTTTTCAAATGAAAAGCTGTATTCACTGAATTCTCATCGGCTCGTTTTCTCACTGTCGTGTTTCATGATGTGAACTCTCAATTGAATGAACAGCTGCAGTAAAAATGGCACCAGCCAAGTCACAGGGAATTCAGAGAAAATTGAGACATTTCAGGCTGTAACACAAGCCCTTTTGGGCCCTCATTTACCTTGAGAAATGCTTGGCTTTTTATTAGTATAATGTCTATAAATACAGAGAGGTATCAAGCCCTTATTTGCAGTACTCGCACTTGGTACTTTGGGGTAGGCCTCGTACAAACAGAACAAAGACACTTCACTGTCGCTATAGAGAGGGTTTATATTTCTAGTTGTGGAAATAGTTTTTTTCTTCTGGTCTTCTACTTTACTTACAGTGCAAGCATGAGGGTAATATGAAGGAAAACATCAGTGTTGATTTGAAGGATATTCTAAGGAAAGGAGAATAGGAAGCCAACACAGTTCAGGTGTCTAAGAGCCTCCTTGGTTTATCTAATTCTTCTAAAACAAGACCACACTTAATGCTAAAGATCTGACTACATCCCTTTGATCTCTGAAAATACCAACTATTGCCTTGTATTGATGTTGGCTGAGTCAGGCCATAATCTCAACAGATGTTTTATCCGATCTCCCCGCTATGCTTCTGGCGCACAAGGCAGCATAAGCTGTGTGGAAGCATGCTGAAAGAACAAACTTGGAGGCAGTAAGTGGTCTGCCCTCTTCAAAACCATGGAAGAGCAGAGCTGTTTCTCTGATTAATTTTAAGATGCTTTAGAACAAATGTTCTATGTACAGAAAGTTTATGCAGTGCTTCCATTTTTTAATTTATTTCTATACCACAGATCTTTAATGCCCAAGTTAGTAACTCTTTAAGCAGTGTGATTAACGTTTTCCACAGGCTAACTTAGTGGCACCTCTTCAGAAGTCAGTCTGCCCCATAAACTCAGGCTTAGCTATTTGCTATTCAGATACCACATGAAAATGTAAACACTTGAAAAGTCCCRTTTCACTCCATCCCTCATTTGTTTTCCATGTGTATGGGACTTTTTGTATTTCTTTTTTCCTCCAGTAACCATCTTCATCTTTTAATCTGCTTCAGTTATGATAGTGAAAATCAAGCTATAAAGAATCTTGCCAATAAAAAAAACAAATCTCCTTCTCCCTCACCCCCAGCTTAACTAGGATATAGTCAAGGTATTTAAAAAAAGAAAAAAAGGGAGGGGGAGAGCTCTAAGCTAAATTAACTTCTTGCTAAATTTGACGCAGTCTAGGGTGACTGTGTGAAGATGTACCATAGACATTGCTGTGCATTCTCATGGCCAGTTTTACTGCTCCATCTGTCCATAGCAGACGAATGYCTTTCCCCCTTTCAGTTTTATAGGTTTAAGTTGTTTAGCAGCATAGTTATGGGAATATTCAAAGGAGGAATCATAACCAGAAAAAAGTGTTTTAGCTTAGTTCTCATTAGCTGTTCATCTAGAACAGATTGCATAGGATGGTCTTCTGGAGTGTGTCTAATTGCTGCAGCATGGTAATTTAATGGGGACACATTTTTATAAGCTTGTTTAAGTGCATCTGTGCCAACTGACCTCGCAGCTTGGTGTGCAGTGATTCAGCTCTAGAAACTAGAATTTAAATATAGGATCTCATTTGTATGGCCCCCTTTGATCTTCATTCACTGTTATGTATTTGTTTGATTTTTATATGTTATCTGGTATCACTGTGATAACTGAACAAAAACTCTTCACCCTCCATCCCGTTCACCATCCATAAATGTTTGTTGTTCTTCAGTCCAGCTTTCAAGTCCAAACAATCCTGTTCCCTATGTTTTTACTTTTTTTTTCCTTATGTTCTGAGATTTTTTTTTTCCTCATATAACATTCACTTTCCTTATCTTACTTTATCTAGGACTAAGTTTTCCTCTTTTACTAAGAGTTTTTTTTACACAGCAACAAGCCAAGAGGCTTTCAAAGCTCTCTASTCCTGCAGCTCTTACCACACCATTTCTGGGTGTCTTTTCTCAAGACCTTGCATCCATTTCCTTTTCTCCTTTGTTCCYTTCTCCTTTGGCCTCATCCCTCAGGATCTCTGTCACTCACAGCCTCAAGTCCAGTGAGACACAGATCTGTAAAAGTGTTTCATTCAGGTTGCCAGGAGAACAGGACGTGCACACTCTGTTGCAACTCTGCTGAATTGGTACAGAAAGCATTCCTCAGCCTGTAGCCTTTAAGTGAGAAACGGGATTTCAAAAGCGAATTTGCTTGTTTTCATAGCATGATCTTAATTCTATAAGGGAGAGAAGATGATCTAATTTAATTTAATTTTGCTCTTTGAGAAGAAGGGAGATCACTTGGCCAGCTGCTGCTCTGAGCAAACATGGAGTGTGCAGGCTCCAGGATAAGCTTTGAACTTTATCAAKTCTCTTGGCAGTATATGCTAATGTGTGCTGTTGGGAGATTTCTGAAACTTTAGCCTCTGATTGTATTAATTAGTGTGCTGCTCCAAATGAGCTGTAACTCACTGTAAAATAAGTAAGAGCTGTTACACATAGGGCTTTCTCTGTCCCTGATGCTTTAGTGTTTGGGCAGGGTGGACTGTGAGGGTGCGTATTTGGCCTGATTTGTGAAATCACAGTACTGCTGTTTATATTGATTTCTTTTTAAAACTTTAAGCATAATCTCTTCTGTTCAAGCTGTTTGCTTGTTAGAAGAAGAAAAAGTGTGTGCTCCAATCCTGTGTTTGAAGAGGAGACCTTTTTCTCCCCAAATATTTGAACTTCTAACAGTAGGTTAGTAAGGTAAGGAAGCACCTCAGAGCTTCAGTGGTCATACTAAATTTCCCTCTAGGTAGTGACTAACTCCCTCAAAAACCAAATCCACTATAATTTAGGGCCTCAGGRCTCTTACACTAGTCTTTCCCTGAGGTGGATTTGTTGTATTCTTAAACCTGCAGTTTCCAGGTAGAGTAAGTTTGCCAGTATGTTAAGATACGTTTTCACGTCTATCCCTTTTACRACAGTCTGCCACCTTTCTTCTGCAGGCAGTGCCTCAGACCCTCCAAACCTTCCATTGAGTGGAGTCTGCCATCTCTGCTTCCATCCCTGATGTGCATCCCCAGTGTAAGATCTGGCTTCCCATGAAATCTATAGAGATGTACTACAAGGTGCATAGCGTTGGCAGATGTGTGTTTTAGCCATGTACAATAATTTAAAAGTCATACATATTTTGGAAAAAATCAGAGCTTTGTTGTGATTACTATCTTAGCTCATCTKGCTGATGAGCTCATCAAGCTAAGCTAGCATCTGCGGAATAAGCAGTCTGCCCTGTCTGTTTACATATCTTGATCTTCTTCCATGCAGTAGTGATCCAGGCTACTTGACAGACATGYCTGTCTCCAGAAAAATAAAACTAACCAGGGGTTAAGTTACAGGAATTCTGTCCTATATTCTTAGATATACGGCAGAAGTCTATGACTGTTCCAAGAGGAAGAGTCAGTGTTATAGTACTTGAGAAACTTAATTGCTGCTCCATACAGCAACCTGAATAAGACACGGTGAGAACCAGTAACCTATGAGATAATACAGAGTGGGGGTCATAGTGTGCAGTACATTAAAACTGCTCACCCAGGTTGGGAGGTTATGAATGGATGAAGTTGGTAACTTTAGTCTGTCTCTCATTCCCTGCATTCCAGACTTTCTTCTGTCTTCACATCCATTTTTGCAAATTTGCAGYCTGCTAGGACAAAAAGCTTAACTTTTTTTTTCATTATATCATCTTAAAGATATTACAATTTCATACATGTGGTTTAAATCAAATAACTGACTTTCTCATCACCTGTTATGAGATCCTGGCAAGCACAAGTCCAGACTACAACTTCACATCTAGTCTGGCTCATTGCTAAACTTGATACATCACATACCTGGAGGTTCTAGGTTATACTGAGCCCCCTTACGCATCTCTCTAAGTAAAGAGATCAAAACATTTAGCTAAAGTCTCGGTATTGGCTCAAAGAGAAGCGTGAACTGCTCAGAAATTCTTGTTTGGATCCAGACACTGCTCTGTGAGAACCTTTCCAATACAGGTAACACACTGAGAATTATTTTGGCTTTCTTATTTTATCAGCTATCTCTTTAGATTTCTATTTCTTTTTGTCTGAGAGAGACTTAAGAAATAGATGAATCGCCAACATTCTCCCTCTGAAATAAAGAGTTCATACCTTCCATATTAAAAATGGAATTGCATCAAGTCCTTTATAAGGACTCCACTCAATCTCCATCTTTTGTGGAAAAAGAGAAGCCACCAATTTTTCTATCTGAAATTAACTCTTTGCTCAAATTGAAATCGGCCTAATGATTCTCCCCTACTACTTTTAATTTAAGGAATGTGACCAACATAGGTTTTTTTTTTAGTCACCCTACAGCTCTATGCTTACTTTTTTTTTAATTGTTATTTTTTTTTTAGCTCTTGAGATAGCAGATTTAATCCTCCCACCTGCTCTTCCTGAATACTTTTTCATTATTCCAAACGTAAAGGCAGTAAGTATTATCTCACTTCATGATAAATACATTTAAAGCTTTCTTACATTAAGTTCAGATACAAAATCTGAGAAGCATGCATCAGGGTTGTAAATGTACAATGTAATAGCCCAGATAGAATTAAGTGGGCTAGGGCAAATTTTCTACAAGCATGAATACTGTGCTGTGTATTTTATGTGTGTACTCCCATACCTCTGCTTGAACTTAGAGAAAGTGATAAAAACCTATCAACCTTAGAGCCTATTCCTTACTTTATTTAATAGGTGTTTTTAGGGCATTGACTTAAGTCTTTTCATTCAGTTTACATACACTTACTTCTGGAAATTTGCTGCCTGTGTAAGGGTCCYCTTGTTTGAGTTGAGAGACGTAGCTCTTCCCTTTTGTGCCTCTGTCTACTGGGCATGCTTCGACCACAGCTGAGCCTTCTCRTGCATCTATGGTAGAAGAGTAATTCTGCAGTAGAATGATTATAGGGCTGTAGAATGTGTACCCAGTTTGTAATTAGATGTTTTTTCTGCCATTACCTCACCCTGYAACCTGAGATCCAAATACCAATCTACATTTTTTCCTCACTATTTACATCACCATGAATAAGAATGTTTTTACAAACCAATTATGTTTTCAAAAGTACATGCATAATCACTTYGTTTATTGACTCTAATTGAAAGTTTGCTACAAAAACTCTGTTGTCCAGGAGAGCGTAACAGTTTCCTATTGTGTTGTTTACTTTTAGCCTATATTGTTAGGGCAATACAACAGTACGGTGATGGCCACTGYGACACCGATACCAAAACAAAATCAAGAAATCCCTGTACACAATAAGCTGTGCAATCACTTTGTACCAGCACAGCTGCGGCTGTGCTGAGAGGGCAAGTGTTCAGGTGCAAGGGTGAAAGACTGTAGACATTTTTATAATTAGTTCAGGCATGTAAGAGGATTCAGCTAATTTTTGATTAGTTAAAAGTAAATGGAGAGTTTGGTGCAGAAGTGAGGAAATGGTTCCAACTTCTCTAAACACACAGTAAGCTATCTTCCATAGTCTTTTCACTGCAGCTTTACTTCAGAATACTTAACAGTTCAAAGTACTTGGCTCTAAAAATCCCATAATGAACATTAAAAATGTTTCTTTCAGGATACTGGTGTAACCACAGCAGCAGTCAATCAACATTACAGTAGTGCAATCTTATTGAATTTCTGCCAGGAATGTAAATGAGAAGCCRTTCTGTTTTAAAAGCGTCAGCTAATATAATTAATTGCATTCATTTTCAAGGTGATGTCTTGCTTGTTTGGGGGAATGAGCAATAGGGGATAAAAAAAAATGGTAATTTCATCAGTGATTACAAAAGAGATAGTGATTTACTAATTGCCTTTTGCCGTTTCCTGACAGTTTGTATCTCCTACTAGCGAAACAATCTGCCTCAAGTCACTGAAAACATTTGTGTGTTGAGACATTAGAATAAATATACTACAAGTAATTGTTAGTTGTAAATTTGTTGTTTTCTTTCWTGGGGAACTAGATTTGTCTCCTATGTTTTGTAGGAAGTGTGGCCATTTACCTTGTGACCCCTGTGCTTTAAATAAAAATACACTCAGAAGACCTTAAGTGGGATTTTGGCTGAGCAGAATGTAATTGGGAGCAATCCTCTCTTGCTGGATGCGGTGGAACAGAGCCCTGTTGGTCACTTCCAGGAAATACTAAAAAGTAGTKGTTTAAATCAGTTGAAGAAAGGGACTACAGGCTGCTGCAGATTCTGCATGTGTCCCCATATTGCTGCCTTATCAAAACTCAGTCTCCCAGAAATGAAATGAACAGAATCAGACTTAGTCATCTCATTCAACTGATGTCTAGTAGGGCAGCAGCTCATCTCCTGGGATGACTCCTGGTTCCTTTATTTTGTTTACTTCCATGAAATTTCATTCTGTAATGACTTGTCCTAGAGACAATATATGATCTGTTCACAGGTGTATAGGCTAAGATTGTGAAGAAGCAGATGTTTACTGTGAAATTAAGGATTATAGTGCTGAGCATTTGAGACATTCCTTTTACATGAACGTAATTGCAGCTGGATCTCCCCCTCTCCAGTTCAAAGCTAGGAACCTGGCTTAAGTTTTACAAGACAAATTTTAAAAAGAAAAATACTCAGAATCAGGGAACCCTGAAAACAGATGYGATAGGACATTCAGGAATGTTTTTTAAAGTTATTTGAGCTTTGATGCAAAATATATTTGTACTTCTGACAGTTATTACTCTTAGATTTAAATGTTATGCATTTCATATCTATAGGAAACTACCTGTGATATGGCTCAGTATGTCCAGCATACCACCTACATAGATAAAGAGCACAAGAGTTTGGTTTTAATCACAGCATCTATATTACAGAAGACATACCATCACACACAAACTTTGTCTCTACAGTGTGGTGCAGAGTCTCTGTATATCCCAATTCTATACATCAAGATGAGACTGGGCACTCCCACCAATTTCTTTTTTTCTGGGGGAAGGAAACCAGACCAAGAGGAAGCTGTGGTTTTCAGCAAATCCTCTGTTGCTGAAGCAGAGCTGGGGAACCCTTGACTAGAGGACCAGAGCTGCCAGGCATGCTCAAATGCATCTCTGTCTCTTAGCAGAAATACAGCTTCTGTGACCAACYGCTTAGTAAGAGTATTTTTAGTTTTCTCCCTCCTTATTCTGCAGTAGCAATTTAGAAAAATTAAAAATTATCAATTAGAATTTAGAAAGATTTTTCCAATATTTTTGCTTTTAATTTTTTGGTTTTAAGTATTCTAAAGGCAAACTTATGCGAACTAAAGAGATAAGCAACTTTTGAGGATTTTGGCATAGTAGGAGGGCCTCCTAATGCTTCACCTTTAATAATTCAGAAGGAATCAAAGGCTAGGAAGATTTCTTTAGTTTATCTAAATTAAGTTTTTGAGAGCCAGGAATCAGTTTCCTATTTAAAATCTCATTKCTAATATAGGCCAATTAAAAGCAAGCAAATGAGCAATATATGTCATTCGTGTTGTAGCTGGTAACTGAGGTAAGAAATAAAGTTGCCTTTTGCAAATTGTCAGCACCCCTTAAAAAAAATATTTGAGAATTGGGGTCAGAACCTACTTCTGCTGAACCTTAAGCACAAAAGGTTTTCTCCTAATATCCTGAGAGCAAAATTTAAAAAGGTGGAGCTTTTTTTTGCTTTCTTGTACTTTACAGGTATATTATTGAGTTGCATGGGCTATTAGCCTGTAATATCAATTTACCATTTGTAAGGTCTAAACAAGTATTAAAGAAAAAAAGAAGTAAATAACATATGTGACAAGAATCTAATCCTCTGTATGTACAAGTGAAGTTAGTGTCTCTGTAACGATGGGCCTTTCATTCCAGAGCCTGGTGTGCCTGAGATGGGAGTGGGGAGAGATGATGATCAGTTACGTGACTGCAGCTGCACCGTGTGAGCAGGGGCTGAATCAGGGCAATAGCTTCTGCAGTTTTCCTTCTCTGTACTCTGGTATATCTTCACTGGCAGCGTGTGGGTAACTTGTTAATCTGTACAGTGAGATCTGTTTGATTCTGTTGAATTCTGTAGAAAAACATATTGAATGTAGATTGAATCATGGAAGTGAAGGCTCAGACAGGTGTCTGACATGTGGGTTCCTTCAGGCATTTCGAAGTTTCACATGCTGTCGTGGTTTAAGCCAGCCGGAAACTAAGCACCACACATACAAATAGAAAAGGTGTCGACTTTGTGACCCGAGTGAGTTGGCAGATTGCGATCCATGAGCCTGTGGATTCAGTGAAGCAGACACCCTGCTGATGCCATTAGTAACCCAGTTCCAGGGTGCTTAACAAACCACAACAGGAGCCTCTAAAACATATCAGTAGATAAACAGAAAGTATCGGAAGCTGAATAAACAATAAAGGATTGGACAGTGTATGGAAAAAGATCACAAATGATGCTTGGTGGTTCACTGAGGCTTAAATCATTTCCCTGTAGCCAATTCTATTTGGGAATGAGTAAGTAAATACTTTGTACTGCAAGACTGGTTGCATCTCTAGTAAAAACAAGTTTGATGGTTGGTTGTTTCCCCCCCCCCCCCCCGAAATACTTTTGTTCTAAGTAAAATCAACACAAAAGAGCAGATGAGCCTAGAAGTAACAATGTGCTAGATGAAGTTGCCCTGGATCACTGTGTGCCAGGTCTACCTCTCTCACTGTGGTAAGAGTGATATGAGTCGACATTTCTGTGATGATTTTGAAATTATTCTGCAGTACTTTGCAAGCTGGCTCTGTTGTAAATTTGCTTCATTTTCCCTTTGGTTCATCTGCTATTCTTCTTGAGGGAAAAGTGGGGCAGGAGGGAGTGAAATGGAAGTAGTACTTCTGCTTCTTGCGGAGGATCCTTCTCCCTTCTGTTACAGGCTTGTGCATTGCCTGTGTCACCTTAAGTGGTGGCAGAAATCTGAAGCTACTTAGGACACCCATTAAACTCTGAATTCAGCACTTACTCTTTTTAATCCCAGTAGTTGTTACTAGCGTTTAAAGCCCCTGAGCTCAGCTAAGTGTTGTGACTGTCACCCAGTTGTTTTTCTTTCCTGTCCAAATGAGATGTCTTCCCTGAAAATAACATGAGTCTGGGATGCAGGAGGCACAGCTTTCAAATGTTAAACCAGATGGCAATTATCCTGAATTAGTCTCTCATTTGCAATACTCCCAGTTTTTGAAGGTTTTTTTTTTTTTTATAAGCACTTGTGATTACTGTGGTTTGACATTTAAGACTTGTTTGCTTTTTAACTGGTTGCTAAAGTCATGTATTGTGGCTTGTATATTGGAAAGGCAATGGAATCCTCCTGGGGACAGCACAGTGGCATAGATGTACAGGAGGGACCTGGCTTGCTTCTCATTTGTATGGAGCATTTATGGTCCAGTACATAACAGGAGGCTATAATAACCTGTTTTCCCATTCAGACAATCTATGTTATTTCCCTTTAAATGCCATATTTGCTATATACCATATTTTGGAGCTTTTTTTTTTAAATTGCATTTAGAGCTATAACCTAGAAGTCAGAGGCTTTGATCTCTCTCCCTCCTTCAGACAGGAGATACTGTTCTCATAGTAGATTTGAAGATGCAGAAAGATTTTATTTCCATTTTGCAGTGTTTTAAAACAAAATCGTTATTTGATCAATGAGTAATATGGATTTTTGAAATACAAAAATCTGAGGGATTCTTGTATAATTTCTCTGCAACAGAGGAAGTCATCTCGACTGGATCAGGAAACCATGGAGGAAAGTTGCTGCCTCCACAGAATCATTCTGCCTTTCCTAGTTGCTCTGTGGTCAGTTTGGGGTTTGGACTGCAAAATGAAAAATAAGTGATCAGGATAGTTTCATTCCAATGCCTTCAGGATGATTTTTTCCAGTTTGTAACACTCACAGATACTTCTACGTACGGTCTGATTTGTAAACTCACTTTACTTTTCATGTCCTGGCACAACCCCTGGGAAGATGTTTCAAAAGCAGGGTACTATCAGGTGATTGTTACTCTGCAAATGTCTGAGGAAGTGGGAGTTCTGTTGCATAGATCCAGGTTTGCTATTCAGATGACTGTTTTCTTTTTTAAATCTTCCTAAGAAAAGCTTCCACTATCTTCATGGATTGCTAGGGGTGACTGTATTGAGTTTCTTGTTCTATGCAAGGAAATAATCTGTGAAAATTTTGGGACCCACATCTGGCAGGGGAACATTTAAAGTGAGCATTGCCATTTATTATTCAAGGTGATGAGAAATTCTCAGCTTCCTTACAGTGTCTTGCTGAAAGAAAGACTGTCAAGCAAAAGAAAAAAAAATGTAGCTTCTGAAACAGGAGAACTTGTCTGCATAGTTAATCTAATCTTGTTCTTTTTGAGGACTAGCAAAACTCTCATTCGCTGAASTGCCCTGGGCATCAAGCCCGAATTTTTGTAGCTGCTGCTTCAGAGAGATCTTATTATCTCTGAGATACATGTTATCTATCAGAGAGATCAAATATATTTCTTATCTACCAAAGTCCACTTGATTGTTATTTATATGTTTGCAAAAGAAATCTTGAATAAGAGAAATATTAAATAAAAGCACCCTGTTTCTACCTTCCACCATTAATTATTTCTTTTAATGATAGACTCAACATTTGCTTTGACTTATGGTGAGAAAGAGGAGATGATAAATAGGAGGGAACAAAATTTCTTTTCAGCTGATGTTGGAAGCCCATCTCATATATCATTTTTATTATTATTAAAGGGTTGATGATAAACATTTGATATTTTCTTTAAACCTGCATTCCAGTGCTGAATATAATAAACAGTTTTGTTTAATATTTTCAGGCAGTTACAAGAATTTTTTGTTTATCAATTTAAAAATCTCAGTAGAAATTTACAGAGAACGTTCAGCAAGTGATCAAGGGATTCAGGCCCTTAAATCCCATTTTCACGGATAACTCAATGTTTTGAAATATAAGTCCTATTGGTATGCTTTTTTTGTATCTTCCATACTTTGGGGAATGCTACATATAAAGTATTTATTTGAAACCATAGACTATTCTAAGTGTGTGCAATAAGATACTGAATATTTCTAATGTGATTCCTAATCATATTGTAAGAGGCCACTAACAGTTTTCCTATATCACAATCAATGAGTTGATAACAGGATCAAAATGTTCAAAGATGCAGATCCAAATTTTAAAACAGGAGGTTGGAAGTTGTGTAAAGGTTGTACTCTTCTTCCAAATTCTCTCCTCCTCATATAGATGTAAAGTGAGATACTAAATCCAAGAGGAAATCAGCTGTTGAATTTATTCTTGAATCTAGTTGCATTGAGTAGGCAACAGAAATAAAAAGTTGGGTAGTTCTTGTGTAAAAGTGGTGATAAAAGAATAATGAGCATAATCTGAAGCAGGAGAATGAAGGTTGATATTTGTATACATTAAAGAAACTAACTAGAAATATTTATGGAGGAGGAATCCATTGAAGATCTGAAATTGGTGTGTGAGCTGGGCTTAAATATGTATTTTACCTCTTTGCTATATAGCAAATTGTCAAAATGATAACTCCTAGAATTGGCCTGTGGCATTTCTTAGAGGGATGTGACTGGGAAGTCCGTAGCAAGATGCTGAAAATACAGATTTAAGGTTTTGTATAAAGGTTATTTATAATCAAAGGAATAAAAAAAAGATTAGAACTTTTTCCAGCCTAGAGGTTAGGACAATATATGATTTGGGAGTTGTAGATAAATGTAAGGCAATGAAGCTGTAAAAGCTGAAAACAAGGGGAATATAAATAATCATACAGTTTAAAAAAAAAAAAAAAGGCAGTAATAGAAAAAAGGGTTATAAAGGATAAAGCTGATGCCTTTAATGCATTGCTCGGCAGCATTAAAAGCACAATAAAAAGCAAACAAATTCTGAAATGAATGAGCAGAAAGTGAAAATTCTAGCTGTCTCTTCAAGGGCTGCTGGGGTGACTGCATAAAGTGGAACTCACCCTATTATAGAAAAAGGCGGTTAGAAAAAAGATGAGGATACAGCAAAGGTCAAACTGGAATGGTCTGGGGTCCTGAGGATCTAAAAGTATTAAGGAAGATTGGAAAAATGTAGGTTTAATAGCCTTTAGAAAATAAAGGTGGGAAAAGCAATTAACAGGGGGGGCCTCATTGAATTAGAAAGATGTTCTGCTGGGAATAAAATGGGCAGATCCTACAGGAATATCTGAGCTGGTGATACATTTAAGAACAAGGCATTGTGAACTAGAAGTGAGGGAGGGCTATGCGCATTAATCACATTTCCTTGGAATAAGGAGAAATACATCATATAGAGGCTTTCAAGGAGAAGAGTAGGGTGAATGCTCTAAGTGCTTTTAAAACCTTAGCTAAACTGTAGCACTCAGTATGGGGAGGAAGAGGGAAGTGGCTTTACACCAGCCCTTTACTCCATAAAAATGTCTCAGACTTTCTTTGCAAAAACGTTTTATACATCTAAACTCTTCTTACTTAGTTGGGATAGTGTTGGAGAGTGGACATTTTAAGGTTCATGTGGCTACTGAGATAGTTAATGAAAATCCAGGCTAAAGAGTGGAAGAAGAGGGGTGAAAGACTCTGAAGTTATACTGAAAAATGAGCATTCCTTTGATGTTGCTGTTAAACTGGACCTTCCCCCAAAACTTTCTCTGTGGTAGTTCTAGAGGTGTAGCATTCTTTACATTTTCTTAGTAGAAGCTTTTCTGAAGACACAGGCAAAAAGGTGCTTCTGCAAATACACTTTGATAAACACTCCAGATTGATTGAGCCTTGCACAATATCTGSAATACTAAGTACTGGGCTTTTGTAACAACTGTATGTAATCTTTCTAAAAAGGCTACAGAAGGATTCATTCTCCGGTAGAATAAAAGTTTCTAGAGAAACATACTCCTTTTAATTTAAGATGAATGAGATTAAAACTGAAACTTTATTGCCTGAAGTTAATTTCCAACTGTCCTACTCAGYGGTCTCAGCTTGTCAGTGATTACGGGTTCACTTAGTAGCAACAGTGCTCTGGTATGTGCTTTAGTCCTGTTGTTTTACTCAACCTTTCCCAACTACAGAGCTTAATTGAGTTTGTTGCTTCCTTTTCTTTATTAAGGAAGTATGATATGCAACACTTAACTAGTGACAAAAATAATACACAGTAGGGCTGAAGGCAAAGAACCAAAACCAAGTTTCCTTTTTGTATGAGTTTACTTCGGTATACATGGTATCATATATGGTACTATATGTTTGAATAGAAAACATTATGGTTTTCTATTCTCCGTTATCTTTTTAATTGACTGCTTTAATTATATATTAAGCATCCATTTAGACTGCAGTCATAGTCAAAACAATGCATTTGGTACATTCTGTATATCTTAAACATTACATTTGGCCAGTCTGTGTGTTCTTCCAGAAGTGGAGGACTATTTTGTGGATTTTTGGGTCTAGTTTGACTAAAAGACATTCTGCTCATTAGCTTGTCTAGATGCTTACTGTTTATATGTCAAATTTTTCAGCACTTCACTTGTACAGATGATGTTTTTCAGGCTGTGAAGACATTGCTTTGTCCTGAAGGAATGATAGTTGTTTGTCTCKGTGCATAAGAATTAACATAAGTATATTGATAAATAGTAAATAGAACAAAGTCATAACTATTGATTCTTTCATTAAAAAAACTTTTTTTAAACATGTTTTCAAACTAATTCTTGCAGGCAAAAAGTAAACATTTAAGCATTATTTTTGTTCATGAAACTSTCAGTTTTCCCAGAATGTGTGCTTCAGATTCCCAGGTTGTTCTTGACATCTGTACACAAGAATGCCATTACTACACCATTAAATTGTCTGGTAATATTTGAAAGCAGAGAAAACCAGTACTGTCTATGACGCTGTTCTCTGTTGGACACYAGTGGTGGGAATGTCCCTCCTTTTCCATCTCTTTGTTCTGACTCCCCCATGTATGTTTGAATATTTTAGCAATTCCCTTGAAATGACTCCAGTGGCAAGTATTCCAGCATTTCTCACAGGTGACTTTTTCACAGATTAAGTTGACTTTGCTTTGAGAAAACATTGTGCAATAACCAACATAAATGTTTSTCTGATTAGTTGTATCTCTTTGGAGGATTGTTCTACTGTAGGAAGAAATTTTAAATTTCTTATATCAGGTGATTTTYTTCTTAATAATATTGACAAATGTGAGGGATGGCTACCGTTACGTAGAGCTATGTTGTTACATGAAGTAGTTCTACAGCACATAGTTGTACTGCTGTAGAAGGACTGTGCTGTTCACCAGTACAGTAACAGTAGTAGAACATACATCTTTTCTGAAGGGAACTTGTATGCTCACTGTGATCTTGCCTGTGGTGAAAATTAAAGGGCTTCCACCCCAGTTTTATTTTTGGGAAGTCCCTCAGTTTGGGAAAGCCTCTTAATCTTTCAGTGTGTTTTCTTCTCATGTCCAGAAGTGTGTTGTGAGGAGTAATTTGCAGACTGGCCCCATGGTGAGCTGGTTACCGTGGTCTGTTTCCTCTTCCAGTAAGAAGTGCTGTTAGGAAAGGTGGAGATGGTCATTCAGAAACTCTCAGTCATCGGTAAAGTACTGACTTTGGTGAGCTTTTGGTGAAATCCAGGATTAAAGTGTGAGTCTTCAGAATAATTTTTAGGGAAGAGATGAGTTGTTTACTGCCGTGGGGCAATCTTTGTTGTGTCTCTTTGCCATTTGTCTTTCTTGGAGTCTGGCGAGTTTGCAGCAGTTGAGGATTTAATTTTTTTTCTTGAAGGGCATGCCTCTATCAACTGCAGTTGTTTTCCCAAGAAAAGAACAGTCATTTTTCCCATTCTGCAACCTGCCTTTCTCATTCATTGTGCTTTTCAAAGGTCATAATATCTTAGCACATTCTAAATGTTGCAAAGGATTTGGATAACTTCTACTTCAACATATGGTATGTATTGTCAGCAAACTCCCCTACAAATACTGAGAGCTGAAAGCAAACTGCATGAGGGAGTCTAGGCAGAAAGTAAATAAGGTGGGGAAAAATTAAAAATGTGGAATTAGTGGAACAGTGAGATAAATCAGTAAACCCATTTTAAATACTTGGATAAAATAATATGCTTGAAATGCCCAGGAGAAATTACTGGCTTGTGTTAAGCCCATGCCCCACATTTATTTAATTTATGTCTTCTGCCTGTCTGTAATGTACTTTTTTAAAAAACAGAAGTTAATAACTCTGCACACTTGAGGTAATTTTAAGTAATGACAGAAATGGATACTTGCAATTTAAAAGTAATTGTCTTTATTAATTAACAGCCAGAAGACAAGCCAGGTTAAACTTGCTTGTGGTCAGAGGAGGTCTGTAGAAAACTAGAGAAGGAAGGAGCATTTCCTTTCATGTCCCCAGAAAACCCTGTCTAAACAAATTATTTATCAGGAGCACACAGGTCAGAGTTATTTGCTACTTAATGGTATTTTGTGGAATTCATTTCTTTTCATTGTGGTTATTTACAGTCGTTGAAGTACTCTATTATGCATGAGTGTACTATGACTATATATACAGGCATTTTCTGCCGAGGAGGGATGGAACAGGCAGGACTATATGGGAATTTAATGAATTCCTATGTAGGTCGTTCTGAATTCCAGTTTGACGGTTGACTCACGCTGTGGGAATGTCTGACTCTAGCCTTCCTCGACTGAACTGGTGTAATTGGATCACCAAAATCTACAGTGGCACTCTTAAGGGTGCAGTTGTGCTTCCCCAGTCTGCTTCGGCAAATAGATGAATGCCTTTTCAGAGCTGGCAAGGAGATTGTTTTGAACACTTGCCCAGATCTCAAAAAATAAAAAAAAATAGCTCAAGTGCTCTGGAATGGCATTGAAACAACTTCTGGAGGTAAACGAGTAACTTGTAAGAGGCCAAGTCTTCCCTACATGCAACTTACTATTTCTTCTTTACTTGCAACTTATTCTGCATGTCTAGTTGAGAAATTAATGCTTATTTTACTGCGCCACTTGGCCTCTTTCACTTCATGTGTTCGGTGAAAAAACACTGCACTGTTCGCAGCTTTGTTTTCTCATTGTGTACTTTCTGATGCAGCAGCTCATGGAGGAAAGATAATGGTARGGAGTTGTATGGGATTTTTACATTCCAGTGAAAATGCTTTCATTTAACTTGTGACTTTTTCTGCCATTCTGGTCTGAGCAATGTTCACTTGTTCAATTTTGCACAAAAGGTAGAAATACTGCATGTAGTGTGTCTTGATCACCTCAGTGTCTGACTTCAGCCTATTGAAGCAGAGGCTGAATTTCTCTTACAGCAGCAGGAATTAGGACTCTTYAGAGGGTCACAATTTATCACATGCAAGTACAATATGTCTTGCTTCACTCAAACTGGACTTTCCTAGATTTAATTGAACCAGGTTGCTGTTGGGGCTGTTTGCTGCTGTTTGGTCTCACTTCATTGTGTATCCAAAATATAGCTGTTAAAAAGGAAAACATAATTAAAGCTGAGTGAAAAAACAAAACTGGAGGCAGATATCCCTATATGTTTTACAGAAATAGGACTTAAGTTGCCAGAGGCATTGTTTGTGACTTTATAGCTGAAGTTGAATCCCTAAACCATGTAAAAAACTAAAAAATGACACAGTATAATGCAAGATTTAAAGATGTAGACAAGTACAGAGCTGTTTGTTTTGTCTGGAAGCATAGACAGGATCTGCGGTATTTTAGGAAGAAATCACCTTGGATGAGTGACATACGTAACTCTAATAGCCTAGTCTTTTTACTGTTTCTCAACTGTGTTCTCCATCAAGGCACAGGCTGCATCACAGTCCTTAAGATTTAAACAGCTATTTAGAAGTGTGTTAGAATTTAAAAAATTTCTTGAGAAACTTACATGTGTTTTAAAACAGCATCTGCAATACATGCTGGCACTTGTTTTCAAATAGCTATTATGGAAAACTTCTGTAAGTGTTTCCATGCTTGGTTGCTCTTGTAAGCTGACAACATAAATGTTTTTCATGTCATTGTGAGATGGTGATGGTGGAGACGCTTGCAATGTAGACATGCTGTTGTCCAAAATCCCCAAGGGATAGCAAGGCACAGCTACTTGTGATTGTCCCCGTTCAATTGGTTAGAAATACAGATACCTGTTTCGATGACTTGTAAGTGTATTTGTGTAGGATCTTAGTTTAAGTCATAAGCTATTATGTGTTATTGCAATGATATTGGGCAAGGTTCTTTTCTGTTGATATTCCAGTAAGTGGCAAGAACATGTCTCCTTAGGGGAAAAAAATACAGAGGGTCTTAGTAGTCAGGACGCTTGTGCACCTTTGAGTGATGACATGGGCTATGTTGGTGCAAAAGGATCACAATAGAATGAAAAGCTAAAGCAGTACTTGAGACGAGCAGTGTGCTCGATMGTATGCTTGAGGCCCCCAGCTAAAAAGTTGCTTGAAATAAGTTTGGGATTGAGCACTAAATTAAAGATTTGCTATCAGTATTTCAGATCCCAAATCCATTAAAATACAAATACTTTTAAGGTGATTGATAATGTATCTTCCAAATGCAAAACATTTAAAAGCAAAATAAAGTATTAATTTTATTACARTTTTTAAAATTAAAATTCTTCAAAGGCATTGCTGTTTGTGTAGTATGTTGGAAATATGGTTGCTGTGTCTTTCTTCCCTGTGCATCAGGGAACAGTGGTTATATGTTTTTTTTCCAGACTAGTTCTATCACTAAGATAAGATTGGTGTTTCTTTCTGCCACTAAAGGAGAAGATTGGTTCAGGAGTTGGAAAACGAGGTCTTTTCTGCAAATACTGCTCCAGCTCCCAAAGCTGCTACAGTCCATTCCAAATCTGCTTGCGTGCTCTCTCTGGTACTTSTGTCAGACCCTGCCTGGGCTGATGATTTTCATGCACCTCTAAGGATGTCCATCTTATTCTCTTGATTGAGGCCAAATAAAAATCAAATTGGAGAGAGCAAGAGAAATAYTGGGAAATTAGTCACAATGTGAGCGGGTTTGGGTTTTTAGGGGGTGGGAAGCTTAGAAATTTGGGCAAATGGTTCTTATTGAGAATTCCAGTAACTGCCTGAAAGAATCTGTCTGATATTTGCTGTTTGTTGCGGAAGCAGTTGTTTCTTGCTTGTAAAAGGCTCAGTGCTCCAATCCAGGAATAGAAACCATGCTTTTGTTGCTTAGAGGCACATGCGATGAGCAGAAATGAACAGTGAGTAACCCATCAGCTGAAAAATGCTGCATACAGGGTTCAGTCTATTACAGAGCCCAAACAAATTCATAGATGTCAAGCTAGGTTGGTGAATAATTCATAAATAAGAAAAGCGTCCATGTTATTGGGTAAACTACTCATACAATGTTTTGCTCAGCCCCTTCTCATAGTGGTGGCTTACGAGCTTGTGTAATTCCCCCCACACCCCCACAACAACCTTTTTTGTTTCACTTAACTGAATAGCTGTATCAGGAATTCAACTGGCATCCATACCCCTCTGCCAGAATTTCACAAGGAGCTGAGGCACGAACCTCCGTGACATTTCCTTCAACAGATGGCCTAGTGGGGAAAAAAGAATCCAGTTAATGCCAGGATAGCCACTTACATTACTTTCCCAAGATCCTGCTTCCATGTGAGCAGAAAGAGTAATGCGAAGCATTTGCTGTCACATTCATTACAAGGGTTTGTAGAGCAGTATGGCATGGAAAGCTGATCCCACACGGAATGCTGGTGTGAAGGGCTGGGTGTTTCTAATGCTTATACATTTTTCTGTGGATTTTTTCCTCTCTGAGATATACTTCATACCAGAAAATTGTAAGAATATCAATTATTTATTCATTTTGCTGAGCATAGGATCACCCTTGCTGAGATTAAATCTTCCAGGGAGTTACAGTTTCATGTTTGTTTGTTTTTTGATGTTGTGGCAATAAGCAGAAAGACTCTGGCCTTAAGGGGCAAGAAAGGCAGCTGGCACATGAATGGCAAAAGCAGCTGAACCACTGAGATGTTTGAATCATTTCTAATGTATTATCACCTCCTTTTTCATTATTGTATTAGAGTTCATTAAAAAGACTTGGTTCTTTGAACTGGTTGACACAATATTCACTTGAAATATTTTGCCCAGCTCCTGAAACGAGCCTGCATTTTAATAAGTGAAGCTCTAAGTCTGACCCTTGGTTTTGAAATCTGCTGCATCCTCTGGTAGCATGTCAGTACTGGAGAATAAGCTTGTAATTGGATTTTTAACAGATATGAGTGTGTTTTAAGTCCTTCTTGAACTCTGTGAATGGTACTGATAGAACATACCAGTAAATAGGGAAGAGGCACGTAAACACAGAATATGGAGCCTAGTGATCACTCTGTATCCCCTAATTTCTGAGGGAATTTCTGGGACACTCTTCCAGCAAGCGCAAACTAGCAAGGTCAGACAGCTGCTGTAAATAATACTGGTAGCCACTTCATTTGAAGATTCAAGTGAGGCATAAAGACATTCTGGATTTTTTCTTTTCTATTTCATTATTCAACATAGAAAATCAACGTATATGTGTATGCTGCATGAGTTAACAAGGTGTTATTTGTAGCATTTGGATGCCTTGTGAGGCAAAAGCCTCAGAGAAAATCACAAATAAAACTTACGAGTTAGTATGTTGAGATCAGATAATATCAGCCTTGAAAGGCCTTGTTGTGAATGTAAGTAATAGGACTTGGCTATTGCTATCCTAATAACTTATTCATTAAATAGAAGAAAATCTATATGGACAGAACAAGATAAATCCATGTTTCTTCACAAACATATGCATCAGCACATACTTCAACAAGTACTATAAAAGTGTGTACTCTTCCCTAAGCCTATCATATGCTGCTACACTATGTGGTGGGGTAATATATTTGAGTAATTCTGACTTTAGGACACTAAGGACATGTCTTTCCATTAATTAGGGAACCCATTCTGTTGCATTTGCCTTCAGTCAGGGAAATGGCATTGGCTGGACACTTCGAGGAAGAAGGACGACTTGTTTTCCTTGCACACCTTTTGTATCTGCTTTCAATTTCGGGACATCKATGTGGCGGGGCAGGAAGGGGCAAATCCCCAATGAAGTTAAGGTATCAGGACAATAAAACATCAGGAAAGTGTGTCTACTGATTTGTGAAAGAAAGGAAATTCTGAATTTTATGGTGGTGGAGGTGGCCTTCAGATCCTAGGCTTATTTAAAACTTGTCTTAGCAATAAATTTTCTGGTAGCATATCTTCAAGAAGTAGCCAATGTGATTCTCAGTAGCTGAATAGAATTTATCTTTCTTGTGATTTTTCTCTTTATGATAATCCTCAAACATCTTAAGTTTGAAGGTTTCAAGGTTGATAAGTAATTACCGAGCCTTAGAATAATTTCTGTAAAAGGTGTTATTCTACAACTGTTCCATATAAGATTTCTTGTACTATTTTATTTGAAAGCATTACAGGYGAGGTGATTCTAAAGGGAAAATACCAGACTAATTAGTTGCTTATCAAATGTGGTATGTCAATTTCTATATTCTTTATCTGAAGTAAAAAACACAGTCTCACACTGATGAAATATAAACTAGTAGGACTAAYTTCAGGTTGACCTTAATGGTAGCTCTGTCTTTGCTTTGAAGGAAGAACTGTTCTCTCAATATTTATGTTTATTAGGAGAGTGTTGATTTTTAAGGAGCTGGTAGGAGATTTGCACGAGGAGGCAGCAACAGAAGTGATTTCATTGCTTCACTCCTGCATTAGCTGTCGGAGTCRCTCCTGGTTGTGGACTGATAAGCTTGAGGCCAAAACCGGTTTGTGGTTTCTTCTGTGGCCACCTTGGCTGTWTTGTCAGCCTGAGCAAAGTAAGTGTCGCTTCACACGTTCTTTCGGGCTGCGGTAACTAAACAGCCATGGCGTGAGGAGTGAGTCCTAGAAACCCTGCCCTGCCACTGCTAGCGCCCGGGCACGAAGTGCCTGGGCTCTCGCTTCACTGCAGCTTCGCCTACTGAMAGCTGTGAGTTTTAACAGGGTGCTGGGCATGGTCTGAGTTGTAACAGCTGAGAACAGGCAAATTCAATGTAAAATGTGTTGTTTAAATGTTTGTTGAAGACCTTGTTTTTTTGGGGGGTGTTTGGTGTCGGAAAGATGAGGCAGCGGGCTCAGCCGGGGTGTTTACTAACTGCCCAGCCGCTCCCGTGGGAATTCAGTGTCCAGCCCTGCCTTTCCTTGTCTGGATATTCCCATGTCATACTGCGCATGATGTTTGGTCGTACCATGCTGAGGAGGGAAAACTGAAGATTGTAGCTCGACTTATCTGTAGAACATCTTAGACATCAAAGTACTAAAACCAACATCTTCAAGAGCTTGATGAGTACTTAAAATTCACACTTGCTTCAAAGTTGCAAATATGTAGCACTTCACATTTTAATGCATACTATAAGCACGCTTGAGAATTTTGCTTTAAAATTGTGTGGTTGAGTATGTGAAATCCTGCCGTGCAGCAAGCATACACACTTGAGAATGAAGAAACGGACAAGCAACAGGTGCTTGAAAATTGTACCTGTAGTATGAAATGTAGTTTAAAAGTGCCTGGAGCTGCAGGGAGTGTGGATGTTGTATTGAAAAAGAATTAATGTTTTGCTTCATTGACATAGCTGCAGTTTGGGGTCAGTGTCCTTAGTACTGTCACAGTGTTGGTCAAAATACTTGGAAACATGCTGTGCTGCTGTTAATGTGGCAGTTTAGCTGTCTAGACTTTTATTTTACATTTCTGAAAAACAACAAAATATTTCACAACTTGGTGCTATATGGAATTTTAGATGCTTCTTGATGTTTGATTTCTAGCATCACTGTGTATGAAATAGACTTGTTTGATAGTTTCTTAAATAGCAAGTTGTTAAAAGAATCTTTTACACTGACGCATAATGGGAATATATTAGGGAAAAAATAAGTATGTTAATGACCCAGAGAATTCCAGGAAGATTAAGGATATACTCTTTGGAAACACAGCTCTTAGAAAACTGATAAGGAAATGGTTGCATGCTGAGTCTAACCAATTCTGTGAACAGGAGGAAATTACACTCTGCTGTTCTTCCAAATTAGTCCCCTTGATAGAGGCTGTGTGAATACAAAATAGAAACTGATCCAAATGGGGAAAATTATCTTAATTCTTGTTAATTCGTTTATGCATTGTCACGAATACACTGACTAAAGAAATCTTGAACTGTTTAACATTAAAATGGTCTAATACTGGATCCACTATTTTAGAAGAAAAGAAAAATAGGATAGGATTCTTAAMGTTGGGTTTGGTTTTTTTTTTTGAGGAAGGGTTATACTTAGTATGTGGTATCTGCAGCACTGTGAAATCAAAATTTCATAAAGATATCTATGTTGCAAATGTAAACCTAGGGCATGTTACCAGTTTTTACTGGTATATGCTGAGCCTTTGCCTKACGAGGGTGAAACATAATTGCATGWYCTCAAAGCACAAGCTGCAAGTGGTATGTATTCAAAATGGAAAGATGTGTTTTAAATGGACTGCCTGTAGGTTTGGAAATTGGATTCTTCCTTACAGTATAAGGAGGCAAACCTGCAAAGGAAATTGTCAGATGGGAGGACTGCTCAAACTCCATTCCTCTGGTGGCTCACATGGTGCTCTGTATACCAAAAGTAACAGAGAGGGCTAAACAAATGGAAAAGAGCTTTGTTTTTTAAAATGTAGTACATTTATATCACAATCAGCAGTGGTCCATCTCAGGTACATTTCTTACTCAGCCACTGGAAATGGTATGTTTATAGAGCCGTTTTTAGCAAAGCATTACTAAGGGACTATGTTTAAAGCTATTAACATTTTTATTGTTCTTTTAGACAAAGTGTTTGTTTCAATGTAGTGTGTTCTTCTCTGCACCTGGGTCCAGAGCTGGGAAGGGAATAGTTCTGTGTACGGAACAGCACTGGGCTCTTTGTGTGTGGTTACAGCACTCCTGTCCTTGGAGTTATCACAGATCACTGATGATCACACATGACAAATAAGATGCTAAACTTGAAGGATTAGTGACACACACAGTATTCAGGCTATGTGTTCTGGTGCATCTCAGTGCCTTATCAGGTAACTAGAGAAGGCATCCGATACCATTGTTCTTGACAAATTGATTATCCTGGCAATACAGTAGGCTACCTGTACCTACACTCTCATTTAAAGGAAAATATTGTGGGTTTCATGCGATTACTCATCATGATGAGTTTAATATGACAGTGTTCCGTGTGAATGGCAAAGTCATGAGCAAGTTATGCGGGTTACTCTGATTAAGTGTCAATAGAACCTCCAAAGTAAAAAATACTGTTGCCTACCTGTCATAAACGATGAGATTACTTCAACAGTTGTTTTTCAGAGTTATAAACTTTCTAGTTTAATCTTTATTGCTCTTCACCCGTGAGTGGAGTGCCATTCTAGTGCCTGTGGCCAGAGTATGTATGCTGACCCTGCTCTACTGCACATGAAGTTAACACCAGCAGTAGTCAAAGTGGAAGTGGCCTCTAGAAGGGGAGAAGTTGTATAAGATCCATCAGATGTTTTTACTGTTAACACTGCTACATGTTTAAGTAACTGCCTAATTTTTGGACCATGTTGCAAGCTTAAGTAATGTTAATAAATAAGATTCTGTAATGATACATTTTATGTGGTATACAACCACTGGAGGAAGAAATGTTGTTTAATTATTCATTTTGAGACATTTTCTTATTTATCCTGTGATTTTGTCTCCAAAGCTGTCTGGATGAATGCAATCTGGAAAACAAAAGTGGCACTCGGTTTTCCTTTTGAGTTACCTTCTTAAGCAAAAATGGTTTAGGTTAAAGTATCCTGCTAATTCTTGTGCTACCTGTCTTCTGCACAAATCAGAAAATAGTTCTGAACAATTATTTGACAAATACTTTAAAGATTTGGGGGATGTATCTGAAAARGATGAAGTTTTCAGGGTATTTTTTTTGCATGACGATATCTGAAAGCTTTAATCACTTTAGGGAAATATCAGCAACTCTTAATYGTATGACATGCACACACACACATGTATTTCAAAAGAATATGCTGAATCATTTTCTTACAAGCAAGGCATCTCTTTAATGCTTAGTTTGATATTGTGAAGACAGCTGAAGAAGTAAGGGAATAACTGACACCAAGCAGGATTTCTAGTGGCAGTAGAATCATAGAATCRTTAAGGTTGGAAAAGACCTCTAAGATCATCAAGTCCAACCRTCGACCCAACACCACCATGCCCACTAAACCATGTCCYRAAGYRCCACATCCACACGTTTTTTTGAACGCCTCCAGTGATGGTGACTCCACCACATCCCTGGGCAGCCTGTTCCAATGCTTGACAACCCTTTTGGTGAAGAAATTTTTCCTAATGTCCAATCTAAACCTCCCCTGGCGCAACTTGAGGCCATTTCCTCTCGTCCTATCACTTGTTACTTGGGCRAAGAGACCAACGCCCACCTCRCTACAGCCTCCTTYCAGGTAGTTGTAGAGAGCGATAAGGTCTCCCCTAGAAGTACAATGAATATCTGTCACACAGGATATGATTTTGATAAAACTAATATACACCTGGAATTGCAATATTATTGTCAGTGGATTAAAAATTCTTGTGTCCAGAGCCTGACAGGAACCCGGGGTGTGCATTTGTTTGTGTGTGTGCATGTGGAGGATGGGATCCAAATTCTCTTCCTTCAACTCTTGGTTGGAATTCACAAGTGAAAAGTCGAATGAAAATCATCCAAGTTTGCCAGAAACTCACAYGGCTGTTTAAACTGGGTTCTAAAAATGGACAGGATGTGGCTGCTAGGGAAATCTCTATCCCAAAGTCTGTGTCAGAACAATGTTGACTCTTGGAGCTGTCTACAACACAAATAACTCTTGCAGTAAGAGTAGAATTTGATACATTAAACTAGGAGGAAYAGAAGTATGATCCTGGACTGGATTTCTGTAATAGAGATTAATGGGAAAACTGAAAGCTTAATTGYATCCACATGCTTAGAAGGTTAGTCTGTTTGCATGAATTTGTGAAAATTCTAGTTAACTCAGTGTAAATCCTACATAAATGGCTCATTTGTTTGCGAGGCCATGAGGAGCAATTATTTTTCAAAGATAGATAATCCTACTGAGAAAATGCTTGTTAATAATTTGGCAGTGATCCTGATCGTGCTGAGTTCAGGGAGGAGGTTCATTGGTCTGGTTCATTTAGAACAGGACCAGAACCTGAGGAAACTGCTCAAGTGTATTTTAATTTGAGTTCTACCCAAGGTATTTGCAACCTGTTTCAACTGCAAACTCTTGGAATAGTAAGGATAAGCCTTGCCTATGGAAAAATCTCTGCTCCCTTTTGAAGTCGTGCCAGCATTGAAAACTTCATTCAAGTTCTGAAAACGTGACTGAAGTTTTCACTTTACCTCTTGGCCATCTGAAATGCTCTGCTGTAATTGCCTAACACTCCAATCAAGTCTCAATACTTTATATTGTTCCAAGACATTTAATTTAGAATTTTAATTTTTTTTCCTATTTATGCTGGGAACATCTCCCAGTATTTTCATTGTCTGGTAATGACTAAATTGTGTAATCTCCAAAAGATGTTTCATACCCGCTTAAATTACAACAATTTTAATAAATAGAATTAGTGGATTGAAAGTGTGTTAGAGCTGTCCTTTTACTGAAGTATGTGCGTATCTTGCTATTGGTTTCAGTGTAATAATTAAGATTGGAGCTGTACGCAGGAAACTCTACTGCCATTTGTACTTTAGATCAGGAAGTGTAGCTTATATATTGGAGCAAGTCATTCAACCAGTGCTACATTTGGTGGCATCTTTGAAGACTGAAAGGTACCGAGAGAGAGTGCTGGGACTGTGATGACAAGCGAATAAGTGTAAACTTTGAGGATAAAAATGGCATTCTACTTTAAAAAATGACAAGGAGCCTACTAAGAATAATTTCAAACTGTGGTGTAGACACTTGAAATTGGGGTGAAGAAATAACTTCAGAATAAGATAATAGGAGATACTAGGTTTATTTAAATATTCTAGTTGCAAGGAACAAGAACTGGTGAGTCAGCTAGAATATCGGTAATTAGCTTCTTGGTGAAAAATGTACGCTTCAGATGGTCTAAACAATTACTTTTCACTAGTCTTAATTCTATAAATTATCATGTCTTTTTTTGGATCTGTCTGCGTGGATGTCAGACTAAGGTACTGTTGGGCAAACGACCAGTGGTGGTTTTGGTAAGGAACAAGTCTTTTTGATAATCTGAGGAAATTTTTAAGTGAAGTGGTTGTTTTGCTAATATGTTTTTTTTCATAGCTGTTTAATTGGCCACTAAAAAGAAGAGTGGGGAGATTTTTTTTCTTTAAAGAAAAGAAAAAGGGATAATCCTAGAAAGCTTGGAGGTAGAACGATTGAAACAATAACAAATAGATGAATCCACTTAGGGTGAATCCAGCATGGAAGACTAACCAGCAGAGCATTTGCAGAAGAAAACTATGACTTTCTACTGTACAGAAATAACTTCTATGCCAGTGTAATAATGGATTAAAACTGGATTTACCAGGGATTTCAAAGCTTTTGAAATACCTCCTGGGAGTTTATTAAATACAGTAATCCTCAGGGGGAACACAATTCTGTGTGGGATTTGAAGACTAGTGGAGACAGAAAATAGTCAAATGTGGCAGAAGGTTACAACTGATGGCCCAAATGTGTTTCCTAATAATATCTTAAATTGCATTCTGTAAGAGGAAATGAGCAATTAAATACGTAGCGTGGCACTGACAGAAAAATTTGTTGAGAGCTGTGAGGAACGTGAGAGAAACTAATGGCTGGCATACTTGGGATAGGTTAGGGGCTGTGTCTCATGTGTAACTTATGATTTCTTGTTAACATTACAAACTCTGTTTACTCTGCAAAGTAAAAATCTCTGTGTAAGCTCAGTCTTGTACTGTCTGTAATTTTTAGCTCCATCCATTTAAGCAAAGTGCCAAGAGCTGGTGCAATGTTTGTAATGTGGTTATATTTACCTTTTGTTTAAATGAAATCTTCCTAGTCAGTTCAATGCGTTTATGACCATATAAACCAGTCATTTTGGTGTGACAGGTACTACATAAATGTTACTTAGTGGGGGAAGAAGGTGGATTTAGATTGGATCTAGAAACTCACCCTGTACCATATTTGAGGTTTACACCCAAGCAGTGGTATCGAGTCAGTCTGTCATCACCTGCAGAGCTCAGAATGGGTGTCGTAGTACACAGCCTTGTTGGTTTTCAGCAGGAAAATCTTGACCAGAAAATGTGATTCAGTAGATACCATTAATTTCTAATGAAAATTTAACATCATGCATATAACACTGTTATGTTCTAAATGAACTGCAGTCMACAGGAAATAAATCCATATGTACTTTTGGACAATTTAGTAG
Source organism: Oceanodroma leucorhoa (assembly GCA_030449065.1). Classification (NCBI taxonomy): domain Eukaryota; kingdom Metazoa; phylum Chordata; class Aves; order Procellariiformes; genus Oceanodroma; species Oceanodroma leucorhoa. The sequence continues at coordinate 671,996 of JASVER010000123.1, read as the reverse complement.
AAAATATTTACACAGGCATCCAACTGGGCTCAAAAAAGCACATGGGAATAATAGCCTTTGTAGATACTGGTAATCCTGTTGCTGCTTAATATCAAAAAGGCAAAGAAGTGAGTGACAAAAAAATATTACAACTTATGTGTATGTTAAGTGTATTGAGCATTTTTGTTTGATTAAAACATGGGGACATATACAGTGGCTCAAAGGCAACATATTTCAAGCTACTCAAAGAAATGCTTTGTTATTGAACACAGCTGTCAAGTTATTTGCGTAAAAATATTTGCCAAGTTTCAGTAACTATCAGATGTTTACTTAAATAATGATTAGACTTTTGTGTAATGGATCTAGTTTTGATTTGATGGATCTAGTTTAATAATCTTGAATTGCACCTGCATGGTTTGGGATTTTTTTTTAAGGACAAATACTGTCTTGTGTCATGAGTGAGTCACCAAATTCATCATGTTATGGAGAAATATCTTCTATTTGGATTAAATTAGTATTTTATCATGGAGACTTAGGCACCTTCTCTGAATGCTGGTACTAGCCACTGTTGGCAACTGAGCTGCTTCAAGGTGGTGTTTCCTTTTCTCTTCTTGAAATGTAAGTCAGTAACATTCAGCTAGAAAGTGTCCACCCAAACATTATAATACCCCTGAAAAAGAGGATGCTGATAGTAACTCCCCTGTTTAGGTTGCTGTAATTATAACAGGAGTTAAGATAGGCAAACAAACATTGCCTGTTTTAAAGAAAAATCTGGTCTAATTTAGTTCCCATGGGAATGAGCAACTGATAGTGATCACAGCTGGTAAAGATGTGGGTTGGAATGGCTGAGGCTCCTTTCTCCTGTGCCAATACGCCTCCACAGTGGTCTGCATCAGCCTCTGCTTTTGCAGTTTTGAGCTGCTCCTTTTGAGAAATCCTTGTGCTGCCATACTGTGTGGTGGCTTGTGGGAYGGCCTTAATTATTTTCTGAATTTACTGTGCCAAATTCCATCCTTGGCTATACTGCAGTACGCCCGGAATAGCATCACTGACTTCAACAGCACCCAACACTTTGTTGAAACCGAGCTCAGCAAAGTTGAAAATTTGATGTGAAAATAGCTCAGCATATAACCTTTAACATATTCTGAGTTTAGAGCTGTAGTGTTGATTTCTTAAACGTGCAAATACATGACCATATGGTTAGAACACAGTTATGTAAAAACAAACTGTTTAAGAAACAATTCCTCTTCAGACATCATTTGCTATAGTTGCCTTTTGGCATTACGTTTAATATGTGTTTTCTGTCACAAATATAAAAGGTAATAATCCCTCTGCAGTTTCCTAGAAAATGTTACATATACAAGGCATATGGTAGTTTTACACAAGTTGCAGAGATCATAAATGTTGGCTAGTAACATAGCTGCRTGCCTACTAATGAGATATTTAATTCTGGCTAACATGTAAACCACTTCTAACATGTAAACCACATTCACGTTAGAATTATATAAAAAAAAATAAAAATCATCTGTTTGTCCTTAATGATTAAGCAAATAGAGTTCAATATTTTGAAAATAAGTACGTGCTTGAACTACATGGAGTTCACTACTTCCTATTAAAGTAGTATTTCCTTCAAAATACTTCTGGCAGCTGTCTTGCTGATGCCAAAGGCAATTCTAGAGTGTCTTTCAGAAAGTCCTCATTGGTTCAACCCTTAGGGTCCAATTGGCCCAGCAATTTAGATTTTATGTTAGTTTTAATTAAACACAAGAGCAAGAAGATAAGCATGGTTTATTAACTTATCAAGAACAGGAAGCTATGGACAGAGCTGTCTCAGCTGATGATCTCATGAGGCATTGGAGACAGGCAGTAGGCTTTKTGTGATGCAAACTGTTAGACACAGCAGACTAGTGGCTGAGAACCTTGAGCGACACCAGGGTAACTGCCTGATAGTATTCAATCTCAGTGGCCTTAGAGTAGCCAAATTAAAGCAAATTAAATTGAACCTTATTATGAACCTTGAGCCATAGATCCACACATCTCTCATGAATGAGGCTGTCTCCAATAGATGTCTGTTGTATCCTTGGAGAGGGAGAGGAAGGCATAATGGAGTTTGTAGTCTGTGTCCTTCATCTTTTAAAATGCGTGTGGAGGAGAGAATTAGGCAAAAGTGAAAAAATGTGTTCAGAGACAAACCAGAATTGGGAAACAAGATCAACACAAAATGAAAGTAGAGAACAAAAAGTACCCTGCAAAAGGACTGTTGTTAATTTTTTAATGTCTTAATGATCAGCAGTTGTATCTGGATAATGCAGAATAGATAGTCTATAAGGATAATCATGTGTTATTAGGGKTTTTTTTGTGTCTGTTGACCATTATATGTATCAGACATTAATGGGAAAGATAGCTTCTGAAAACAGAATTTTTAATCCTAATTTTGTGCATGTCATCACATTTAGGCTTATCAAAGCATGTTTCTGTTGATAGTTTTGATACCGAGAGGCAGCAGACTTTTTGATCTTTGTCTTGCTGCCCCTTCCAAGGAGAGTTGGTGTTGCAGTAGCTGAGATGGTAGTGATTTAATTATTTAATTGCTTGTAGTCACCAACCTAAAACATGCTTTCCTTGAATCTGTATCTACCTGGTTGGAGAGATTTTTATTTTTAGCCATTGGTTTTCAACAAGATAGAGAATTTTATTTTAAAAATAAGTACCATATTTGAAAACAAAGCTGAGGCATACATAGTAAGTCGCAATTACTTTTTCAGAAAAGTCTCTACTGACCACTACCTCTGAACTCCTTTATTGTTGGTATTTTGTCCTAAGAGAGTTCTTTAGCATCTAATTATAAATTGTGCTCATTACACAAGTAGTTGTATGTCTTGAACTTAAAAATTTGATGAGGTCTTTTCCAGAGGGCGTATACAGAGGCTGCTTACTGAAATACTGCCCTTTCCATGAGAGAGGGGCAGGCGTTTGGCAGCAGTTTATGCCACAGGTTAAATCAGGTGAGGAAGATATTTGGCATTCTGCTGAATCCTGAGCCTTCTCGAAYGGCGTTTGCGAGAGGCTTTGAACAGAGGCTTGCTAATGTCCCTACAACTCATTTCTGTGGGCATTCTCTTTCAAGGCTCAGCTGTAATAAAGCTCTTGGGTGCTAAGAACAAGATTTGCAATGTCTTTAAATKAAGATCTTATGTTGAATTATGGCCATTCTCCCTATTTTGTTTATTTGCCCACATAATAAYCTAAACTTTATTAAGTGTTTAAATCAATTGCCTACATTTTACCAAAGTGTTAAGATAGTGATTGATAGGATAAATAGTTGTCAGGCTACTGGAATTAAAAAGCAACAAAACCTGTTCAATTTTCAGGGTTTAGTGTACATTTTTATCAGTTTTAAAAAATGACGATGTAACAAAGAAGATATAATTAAARTTGTAGAGAATTCTCATCTATTGTTTATAGAGAATTTTATGTTTATTATTACAGGATTCCTTTACCTGATAGACTGGAATAGCTCCATTGCTAATGGACTCTCTTTTAATAGCACTGCCAAACAATTTATACGATATTTATAAATAATGGAATAAAGACACTCTGGAAGCATACTACAGCAGTGATCTTAGCAACATTGAATGCTGGCAATGAATCTATTAAAAAGTTTTTCACTGTTGAGATTTATAGAATTGTTTCTGATTCTACAGCACACACCATTTTTTGCTTCTGAGTGAACCTAGGCCTACAACTGTGGCAACTGGTCTCTTTTATTAAAGAGACGTTTATGAAATGTGGGAAGAAAATTCTAGAAATAACTGTGGAGCCTAGAGAGAAGCATGAGCTATGCAGAACGGTTGCCAGATGGATGTAACTTCAGAGCAATGGCTCTCTTCTGAGGTTTGACGAACAATGATTTCTGCTTTGTAAATCAAAATTTGAGTTTGTTGGTGAAGAGGAAAAGGTGCTTTGACCACTGATGCTATTGCAGCAAACATCAGTTGCGAATGTTCTTCAGCTGATTTATAAGGAGGGAAGGACTGTGCTCTAGAGATGCAGGTGGAAAGCAACAATGGACATCACTGGAGTGAGAAATTTTGTCATGAATCTTCATGATAAACTGTCCAGTCCCTATTATAGACTAGAATTATTACATGTCAGTGCAGATCAGAAGCTGTCTGATCCAATGTTTAGAACAAGCTTTTGGGGCATCTTGAAGTGTAGTTAAACACTGCCGTGTTTGTGTCTATACAGATGTGAATTAACCTTTATGCACTGATTTTCCACATTGAATCTAACAGGTTCCCATATTGAATACAGGCTACTAGAGACCATTCCAGCCTGTAGCTGAGGCCAGAAACTAGCAATAGAGAAAAAGCTTTATTTTTTTTTTTCCTGCCTTGTCATTTCTGTAGTGCTATAGTCAGTTGTCTTGCAGTGCCAGGATTTCTAGCTCAGTGATTATGCCTATGCGAGAAATTAAGGCAACGAGAAGTCCCTCCTGTGCTTAAAAATCTCCTCTTGTCTCTACTGTGTTGGATGCTATCATTCTCCCAAGTGCTTCTTTTCATTGCTATTTTTATAAGAGTTCTGCCTTCACATTTCAGTTTAATTTTCTTCGGGCCAATGAAAAAATCCCCATTTGTCACTGAGGAAATTACGAAGTCAGAACCTGAATCCTGTATGTTAGCTTTATATTGCAAATATGTCAATCTCTATCATTGGCTGTCCTTGGTAAATGCCACAGAATTGTGTGACCAAGTGCTATACATGTATGTTACGTTATAAGAACAACACTTTTAACAATAGAACAGAGAAGAAGCTATTTTCACTTGATGATTTAAATCATCTTGTAGGGTTAAAAGAGCATCCCTTTAACAAGTACGGTTCTTCTCTATGCATGAAGTGAAAAAAACAGCATACAGAAGTTAAGAAAAAATGGGCAAACAAATTTTGGGTGGATCGCAGTATTCGTTGCTGGGACACTATAACCCAGACTGGACCACAAAGCTTCTGGACTCTGAATCCCATCTCTTAATGAGATCATCTCTCTGCTGTTAAGAGAACTGGGGTTCTGAAACTTTTGACAAAACATTTAATCCTCAGGTCCCTGTTTCACCRCCTCTTGCGGAAATCCCATTATCCACCTTAAAGCCCTCTGCTAATTAGGCCCTTGTTGGCTTCKTCAGTCATTTGATCTCTTCCCATCTGGATTTTGTAGTCGAAGAGGGCTTGCTGACTCTGATCCACCAGCATGTAAAGAGGCAAACCACAAAAATGTGTCGTTCCCCCCTGCTTTGTAATCTCTGGTATATTTTCGTCTTGTTTCTTCTGTCGGGGTAGTTCAATGTTTCCCATTTTGGATGGTAAAGCCCTGCAGTAGATGTCGCTTACTTCAGCGTTTACTTCAGGAGAGAATAAAGGAAGCTGTCATTTGGCTGGRGGCCATTCCTGGGTTGTTAGCATCTTTCAGTGTCTGTGGGTCACCATTATTCAGACCTTGGAAAACATTTGTAAARGGAGTGTAGTTTGATAGTACCTGTGATTTACTGGTAACAGTGCCTGGATGCCGCTGAAAATGCCAGCAGTCATTTATGGCTCAATTAGTGGAATCAATGAAAAAGACTGCAGTTTGCAATTATGAAAATGTGGGAAACCTGGTTTCCTAGTTCTGAGTATTGTCCTATAATTCTTTGGTTTTATATAAAGCAAAAGAGTTGCAAACTTCTCCCCTCCCAAGGACATTTGGAAATACGCAAACCAGGCCTGCTTTTGTTACACGCCTAGTCTTTCAGGGAAGATKGGTAAAGCATTTATGCCACAATCTTCACTTTCTTTAAATAATTACAGCAAGTATTTGTGGTCACTGAATTAATATGGGTTCAGTCTTGTTCCCAGAGAAGATTTTTCTTACAAAAAAAMCCCCAACAACATAATTCTTTTCGTGACATTAATTTCCAGAAGAAAAGCTCTTTACAAATACTAGACTGTCTCTTTAAAAAAATACTGTCCTATTATCCAACAATTTCCCAAGTGAATGAATTGTCCTCATGAATTATACTGAACTCAACTTGCAGTTTATATTCATATTTATCTGTGAATCAAGCTCTTTTTATTTCACTATTAGATTAATTCAGTATGGACCCACATTTGAGAAATAAAACCCATGGGTCTGATTTTGTCCTAATACTTGAAAAAGGAATAGCAGCTATGAGATACACCTTGTTTAATTTTGAATTTATACGAATACTGCTGTCTGTAGTACATCAGTCAGGGGGAAGAGATTTCTGAGCCTTGTTCAGTTGTTATACACAAATATGAAGAGTAGGGATATAAAAAYGTGGGAAGTGTGAAGCAGGTAGGTAATCATAACTTTTCATAAAGTAAGAACTACAAATTAAGTAGCAGTACCTTAAGGCAAGTGCATGGAAATATTTATTTATGTTCCTCAGCACAATGTATAATTAGACTATAGAACTTGTTGACAGGGTCTTATTCTTGACTGACTCAAAAATTATGGGAGGAAGATCAGTCTGTGKCTGATCAATGAAAGGGGTAGAGGCAGCTTTTGACTTTCAAAATCTTGATATAGCTGACTGTCAGAAGCTTGAAATGGTAAATTCTACTTCACAGGACCCTGATTCTTATGTTCTGCTTAAAGTGTCACTTTGTCACTGCTGGAAACCAAGTGTTAAGGTAGATGGACTTTTTTCTTATATTGTCCCTAAACATATTTTTTCATACTTAGTGTAGATGCTTTTCAGTATCTTTCTATGGCATTCAGATTGATTTGACAGTATTATAAATACGTGCTTTACCAAAAGATGCGCGAAAACACGTGGTATGTGGAAACCTTACTAGGAAAGGCATGAGCTTGCTTAGCTGGCTGGCATAGGTGCCTCTTGCTTGGTATGTCCTTCTGTAAAAATACCGGTGATAAAGGACTTCTAGGTCAGTATATGAGATAGTGAACTGGCTCTGACCCTAATCCTAGTCCTCTGGGAATGAAAAAGTCAAAGCAGTCTTGCAAAGGAAAGTCACACCTCACAAATCTATTGGGATACTTTGACATTTAAAAAAAAAAAGGGGGGGGGGGGATTTTGTAAATTGGATTTTGTTGTTAGAATGACTCAAAAACAGTGCAATGGATTTCCAAAAGATGTTTGAGAGGAATCTTCCTTAAAAGAAGTGAGGCTGCAGTAGAAGAGACAAGATGCTCAAGAGGTGAATAGGTAAGAGGCAAAGACCAACTGTAAACTCTCAGTAGGGGAGGTTACCAGAGGTGTCCCCGTAGGATCTGTGCTGTGGTCTGTGCTCTGTACATACTCCTAATAGCCTTGAAAGGATGGTGAGAAATCATACCCGTAAAGCTGCCAATGTAATTAATTGTTCTAAGTAACTTTGTTCTCCTTGACCATGAAGTGTCCTTTGTTTTGATACCCATCCACACAGTKTGTGTGGCAGTTTTTTCTTGTGTATTAGGGATTTATAGTGATAGACTTTTCTTCTCATTTGTAATTTAAAACTGTGAAGATGTGTACTCATTCAYTTACATATATAGGTTAAAATGACTGGGGTAAATACCATGGTTTACTATTCTAATAAGCATCCTTCTTAGAATATTTTGGTTTTGTATCCAATTAGAACAGCTTAATTTCCACCATATTTTTGATTAAATATAAAGTTATCAGAGCTCTCTTGACACTGTAGTTGAACTGCAGAAGAATAAGTCCTGTGCAGCTGCTGATACCAGAGGCAGGACAGAGCTTCACACATTTCCAAGTTAAGGTGTTATGGTSTGCATGGGTGGTGGCAGTTAGATGGGTCAAAGCTGCTTGGATGGCAGCTGTTGATGGTAGCTCTTGTTTGCAGAGGGAGGGAACAGTTGATACAATTCGGTGTAAGGCCACCATTTGGAGGTACGGACACAGGCTGGCGGAATGGGCCGATAGGAACGTTATGAAATTTGATGCGGACCAATACAGCAATACCTGGGAAGACAACTTGGGGACTAAGTGGCTGGGGAACAGCTCTGCAGAATAGGACCTGAGGATCTGGGCAGATGGCAAGCTGGACATGAGCCAGTGGTGTGCTCTGGAAGCAAAGGAGGCTAATGGCATCCTGGGTTGTTTTGACAGGGTCATAGCCAGTAGACAGATGGAAGTGGGTCCCCCTTTCATTGCCACTCGTTGGATTGCATTGAGCATACTGTGCCCAGTTGTGGGTATCATAATATCAGAGAGACTGATCAACTGGAGCAAGTTCAACGAAGGCCACCACGTCTGTGGGACTGGAGCACTTGCCCTGTAAGAAGAGGCTGAGGAGTTACCAGGGATTGTTCAGCCTGGGTCAGGGAAGGCTCTGGGGGACCTAGCAGTGGCTCCCAAGTACCTAAAAGGAGGTTACCGGGAATACCAAGTTAGGATCTTTACTGCMGCAAGTGTCTGGAGGATGAGAGACAAAGGGTATAAGTTGAAACGAGAGGTTTTGGAATGAATATAAGGAAAAACTATGAGRGCAGTCAAGCAATGGAGCAGGTTTCCCAGAGGGGATGGGCAGTCCTCTTGGGAGGTTTGTAAAACTCAGCAGGTAGAAGGTCTGAGAAACCTGATCTGGCCTCAGAGCTGACCCYGCTTGGAGCCAGRGCTTGGCCTGAGGCCCCTTACAACCCAGATTATTCTGTGTTGCTTTGTTCTACCTTAACAAGGACAGATGCCAGACTTAGTTTCTTGCAGATAGAGTTGTTCTTTGGAAATAAGAAAAMCTGTGTCTAAAACATGCTCGTGCACCCAATGGAGCTGCTGGAAAACCCCTTCCTTTATTTTGAGAAGGAGTTTGCTCTTTAAAAGAACATTCTGTACCTGATTCTGGTTTTCAAGGTTTTTGAAGTCTCGTTTTGCAGTTGAGCATTTTGACAGCTTTCAAGTTTACATTCGGTCTTTAATGGTTGTTATAATTTCACTTTTAAACAGCATGGTTCTTCAAAGCCAACAGTGAAACAGCATCAACTGAGGTCTGTCTGGTGATCACGAGGGGTTCTCAGTGGCTCATTTCTTCAGCTGTCATTTGTCAGAACACACTCATGTAATCTTAATGAACAATGTGSAAAGCCATTAAAAACTCAATTACAGCTTTCTTTTTACTGCAGACGTGAGAAAATGCAATCATAAAGTGCTGATGTGTAAACACAATAGCCACCATCTGCTACAGAGTAGCATTTCAGCTCCAAAAAGAGGATATATGTTGCAGATGCATCAATAATAGGACGCTTATCAAAGCATCATTATGCACTAAGCAGGGGAAAAATTGAAATTTATGGCCAGCTAGAGAGCACTTCATGGTTTAATTCCCCAATTTTCAGTGCTATGTTTAATAACTATGAGAGAGTGCCGTTTTATGTTCCTGTCGTTTGAACGGATTTTTAAAAATGAATTTATTTACCGTCTTTGCATCCTCCTTGCTTTTGACTGATCCAAACGTAACACATACATTTTTGGTTATTCCAGAAAAAAATGGCAAGCTATTAATTAATCTAACTTGTTGATCCACGAGCACTAAATTTAATTGACCTGATATTCAGTCTGCTTTAATGAGCATATACTTCTTTGTCCAATAAATATAAAAAAGAACTTTTACACAGCATAGGTAATTTTTTTCTCCCAAACTCATTTTTTCAGTTCAGTGTTGACTTTATGACATTTGAACTTTCTGGATGGAGGTAAACAAAACAATGAGGCTAAATGATTTTTTTTTTTCTACTATTATTATTTTTCAAAATTGGATATGCAGTGGTCTAAATAAGAGTTTCTCCAAGATACCTTTTTGTTTTATTCAGATTCTTGCCTGGAGACATTTAAGTGGCTTTCAGTCATTCATTGATCAATAGTTTGTATTTGTGACATGTTAATTCATTTCCTAGTTCTTCATGTGAGTGGAAAATATGACAAGTGATTTGTTGGTGCYAGACCAGATTGTATCTTTTTTATTTGCACATATAGGCCTATAAGTTGAGAATAAGTCCCATCAGCTTCAATTCTGTGTTCAGTCTAAAGAAGGCTGTCAGACTCTGAATCAGAATGTGTCAATTTTTATTAAGAATAATAAGGAAAACCACACTTGTCCTTAAAAGGCTGTTTTGAATTTTTTTTTTTAGGTAGGAGCGATTTTCATGATCCTCTCACCTACCTCTAAGTGATGTCCATGCCCAGTGAAGMTTGTCTGGGCAGGATACATTTATAATAGGATGGTGGATCTCAGCCGTTGATCTTGGAGCATGCAGAGCAACCTTTTGAAGGTCCTAGAGGACAGGGGACAAGATACCCATTCAAGTTCACTCYGTGAAAAGAAAAATGAAAATGCGTACAGATGGGTATATTTGGAGGCCAGTTTATAGAACACAGGGTATAATTTATTCACAACTGAATTTTGTAAATTGGCGTATTCTTGTATCTGATGTCAGTTATGGTCTTGACAAAACTGGAAGTTGACACCCCCTGCAAGGGCCAGCCTTGAGGTGTTGTGCACTGTGCCTTGACTAGCCAGGGGCAGGGTTTGTTGTGGAAGCTGCCACACTAAGTCTCTGCAGAAATAAGGCGTGTGGTATAGTTAGTAGATGAGAAACTGATTTAAACAAGGTGTGAATACTTTTCTCTGACAGAGATGGCACTATAAGTGGAAATYTTTCATCTTTTCCACTGTCATATAATATAATACCTCTTATGAGGACTTTACTGGAGACACATTTTTACAGTATTTTCTCCTGTATCTCTATGCATACTGTATTAAAAAAACCCATAAGCTATAAATAAGAAGCTATGAATAATTTGCATATGACAATTGTTTGTAAGGCTATTCTTTTAGTTACTAAGACTAATTATTTTAAGTGCTTTTTGGTGGATGGATATTTTACTTGCTCGTATTGTCAGTCACTAGATTCAGGCTCCATACTCTCTCTAGAATTGTCAGCAGTTGTACAAAAGGCCATTGTCATACCGCGAATAGCTTGTGATTAATTTTTTTTTGTGGGTGGCAAAAAATAAAATTGTAATTATTGCTTTGAACTTTTTAGAAAAGCTGATGTTTTCTCTCTGAGAAGAGGTTGTTATTTTTATACCTGAGTCTGTAAAAGTSAAATACTCCCTAACTTTTTCTATTGTTGAAACACTTACTTACCCCAGTGCAGTTCAAGACYGTTTTGTGTTAGACACAGTACAGCTTCAGAGTAGTTCTTTAGGGTAGGAATCCATGTATTACCCAAATAAAAGTAAAAAAAAAAAAAAGTTGAGAAAATTGCCCAGAAGTGAAATGATGTGCCCTATGATCCAATCAATGATGGCGCAAAAATGAGTTTTCCGGGTTTCCTACCCAGTGTAGCAGGCACTTGGTCAAAAACCTTGTTGGATGCACAGGAGCTCTGTTTTTCTTTACTGAGTGTTTTTATTGACTGTGTCATCATCCTCAAGTATGAGATTTGGCAAATGTTGAGCTTGTCTTCATTGTGTCTTGCCCTCTTTCTCAAAATGGCATTGAAATGCTGCAGGCAGTGCATTTCACAGCAGCTGCTATACTCCTCTATGCTATACTACTGTTACTCAGCAGTTTTACAGTGGCTTTGCTCCCAGATTGTCAGTTGAAGAGTGGTTCTTAGGACTATTCTTGCTTTATTTGTAAGGAAGATGAGGCAGACTGTGTGTACTGACAGAGATCATGGAAGTGAGTGTCGTAATTAGTTTTAGAAACCAGGCTGTTAGGTTTCCAGCCTACTGCCTTAACTATCAGGCTGTGCTGCCTCTTCAAGCCTGTTGGCAATTGTGCTTTCTGATAATAAATTATCCTAGGTCATAGGAACAGAATCCAAATCTCAGTTTCTCAAAACTTTAGCTTATTTGGGTGGATGTTTAAGAATAGTATGTATACAGTACTTGCTGAAGAAGGGGATTTTGTGGTTGACTGGGAGCAGAATTAGATCGACCGTGAACATTTGTCAGAATCTCATCTTACGGACTTTGATTATTAGAAATTGAAAAGTCTGGATTCAGCTTTTATGTTTCTCGAAGTCCTTGCTGTGAATATGGAATTTCTTGATTTGGGGACATTTTGATTTTCAGCTTATCAAAATGAAAGATAGGATTGCCAGAGAGGATCTTGCCTATAAATTTTCATATTTCTTAGTACGGCCTCTTCCCTAGGTGTGTTTGCATTGTGCTTGAAATTTCCAAGGTCTCTAGAATGTGTGATTTTTTTATTTATTTATTTATTTTTTTTTTGTTTGTTTGTTTGAAAGATCGGCTTCCTTCTGCATCCAGGCTTTTCAATCCTTTACAAAATGCATATATGTCATATAAACACAGGGGAAAAAACATTTTTGTGGGAGAAAGTTGCTGGTATCTGTTGATATAAATTTCGAATATATGGCTGTTCACTGCACAGAATTGATCAAAATATTTATCTGCGCATCTAAGTGTCACACTGCTATGACATGGAATAGGGAAGTCAATAGGTTAGAAGTGAGGCAAGACTTTTCAAACTCTATCTTCTGTGAACTGCGAGAGGCCAGCAGAGAAATACATTCGTAGCATGCCTTGGCAGCAGCATCAGAACTGAGAGTGTCAAGAGGGCTGTATTTGATTAAAAATTATCATGTCTGGCTGCTGACACACAGATTCCACTCCCTCTCCCCCAGTCTTAGTATTTTCTTCAGCTTTTTCTGAGTGTGAGTGTCTGCACACACATAAAGGAGATCCTTTAAACAGAATTGAATCAAATAACTCTCATAATGTTTTTCCTTATTGCTAACATTTGTCACCTTGATGCATCTGTGAAGAGATGAGTTGAGACACAATGTGCTGTAAAATAACTGCTTGATGAACCAAAGTGCAAGTTCAACATCAAGTGCCGTGGTTAATATGATGCAAGCTTCTAGGTTAACAAACTCATAAATTGCCTTAGTATATACTTCCCTCCCTAAATTCAGCCTGTCCTTTCCTCCTAGAAGARTAATTGTCCTTTTTGCATTGCTTCTAGTTGAGATGTTGCTGTTATGCTAACCAGCCTAATTCATTTGGGCTCTGAAAATGGGGTTTTTCTTAACACATTACAACCTTCAGAAGTTTATAGTGCCAAGATGCAGGGTTCAAAGGTATAGGTTGGCACGAAGAGGGTAGGGGCCACGTAGGCAAGCATCAGCGGWGAATCTGGTCCATTGTTGTAGTTTTTGTATTAAATGTGCCTTTGGGGGACTGTATGCGGTAGGAGAGCCTCGTTGCTACTTGAAGTGTGAATATGTTTTTGTTTAGAGTGACTGTTGTATCACAAGGTTATAAAATAATAAGAGCAAAATAATATTTTTATTTTAAATTATCTAATTAAAATGGTTATATTTGGCCCTGAATCTATTTGTGTATATACCTTGCAATTTTAATATCCTTTCTTTCTGTTACCTAAAAACTAGCATAAGATAGCTACTTTGAGTTCTTCAGGTGAATGTTTTGTTTTCTGGTTTCTAAGGGAATCACTGACTTTTCCAATGGAACTGTTTTTAYTGAAAAAGCCAAGCCGAAACCACTCTTTCTTCTCTTTTTGCTTTCCTCTGTAGGGTCCTTCATGATGGTGAACAGCTCTGGGCGGGCATCTGGGCAGAAAGCTCACTTGCTGTTGCCTACGCTGAAGGAAAATGACACGCACTGCATCGACTTCCACTATTACTTATCCAGCAGAGACCGTTCGAGTCCTGGCTCTCTGAATGTCTACGTGAAGGTGAATGGAGGACCACAGGGCAATCCCATATGGAATGTCTCGGGGGTTGTTACAGAAGGATGGGTGAAGGCAGAACTTGCCATCAGTACGTTTTGGCCACATTTTTATCAGGTATGAGTTTGTAATACTTTTCTCTCTTTTTCCTTTGAACACTTGGCTAGGTATGAGCTAAGCTATTGTTAGCAATAGGTATTCTGAAAATCAAATTCTCTTCCCCTGCCCCGAATTTTTCCTATCAGAATGAGTTTATGTATAGCAGTTTTATAGCAAGAGGATTATATATAGGCATCTTGACCTATTTCTTGCTGCTTCACCCTTTTTCTTCAGTTGATGTCAGGTCACAGTGATGGATGGATAGACTGCTGAGAGTCAAATTATTGGCAAGTTAAGACCCACGTGTTTATCATGAAATTGGCACATAAACAGACTTGTATTAGTACTTTCCATGGCACTGTGTAAATGTAAATACAACTGGGTGTCTAGATGTGTAACTGTATCTCTCCATAAATTTGCCTGAACTATTTTTGGCCCTTGGTTAGTTCCATGAGAAGAAACATTTGTTCACTCAGCTTTGCATCTGGACTTTTCCTGTGCCTGCATGAGGGGTGAAAGGATATAAGCTACCAGTAAAATCTCGTACCATGTTATCAACATGAGTATACCCTTCACCAGATCCTCCGTTCCTCTTCTTTTTAGCACTGCTTGTAACAGTTTCACTTGTGCTGTTAGGAGATTTATTTTTTTTTAAAACAAGCACAAAGTTGAGGAATGTAAGGGGTAAGTTGTTTTTCGGTTTTATTAATTTTACAGCTACTTGTTAGTTGTCCACTTAAAACTTCATGTGGCAACTTTGCAGTCATTGACTTTAGTTTTAATTAGGTAAGATTGGACACAATAGACTCGCATACTTCTTGTTAGGTGTTGAAGGCATGTTTTTGTCTTGTTTTATATTCAAGACAAAAAAAAGCCTGGGAGGTAATTGCACCCTAAACCTTGCAGGAAAAGCTGATGTACATATGATACTGATAAAAGACATGAGTGAGATAGGAATTATGATAGAATAAACTGTGAAAAGGCAGCAAATAGTCTGTGGATAGAAAACAGCAGGTGGGGTGTTTTTTTTTTTTTTTTTGCTTCTAATAACTGGGTAGGAGGTCTGTAAAATCTGAGCTGAAGTAGAATGCTTTAATGTTCTGCCTCTGAAAAAGAGTTGGGGATATCAGCAGAATACATAGAGCACACTATGCAGGGTGAGAGGAAGGGATAAAGAGATGCAAATGTGTGGAAAGTGGTGCTTTAAGGGCTGTGCACAACTTGTCATTTGTTCTGAAGTCATATTAAAGTGCTTATACTCCATTCATATTAACATGAACCTGGTCATGAACCAGAATTTGCTTCATAGTAGGTGCTCCACAGAGATGACAGAAATGACCTTCCACCCAGATAATCAGTGCTTGAAAAACCTGGAAGACAGTCTGATCTCATACTGAGAGAGATCCTGCTCTTAGATATACCAATAGTAGACTTCCTGAGCCTTACTTAGTTCTTTTGCAAGTCCTTTTGCAGGTCAAGTTTGCTTTTCCTGAGCAAAAAATCCTTTAAATCAAACAAGAATTTTTCACTGCAGCGCAAAAATGAGCAGATTGGAAACCAGCAGTAGCTGCCTAGGGATAGGTCCTTCTAGAAAATGCAAGGGTCGGCTTTTTTACTTTTTTATGAACAGGGGTGATGTTTCCTTCTGCTTATATTTGTATTCTGATTCCTTAAGTGTGGCTTTTAAAATTTGAGATCTGTCCCACTATTTTGGGGGATCTAATAGACTGATCTATCATCAGTCTCTGATTTTATAAACCATCTTCTGTTGATGGTCTGCAATCCTATATATTTAATCAAGTTTTTTTTTAAAAAAAAAAAAAAAAAAAAGGAAAGAAAACTTGCAAAAGTGAAGAGGAAAACACAATGAAGGACTTAGACAAAATTATTGTTATTTGGCAGCCTAAAGTAACACTTCTGGCTAAAGGAGTTCATAGGTGGCAGGATGACAAAAGCCTAGGGAGTGTCTCATTTCACACTCACAATCTAGGGTGTGCCATCAGAGTGTTATTTGTCAGCTTTAAATCAAAACTGCATGCCTGGAGAACTCTTTGTACGCAAGAGGCCTGAAAGCATGTTCTGTATTTCAAAAGCACCAGGTAACAGAAAAAAATAGCATTTCTCCCAAGTAAATGAAATCTGCGTCAAAATATGGTATTATTCTCTTAATGCACAGAAACCACACCATCTTGAATTGCAGTGTGCATCAAAAATTCAGTCAGGCAAAAAAATCTGAAACTACCTGCCCTGGGTCTGAGGCTTGGACAAGTACTTTGAGCTTTGGAGATGTGACTAGCAGAAAGCTAGTAACCAAGCCCATTGCCAGAGGTCGTGTTTTAGGTCTGGCAGTTCTGTGCAAGGGTCGTATGAGTCATCTGGATCCAAAAGCACTCTGCTGAGGTATAAATGTGGGGATGGTGGAGATTTATAATGTCTACCCTAGAGTTACTGGGTAGTAACTTGGATTCCCAGCCTGCAAATGTTTTTAGTGTAGCAAGAAAAAGCCATAATAGTTCTTGGAGAAAGGTAGTACATGTAATCTTGAATTACTGCTTGCCATAAGGATGAACTTGGTCCCAGAATGCACCAAGGGCAGCACTAGAGTCTGCCAGAAAGAGGTTTTTTGATGTATAGCAAGGAACGTTATTGATCCATGCCTGAAGAAAACTGTTGTACCACAACAGATGAGCCAGGCTGCGTTGCTAATACAGACATCGTTGGTATATAGCAGTAGTGAAATGTAGGATTGTTTATTGGTAAGGAAATATGAAATGACTTAGTATTTGCAGTTCTCAGGAGCATTTAAGATTTTTTTTTAAGAGTAAAGCTTTGCATTTCGTTATCTATATTCATTTCTGAGAAGTTCCTTAAACGCAAAGCGTTAACTGCCTATGCCTCGACCATTATACTACATTTCCGACTGAAGTTAAAAGGACATGAGAGAGATTCAGGGTGAAATTTGCAGAACTGGGCCCTATAAGCATGGATTCCTGCATTTTCCTCATGTTGTGTCTCTGTTTTCAGAAAAACCTGGGTGCTTCTGTGCTTCTTGCTTTGATAGGGCTGAGATGCTGCAAAATACAGAAAAAGACAACCGTGTGGAAGTTTGAACTGGGAAATAATAAGAAAAGTGGAACAGATAATAAAATACTTTGTCAAAACAATATTGTGTGAATTGAGAGGAATCCTCCACTCTTTTCAGTGGATCCTGCACCAGTATGCATGGGTTTTTTATGAGCTGACTCTGTTGTTACCAGCTTAAGTTATATTGTGCTGTATTAAAGACTCTGTACATGTCGGTAATTAACAGAAGACAATTCTCTATGTATCGGTGCTTACTTTTGCAACGCACTAATAGCTAATGCCAATGCCTTTTCTTTCCAAGTTCTTGGCTTGCAGGAAATTGAGAATTAGTTCATTGTGGCTTATAGCTTCTCACAAATGCAAAACTAAAATAAGGTTTTGTAGCTGTAATCTTGCACTTTAATTCAAACCTGAAGGGAGTCGCAGTTGCTTACATGACCTGCCCAGGAAGTGTAATTTTTATCATGAATGACATTTCATTTCTGAAATAAATTATAATTTCCATACTAAGCACTTGCCCTATACTTTTATTTTATACAGTCCCTAAAAAGCCTATCAACAACCTTGATAACACAAAACACTTGTTGATGTTTTTTGGATTATTTTATCTTCCAGAGACTTGCTTCCTCCTATTGCTCCTTGAACAGCCCATTTTTTGTCCACCCTCCTCTGGAGTAGAACTTTGTTTTTACATATTTTTAGCACTTGAGCTTTTCTTAGTTTATATATTTGCCTGTTAAATTTTTGTATTCTACCTGTTTTTACCATGTCTTTTTTCTAATGGACTTATTTCAGATGATCTCACATTTGGATGTGTTTTGAATTAGGGGAGCAGATCTTAAGAAGCCATGGAAACATGAGTAGAAACTACATTCTGGAGGCCCAAATGCAAAGCAAAATGATGAACAGCAATCCTGTACTTAGGAAGGACATATCGGTCTACTTTCATAGCCAGGGCATGCAGTGATCAGCATTTGGACAGTTAAATCTTTTACTGTATTAAATCTTCTGGTGAAGGAGATGGAGAAGAGGCTAAACAGTGACAGACTGGGAATACCAGTTTTTATTTAGAATGAAAGTAAGTGTTGAAAACTGGCTTTAAGTAGTTAACTTTGTGTTCTAGTAGTGAATTTTAGAGGTTACAAATTACTGAAATACTTTCTCCTACAAAACAAGTAGCTGCACTGGAATACTGCTCTAACAGTAATAACTGTGCCAGCTGAACATGTTAATTAACTCTGTCCTTGAAAACATTATTGTATACTCATGCAAAACCAAGCAATTTAGTACAGTGTGAATATTACTTTAGTAAGAGGGAATGAAACTGGGCACATCCCTTTCAAGTGCAGAGGACAGCACCCTTTACATCTCCACCCATTCTTTTTTTTTTTTTAAATAGTAAAGGATAGCACTTTGTTCCTTTGGGAGGAGAATCACTAACTTGAGAGGCAGCGTTACCACGATGTTAAATAATCAGTCTGCATTTTTCTTTTTTCTATTGCAGTTTAACATTTTTAAATTTCTTGTTCCTCATAGAATCACAGAATATCTCAAGTTGGAAGGGACCCATAAGGACCATCAAATCCAACTCCCTCTCCTTGCAGGACTACCTAAGACTAAACCATATGATGAAGAGCGTCGTCCAGACGCTCCGTGAACTCTGACRGGCTTGGTGCCGTGACCACTTCCCTGGGGACCCTGTTCTGGGGACTGACCACCCCCTCAGTGAAGAACCTTTTCCTAATGTCCAATCTGAACTTGCCCTTACACAGCTGCATTCCATTTCCTCGYGTCGTGTTGCTGGTCACCAGGGAGAGGAGATCGGCACCTCCCTCCGCCGCCCCCCCCCGTGAGGAAGGTGTAGGCTGCGATGAGGGCACAGTCTACAACTCACGTCTACTGTCCTTTAATTATTGGGCAAACTACACCATATTTAATACTACTTTCTCCTGAATTTTTAGTTACCTTATTTGGCAGTAGTTAACTTAGTTTTGATGATTTCTTTATAWTTTTTTTTTAGTTTTTTTTTTTCCTGCACCACCAATTTTCAGATACCCTGTATATTTTTAGTAACAGGATACTTCAGATCAGGGCAGTTTTCCAAGTAAAATCACAAAGCCATAGGGAAGAATAGGATTTTTGTTCATCTGTAATTGAATATCTGTCTATTCAGACCCAAATTAGTGGAACACTTTCATTATCCAGATACATAAATAAAATAGAAAGTGCTAGTTAGTGTGCTATTAATATAGAAAAATACTACATGTGGTTTTTAAAAATATTCATTCTCAGACCATGTTAGTTCAATCCAGGGAAAGGCAGGAACAACTTTATTATATCTGGGAGAATCTTATTACAGTCCAGTAACTAGAATCCAGGGTCATCCGCTGCTCATAATTTGCTTTCTAATACTGCAGTGACACGCATGCCAAATCAAGGTTTTCTCCAGAAGGATCCGTGCGGGGTTATTGATTCAATAGAAGAATTTTATCTCATRTATAGCATTCTCCAACTTTCCGAGGCATACTAAGAACAAGATGTCAAATGATTATCCACCTGATGGTCTTGGACTGGTGCTTAAAGTTAATATAGGTGTGAATATACAGAGGGTATTTTTTGCTCTTCCAAATGAAAGTTGGAAAGTAGTTGTCTCTAATCCTAATGAATGTTGCTCTAAGTTCTTGTTTTCCATATGAAACAGATCTTCAATCTTTGGTATGCATGTACATACTAAATTGCCTTGGTATCCGTTCATTATTAATGACGAAATGCCTTGAATGACTCGGACATTGGAATAAGAGCATAATATGGTGACTGGCCAAATGACTGGTATAGATATTCTTTTTAAGAAAACTTTTTCTTTGTATTTCAGGTGATATTTGAATCTGTCTCTTTGAAAGGACATCCAGGGTACATAGCTGTGGATGAAGTCAGAGTTCTCGCCCATCCATGCAGTGAGCACTCTCTGWTTTTCTAATCGTATCAACGTGTTACGTACCAGGCTTTGCAGTCTAAAGGAGTGATTTACCCACTTTGGTCAGCGCTAAAATGTTTTCTTGTGTCCCTCTGAGACACCTAAAGACAATCAGCCTTGCACGATTACATAACTTTGCAGGTTGTGCAAAAGGCGAAACTGCCCTCAGTCTAYAGCTAGCGCCAGGACATCTGTGGAAGTCTCTCTTCCTCTCTTGTTATGAGAATATAAAATGGATTGGTTTATTATTTCAGAGTCATATTCTGAATCTAAAAAGCTTCTGATAATATCCTGTGTGATGAACGTAAGAAAAGAAGAAACAAACAAATTGTTTCAGTATTTCCTTGGTAAAGGACATATCCCAAAGGTTGGTCTCTCTCAACAAATGTTAAATGCACTCAGCACTCCTGTAAAGATATTAAAAATAAATCTTATTCAGACAATACACTTGCACAGGAGTAGAAACTAATGCAGGTTCATTATGCTGTGCAAAAATGTTAGTGCCATGTTTCTTCTATTGAGCCATAATAATAAGCTTAGATTATTTTTTTTTCTCTTCTCTATTTAAATAAACCTTGAGCCTCAATCTTTGAGTCTGAACTTGTTTGGTTTCTCTATGCATTTACAGTGTGGCTTGAGGACTTTGTGTGTCTATATTGTATAGGTAGTATACAGTTTCTTCTAAAGATTTTTTTTTTTTTAACAGCCTCTCTCACTAGTTCATAGTTTTAGTAAGTCAGAGACAGCTGCTCACAAAAAAACCATGGATCATATCGATGGAGTGAAATCAGCTGATTTTCTTGCAATACAGAATTTCAAAGAATAGCTGCCATTCAGTGTGACAGACACGGTTCTGCTCAAGTTTAACAGGACATTTCTGATAACTGTAGTATGGTTAATTGCTGTTTAACTAAATTATATTTGTATTTACCATGTGCTCATTGTTCAGGCCTTTGGGTGCATTTACTTCATTAAGAAATACTTASAATCTGTATTAACCAGATGTTGCTGATAACTGGCAGCATCCAAACAAATCCCCCAAATGGTCTGCGTGTGTTCCACAGCATGTTGGGTGATGACTGATCCCTTTACTGTGAAAGAGGCCACAGAACGAACTATGGGGCAAAGCCTAGACAAGAAAGTTACGGGATTTAAAAAAAAGAGACAGGATGCTGTGTTACACCCCTGCTYAATCAAGTATTTAAACTAATTTTAAATCAGTTTCTCCAAGTATATGCAGGTCCCTCTTCAAAATTAAATGCATTCTTGGTGACTCAAAACCGAAATGATTCAAATAGTTAGCTACTCCATTTCGAATCAGTTTGCAGCCTGCAGATACAGAACTCATTACAAGCTGCAAGTTCTCTGCAGTCTTGGTAAATGCTTGTCCTGTCTGATTCCCGGTGTTGCTTTTGCTGTTCAGCGATGACAGTCACCAGGGTAAATGTCACCAGAGTGCGTTCCATTGACTTGTACAGGCTTTGCCCCTCATATTTGTTTTACAATTGTTATAACTCAAAACACAAGGAGCATGAAGCTCCTGATGACCCTGACTGAAATTATTGGTGTTATTTCTTCATTTCTGCTTTACCTTCGTAGATGACAGTATAGCAGACAAACCTAAGTATCAGCAAAAACGCAGTGAAATGTCCCTAATGACAAAGTAATGGAGAAAAATAAATATTTTCCTGGTGTTGCCTTTTTTTTTTTTTTTGTCCTGTGAAGGAATGCACCAGAGTATCAATTTTCATTATGCTAAAAGCTCATTGACTGTGTGCGCGTGAGCACTTGCAATCACAGGACAGCCCTATGCTCCAGAAGCTGGGCACACCTGAGGAACTAGGAGTTTGGTGTGACTGCACTCACCCAGGCTACGCAGCTTCACATTTGGAGCTGGCTTGTATCTGCCCACCTTAGACCGCAGGCAGAAAATACTAGTATTAGCCTGCAAATATCATGTAGTACATTCTGTCACCCAGAGGTAGTTTTCCAGTAAACTTTGATGCAAATTACTGAACCCCAGAAAGCACGATGGTACAGAGTCACTATGTTTCAGGAGCTGTCAGCAAACTGAGCGTGTGGTGAATGGGATACAGAAGCTAGATAAAAACATGTGGCATAGCGTAGAGGCATGTGTTCTCTGTTCATGTGTCTATATTAGACAAATACTTATATGTAAAGCTTCATGCATGCACAGGCACAGATGCCCACATCCTTTTGAAGCTATTTGATTCCAATAGAAAAAGATGGGTTGGTATGTCCTCTGAAATTACGTATTTCATCGGTGTCTAATCATACTAGAAAATGTAAAGATGAAGTTGAAAAACTCTGACCTTTAGAGTCTCATAAGGCTGTTCAGAGCGTCCTACTAAAAGTTTTCAATTGATGCACAAACTTTCTTCTGAAGGCCAGCAAGAACTAAGTTGATCTAAAAGTGTCAGATTCACTACTGTAATCTTTTTTATTTTCCTGTGAGTTAATTTACAGAGGTAAATGAGTCTGGTATTTAGTAAAAAAGATAATCCTCTGATCTAGTTCCTTTGTGAACAAATGTGATGTCTGCATTTTAATATCAGTGGTTTAATATTGAATTGATACTGAATTTAGTATCAGCAAAATACTGACATCAGTGATCTTAAGCTAATACAGTGATACAATACTGTCAGTTATATGAATATTTTATTTAATACCTGATTTGGTATTAATGACACATTATTATTCTAAAGGTCTAGGATGTATTTGATAGTCAATAAAATAAAAAGGAAAAAAAGACCCTTGTGAAAATTTGGTTTGGTTCAGTCATGCTTGACAAGCTCAGAAACATTTTTTTTTTTGACCTTTTTAGAAACACAATTTTCTGAATAAAAGAAATTACTCAATTATTCTTTATAGCAAGCAGTAAGAAATTGTGCTGATGACCATGAACTGGTGTTGTGATTTGATCTGKGTTTTCAGATGCGCCAGACCTCTGTATGATCCCTTAGGCCATCCTCTGTCAGATAGATCATCCACCTCACTCTGCAGTGAATAGTTAAATACTGAAGGACAGCTTTATTTTGCAAAATCACTTTGTCAAGGATAGGCCCTAATGCTTTGCTGAGTGTTTATAGCTGTGTTGGTGTAACACATTCAGTTACCGCCTTGCTCTACCCTTGCAATACTTTGCATCTTTTGTTAGGAAAAGCACCTCATTTCCTACGACTTCAGAACGTGGAGGTTAATGTGGGACAGAACGCGACATTCCAGTGCATTGCTGGGGGGAAATGGTCGCAGCATGACAAACTCTGGCTCCAGGTACAGTAATGCGYTTGTTTTTGCGGTRKTGTTTTTTTKTTTGKTTGGTTGGTTTTGKTTTTTTTACTATTTCAAGTAAAAYAAGTAGATAGAGAAGGACTGGGTGGTGGGGCAAAATCTTTTCCTCAAGATCCTTTGAGAACTGCCTTRAATTGTTTCTAGGTGAGAGTTTAAGGTGGTGAAGTACAGAATCATGATACAGAAAAAGGAAAAAATGTCCAGTCGCAGCAAAATTTTGGTTTCAAACAAATGCCCATGCACCTGTAAGCACTCAGCCRTAAAGCAGAAGAGACAGAGCAAGCGGAATAGTTCTTCACTTCTGCTTAATTATGCAATCTTCTTTCCTCTCACCCTCCAAAAACGTCCTCAGCCCAGAGTCAGTGACAATATGTTAAGATGGAAACCTACTCTAAGGTCTGAGATTACTGCCTGGATGGTGAAAACAGGCAAAACCGGTTTGTATCCACTGTTTTTCTTCCTCCCAGTTTCCTTTGGCTGCATTGATAGCAGATTGTTCCTTTTAGTCACTCACTAAAAGACCAAAACATTCCCTCTCTTAATGTCTATATTTTCACCCTACTGGTTGGTCTTGAAAGACTGGGTCTTCCTATTCAGGTGGGTATAGTAACAAGCTTAAGAACTCATTTTCAGTTCTAGAGTTAGAAATAGAACATATATCAAACTGCAGATGTGGAGTGCATGTTTCACAGTGAAGGACAAAATTATTTCTTCTGCTCTTTGAAGTGCTATAATACRTGGAGTCCCAACAATACCATGCTCTATGCGTAGAACTCTTCTAGAAGCTTTTAAAATAGTTGAGCTTTTTGCTTCTTCTAAACTTCGGTGCCATTAAACRCTTAACGTCCCAATCAAGTCAGGAGGATTCTCTTGCTGTGTGCATGTACATGGGGCCAACATAAACTTTCAAAATGCTTGAGATAGTCAACAGTGTTTATTCTCAGCTTGGACTGATATGACTGAGGGCSTGACCACCCCATATTTGTAACATCAGAGGCAGACAAGAATGGCCTTTGTCATGGTTCCTATGGCRTTTGTACTCAAATAGCTAACAGATTTTCTCAAATTTTTTAATTGACTTCAGACATTTTAATAAGCTTTAAAAATAACAATTTCAAATCTAGTTTAAATACTAGGGGAGGAATCAGTTTACCTAATCATAAAAATGAAAATTATTACTKGGAGAAGAAGGCTCAAGTTGGTGAGAAGTGCAGTTGGCATCACGTAAAAATGACTTGACAGTCACTTTAATTGTACTCTCATCACAGCTGTTCTCCTAGAAATTACATTTTTACCTGAAATTTATTAACCTATGGTATACTTCTAGCATCCGTTGAGATATATTTTTGGCTGTTTCTTTATCTTTTTTGAGTTCTTTCAGTGAAATCTTTCCACAGTTGTGACTAGATGTGTGTAAAGAACCTTTTCCTGTGAGAAGCAGGGGTTTGGGAGGAAATCGTTATTGTTGCTAGTGGAAACCTGTTTTCCGTTCCCTAAAATTGAAACATTTAATGAAAATAGCCTTGGAAACACCCCCAAAAACTGATTACTGGAAATTGGCAAAACAGCAGTGTGTTCTYCTTTGAAACTGCTGATGAACTAGAGCAACTGAGCAACTTGAGGTGTTTATGCTGTGGAGAACTTCTATTTCTAGCTAAATCTTCATCTGTCCCTTTTCCAGTTAGGAAAAAGTAGTCTGGCATTGGTAGAGAGGATTATTGAGGAATGTTGGACATATGAGAGTGTCTGCTCATCCAACCAATTTATTTAAATTGGTCCAGAATCAAASTTTTATATCTGAAAATGCCAAATTTATAAAATCTATAAATTTATAAAATTTATTCATTTGTAGCATTTTCCCAGGTGTACAAAATCAATTCCTTTGTAGTGTTTTCATACCCTCGGTAGGCCTCTAAATATACCGTGTACAATTGCACAGTCTGAACTGTCACTCTTCAGCCTTTTCAATACATATAATACGTCAAATGCCCAAATATGTTTCAAAAATTAAATAGACATGAAAACTTATATGTATGTGTAAGAATATTTAAGCCCTAGTTCATACAGCCTTGTAAATTTTTCAGGGGTATGGCTAGCAGTCTTTTCTTGAAAAATTGTGCTTGTATAAAATCTAACCTAGTGATGTGAATGTGAAGGTCTGAACAATGTCAAGAAGCACAACAAAGAATGAATTACATATGGATGCGTAATCTGTGTGTCTTCATAATTTACATTATTTTTGTCTGCCTTTACAGCAGTGGAATGGAAGGGACACAGCATTAATGGTCACTCGAGTGGTCAACCATAGACGTTTTTCTGCTACTGTCAGTGTAGCTGACACCTCTCAACGCAGTATCAGCAAGTACCGATGTGTCATTCGTTCAGATGGTGGATCTGGAGTTTCGAATTATGCAGAATTAATAGTGAAAGGTAGGTTACGCTAAAGCAGCAGGTTTATGCAAGATGAGTATTTCCTCCCAGATGGCGTCTATGTATAAAAATTGACATCCTGTTGGACCTTCTTCTTTCATTCATATTAAATTTAAGCAGGAAAAAAGGGTAAAAGTGACATGAATTTCAGTCATATTCTTAAAACAAATACTTGAATCGAAACTTTGTCTGCATACAACCCTCTTCATAAGCTTTTGTAGTAATGCATAGTAGCTATGGATACTTTTAATGTAGTGAGCTAAACAGTTTGTCAGTCAGCTTCATCTGCCTTCCTTTACAGTATTCTATCAGGCATCAATAACCTTGTGATGGAGCACTGCATATCAGAAGAGTCTCCAGGGCTGCTGGGAGTAAATGAYGGGATTGATTCTGCTGATGTCCTGAAGTACGCAGTAGAAACATCAGTAGTTCTTGAAGGATGCTAGGGTTTTAGCCCTGTTATTTACTGTGATTCAAGAGCTGATACTGTGCCTGACACATGCAAGATGTGTCTTAATCTTGCCTCCGTGAGACATGCAGTAAAATGCTATTTACTGTGCTGCCTTTTTTTTTTTTTTTAACTTACCCTGAGCTGCATCAGAGGGATTGCTTACTGCCTCTTAGGTGGGGAGATCAGAAGGTGGCTAAGTTGCTCCCGAGACGTTCTGTGTTTGGGGTGGGGGTGATGTCAAATGGGAGGAGTATGGGTTTGCTTGCCGAGTATAATTTTGTTGATCTAAATGTTTCACTTTTCTGTGAAAATGGAAGGCTGCTGTAGAAACAAGATGTCTTTTGTCCACTGAAGTACTTCCTGCCAACTTACTCTGTCATTTGATGATCAGTATACTGATGCCTTAAATATAGTGTGTTGCGTGGTGCAGATATTCAGACTACACAGATCATGAAGAGAATGCTCCTATTAGATGCCAGGTGCTTTTGATTCCCACTTGGTGATCTTGCATCTTGTTCAAATCTGGAGGAATTAATTCATGATCAGGAGTAGCATATCTAGAATTGTATCATAGCTAGATAGAGGGAAGGCAATCTTCCAGAGCAGCCAAATATCAGAATATGCAAAGTTGAGTAGGTGCCAGACACTTTCGTGTTCAACAATATAAGAAGGGAAAAAATTTTTCCCTTATAGTATATCAGAAGTTATAAATATGAATGGTTGGATGTCCACCAGGAGAGACATTGATAGATTCATTACTGGATTACTTGGGCAGACACCTAGCTAGAAAAATTTTAGGAGAGTATTATTGTTATGGGAAGGTACACTCCTCTGCTCCTTGCTCCTGTTTGGTAAGCAAGTAAGGTTAAGTGGTTCATTTGAGGTTAGCTTGATGCAGCACTGTGACACACTGGGATTGGATGGATGAGTGCTTCCAAAGAGTCTGACTAATTTTAGTGTGGATAATAGCAAATTTGTAATGCATGCACACAGGCTGAAATGAAAGCAAATTGGAATTGTTTAATTCTGAAGAGATGTTTATTGAATTGCAATAATATATTTGGGTATACATTAAATTAGTCTGTAACTGAAGTTTTGTTCACTTGGTAGACCTGCCCTTAAACCCACTGAATCCAAGCTAATACTCTGCTTCTCATATGCTTTCTCTTGATCAGTTGAACATAAAATTATAGGGGATTTCTTCAACAAAGGTTAAGGTTTAAAAGTGTATCTGTGTATCTTTTTAATATAAAGATCTGTTTGCTTCCCTATGCATAAGATGTTTTATTGTAGTATTGAGAAAGGAAAGAGTACTTTACACTTCTCAATACTGTATGATAATATTTGGTAGATACAGAAAGAGAGATTTTGCTTTGAAATACATGTACTACTTCTGCACCCTACACTGGAACAATAGATACCTATTTCAGCAAATGAAATGATCAATGAAATTAAACACACACCAGCTTCTGCTGCCCCCCCCCCAAGTCCTCCCCTTACTTGTCTATGTGGACATCTTTACGAAGAATAGTGTATTCTTGTAAAGTAATTAGTGGAAATGTTATGCAAAAGATCGTAACTTTTGATTTCAAATTATTACAGTATATTTAGTGGCAGGAGATACCTTTGTAGTATTGTGAAAATGCTTTTCTGTAGAGCTGTTTGCTCTCTATGCTAATACCTTTCTGTCTTCTGACTGTTGCAAGGCTTGTATAAATGATTATACATTTATTATTCTCTTTGCACTCTAGAATCATAATAGTCAAGCCAGAGGAACCTATCATTTCCATCTTACCATCCTTTGGTGCTCCAGTGGAAATAGCTCTTCTCTATTTCTTATCTCTCGCTGTTGCACATATAGTAATTTAATACAATTTTGTACAGGGTGGTTTTCGAAACACCCAGAGATTCTATGTCTTGGTATACTGATCGCATACGAACGGAATGCTTCTTGTCTGTAATTTTCTTTTAAGTAAAAGCTGCGTGGCAGTTACTCATATTCTGAACTAAATTTAGGTTTTACTTATGTAAAGATTGTTTAAAATACTGTGGAAATTGGCTGGAATCTTATCATTTAAGGTAGGTATTAATGATAGTGTCCTTCCAGGACACCTGTCATATTATGTAAGATTGTGAATAACATTTTAAATTCTGTGTGTGTATGTGTTTGAAATTGTTTTTTTTCCTGATCCCTGTCAGATATTCTGGATGCCTAAATTAATTACTCAATACATGGTGGGAATCCATGGAGAGCTGGTAAAGAGGGAATATTACAGCATCTATAACCTATTATTCATGAGGCAATTTTTCTGAGATTTTTCTCTCTTCAGGAAGTCCCTCAAAATTATTTTGTTGCTACTTGATGCAAATTCTTTTAAGGCTCATTGCATTTTCTTAGGGGCTGTTCTGCTGCTACAGGGGTAGGAGTACTCAACAAAGCCCCTCTACAGACCTCCAAGGGTATGTTCTAGTTCTCTTCAGTTTTGTCTTAGTTGATTTTCAAAGTGTTCAGTTAGGCAACATGGACGAAAAACAGTCTGTCTCTTAACTGAGTGGCTTTCTGTCATCCTTGTGATATTTGGGACAGCTCATCTTTTATCAGTCACTCTTTTTTTGAGGTTTTTAGACGTGAGAAGTTGATGTCTTCAGTGACACCAGAGGGAGAGGTGGTTTCTTTTTCAGAGTTGCTCACTATTTTTTCTCTAGCTCTTTTCTGGTATGATACTTGTCACTGTAATTGCACCGTCTGTTTATTAACTCACCAGGTACACAGTGGAAACTGCTGTAGTGATCTGAGTATTTTTCTCCTAAGTAGACACTTGAATTAAAAAAAAAACCAAAAAACAAACACAAACCAAAATGAACACATGCACAAACACCAAATAAAAGACCACAACAGAAAAACCCTGTCAAGTTGTCAGAGTTGAGATACTCAAGCATGAAAAGCATGCTGAATAATTAGACATTTAAATAAATCTGTATATGTAAGCGTCTCCAGTATTAAATATACTGTGCAAATTCCAGATTCACAATTACAAGGCAGACTCATCAAAGAAAACCTCTAAAGGTATTTTGACTGTCTTGGTATTTATTATTGGARCTGTGTCCAGAATAGTTTCAGTTAATTATTAAACAGCAGGAAGTCCTATTAGGAGAAAGAGCTTTCTGGAGCTTAAAAGTAGTAAGAAATAAAAATGTCTTTGTTCTACAGCTGAGCCTGATCTTGGGCTGGAGCTGGCCCTAGAAACGTTGCATCAGGCCCTCCATAGGTTTCCTTGAATAAAACAAGCGCAGTGTAGGTATGAAAGTATATAGTATGGCGTTATACATGTACTCTAGAGCTTGTTCTTGGGATAAAAATATAATTGCCTTCAATGTAGTTGTTTAGGATGCTCACAAACTCCAACGTCTTTCACTTCATATAAAGCAACTACTTATACTGAGAGAGGTGGTGGATATGGAAAAGATTCTTCAAAGTTTTTGTTTGTTTATTTTTTTGGTTGGTGGGTTTTTTTGTGGTTTTGTTTTGKTTTTTTAATTTGTTTTCATGTCTGATGCATGGATAGTTCTATACCCCACGGTATTCAGGCCAAATGTACTCATTAAAATTAACATAATATTCTTGCCATCATGGAGTAATATAACTACTKTTTCTGTCATGATACTCAAGTCCCCATACTTCACTCAGGGGATTGGGGGTGTTGATATGAAAAGTAGGCACTGTACTGCAACAATCCTTTTTTGCCATCAGGGTGGCTAGAAGACCGAGTCCATTCCCTTCTTTGGAACCATTTAGGAGATAAGCTCAACTGTGGTATATATGTGTTTTAGATTTTACTTTTTAAAAGTATTTTTTCTAGTATGCATTAGTAAGTTCAGCTAGGAATTTTCATTCCTTCCAGCTGCTTATCAGACTCATCCAGATCTCCTAACCAGATCTCAGAAGTTGCTGGGTAGATTTGAATTCATCTGCCTGAGTAATGCGCATTAATCAAAGTCCTCGAAGTTATCACCTTGTGAACAGGAGAAAGTCTCTTGCTGGTGCTACCAACAGTATCAGTAAAGCTGTGATAATGAGGGTTGCCCTCAGGCTGCGTGCTATCTCTTTCTCCATTTYTTCCAGTTTACACAAACAGATTCAGTCTGCAGAATTTACATGTACTGTACCATGAGAAGTAAAGTATAGATTTGATAAAGCGTGTGATGTTGCTCTTTTGAACACTACACCAGCACAGAATGGGTTTTGTGTGTGTGTGCATGCGAACCATTTATGAAGGTTATGCTGGCTTTGAAATTACTGAACAAGGGAGAATGGCTTCGTGATTGCAGGGTGTCTGAAAAAGCCACTTACATTCCTTTATTCCTTTGCAGTCACAGTGGTTTAGGGAATGTAATACTCCCTTCCTTGGTGTTCACATCTGGCTGGTAATTACCTGAACTTGTCGTTGCTCTGTTTAATCGTCTAGTTCAGTGTAGTCCAATAGCAGTTGCTTTAACTCAGTTTTAATCATTAGGTGGGGGTGCGGTAAGAAAAGGGGAGGCAGAGAGATTACAAACCCTCATTCACTCTCACCAAGAGCTTTAACTCCACCTTCTCTTCTTTCAGTCCAACTTAATATCTTTCTGTGAAGTGGATGGGGGAGATAGGAAGACAAAGCCATTGTTTCATAGAAATCGGCAATCAGTATGAATGATATGTGTTCTTTCAAAAGGAAACATTTCCTTCTCCTTCTGTTTAACCTCCAAAATAGGTCTGGGAAATGAAGCCATTTCCTTGAGAACTGATTAATGTATACTTTATATACAGGATCCAATTTTCAGAACTGCACCGACTGTCACGCAGACCTGCAGTCATGTTCCAGCACGAGCATTCCTTGTTTCTCATGTTTACATTAGTCAACAAGGTATAAATTAGAATAAGCTTATTCAGGAAGAATACAACACTATCGCTGGGGTACAAGGAAAGCTTGTAAATTAATGATGTATTGACAATTCAGTCTAYAATTTTCCCAACTTTTTATATCCCTTTCTTCAGTAGCCCTTCTGTTTCTGTGTAAAATGAGCAGGGAGTACTGTCTTAAACTTTATCTTGATTGTGGCCACTTGGGAAATTTTAATGGCTTTCTTATCACACCACTGAGTTGGGTTTCAGGAATTTCTTGAAAGATTAATGGTGTGCATAATTTGTGGGTTTTTGTTTGTTTTGGTTTCTTTGTTTGTTTTTCTTCCCGAGGCAAATGTAAGTCCAAGAGTTCTGGATTTATTCTGACTGAAATTGCACTTGAGACTGGTAGAGAGGTAGGCATGGGATGAATTTGCTTGGACTTGTTTTTAACGTATAGAATTCTAAGTATGATGTTGCTCATGACGTATAAAGTTCTTGACTAAATACAAGGTATAAATGCAATAATAAATGGAGAAAGATTAAGGAACAATCTTTTTGTAGCAGAATGGACTTGAGTRAATATCCTTCAGTTTTCCAAGGATGAAGGGTGTTACGGAAAGCTGTTTCTTCCTTCCTTGTTTGTGGAATTGTCTCCAGCCTTCCTGATGCATCTTGGGTACCAGTTGTGGCTGTGGCATGGTCAGCAGACAGCTCGTGTCAACTGCGATTCTGCTGACTGGAAGTCATGGGGGAGGGAGTCCTCACTGGTCGTAGAGAAAGCTCTAATAGCTAGTAGTAGTGATGGAGGTATCTCAGGGTTATTTTCTTTGCCCTCTCAAGACTCTAAGAAATAGCTTTTCCTTACATGAAGGTGTGATTAACTTGGTAAAAGATTTGGGGTTTTTATTTATCTTTAATTGCAGTTACTTGAACTGAGTAACTGCAAGATTCCCTGTGGGGAGAAGGGAGCTTTTTTGCTGCTCTGGTTAGTAACTGTCTTTCATACTTTATCTGTGTCATGTTCCTTCTTACCTCCATTCAAAGGGAACAGAGGGAATCTCCAAAGAACAAAATAATGAAAGAGAAAGCATCACTGTGTGGTAGACCTTCTCCTTTCTCTAGACTCTCTCTGCTTTCCTTGACTTTTCTGTGAATTGATCTTGTAGGGTAGACCTCTATAGAAAAGGTGATAAGCCTTGTTTTCTCATCTGCAGTTCTGAGGTGCCTTATCCCATCAGATAATATAAAGGAGAAAATGGGCATCAAAGTCTAAATAAGCTGTCTTGTCAAAGCATTCTCAATGTTAAGATCTTAAAAATACTTCAATAATTTATATTAAATTTTGGTCTTCAGATAAAAGGTATGATCTAAAAATTATTGGAAATAGAATGTTACTTATTGGCGTACATTCCAATAAACCATACCTACCTATTAACTTCCTGTTTTAGAGAAAGCTCCCAACAAATAGTGCAGCTGGCGGAAGCAGGCATGCTGGCAAAACACAAATTGAATGTGTTTCAGCCTACCTAGGATTACAGTTATGTTTGAGAAGTATGGACAAGGTAATTTCACATGTTTCATGCTGCCTTACACCTTGCAGAAAGATAGCAGTAATGTGACTTTCTAGTATATTGCTGCTGGGTGTAGAGTGTGTTAACTATTAACTGGAGTTGTTGGGTTTTCAGTGCTTCTGTTGTGCTGTAGTATCCATTTGTCAGTCCACAGAGTCTTGCAACTATCAGTTCTCATTTATTTTTAAAAGGAAGGGAGGAGCAGCAGTTACTTGGCCAGTATTACTTCTCCTCCCCATAGCTTTCTAGCATGCTTGCCAAGTGTAGTCAAAATACAGAGTTAACACTTTATATCACTTTTTCTCCAACCTATGCTGCTGTTTCTAGTAGGGTGTGTTCCTGCTAGATTATCCCTATGGTTTACGTCCTGTAGTCGGAACTCTCAGCCATTTCAGTTTCTGGTTAAAATTATCAAGAAGGTTTAAGGCAACTGCATAGAAATTAATTCAGGTCTGTCGATGCTCAGAAAAGAGCATCAAGTGCTAAGGACATGTTCCAAATGCCTTTGCTAACTGGAAACTTTCTTGCAGTGGATAGGTTGGTAACTCAGACCACCAGGTCTGTGCCATTGTAAAACGTGTCTGGTAGCTTTTCATTGTTCCTGTGTTTCTTTTTAAAGTACAAATTTTCATGCAAGTTGATTGCTGATGATGCTCATTTGACATTACAATTCAAAATTACACTTTTTTTGCTTATGCCTTAACTAAAAGATTTAGCAGAAAAGATGAGTCGCATACATTGTTAACTCTCATCTGCTCATCTTTCTTCTGCCTGTTTAATTGTAGGGAAGTTATTAATGGGCTTCTCCTGGAAAATAGAATCTAAAGCTGTTTTTAATTTACCTACCCTGTGGTTACAATCCTGTTAAATGCTTTTAATTCAAGAGAAGTCCCTTGAAGTATCATCTGTCACCATACTTGGATGTTGGTAAAGAGTCTGGTATGATTTAGGCATACTTAGACACTTGTGAGATATAATTGTTGGGTATGAGCTGTTATCTCAGCAGGAAAGATATCTTTTTCACATCAAAATATTACTTCTGTTGCAGCCAAAAAACAACAGCCTAAAAAAGTAGTGMGTTACTTAATATGAAATGCAGGCAAGGATGCATCAAATTTCTTAGTATGAATTATATTAATATTTTAAGAATAAACCAGCAAAACAAAGAGTGTATTTATGATACAGTGAGACCTATAGATCCCATCTGTATAGGAGAAACAAGTTAGATGCCAATGCCTCAGACTAATGTGATTATTGGAACTTTTAAAAATTTTGCAGCGCTGGACACATTGTGAAGAAGCTAGTTACTGATCTCTTCCAGAAATGCAGTAGTTACTGCAGCTAATAGGCTTTCTGCAAAGGTGTTGTATTTGTTGTAGGATGACAGAACTAAATACAAAATCACCTATGGAAGGGACAATTTCTGTCCTGAGCAAGGTGCTAGTGAATTCCCCAGCCATCTTTGCCTTGATTTGAGCTTTRCTCTTTGTTGGCAGCGTACTGGGAATCTGCTTAGTGCATAGTTGGGTTTCTTAGGATGTGTGAAATCTATGCCCAGCTTTTATATTTATTTTTTTTGTTTGTAAAAAAATTTGCAAAGCAAGAGATAGAACAGTTAAAAGCAGTATGTTGGTTCCCAGTGATCTGTGCTAAAGACTACCTTACCTTGATTTATTTTACTTAGCTTTTTTCCCTTTGTACATCTTGAACCACGTTTGATTGTGTTGAGGTCTAACCCTTTCTTAAACAATCTCTCTTCATGTGCGTACTCAGCCTTCTTACAGACTTCCAGGGCTGTGTTATATACACCCTTCTACCTCCTTCTGAGCATGCCACTACCTATGCTGCAACTGATCTACTATATGGGCACTTGTTAAACTACTCTGCTGGGTTTGGAGGTTGGCATTTATAAGCTGAAGCTCTAATCCTAAGGTAAAGAAGGTTACAAGTTTGGGAGGAAAGAATGATGGACCTTTGTAAATACTGAATGGCTGAGTTCAGCGCCAAGGATACTAGCATTATGGCAGCTTCAGAATCTTTTTAGCTTCAAAACTAGGAGATGACAAAAGTCTTTTGAAGTCTGTTAGCRGTGCTGAATGGAGGCCATTCAGCAAGCTTGTGTTAGGTATTCAGGTGAAATGGGATTTTTAAAGTTTRCATAGCATTTACCTCTGAATGATGGAGCTGAACTGCTTTGCTTTCAAAGCCGGTATAACTGAACTCCAGGGAGAAGCTGGGTGTTGGTTGTGTTTGCATTTGTCCTATCTGAATGAAGAGATTAAAGAGCGTGTTTCTGTGTTAAGGAAAGAATGATCACTTTGAAGTCAGTTCCCCACTCAACTGTGAGATTATCTGAGGCAAGAAAATAGCCAAAATTGCAGTTTTGAATTGAGGTTTTGCAATCCTTTTTCTCCAACTCTACCCAGTTGAAGAACGCTTCATTTTCCTGAGCAAATGATTGCCCAGCATCCATTCTAGCTGTAAGATGATGAAATACACTTCTCATAGAATCACAACCCTGAAATCTGTTGTGCTGTTTTTTAGCTTTGATCTGATGTGTTAGTCTTCTGCCATGTTAAATACCACCACTTGTTCCCCTCTTTTACTGGTTCTGGGACACTGGTTCAGATCACATCCTCACTGTCACCCCTGTCCTGCTGTGGCTTTTAAAGACTGCTTTAGATCTAAGAGCAGAAACCTGCTGAGCAGCAGTTAAATAGGATGATGATTACAGCAAGCCCTGCCATTATTTTAGTCATTAGCCTATGAATCTGAGAAGAAAGAAACATAATATGATGTTTCCTAGCTCTCTGCAGTCCATACTGCCTGCTGAACAGCTATGCTATAACAACTTCAGGGTGGACCTTGTAAAACTCTGGCTTGGCTTATTCATAGACCTCTCCTAATGTCGCTGATTTTTCTAACTTTCCTTTTATTATGAATAATTTCAGCTACAGCATTGTGCTCTCCTCTGCTGCACAAATATGTAAAAATCCCTCTCTGAAGAAGTTATTCCAGTCCTCTTTCTTCTTTTTTTAACCAGGTTTCTTTCTAGTGCCTCTCTTGCCTCTCTCTCTTTCTCAGCAGGAAACTTTCCATCAGTGCTTGTTTGTATGTGAGGAAGATGCAAATAGCTGCAAGACTTCAGCTATCTCTCTTTGGATCCTATAAATCAGTCTTTGCATATGCTTTACTGTCCTATTTATTAGCCTGCAGCTAATACTGAATTACATGACAGACTACARCTTAAGAATGGTTTGTTCCCTCAGCAGGGTACAGACACAAATTAAAATGGAAGAGGTTTGGATTGCTTACTTCCTTAATTTTCTCTTTTCTTTCCTTCACGTTATGGCAAATGCTTCTTTCGTTGGTGCTGCTGCTTATGAGGTTTTGACTGACCCTTGTGAACGCTGCTGACCATATSATATTGCCTTTTAATCAGCAGCATGGTATTATTCAGTCTTCTGACCCAGGTTGCTCATTAAATAGTGATTTGTCAGTATTTTCCATGATTTTGAGGTTGAAACTTTAAATATAAGCACTTCTGTGCTTTCTCTTACATTGTTTACTACCATCTCCCTTCTACTTAATCTTACCTCTGTTAAATACCTTTGCTCTACTTGATGAGTCTTGCAAATCATTTACTTTTGTTTGCCTTGTGTCAAGAATGCGGTACTTTAGGGATGACCAAGAATTTTGGTACATTGGTTTTGTTGCCTATTGGTTAGGCCATTCAGAGCATGCAGCAATCACTTAGCTTGTAGAAAGTTTTATGATTATTGTTGTAGTCACAAACCCATATGCTCTTGAGAACTGAAATCTTGTAGTGGACAACCATTTTGTAAAAATTTCTATATATCTAACGATGAGAAGTCCTAAGTGTAATACTTCTTCAGTAATTTCTTTTTCAGGATTTAAAATTGGGGATGTTCACTTGATGCCAATATTAAATTATGTATTCAAAGCTCTGAGAGTGTGAGTCTTGATTTTGTAAATGGCCTCTGACGATTGAGTGCTCTGTTTATTTTCTACTGCCTACTAAGAAAGGAGAGGACTACATTAAAAACTGTGTGGATCAGGTGACACATGTCGAAGGCAGACAAGGCTTAACTCCGCTATCTAGAATTGAATTGCACACTGAAAGTGATTAGGAAAAATACATTCTTTGTCTCCAAGATATAACCTTTTCACTATATGCATGGTCCTCTCTAAAGCTCTGCCAACTCGATATAATTTAGCATTACTTAACACTGCATTTAGTCAAGGAATCTGAGGAAACTCATTCTGTTATAGAATTATCCTCAAATTCACCATAATTCCTTTTTATGTCGTCGTCTTGGAATCACAGTACTGTTAYAGTCTTTGCAGTAGGATTATTGGTATTTCCTGAGCAAAAAGGAAATTCTAATACTCTTCATTAAAGCAGTGGTAGTTTCAGTAGGAACTAGACTATTCCCTCGTCCAAGATTTACTTTCAGAATAGAGGATCTGAATTTTCTGCGTGCCTCAGCCCCAGGTGTAGCAGTTCTATACTCATAAGGAAGTTTTATTTTTTTTCATGTATCTCATCTCATTTACAGATGTAATGACAGAAAGGAAAAATGTTTAATCTAATTTGACCTTTTGCTTGCATCATGTGCAATACCATATGAATAACGCAGAATAGTTTTCAAAAGAGATTGACCATGATTGAAAGTTTTTAAACTATAGAAAATCTCAGCAGCCTTCAGTAAGCTCTTTAAATACTTAATTTTCTTCACTGCTTAGCATCTATACCTTATTCCAGTCAAATGTTTCCAGCTTTTACATCTAACGGTCAGATCTTAAGTCCTTCTGCTAAATGTAATAAATCTTGAAGTATCGAATGTTTTGTTGTTGTATAGGAGCTTTATTGACCATGATCTTGGGTTTGTTTGGTTAACTTATATAAGTGTCTTAAGTATCTTTGCAAGGTCGCCTGTTCTGTTGAAGTGCTGCTATCAGTTCTGGGGAAGGTATCTCAAACTGGACTTTCACATATATTTGTGAAATATTCTCTTTTGTTTCCACAATGAATATTTTTGCTTACCGTGTTTGTTCTCTTTCTTGCTATGGAATGGGAAACTTTTAAGCACATAATTTTTCATTATTTTTTTTTCCCAATTCTAACACAAGCCTCTTCAGCAGTAACACAAAGGAATTATAAACATGTACTACGTGCTTAAGAAAAAGCAGTTTTTCACAGAGAATGTTTCAGATTATTTCATGTGGCAGGAGATGGCCATTGCCTACATGATGAACTTCTGGACTCGATACAGTAACAAATAATAAATGTATTAATAAATTGTACTGGATGCCTCAAGAAATGGCTAATGGAAACTTGATGGAAACTGTTGGTTTTCAGTTCAGGTGTGGTAAACTTAACATTATTTTTTTTATCAGACAGCCCTTTTGTATCTGTCACAAAAAGAAAAAAGGAATGTCTTGAGGCCCCGCAAAAGGCATTTCTGTGTCACAGAAAAGCTTTCATAATTGGGACRTGCAAGTATTTTTGTGTGTGCACTTGCACCAAATTTCTAACACCGCCTGCGTACATGAAGGCTGTTCCATAGTATCAAGAYGTGTTCCCTGGCATGTTAGATTTGAGACAGTTTGAGGGAATATGGGGGCTCTTGCACACCTACTGTCCCTAGTCTTTGGATCAGTGCATGAGTGCCTGGGGAACCGTGTGCTGTTTTATCAACATCGAACTGGCTAGCAAAAATGTGAGCAAAGGGATAAATGAAGTGATGTTGTCTGTGGCCTTCTTGCTCTGATAGCTGTGAATGCCGTCACTGTCATCTTTGTTTCTCAGCTCCATAGCACGTGCTATGGAGATCAGTACCTCATCTAGGAGGTAAATTTTCCAGATTTTTAGTTGGATTTTAGCAAAAGTTTTTCAGAATTCCTTGTGTTTCTTCATGTGCTTTAACGCTGATAGGAATAAAGCACAGAAAGTATTTTGGGAGTATTGGCAACCGGTCTGTCATCAGCAACTAAGTGAACTGGTAGTTTGGCCATAATGGAAAATGAAATGCATAGGCTTGTGGAATAAATGAGACRCAGGTCTTGTTTGGTGCTGGCTCTCCCACACTTTTCCTGTTTTGCAGGAGTATTGTGTGATAGTTTCAATCTTCCCCAATTTCTCGCGGGCTCTGGAATGCTTTTTGTGGAAATACCAAGACCTATCGCCCATCGTTACAGATATCATAGTGAACAGCACACCATGCAGCATATTGAAATTTCCAGCATTTATTACTGCCTCAAAATGCATTTTGTGAGAAAAGAGAAAGAATCGATCTCTCAGTGTAATAATTTGGAGTCTSTCATAGGGAACAACCTAAATCAAGAAGTATGTTTCAAGACTGAGCTTTAAACTGAAGATAAGCAGATAGACAGCCCAGGAGAGGTGAAGGGTAGAAGCAGTGTTGTGATCTGCAGGATATTCTGAAACTYTATGGATCGTAAAAACCTGAAATAAAAAGACAAGTATTGAGTGATGAAGAAAGATTCATCTAGTTTTCATATGACTTAACAGGTTAGAAGACACTTCTGGTGTGTCTGCCTGTTACATCCATGACATTAGATTACTAGGGGTGATGATAATACTATTTGTTGCACTTTATGTGGCAGGTGGGGTGGGATTTTTGGCACAAATCCTGAAGTTTGCTTTAGCTAACATTTGGCGCTATTTTAGGTGGGAAGGGAGAGGGAGGGTTCCCAGCCAGAGTAATACCTTCCTGGTTATCACAGGCATTGTAAGGAGGTCTGTGTTGACTGAATGATCAGACTAATGGAGTAAAGGTTGTACGATATGTTCACCTGTCCAAACCAACACAAGGGGTTGACTGGACCACAAACATGTAGGAAAATCTTAATTAAGGTTCACAGTAAGCTTAAAAGGCTTCTGTTGTTAACTACTTAGGGTAACACTGTGATGTGTAAAATAGGCAGAATCCAGCCCTGGGTTAGTCTTGGAAAACTTTGAGTTTATATGAACACTTAAGGTGCTGCTTGCTCAATATGGCAAGCTTTTAATGGCTAGCTTTTTTTACATCTAAAACTTACTGGTGCTTGACAAAGGTTCTGTTTTTATGAGTTTAGTTTTATTTTTGCTGCTCAAATCTCAGTAGATTGGCAGCCTTAGCTGTTTTTTTTTTTTTTTTTTCTTTCAAGTTTGACTTGAAAGTTTTGGATAAGTAGACCTACAACCTGACCTTAAGCGTGAGGCTTTTTTCTGTGGCTTACAATGATACTTGCTGTTAGTTGAGATAGAACCTCCCTAGGCATTATAGCTAGAAG
The DNA here is from genome assembly GCA_030449065.1 of Oceanodroma leucorhoa. Classification (NCBI taxonomy): domain Eukaryota; kingdom Metazoa; phylum Chordata; class Aves; order Procellariiformes; genus Oceanodroma; species Oceanodroma leucorhoa. The sequence continues at coordinate 632,148 of JASVER010000123.1, read as the reverse complement.
ATAGCCAAGTGGGGCAAAAGTAGGGGGGAAGAACTGAACAGATGTRTTTTCTTGAAAAATACAACTTAGTGCTCACTATCCAAGCTGGCTTGTCTAGTGAATGGCTTGAATTTTCTGTGGAAACAGCGTATGAACTGACATATGCACAACRTGGAATGTCTGTGACCTCTAAAAGAGTGCAAAACACTCCAGAATATTTTTATATGATGTACTTGTGTGATTTGCTTAACTCTATAAAGTCTAAGCAACCTCAGTACCATCTTTACTCAGTGACAGCTGAACTCTCTTTAGGAGCCTGCACCTTACTCCTGGGCTTTTTGGGGTGGGGGTTGTTCCCGAGTTTTGGCAGAGGATTGTATCTGCTTCAAGAGCGCTGCAGCAGTAATGAACGGGAGTGATGGATCAGATTTCTCTGAGATGTCAGCAGGAAAAAATAAATAGTGTAGAGGCAAGTACATGAGCAATGGACTTGCTACTTACCTGAGAAAGGACTTCCACAATGACTCTGCCAGGAACTACAGGAAAGCAAATTCTCCTACTCAAAGCGTGATCTGAASATCAGTTGAGATCATGAAGAAATACCCTTCAAAGTTTAATACTGTGCAGTTGGTGAGGTACTTTAGATGAAAATTATTTCAAGTGGCTTGTGTACACTAAATTAGCAACCTCCAATATTTACTGCATTCACTGGTATATGTTGTATTACCTGCTTGAAAAAAATAAAAAAGGAGGTTTCTGTCCTAGGTAAAACCGTTGTACATCTTTGTGTCAGTTCTTACATTTTTATATGCACCCGTTACTTCTCTTTCTCATTAACTGCTCTCTAGAGCAGCAATTCAAGTGACAGGCCATAATGTTATCCACTCATCGACATGTCTGTCCACCTCAAAATGTTTTGCTGTAGGTGAGGTGATGATAATTTCCTTACATCAGTCAAAATTTTGTCAGTAAGAACAGACAAATGGCCCTCTGGTTTCTGCAATGTATATTTATCCTGTTTCCAATTTGAACAAAGAAAAATACAGTAGGTAATTCTGGTAGAAGTGAATGGAGAAAATAACTAATAATTGGCCAGTAAGACATTTGAGTTGCTAGGGTTACTCCAAAATAGTGCAGGTTTATTTACAATTACAGCAGTGCAGTTCCTAGTATGGGGACTGCACTATTGATACCTGTGGCTTTATATGTGTTTTTGTAAAAAGCAAAAGAGGAAAGCTAATTTATCTCAAAACAAGAAATGAGAATATTGTGTGCAAAATGTTGCTTTTTTTATTTTTGTTTCTYCATTAAACTGGAACTGCTTGGGCATTGCTAAGCAGAATTTGGTGTCAAGGTACATACAAATTACAGTCTTTAATATGTTCTTTCTCTTACCATTTGTGTCTATTGGACAAACTAATGTTCCAGGCAGTCGTATCACAAATTGAGAGTAAAAAGTTCAACTTGTTACTGGATATGTGAGATACTATGTTTATATCCATGGGGAGAAATGTGTCAACTTTTATGATCAAACTATGATTCAGAAGTGCTTTGCAACGAAAAGTATTTCAGTAGCAAAAAAATCAAAACAAACCCCAAAACTGTGTTACTACACAGAATCTAACTTGCAGCACAACTGTTGATTACCTGCATGTGTTCTTCTTGTCCCATTGATCACTGCAGAMTCCATCACGATTTACTCATCTTAGAATATCCTTTTAGGGGAAAAAGTCATCTATACCTGCCAATTCTGGACTATGTGGTATACAGATTGGCCAGTGGAGCTATCTGCTTGTAAAGGAGCAGAACACTTCTTAGCTCTTTTCTTCTGCTGTTTTCTCCCCTAGTATTATCTAGTGGTTATTAAAAAAAGGCATGTAATACTTAAACATCTAGATAGTTTTTTTTTTGTTTAACTGTATTTTTTTGATACTTAGCATTCCCTGTCTGACCTGGGTAGTAGCTCTGATTACAGATCTTATTCAAAATTGCTTCAATGTCKCAGTAGTATATGCACCACACATTAAGAACCTCCTGTGCTTTAAGGCTCCTTAAAGGAAAAAGTCATTCTACATGTATAGTAGAGAATCAAACTGGGTATTTGCTAGACCTTTGTAAATAGATGGAGACAGGAGGCAAACTAAAAGGCATTAATTCTGGTGATGGTTGGTAATTCTCGGAAGCTTTTGGTTGTTAGTTGGCAATACATGACATCCAATCTGCCWGAGCTGAGTAGCTAAACTTGAGCAGACCAGATCTTCCTCTGGAGAACTTCAAAGGCATCTGCTTTTCTCAATTAACTGTATAAGCAACTGAGACACTTACTCTCTGAGGGCATTTCATTAGACCACTAAAATGAATRCTCAAAATAGCTGCACTAGGTATCACTTAATGTGCATGTTATTTATTACTGTTTCTAAAGTGGCTGTAGCTGTATGCCACAAGAAGCTTAAAATGGTCTATGTAGTTAGGACGGTGGATGCAGTCATCCAGGAGTACAAGCACAGGTACAGATCTTACTATGCACTGTATCACATGCGTGAAAGCGAGCATTTACTCTACTGCAAATCCATGTCTGTACTTGTTAACATTCATGAAAAACTGAACCCAGGGGACTTAACATGATATCTAACTAAATGACTGTGCTTGGGGCCCTGAGGCTAATGGCATAAAATGTGGCAGTGCATTAGGATCACTTACCTGAAATAATACCTCAAACAATTTATATGTTAAATGAGTTGTCACATACCTCGGTAGGGTCTGCAGCCTGCTTTTCATTATAGATGTTATTATATTCCTGTTTGGAACCATCACRTGGAGAGAAAAAAAAAAGTATTCAGTAAAACCCTGCTGGGTTCAATTTTCAGGAAAATTAACAAATGCAGACTTAATTAGAGTAATAAAATTGTGAAGGGTGGGGCATGGTTAATATTGCATGAAACACGTAGCCAAGAAGAAAAGGAAAACAAAATTTTGTATCCTTAAGTCCTAACAAGTGTGCTGTTCGAATCTGTGCATGTTGCTCTGTCATCCTAGAAGTTAATCCAGTGTAGCAGGTATACACATTGACTTTCATTTGAATACACTGCTTAGCACATCCCCCCCCNACCCCCCCCCCGTGATAGTAAGAAAATTCACTTTTTCATTTAGTTACATGTGGTTCATTTGCACTGAGGGTTGTTTTGGGATGAGACCTAGATGGATGTCACAGGACTTGATCGGAGCTTCTCAAACTTAGTTGACAGTGGTCAACTTCCACCATCTGTAGGAGTGTTGGCCATCCCTAGCTCTGTGCAGGGCTATGTATGCACTTAAATCCACCCCTTTTTGCATTCTTTTGCATGTCCATCAGAACCAGAGCTTTCCACATTACTTATCCTCCTACTATATCTCTCCTCTCCTGCCCAGTTCTTCCTGCTTCACTCTGCTTTGGCCCTATTCCTATATCCTGACCAGAAAACAGGTCTCTAAAGTGCATTCTGGAATAAATGGATGAGACTCGGAGCTGGGAGTCCTTGATCCCCTTAGGAAGGAATTACTCTATTTGGATCTTTGTGTAGTCACACGATGAACTGTGTGCAGGAAAAATAAGTTCCGCTCCTGTCCCCAGCCACAACTCTTGCAAAAGTAAGCATTTTTACTTGAATGAGTTCTATCACATGGTTTCTGTGGAGTGAGAGCGCTAAAAGGAGACATTTTCTAGATGAATATTACTGCTTGTTGAAGTCACTGTATCATAAAGCCAGAGRCTAATACTACTGGCCTGAAAGAAAGTTTGAATTCTCCAGTTTTTCCAGGTGAAAGGCAGGCAGACCATTAGCACAGTGGCTGGGATATCTTAAGTTCACAGCAGTTATAGCCAATTAGTATTTTACTCATCAATTGGAAGAGGGATTTCAGATTTAGTTAGTCAACAAAAGCCTTTCCTGTTCTTTAAAGACAGCCTTAGGGAGTGCTGGTTTTACACAGGTTAAAGCTAGTTCATTTTTAATGCTGTCAGTTTGAATGTTGTAACAAGGTTTATTTTAGTGCAAGACACTTCACCGTTGAATGGTTAAAAAGAAAGAAACTTCTTGAAAGCAGCTTTTTCTTTGTGGATTTTTGGAGGAAAAGAAACTACGGTAAATACCACTGCCATCTGTTTCATATAGGAAATTTTGGGCTGTGAATGTCCTTGCAAAAGCTGAAAAGCCCGTATAGATTTTTTTAGTAGGTAAAAATGAGTAATTTTAGAATTTCTGTTTAATTTTTCGTTGATTTGATTGCATTGAACCAGATGTTTTTTTCCGTAAGAGCCTGTGCCAAACCAGTGTGCGTGTGTGTGAATACATGCTTTGAGAAAATGTGGCTAGCAAATTTTGAGAGCATGATATAGAGATTTGAAAATGCAGTGTCTCACACATTTCTTAACACTTAGGTATGTAAATAGCTGCAAACCTGCTATACTACCTATGATGAATGAGCTTATTTTTCCAAACAGATTTTTCATGTATAATGCACATTTTTTTCATCTGTCCACTCCCTTCCCTAATGTATTCACTGTGAAAGTAAACCAACTTTGATTCCAGAAAGTCTTTTACTCTCTGAGGTAGTGTTCATCACTATTATGTGCCACATGAATGGAACAAAAGCTGTGTATCGACTAGAACAAGTACAACTTCTGCATTGGTTGGAAAACTGCAGATATAATCATGAATGCTTTTAYGTATCTGGAAACAGTGTGTTCCTCTAAAAGCTTGCTAATTTTATTTTTAATAGGGAACACAAATATCTGACTCATTCTCTCATGTCTGCTGTTCTTCTATAGAAAATGCCTTCGCTTCACTATTCAAGGCATCTAACAATACTTATTCACATGYTACTTGTCTTTTTAATAACTAAATAAGGATTTCTGAATAAGTACCATTAAACAAATTAGTACAGAGCATAAACATTTATTGTATTATTCCTGATAAAGAAATACCCTGTATTTCCACTCTCTGATTCAACCCTTTCTTTTGTTGACAAATGTCTTCTGGGGAGTCTGTTCTAGCAGATCTGCTTGACCTCTCTAATCTTCTGTACCAAATGGACATGTAGCACTTCCTTGGGAAAGGATTTTAGTTCTTATTCTGTGTGGTGGACTAAGTAAGTGTCACTGAGTTTCTGAGTACCTTCCAGGGATTTCCTCTGAGTGAACACTAAATATTCTGTGTGTCTCTCAAGAACTGCAGTTCCTGTTGGTGCCGTAATTGCTAGATTTGGACTCGAATTCTCCCAGCTGGAGTGTTCGGCACAGTGGACTGACCTTCCATTTATATTCATGGTGCATCTCCAGGCATCGTTCCTCTAAGCAGCACCCATTGGCTCTCCGAAAGCCTTGGATGAAGTGTTCTGCATTGTTGCCTCTACAGTTCTTTAGATTTGTCTCCTTGATCTCATTCCTTTATTTGTTTCTTGTCACCGGTTGTCTTCTAAAGTTTATTGCTGTCTTTCTTGAACTTCCTCCCTCGTGTTGATGTGAAGAACTTGCTTGTGAGTATTCCTGAGTTCCCAGTGGTTTTACAGTAGATGAGGCCTACTAAGTGATTAATGAACAAATAAAGCCATTTAGCTTGGGTTATGGTAATGATGATTTGCTCATTCTCTGAACTTTGTTGCTGGGGACAGGAAGGCTGGCAGCATCTGTAGACCCTGCTGAAGCTGTGGCTGTATTCCTAAGCCTGCTCCCTGAGCTACGCTGTACCTTGGCTCTGATTTCTCATCTTCCACCCGCTAAGATGAAAGACCCTAGTGCTCTCCATTGGGCAAGATTGCCCATACTTTGGTCCCTGTGGTTGTGCTTAATGTCATCAACCTGTCTGGCTGTGTGTTGCTGGTCATGCCATCATATTAATTCATACCTGGGGGTCTGATGAGTTTGTAAATATATACAGGAAGCCATCTTTTTTGATTAAAGTTATATATGTCATTATTCAGTGTGTATGAAATAATGAAATTTTTGGTACCATCTTGCTGTTACATAATCTCACCCTAAGCATTGTTGTCTGGGTGTGTTAATGAGGAAAGCACTRGGGTATGGAATAGTTTTCCCCTCTCATCCCAGTGGCAGGGCAATTAGTGCATCTCTGCTGGCCGCTGACTTGGAATCGTCTGTAGTTATAGTGCTTTTATTCACAAGCTGTCACTATTACTCTCTAATCTATCTAGTTCACAGGCAAATGAAGTATGCCACCTTTCGGGGTTGCATTATAGAATGGAAATAAAAGAACAAAGATTTAGTAAAAAAGTAATGCCTAAACAGTAGCCTTATTCTTCAGGGAGAAAATAAAATACCTGCTGACAGCTCTTACCTTAATGATGTTCTTGCTTCTGTCAAAACATCAGATGCCCCATCATTTCCATTGGCATTTGCAAGACTCTTTAAAGAGATGCATAGGAAAGCAGAGTGTTTTGATGGGTGCATTTTTTAGTTGGAATCCCTTTCCATAGCCACTCAGATTGAGTAGAGGAGGGTTTGGGAGTAATTAACCTGTGTGAATTGCTGCTACACAATGTCATTGTAGTCTGGACAAGATGGCAATGGGCAACTGGGGTACTCTGCTAATGCCAGCCACTCCGGTGYCTTTGTGTGTATTTACAAGATACTGAAATTCCTTCTTTGCAGAGGTGTAAGGTGGAGTGSAGGAGGTAGCAATGTCCAGACAAATACAATTTTTCAGCATTCATGATCAGTCCTAGCCTCCTCCTGCAAGCTCTGGTGCTCTTTACAAGTACTCCTGCCCCCCCTTCCCAGGCGCGCGTGTCTGTTCTGGCATCTACGGAACAGCACTGCGCGTTGCAGTGTGGGTGCCAGCACTCAGCCCTGTGGTGGTTCTGATATGTTGGAAAGCTTGCATGAGGGTGAGCTGCAACCCATGCTGTAAAATGAGTTGGTTCTCCTCAAATAATGTAAAATCAACGTCCATYTAATTAACATAGGAGAAGAGTGAGGGGTGATGTAATTGGGATTGGGGCACTAAGCGCAAGTGTTTGCCTGAGCTGTCGTTGAAAGTGAAGGAGGCTCATTGCCTATGGGGAAGGAAAGCCTCAGAAAGCTGAGGGAAGTTTGGGATCCTAAATTAATTCAAACTCTCAGAGCCAGTCTGTGAATTCAGTGGTCTTTGAATTAGATTGTTGGATCTCAAGAGTTTACTATTTGTTARCTTTTCTCTTAAAACTCTAAGTCAAAGTGTGCTTGAAAGTCTTATACATAAGGTAAGGCAGAGCTCTAAGTCCTGCGCTTACAGAGGAGTTAAAAAATGTGAAGAGTGCCGTCATGGAGGGGATGGTGGCCCATGTACTGCCACACTGGAGCAGGGACGCTGCTGGGGAAAGCTGCAGAAGGAGACCGGTAAGCCCGGAGCGTCGGGAAGAAGGCATTAACACACCAACCTCCTGCACCGCGTGTCTCCTTTCTGAAGGAACTGGGAGGGACTGAGCRTAGCCTGTGGTGAAAATGAGGGAAGCTGACACTGGAAAAGTGGTAAGAGAAGTTTCTGGCTTAAGCTGAGCAAGGGGAAAGGAGAGCAACGGTGTTTACTTAACTATTTGTGCAATTGTGTATGTTCTCCTTTTTTTAACTCAACATCCAAAATCAAAAGTTTGCAGTAACTGGTAACAGATTAAATTAAGGAAAAAATCCCAAGTTGAGACTGTTAGACTGTCCATGACAGCAAGCCATCTTTTTGGCTTCCCTTGAATTTTAATTTTTTTTTTTTTTTTTTTTATCTCTGATCTTGGTACTACCTGGGAAGGGTATTTTGCACACAGGAGACTTGTCTGCTCTGGCGTGGGTGTTCCACAGGCTGCAGTGCGGATATCTGCTCCACYGTAGTCCTCTGTGGGCTGCAGGTGGACAACCTGCTTCACCATGGTCTTCTCCACAGGCTGCAGGGAAATCCGTGCTTTGACGCCTGGAGCACCTCCTCTCCCTCATTCTTCACTGACCTTGGTGTCTGCAGGGTTGTTTCTCRCATTTTTGGTACTCCTCTCACACACAGCTGCTGCACAACGTTTTTTACCCTTTCTTAAATACGTTATCACAGAGGCATCACCAGTGTTGTTGATGGGCTCAGCTTTGGGCAGTGGTGGGTCCATCCTGGAGCTGGCTGAAACTGGCTCTGTCTGACATGGGGGCAGCTCCTGGTCTTTTCTCRCAGAAGCCATCCCTGCGGCCCTCCTACTTCCAAAACCTTGCCACGTTAAACCAAATATAACTAGATGTGGGGCAACCACAGGTCATCTAGTTAAGAGAAAATAGCATCCAATATTTTCATAGCATCACAGTTGCTTGTAGCCTGCTTGCTTTGGGGTATAAATTGCTCTAGTGAGTTCAGAGAAGGTTCCCTCCATTATCTAAGTAGGAGGTATGGTTATGTCTATCTTTGAGAGTGCCAACAACTAGCTAGTACTGGGGCAGGATACCACACTCGATACACTTGCTGATTCGTGATAGCTGATCATTTATACTTTGTGCCTGGTAATAATGGAAGGGATGGCAGACATGGTATATTAAGTTGTAACAAGTTTTACTTCATACATTCTTTATCAATAGCAAACGCTTTAGGACACCGATCTTTTTTTCCACATCCACTCACAAGGCAGAGAGAGGATGAAACTAGGCACCATGGAGCCTAAGCAGCGAAAACGAGAAAGCGATTCCCTGTCCAATTACCCTTTATCCACACAGTTGTTGTTTGCAATCACTCTGTCTGGCTGTGTCATGCTGACTGGCAGGGAGATGCGGACAGGATAAGAATGAATCTATTGCAAACGGACAGCATTTTCTCTTTTGCAATGTACGTTTAGCAAGAAGTTGCTTCTCCCAAAGTTGAATCAGCTTGTTCTTTACTTGCAGTTTATTTATATGCCCCCTCAAGTATTCTGGTATTTATTTCATCTCTTGCTGTCCCTTACTGTTCTCATGACAGCATTCAGGAACTGGAAACATTTAAAATAGATGTGCCATCAAAGCTATTTTAGCTGACACAGGATTTTTATTCTGATTTTGATTCATGTCATCGCTAGGGCTGCTTCCCACAGGTAGTATTGCTTTTTTAATTACTATCTCTTAGGACTTTCCTGAATCTATTCTGCAAAGTAGATTCTACTACCCCCCAAAATTAAGATGCTGTCAGTGTTCACATTTCATGGAAAGACCAAGCTCTTAATGTAACAATGATCTGTTTCTCTGTTCGTGGGCAAGTTTTCTGCATTCCAGGGTCCATACAGGGACGTGGTAAACAAATAGTTTGTGACACCCTCACTCGTGAAATAGGATACAATGCAAGACGTATGACTCTGATTCACTGAAAGTTTTCACTTAAATTACTGCTTATGGAAAGTGGTTTTCTCCTTAAACTGTTTCTTACTTTCTTCCTGTATCTTACTTTCTTGACCAGATGGAGTAGAACTCAAATACAGGCAGCTCTGCCTTCATAGTAAGGGGGCTTTTAAAGGAAATAACAGATCATGGGAAATTATATTCTTCCTTCCTCATCTCTGCTCTTTAGAACAGATTTAGATTGCCTCATTACAAGTCCTATTTTCTTTACTTTGAGAAATTCCTTAGAAGCTTTGTTTTCCATTTTATACCTCTACAGTGTGGAATTTACCTTTCTACTTTCTGGCTTTTATGTGTGTTTTTAACAAGAAAAGTTAATAGGACTGATATTTTGGAATGCGCAGACTTAGGAAATGCATTTGGGAGGCTACCCTAAATGAGGAGGTTGTCTAAAACGTAAGCCTTTCTAACACTTTTTCCTTCTCATTGTTGTCATGGAGTAATTTTCAACAGCTGCCCCTTTACTGCAAATTCTGCCAGGTTTTGCAACACATCTTAAAGGCTGAAGTTCTTGATCTCTCAGGCCAGTGCCTGTGAAAATTTTTATGTAAAAAAGTGTTATCATGACCACAGCTCTGACAGCAGAACCTGTCGTACTGTTGGGCACTGAAGGGGAACTGTTGCTGCCCTATCAAACACATGCTGCTGCTGCTCCCCTCTGGTTCATCTGTGGGTATCTGTTTAATCTTATTAAAGGAAATAAAACTGTTTATAAGGGACACTGAACTCTGGTAAACAACCAGAAAAGATAACGTGCTAAACACGCTGGCCTTAAAACTGCATGTCACAGGCATAAATCCTGGAGTGTTCCTGCCAGTCCTTAATGCCACATGTAGAAAGAAAGGAAGAAGCCATGTTCTTTGGCTGTGATGGGCCTGCGTAGTTCTTTATGGATGCACTCAAGCTTTGTACCAGGTCTTCCTCGTTTGGTATTTGGATGGTGAACACATCTGACATTATATAATGGGCATATAGCTGGTTATGTGATGAGAAATGCCTGAATTTTGATCATGATGTACTTGCCCCCAGCCGTGAAGTCAGTGGGCAGAGGGCAGCACAGAATCTCTAAGTCTCTTGGGAAGAGGGGAGTTCCTATGGCCCCAAGAATGAATCTCTGTCCATTTTTGAGAACCTTGTAGGAAAAAGAGAAGGGGATCCTATGTTTAATGGAGGTGGGCTGAATCATTTAGTAAGGCTGGATCCAGTTGACTGTGAATTGGACACACTGACATGGATTAATTAGAAACTATAAAGTAAGTAGGAATGGCAGAATATAGAYCTTACCTGTTGTATCTTTTTAGGCTAAAGCACGTCACAGGATTTACCACTGACAGTAAGTTTTTGTGCATTACAGTGTATCTTCCAATCCTRATGGTGGAAAAAGAAGGGATTGTAAGTGTGTTGCATATTCAATTTGCAATTCTTAACTGTTCCATGAGTGACTTGTCATTTGAACAATCATAAATGATCCATGATCACATTTTCCACTGCTGTTTCCAACAAATGAAGTGATAGTGGTGTATCCTGTAAATCCTGTAATAGAGGTAATCTTGGGATAGAGGTAACGAGAAGATATTTTTSCCAGTATGAACAATACTGCAATTCTTTAGCTTCTTTTATGTGTCAAATTGTATCTGTACCTTGCCTAGATATGACTGTATTCAACTGTGTTGTGTGTGACAATATACAATTGTGTTTGTATATTCTTCATCTAGATTCTCAGTCTTCTATAGACAGGAGTTGTTAAGTTTGCCTTGAARTGGGCTCTGTATAGGAGAGCTGTGGTGTCTAAGTGCTAGTTTGAGTCATTGCATTTAAATTCTGTAGTACACTAGTCTATAGTTAGTTTTACTGAATAAGTTGTAGCAACATTCTGAAAGATGTTTTTGAACAAGGAACACAAGAATCCCAGAGCTGCCAGTTGACTCCTCATCATATGGAGCTACTAAGCATTTTTTCTTGTTCACATGTAAGAAAATGATGCCTTTAGATTTATTTCACAACCACTTGTGAGGTGCGTATGCTATTATTATCCACATAAATTTCTTTTCGTTGAAAAATCTTGTATGTAAACACAACTGAGTGTAATGTCTAGGCACTTTTAACTGAACGACAAAGAATGAATAATTCCGATTAAGCTGACATTACTTTGGGACATCTTTCCTTCTCTCTTAATTCCAATGAATTTGAAAACAAGACAGGCTGCTCAGAGACAAGGAAGCTGGTAGTGCTGCTGCTGCCCTACCTTAGCTCAMTTGCAGGAGCTTGTTGTCCTGAGAAAGTATTAGGTGTATAGATTTTCATCACTGGGTCTTTCCTATCTGGTTATTATGACTCATTTAGAAAATGTTGATTCACAGGCTTAGAATCGTAAGTCTGTACTGTGATTTCTGAGGATAGGAATTGGGTGCAATTCAGTGGTAAATTAACTTAGCCAAATAATTAATAGTATCAGATGAAATTTTTAAAATCTCAACTTCCATGTCCTTGTGCTCCTTTCATGTGGTTACCTTAGGTYTCTTTAAGGATTCCGCTGATTGAAGAGGCAGATACTGCTGTTACTAAATGTGTGAAGGAGGCATTGAACTTAATGAAGCAAAGAAATGAAGGGGTTTTGTAACATACAATTCAAGTAGAAGGCACTTTAAAAGACACTTGAAAAGGCCATCTGGGTCAAGTGGGTCAAGTTAGCTAATTGCGGATATTGTGGATATTAACTTCTGGATTGTATTCTGGCCAAATAATACAGGCACAGCTTTGGATACCTGTGGGAGTGTGCCATGGGAACACTGTGTGTGCTGCTTTCTTCATGGTCTGTTACGTTGCCTGCTGTCTTTACACAATTAAAGCTTAATGAAGGCCTTTGCGTACCTTACGTTGGTAAGACAAACTGAACCACAGTCTAGTTTTATTTCTTCAGAATTTTTTGTTTTCTTGTGTTGAATAATGCAAAGAAATGTGGTTTGTGTTGTTTGTTTGTTTGTTTTAATCTTAATGTTTTCAGGAAGCTGGAGACCTGTTCTTAGTTTTTGCARGTTCCTTTTGGAAGGTGTTACAGGTAGATCTTTAAAAGTCCAGATCTTTAAAAACCAAAAACCTTGTTTATGCCTGCAGTGAAAACAGGCTTAAACATATAAGTGTAAAGTGTAGCAGTAATTCTGACGAACACGTACACAAAACCATAATGAAAATTTTGGCTTTCTGATGGAGAAAATCTTTAGTATACTGCAAGCTCAAAATTGACAGTCTGTTTGTGGAACCACCAGCAGCTAGATACAACTGATYTGAACTCTCTCTGGCTTCACTAGGTACAGTATTCTTTCCTAGTCCTGAGCTGTTGCAGACTGCTGATATGTATGTTTCCTTGAAATTTTGAGTTGTATATGTCGTTCTGAGCTGAGTGTGCTCTGCAGAATCCTGAAAACAGTTCCAGTAGTTGTATGTTGTCAATGGTAATAACTGAATGAGCAACTTATTCACCAGTTAACATTGAGCTTTGACAAGGTGACCCTTGAAAATCAGCCAGTTCTCCTGGACCCCTTTTCTGTCCATGACCCATGGGATTCTTCCCAGCAGAACCTTGAACAGGCCAAAGTCTGCTTTCCTGACATCTGGGGTTATGATCCTGCTTAATGCCTTGATCCTGCCTCTCAGGATCATAAACTACAGGAGGGTATCCAGTTACTCCTACAACTCTTATAAATGCATTGTGCTGGATTTCCCAGCAAAAGAAATGCTTCTTTTTGTAGCAGGGGTGACAGAAGACGTGGCGTGCTGACCTTTCAGTTGCTCTAGTTCACACTCCGGAATATGAGGCTTTACCAGTTATTTCAGCTAATAAGGTGGAATGCTCTTACCTGTTGTGGTAATATCTCATAAAGAAGGACCTTAAACTCTTGTGGTTAAATTTAATGACTATCTGTAAAAGTCATTTTGGTATTGAAATCCTTTGCTGTGGAACAGAGCTTATTGTATAGCCTCCTGTGTGTTCTTGTTCGCATTATAAAACATTGGGCAGTGTGCTGTTGTAAGCGCACCTTATTTGGGAGGTGGTATGAAATGTTAATACTGTGATTTCCACAGGAGGACGAGATCATCTAAATAGTAAGCAATGGGCTGTAAGGACTAGAATCCAAAACTGGTGCCACAGGCAGTTAGGAGTTGTAAGTTAAAATTGCAAGAGATTCTGTAATGGATTGGCAGCTAACGCAGTACTTGAAATTCATTTGGCATTTACATGCACGGTAAATTCCAAATGAGCTCCTAAGAACCCTATAAAAAGAAAAAAAGTGTGCGCGTGTGTGAACTGCTTGTTTCTCCCTGTAACATGTCCTCTTAGTTCTAGATTATAATTTCCCTTTGTATCATTGGGAGTTTTTTTAATGTATATAAAGAGGTGATTTACATTCTTAGATAAAGTTCAGGCATTTCTAACAATATCAGAGTAAGTGGACCACTGTTATCTTTGCAACTGAAACTTGTACATTCATCTCAATTTTACTGTCCATGTTTCAGGGCAGCTTGCTTTTATGCAGTGAATATTGGTAGATCCCAAGAAAATATAGCCACAGATTTTATTAACGATGAAGTGAATGCCTGCCAGTTGCATGGCAGATCACGTTCAAACTGGCAGTTTGTGACAGATGTGTACATAATGGCTCTAAATCACTGTGCGGATTCACTGTATTCCATATTTTACTCAACTTCCAATAAGAGTTACGCAAATAAATTRAAGTGCAGCTGTCAAGATCAGCAGYAGAGTTGAAGGCATATGTATAATATAACGTATTAAAGAGCCAATGCCTTCTCCTGGAAAACTTTTGAAATATRTTTTGCTAGATGAAAGCAGCAGATTTGTTTCCAGTGTTTGTTTTTCTTGTCTCGCTTCTAACAATCAAGAACACTTGTAATCAAGCTGACTCTAGGAGGTTTTGTTACAGTTTTGGGACTGGTTCTGTATCTGTTCCATTAGTCCCAGTGCACCCTTTTTTGGTTATTTCATCACTCTAACTCTCCTGGAAATGAAATCCTGTATTGCTTTGCTTAGGGTGTATAATACCTGTGAATGAACCAACCACAGTTGCTCAGAAAGTCCAGATGGGTGTTTAGGTCAGTTCTTTCCTTGTATGAAATTATTGCACACTTAAAATCAGGATTTTGTGTAATCTTATCACAAACCATCTACAGACAACTCTATTTCAAACCCTATTATTTTATCTCTGTGCCCCAGAGAGGCTAGCTTTGGATGTCGTCGGTGTGTGCCTGTCAGTTTGACTAGCTCCCCWGCAATTTCTTTTGTCTCTAATCACTTTTTATCCAGTTGGCATTGCTTGTTTTGACTGTAAGCTGCTGGCTCTGCTTTCCCCTGGATTTGTTACGGAGTTGAGGCAGGCTTCACTCCACTGCTTTGCAACAACTGTGCTTGAGTAGCATCCTTTCTTGACTAACTCTCTCATCATCTCCTATTTCCCAGTACCCCAGGATTTAATCAAATATTCATGTTGTGGTGTAGGCATGCCATGCAGTGTATAGGCAGCCATGCAGTGGTTTCTTTTGCCTTGCCCCCACTTTTTGCTCCTGGACGTTGCAGAGTTTTTCACAGCCATTGGTTAACAAAATTAGGATGCTGGAAATTTGTCCTTACTCAGGTCTGTAGACCTATCGCTGTTTAAACAATTCTAGAAAGCATAAAGTATTTCTACCTAGCAGATAGTGTTTTTCCTCTTCCTCCAGCCTGGTTATAGCCACCTGTTCAATAGACTAAATTCAAGTCATTTTTAATCACGTTCATTGGACTGTGGAACTGTGCCAGGGTCCTACTAAGCAACAAATGGGTTCAGAGCAGGCACAGTGCAGATTCTGTTAGAAAATAGTTCCCTCTGGTACTGTGCTTATCAGCTTGCCTGTGAAGGATAGGAAATCGTCAACATTTCAGATTACTGGGGAACAAGAGAGCAGAAACTTGGCTGCTTTGCATCACAGTGGTAACTCCATTTATTTTGGATTTGTACCAGGATAAACTAGAGAAGAATTAGGCACAAAGCCAAATAAACTTTGTATTTCTTAAATAATTAAGCAAATCTACAAGGAGCTAAGCTGATGAATGGTTAACAAATGTTAGTGAAATGATCAGATGCTATTCATTAAAGCCAAGTATTACACCATAATCTGTATCTGTCTCTTCTCAACTCAGGAGATGGTCTACTGTTTTTAAGGTTGCCTTGGAAAGAGGAACTCTGAGTGAAAYGAAACAAATTTGGTTTAAATAGCCTTACAAAGCAGTAGACTTCCCTGCTGCAAGTATTTTGGGTAAGATTTGACCTCCATAATATTTTTCTCTAGCTCTTCTGAAGGTCGTGATTATGTCTAACAATTCACTTCTAGTGATTTTTATTTGGGCTCCAAGGACGRGATATAAATTTACAAGTTTGAGCAATAAATGATATTCTGTGGCACTGAAGAAAGATCTCATCAGGTATTAACTGGAGTTGATTTGGACGGTGTAGGTTTCTGCTTGTAAAGACAGAAAATAATAGAAAAAAATAGMGGGACTGAACACTTTGCTATGCATAATCAGGTCAAGTCCTTTTAAGCAATTGTGCAAGACTCTTCTTCTAGATGTTTTGTGTTGCTGTTCTTCCTTACAGTTTCTGTGTTTTAATGAAACACTGCGATACTGTTTCATGTTGAGATGTGTTAGAAATTGAATTTCTAACCAGGTTTCACCAGGTACCTGACAGGAATTACTGACAGTATGAAAAGTGAATTTTGACCCCATGTTTAATAATTATGTAGCAATAAAATCACTAACTTTTTTAGCACAGACATTCATGATGATATATATGACAGCTTATACAGTGACTTCTCTGCTTAAAATTTTCCATTGGTCTGCATCAGCAGGAATTCCACATATACAAAGTAATGGGAAAATAAACCCTCATGTGTCCTGACTCCATTTTATGTATGTAGCAAATGCTCAGATAATCAACCTTTGATATTTTGCTGAAATGTGAAAGATGCAGCTCTAGAGTGCAAAACTTAGATTTCCAAACTCTGTGGCATTTCCTTGTTGAACTTGTTTATCCATCAACACTTCAAATCACAGCATAATGGAATCTAACATAATGACTTCTCTACTGAATTAAGAAGTACAGTCCTTGTACAAAGTGATAAATATTCCTTACAAAGGAGAAAAATAATTTTGCAAGTCATAATTTGAAACTCTAATATAGGAAGAAAACTTTTTGAACTTAATTGTATGTTGGTCATTTTGCATTTCACTTGCTGATTCTCCAGTTTTACAGGATGACGTGTTGTTCTGCCTGCTGCTAATTATGTGCTCGCTGTTATGATAACTGACATCTCTCAGTTTTGTTGTTATGACTACAAAGTACTTGGTAACAGGCTGATAATGCATAAAGACTGCAGCCTGTCTTGCTGGCTGAGAATCATCCCCGTTTCTTTCTGTTCTGTCTGTCCCTGTGTGCCGAGTTACAAGCTGTTTGGTGTAGAGGCTGTTTGTACACTGTTTGTACAGTGCTTATCACCACGATGTTAGAGACATCACAGCAATACAAATACTGCAGGTATGTACATATATAAACATGTATAATCCACCTCTCAGTCAGTAGTGATCTCAAATCCCTCTCTGCAGTAGTGTAATGCTTAATCAGATTTTGCCTTATGTTTAGGTAGTCCGATGATCTTGTTTCAGCCAGAAACCATGGGTGAATTGCTGTTTCTTGATGCTTCTTGACCTGTTTGGTAGCCATACTTAGGGAATACTGGTATTAGAAATTGGCAGATTGTATTTCAAAGCTTGTATACCAGCGTGCTTAGTCCTGAAAGGATGACCAATCATGATCTCAATCCTTTGTACCATTCTTCATATTGTTAAAAAAAAAAAAAAGTTTATTCCATTTCTTAGTAGATTTCCCATCTTTTTTACCCTGTTTTTAGCCTTTGCAGCACATGCYGGGTCGCAGGAACTTACTAAATGTATGCCTGTAGGGGACCAGACTGTGTAGGACACTCTCAGCTGATTAAATCAGTAAATCCAAATTGAATCTGAACCTTCTCAGGAAAGCCCAAGTTCCATTTGCATTGTCTGGGGGAGTAATAATATACTGTGAGCAGAAAACTCTGGACAGAAAGATTTCAATGAAGAAACTACTAGTAATTTACTTAGTCATATATGCAGACAATGCTTTGGACATCTGCAGATTCTGTTTTGGGAAGATCTGTAGCAAAGTAAATACTCTGTTAGCTCCTCGATAAAGTCTTTTAACCTACCACTTCTACCATTGGAACAAATATTTTTATAATAGGGTTTTTCTTTGAAGGAATTTGATTTGAGGTCTTGGTGGATATGCACAAAACTKGGTAGAATGGGAATCAGACATAACTTCTTCTCTAGATGAACATGTTTCTGTTGCATAACCTCAAATGCAGGATCCTGTCTTGCAGGACCCTGATTGTCCTTAACATTGACTTAACATGGTTTTCAGATACAGGACCCATTAAAAAACACTTCAGTTCTACAKTCTACACTGCACAGGCCATGCTGCAGCTTTTCCAAAGTCTAAATAGGCTCCCAGATTTGTCTGATGGTAGGAGATCTTGKTTTTAATTAACTATCTCAGGGGCAACACAACAGCAAGCAAGGAGTATGTATGTAACAAAAGAATTCCTTAACTGCAGACATTCTTGGGAATGTTGGGACACTTAGAAAAAAACAGTAAAACTGTAACATCCAGGATCCTGGATCTCTGGTGGCCTTCAAGTCTAGTGGAAATAATCTGTTTGCTTTTCCTTAGTTGGGCTATTAAATTTATGGGAGTGGTCTGGCCTCTTGATTAGGGAATTGCTCCCTGTGCGTGGACATTTTTTCCATTGTGCTGCAGCTGGGGAAATTACCAGCTCTCACTTCCMATCCCCCGTAATTTCTCTGCTGTTGGGTGCTCACTCGGTTGGTAGCTCTAAGAATAGATGAGCAGAAATGTCATTCGTTATTCACCACTGTCTTAGGCCTTCAATCTCTTGTCTTTAAAGGCTACAAAATAGGTTCTTTCATACACAAAAGAGATTTGAAATGTCACTTCTATGCTGTTTCACAGGGAAGGTTGTGATACAGGGTTAAGACTCGTGGAATAAAATGGGGTTTATCAGACATGAAGTTTGTGATGTCCACAGGCATGACTTCTCAACTGCCTGCAAGTATAGYGCGCCATTAAAAATGTATGCTTATTGTGTGGGTTCAGTGTAYGTGGATCCCTGTGTTCCAAGCCATGCTTCAAGAAACTTTTTTGGAAGAATGCTATTAATATAAGAAGAAAAAAGAGAGAAGACAGAAAACAAATTGATTGTAGTTTGCAATGTGTCTGAAGTAGCAAGGCTTTTAGGTATATCTAGGTAATGTCARATACTTTTGAACTGTAACATTTTAGTAGGGTGAAGGTCACGGTCCAAACCCCTGTTCAACTTATGTTGAGGTAAAATGGAATAAACAGAGAAAGTATTTTTGGAAAAAATTCCTCATATTATTGGAGCATATTTACGGTTAATAGGATTGACTGTCAGGTATTCTTTCAGTTACATTCAGAAGTAGAAAGTTTGTTCTTTCAGGAAAAAATAGTTGGAATGCATAAGTATTAATGTAAAYGTTCAGTTTTGGGAGTATGTCTGTGTGTAGCAGGCAAACTTTCTTCTTTTGTGTATATTTTATGCTAGCCGGATAGACTGGCATGTGACTTAAAGGTGGAAGAGATCTCTTTATGTTCTGGAAATTGCCATGAAACTTTAAGTTGTTCTTCCTAATGTTTATCTTGCTAGACAATGATTCTTTTGCCACCAGAAGCAAAGATTCTTGCCATACTGACATTTTCATAAAAGTTTAGATTGCTCATGTAGCTGTATAAGCAGCTGGCCTTAGTGGCMGCAGAATAGTTATTGGCAGCAACTTGGCTCTTTTCCACACTTTGTTGAGTATTTGTTGTCAGTAAAAGTGGAAGGGTGATTAATCTCTGTGTTAAATTTCAGGGATGAAAAATGCTATTTTATGTGTAAACCATAGTACAATGTATGTGTATGTGTTAGTACAGTATGTAGGTGTTATTAGGTGTTATTACTGTGAATGTTTTGGAATCTACATAAGGAATATTTAAATATCATTGATGTTTAGGTATTCAAGTAGTTTCTTTAGGTTTCCTAGGGTGTATATCTATGCTTACTCCCAGAGAAAGAAGGAAAGAGAGGAAACTTTTAAATTTGAATGAAGCATAGCTGTGATAAGGGAAGAGCAGGCTTTGCTGTTGTGCTAACCCACRTTCCTCACAGTCTGCCCAAGTGTGTCGTTTCAGTCAGTTAAGACACGAGGASTGACTTCCTGAAATGAGCGCTCAGCAAAGTTCCTTATAAAATTAGTCAGTTCTGATTCATCCAAGTTTCGTATGAATAGTGAGATTGGAATTGTATTCTTGCTCAGATTAACATCAAGACATGTTGCCTGGATAGTTTGTTCGATGCYGCTTCACATGATACAGGTACATTGGTTGAAAAGTTCCTAGGGTGCTGCTTTAGTGGTGTATCCCCACCGTGGTGGCTTCCCGAGATCCCTGTTGGCAAGTTTGCTATGTACTAGTACAGCATCATCTCCTTAGAGGCTGTGTCAGATTTGACTTGCCTCCTCATGGTCAACCGTGATTAGTCTTTTTCACAGATCTGTCATGGGAAAATAAATGCTTAAATTAGAATGTTTTGCTTTATGGGCTGAAAGAGCCTAAATTTGTATGTGAAGCCTGGCATAYGCTTTTTTGTAGGGGGTCATAAAGTCTGTAGGCTGGAACACAAGACTACATTCCATCTCTGGCCCTACAGCCATCCATTAATCATTATTTTCAGTTATAAAACAACATGCTCATACTTGCTTCACCAATATGTTGTGAGGACTAACTGTGAGCAGTTCCTTGAAATGCACTGCATGTGCACACGCCAGTGTCCTCACTCTTCAGCTGACCCCGCTCTGGGGTACAGAATGTAATTGCGAGAAGAGAGATCGGTATCAATGGTGCAACAGCAGAATGGATGCCAGTGAGTCTACAAGTCTCCTCCATGGTGGTCTCTCATGTTTAAACTCCATCCTGGCTATTGCCTCAGTTCTCCTTACTGATCCTCATGTGTTCAGCACAGCTTTAGATGGTGGACAGGGTGGCAAAGGGCAATGGGATGTTTAATTCCCCACYTTGCCTTAAATGAAATGAAGAATCCTGCCTCAGGCTTTTCCTGCAAACCTAGCAGGTTGCTATGGATTAAGCTACTTAATCAATCTAGACAAACCATTCCATGCTGCTTCATAGTAGTCAATACCTTCAGTCACTTGCCATTTCAGCAGCTTAGAGACTAACGATCCTTCATTCTGCAGACAGAGATGTGCCAGAAAGCAAAAGTTGCTAAATAACTTCCATAGATGAAGCTATAAAATCTTGTTGCCTTCATCCTTTCCCACCATCATAAGCTGGTACCATAGCAACTGATGAAGCTGCTTGAACTTGAGTTGACCTGAAATTACATGTTTCACAGTTTATGTGTTTATTCCCGCCTTTCTACTTTTTTTGGTGCTTGTTGCATTTACATTTCCAGTCCCTACGGGAGATTAGCAGCTTCTTCATGCAGAAAGCTGAAATAGATTTAATAACGCATGATATATGAGCYTAAGTAGTCCATGGAGTTAGAAACACGAGAGAGAACTAAAGCTGGCCCTGACTACTGACTGGTGGAGAGGACCTTCTTTTTGATAGGGTGTTTCTTTTTGATAGGGTGTGGATGCACTTTTCCATATCTTTGTATGGACTTGATGGAGCCATAAGAAAGAGCCTCTCATAGACTGATGTTTCAAATTGTAGTGTTACAGAATTGGCTATTAAAGGAAGCAGTGTAGAGTGTAAATATGTGCAGATTATAGTAACCCTGGGGTTTCTCACACGGGGCAAAGAGAGAACTCGGACACAGGTTCAGAAGTAACCTGCAACTTGAATGACTGTCGGTGCATGCACAGTTGCAGTAGTTTCTAGTGGAGAAATCGGTATGTTTTCACCAGAGTTTCTGGAAAGCTCCAGCATTTTCATCTCCCTTGTTGAAGAAGAGCTGATGCTCAGTTCTCATACTTTGTGATACTTTTGTAATTACTGCATTCAGATATGTGTCTTATGTTAAAACCTACCTTGGTTTTCTTCATAGGTCATTTCTAGACTAACATRAAATGTTAGTCCACGCATATCTGATGCGTCTGTCATCAAGGGCAAGCTCCAAGAAATGAGAGAAGTAGAAAAAATTAAAAATTACTAATTGTTGTGTGAGGAAAACGTATCAAGGAAGAGTTTGGAGAACAGGACTTGGTTCAAGTATGCTGCACATRCTCCTGAAGAAGCAAAATGGAGCAGTTAGATGCCGGTTAGAGAAAGTCATGGTCTTTTTATTTTTACTGGGTTTTTTGGTCAAATGAAAACTGAACCTTTTTTCTGTGTGTGACACAATCTCAACAGATGGGGCTGAGATGCTCCAGCCTCAGAACAGTCTCAGTAAGAGAATGAAATTATTTCTTTGACAAGCACTTTAAGTACTGAATTATTAAATCAAAGGGCATCACTGTCACTGTGCATGCTCTGGCTGCATATATAAAAGGAAAGTGAGTTGTGCTCATCTTTTCCAGAGGAAAGCATAATCATTTATCTTCATGTGATGGTTTTAGACTGCAGCACCTGAGTTCTGCTGCCCTGAATGAGGGCATTCAAAGAGCATACAGGTGCTCAGTATTATTTCATGCCGAGCAGTTCTTTGCACAGCTTGCTTTGTGGCTTCCCCCTTAACAGACTACCTGGTCTGATACCTCACTGTATTTCACACTGAAGGCCAGGCATTGAGAAAATAAGAGTAAGGAAGTAAACTGTATCTCACCTAAATTTTAATACCAGTCAAAAGAGGGAGGGATCAGGGACAGTTGATTTTATCTGTCTTAGATAAGTACCTTAAGATGAGTTGTACATTCTCTGAAATTGTCCATTTCTGTCTGTTGACTATAAAGGGAACCTGAGATCACTAGTACAGGCTTGAACGTATCAAAGCCACATAGTAAAAGTCAGTGTATTTGTAATCAGCTCGTGGTTGCCTAACTTCTTAATGCACAAAAGTCTTTGTGTTGGGCCTCTCATGGTTCATGAAAGATCTCTGTAAACAGAATGACATTCTGTAAAATGTCATTCAGTAAGCAACAAGAAGCATACTACTGCTCTTGTTCATGATGTCATTTTGTAGCTGTTTTGCAGTTGAAAAACTCAGTAAATTACATGCACTTTAAAAATTGAGAGTTAATTGTCCATGATTCCCAGCCCTGGGGAGCTTGTCATTCTTAGAGATTACCTAGAGAGACTGCCTGTGCGCTGTATAGGGTAGCACGGCTATCCACGTGAGGAAAGGTTGCCTTCTAGCACTCTCAGTGCACAGGACTTAGGAATGTGTTTTGCTGCAGTGCTGGAGATTCCTACATATCAATACTGAGCCACGAGAGAGTCTATAGTCACCTTTTTTTCCTCTTTTACGGTACAAATGATGACTCAAAGAGAAGCATTCAGTTCTAATCTATGTGAGTTCTTCTAATAAGCTTTACAATTAGAGCACAGAGTCTTCCATCTAATTCACTTAATTTACGCTGGGAAATGAGATACTGTTCAACTAATCCGATGCTATTTTCTTCTTTATTAAAGAATGAAAGCATCCTTTGAGGCTCTGGTGGGATTCACACGAAGCTTGTGAGACACAAATAGTGTGAAATGCTAATGAAATAGTATGCTACTGTAATTCCCACTTGGTATCTGGTGCTCCTCTCCTTTAACCTATAACACAATGAAAAGACTTGGTAGGAGGCAGCGGGCCTGTACCAACTCTTTCTGGTCTCAGGGCAACTTTGTAAATTTTTGTTTAATAAGATGACACTAATACAGATGAACTTTCTTCAACCAGGGGTTGTTCCAGCTGTCTTGCATGGTGACTGCAGTGCTTTTAGGTTAAGAGGTTTTCTACTGCTTTATAGTAGAATGCTTACTCCTGTAAGCATTACTGTGGTGTTCTCTTTAAACCTAAGCAGCCCAGTTGCTTAATTTAGAGCATATGTATTCAAATCACCARGGAGCGTTTCCACTGCTTCTTAAGGGGAAAATACATAGAGAATATGTATTCTTCATTTTCATCAGGCTGCAGCAAGTTCTCCCTTTGTATATAAGTACTACACCTACATKGTTGTGAGATGTAAAGGGACTGTCTGTAGTCTTTGAATTTTGGGTTTTTGGGAATGTCAGAAGACGAGCATCCTGCCAAATATTGGATCTCTTGCTCCGTTGGCTTTCTTTGGTGATACTAATTGCTGTCCCCTGAGTTCTGCTCRTCTCTTGTTTTTGATTGCTGTTGTGCTGATGTTTGACCACTTTGCTCAATTCTTTCACATCTTTCTGGATCATTTTTATTTTCTCCCCCAGTTCTTGTACATGAAATGTAYGATGAGTCCCTTGTAGACGGAAGCATTAGCTCTTAAGGGAAAAGCGAGAAGAAAAAAGCGCATGACATGCTGTGGCAAATGAATATTCTGTATCATTCTATATCATAGAGTACTAAAGCTACTTATGACTGTGTTATAGTAAATTCTGTGTTGGGAAGAAGCATCAGATGGAGAGTACTGACATTAGATTTGCTAATCCATAGAACAATATAGCAGTGTCTAAATGCAGCCCCCCACTTACTGCTCTAATGTCCTGGCTCTTTAGCTAAATAATCAAYCTGCAACAAACTAAAAGGGTAAATTTCCATTTTTGTCTGTCGGTCTTTGATTACTAAGCACATAAGCATCGTGTGGCTGATGGTTGACGAGGAYGAATGCAGTGTTGATCTCAACAGGGGCAAGAAGAGACCTGCCTATCCACAGGGCCGCATCACATAGTGTGGAATGCTCACAGAGGGTAAGAGGTTAAACTTTGCTGTGTAAGGGTGATGTTTGCCTGCTGGGACTGCTCTGTTTCACAATGGGATGGAAAACCAACACTAAAGGCTTTTGCACCTGTAAAATGTATAAATCTGTGAATCCATTGCCTCTTGTTCCATAGGCTGTAGAAATCCTAAATCATTTTCTTCTCTCACCTTCCTGGATTTTGGCTTTAATTAAATATTAAAAATTGTTGATTTCAGAATTGGTTCTGGGCACTTTTCTTTGGGAGTAGACGGAGTATATTGCTCACTGGTGCAATTTACCCATCCAGGTGAATTAATGAATCACTTCATTAATGCYGCTGGCGCACTCTTCCAACACGGTTGACATGTGCCACTGCTGTCAGCCTGTTACATTACTGTGAGACAGATCTGAATGTCTCTCTTTTAGACAACAAACTATTAGTACAGTGTCAGCACAGTGAAATAGTCTCATGTTAAATATCGTGAAATCCTTGTGCCGTTTCTTTGTGCAATAAATGGAACTGGAAGTTTGGACAATCACTGGAAGACAAAATTCAACTGCATTTATTACAGTAGTAGGCAGTGTGCTAATAAGCAATACCAATATAAATACTGTTATTCAGAGCTCAGACTGCTTATTGCTATGCTGTAAAACTAGAAAGGGTACTCATGGATGCTGCTCAGACAGTCAAGTGAATCTCTAATGACCAGCAATAAAGAGTGCAAAACAGTTGTGCAAAGGTGACAAATTCTGTGTAAAGGATGGAGGGGCAAAAAATCAGAACAAAGGTGTTTTAACATGATTCCATTTTTTCTTAAAACAGCTGGGTTTGCCACCTTAAATGCAAATTTAAGAACCTATGTTCTCAATAGCTTTTAAATTGTAACAGTCTGTGGCTATTGTGTAGAAAACTATATAAATATGTTTTGTTCTGTATTTTTTACTTGAAGAAGTCCCGAGAAGCTTGAAATTTGGTTTCCTTGCCTTCCAGTCCCATCCTTTTCCATTTGGCAAGCAGAGTCCACAGCTGCTCATTTAGGACGCTGTGAGAAAAGCTTACAATTCCCATTAGTTAGGGGAATAAGCAGTAACATGTTTGAAAACACAGATCCTGCTCATCAGGCAAACATCTTTTGATGGCAGCTCCCATCCCCACCTCTTCAACCCCCAAAGAATAAAAAACACTGTGTCTCTTCTGATCTTATTTTTAGAACCTGTGCTGTGTGTTGCATACATGTGAGAAAAGAAATCAGGGCTGTCTGTGTGCGTGTTGCAACTATCTTCCTGCTGCTCTGGAGGCCTGGCTACGTATGGGGCATGCACAGCCGATGTGTTGGAAGGGCTTAAAGGTCATCAAGTGGTGCGAAAGGTACAGACTGGGTGGCCCAGCCAGATACAAACCTGCTTTCCTCCTCTATTTAACAGGCATGTCAGCCTTTTCTGGGTCCTTTCTGGCTTTGTTTTCTGGTTTTCTTCAGTCCTAAGTTGAGAGCTTATTTCAGTGCTTGAGGGAGTCRTGTTAGGAATTTCATGTGTTGGCATGATTATTCAGTAACAAAATAAAGATACAGGTTAGCACTTCAGAAACAGAAGTGTTGAACTTTGCAATATATTAGTGTTTTGTAGKGTTAGGGGTTCTTTTTCTCTAAAACCATCYGTAGGCCAACAAATGCAAATGAGAGCTCATGGACTTCTTGGCTGTGCATTTTATCAGATGATCTTTTTATGAATAAGGCAGGCATTTAAAAAAAAAAATAAAGCTTTATTCCTATAAAATCCATAGCTTAAGAGGTTTATCCAGCTGTTTTAAGATTACATTTTTTTGTAATTCCTTTTTCTTATGGATTATTTCACAGGAGATAGTGAAAACAGTTGATGGGGATTTCTGTCTCATGTTTCAGTCTTCCCAGTTGCATTTGAAGGTTGCATGGAGCCTATTTTTCTTCCATTGTCTAACAATTGTTTAGAATTGCCATGCTTAGAAAATCWCATAGAGAAATATTCCAGTAGTAGAGTAGAAACTCAGGAGCAGTGGCCAAAGAATAAAATACATGTGTTTTACACAATAGTTGGAAAGTATAGTGTTCACGGCACCAAGCCTGTCAGAGTTCAAGGAGCRTCTGGAYGATGCTCTTTGTCATATGGTTTAGTTTTAGGTAGTCCTGCGAGGAGCAGGGAGCTGGAGTCGATGGTCCTTATTGGATCCCTTCCAACTTGAGGTTTTCTATGATTCTATTTGGTCTTTTTTGGTCCTTCATGTTAGTTTTGTTTTCTCACACTCTTTGCACTACTAAACTTTCTGTCACTTTAAAGCCCTAACAGTGTTCAGCCTTCTCAGCTGTAGATCACAGCTGTATTTCCTCTTCTAGCGGGAGGAAAAAGGAACAAATTGCCTTCATGTCTRCACAACTGGACCTGCTTTGCACATACAATAAAATCTACTTGTGTTCAATAACTCCCTTTTTGAGCTTGTACTACCTAGGTCTTTTGCTTCCTTGGAAGAGGGCACCCGGGAACCACATTTTTCTGTGTCCTTCCTGAGTCTGGGGTTCAGGCTAGATGTTGTTCCAGTTGCAGCAATCCCGTTCCTGATGTCCTCGTTCCTGGGGAGCCTGCGGCTTTCTCCTCTGTGCCYGGAGGAGGAGGGAGAATGGTTGAAAGGCAGCAACAGGCTAGACAAAGCTTGCTATATAAAATAMTGTCTGGATCAAATGGGGCTTAAAATATGGTTGATCACAGTTACATGTGTACAAGGCCAATCTGTCACCATGTTTATTTAATCAAGATCATGTAGAGATTTTAATTAAAATACTGAGATCATAACATCAGGCTGGTCATCTGTAACTGACAAGTGTGTTTAGTTACAAAGGCCAAAAAATGGTCCTTATTTATGTGCTAGTTTTGCTAAATAATGGGTAACTTGTTTAGATCACTTGCAGTAATATGCCACAGAGTGATATTAAAAAATTGYTTCTTGTCCAAGTGGTGCCAGTAGGAAAGAGCCCATTATTCTGAGGTGGGATTGAGCCTTGAGTAACTACTACAATGGCTGCTTGTCTTCRTTTCTTAAATTCAGAAAATGGGAGCAACAGTTTAAACTCCTAATTTGCTAATCTTCTGTGGCACCTGTTTTTGAAATGGTACTTAGGGGAAAATTAACAGGGGGGAGAAAAGGGAAAACCACCATCACTTTTTGGGGGGGAGGTTTAGATTTGGCCTAAAATAAAGAGAGAAGACAGTAATGCYGGGTGTCTTAATTTAAATCATTTAGGCAATAGTAGTTTCTAAACTTGCTAGATGAGACTTTCATTGTCTGTTTAGCAGAACAAACTGCTCTATTAATTAAACTCAGTTCCATAAATCTCTTCTAACTTGCAATCAAATCCCACAGTAACCTGGATCATGTTGCTATTGAAATCCACAGCCCAGGAGAATRGAGTTTAATATTTCATTTGTCCTGTGTTCAGCTATGATGTGACTTGTTAGATGTCATTTTTGCATTGGGAATAAAAATCAGTAAGTCTATCTTTTAATTGTCTTGCATCAAGAAACAAGTAATAAACTGTGATTTATAATAATTTGATTTTTAATGAAAACGTATCTACATGCATTTCTTGAAAACAAATTTCTTGGAGAAATAACCTTACTAAGTCAAAACATAATCAGCCTGGCATTTCATATCAGAAAAAGATTCTAGCAGGAGTTAGGGGAACAGTGCAAAATAAAAGCAGAAACAAACATTCCACAAAAAACTTAGCTCATGACATTAGTTTTTGTTCATGTTGGTACCTCCTACAATTACAATTCAGATTGCTTTTTTTTTTTTCCCCAGAGGTACAATGCACAACTACTGYAGTCAATCTCAAGGAGATAGCGTGGTTCATTGTAGTTAGTTAGCCAGCGGAAATGAAATTAAGTAACATTTCAGTTGATCATTTTGTATAATGCTGGTTTCTGTGCATTTGTTTCTCTTCACTGAGCAGATGTTAACTGCAAGACTTCTCCAGAGGGCAAAGTCCCCTCTTCCTCCCATCATGTGGTGCTCAAACTCTTCTCTTCCACATTTCTGTGGGTCCTGGATTCTTCCAGTTCTCTGGGTTCTTTGAGGAATCACCTTTAAGAGGGGKTTAGAATAATTCCCACAGAACTCTAAAATCAATGTCATGCTATAACATTTATAGGTTTCTTTTTCTGAGACAGAGATGTCCTTTTCGTCACCTTATTTTCACAAGAGAATAGAGTTTGTGTCCTCTGGGCTGAGGGCAAACCACGTTAAGAGTGTAACAGAGGGAAAGCTAGATGAGATTAAAGAAATTGCTCATAATCTTGCGCAGTTCAGCACAGGTTTTCAAAACAACAAGGCCTATGCTATTCATGCGGCTTCCAATATGCAAGTGTTATTTATACACTGACAGAGGAGGAAGAAAAATAAAAACCAGGCAGGCAGCCAGAGCCCTGTAGATATTTTTTTTTTTTTTTTTGTAGCTTTCATCAGAGGGTGCTGCTGAGATGTCTTTTATTGGCTTGCTTTTCTTTTTATCACCGAGGTGATATTCAGTGGTCGGGTTCCTGCCACCTCATGATGCTTTTCAGACATCTAGGCGCTCTCCAAGTCTCATGCAGGCTTTGCTTGAGTACCTTTGCCCATGAAGTTAAGCAAACTTTGCAATCAAACATGACAGGAGGTGTTGATTCACTGGTACCTTAGAGTTTTTCTTAGTTCTGAGCTACCAAGAGCCCCAGTTAGAGTCAATTCTAGCAATATCCTAACTACTGATATCATTGTCCATGGGAAAATCCCATGTGTTTAAGTTTGCTAATATTTTCTCAGACAGAGGCCCAGGGCTTTGATTAAAAAATATATCCTATTTTTAACCTTTATTTTGCTTGGTAAAATCACAAAATGAGCAAGTGATTTGAGTTTTCCACTCACTGCTAATTGTGTCGTGTTAAGCATTACACTTTGGCTGAACCACAATACCACGATMAATGATCGTGATATTCTGCCACGTTGGGTCACAGGGCAGAGGAAGGGCTGTTGTACTGGAGCCCTTTTATACATGGTATACKCTAAGTGCACTCAGTCATCTTTATTTAAAATGACTTTCCCCCCTCACTCTCTGTGCTGGTTTTGGCTGGGRTAGAGTTAATTTTCTTCACAGTAGCTGGCATGGGGCTATGTTTTGGATTTGTGCTGRRAACAGTGTTGATAACACAGGGATGTTTTCGTTACTGCTGAGCAGKGCTTACACAGAGCCAAGGCCTTTTCTGCTCCTCACCCCACCCCACCAGCGAGSAGGCTGGGGGGGCACAAGGAGCTGGGAGGGGACATGGCTGGGACAGCTGACCCCARCTGACCMAAGGGACAYCCCACACCATATGGCRTCATGCTCAGCACATAAAGCTGGGGGAAGAAGAAGGAAAGGGGGGACATTCGGAGTGATGGCGTTTGTCTTCCCAAGTCACCGTTAGGCGTGATGGAGCCCTGCTTTCCTGGGGATGGCTGAACACCTGCCTGCCGATGGGAAGGAGTGAAGGAATTCCTTGTTTTGCTTTGCTTGCGTGTGCGGCTTTTGCTTTACCTGTTAAACTGTCTTTATCTCAACCCACGAGTTTTCTCACTTTTACTCTTCCTATTCTCTCCCCCATCCCACTGAGGGGGAGTGAGCGAATGGCTGTGTGGGGCTTAGTTGCTGGTTGGGGTTAAACCATGACACCCTCCAATATCATATTGACTGCTATTGCTCATATGCTTAAAGGAGGGAATAAGTATAAACCTTCTGATCTTTTAAAAGTGACTTCTGGATTTTATTTTAAACAGAAGTTGCTCTGTGGTTACTGTATTTTTGCAGGTGTTTCTGAATTGGTAATACTACCCCCAGTGTAAGGGGGCTGAATTTTTAGCAGAAATGAAAGAAGCCAAATTCTTTTCAGTAACAGATAAAATTCTTACGGAAGATTTGTTAAATGACAGGAGAAACCGTGCCTGTGTTACAAAAGATGTTGGGACAGCCTTGCTATACAGATACATAGTGGAAATTTGGTCCTTTTGACAAAATTGTCTCAGGTCTCTCATGATTTCTTTTTGTCTACAGAACCCCCAACTCCTATCGCCCCACCTGAGCTGCTGGCTGTCGGAGCCACGTACCTGTGGATCAAACCCAATGCCAACTCCATCATTGGAGATGGGCCCATCATATTGAAAGAGGTGGAGTATCGGACGACCACTGGGAATTGGGCAGAAACGCACATTGTAGACTCTCCTAATTACAAACTGTGGCATTTGGATCCTGATGTGGAGTATGAGATCAGAGTGCTGCTCACGCGCCCTGGAGAAGGAGGCACGGGGCCCCCTGGACCACCGCTCACAACAAGAACAAAATGTGCRGGTAGGGTTTCTACTGCTTTACAATATGGCACAGATATTTTGGTTCGCTTACTAACACACTAACAAGTGGTCCTCCACACATCCTTACTGTAGATGTGCTTTGTCAGTGATCTGGATTGACAYGAATTTTGATATGTCCTGGAATATTTTACTTTTTATTCCATAGGCAAGTGTTCAAGAAACTGTTGTTTTTATGCACGTAGTGTATTTGACAAACTTTCTGCTATAGTGTATGGCTGCRTTCTGTTGAAATGGGAAAGCAGATGAGTTTCCCAACCAATTCTCCAGTAGGCAAATTGTTCGTAAGACTAGTCTACTATAACATAGTACTGCATAACAGTATATTTGTTGTTCTTGGGTAATGGTTCAGCATTGGTTATTAACAAATTGACAGTGCTATCAATTTATGAGTGCAGTGTGGTGAAGCAGTAAGCATTTAGTTTTTAAGATACATTTTAGTATTCCATTTGATGGAACTTACACTTTCCCTCACTTCTGATAATGAAACCTGTTCGAACACTGTGCAGCATCTTCCTTTTGTCTTTCATATTGGAACAGATCAATTTTGATCCAGGGACAGAAAATATCTGTCTTCTTTCTAAGCCATATTGGCCTTTCCAGGAAAAACTAAAGGAACATGTTCCTCATGTTTCAGATACATTGGCTATTCATCCTGTTTTCATGCATTAATCATTAGCCTTTAAGGCAAATCAAGCTCTGTGCCTTGCAAGGGGATGAATAAAGCAGTTTTGTACCTAGCAGGTTTTTTCCACCACACAATTGTCTTCTCAAGGTTTGCATTTTTGTCATTTTTGCAAGGTCCTTTCTGTGGTGTGAACAAAGGACAGAGACTAAAAGGCTGCTCTCCTTTTTCTACAACCTTCCATCCCTCCCCACAAATTAGTGGATTTAAGTAGTGGAGAGCTTACGCAAAAGCATTCTGGTTCCAGTTGCTCTTTCTGACCAAATAGCAAGTCTGAAGTGTGAAGAATGCATCAAGAACAGCCAAATGCCATCCTGGGATAGGATTAAGCAGTGCAATGTTAGCGTTCCTCACCCACTGTCGCAGCACGAGCATCCCCAGCAGCATCCTTTTCCTCTACCAAGAGAAGTAGTCTGGCAGGTTGAGTGTGTTGTGAGGCAGGGGGCACATCCTTACTGCTTTCCTTTTTTCTACAGGTTATAAAACAATGAACATTTAGTGTCTCTTTGAGAAGAATTGGTTGGGGAGAAAAAAAAAATCTGAGCATGAGGATCTGGCATGTAGGTGTTTGCTATATTCAGCACTTGTCCAYTGGTAGAAGACGGATGTTTCTGCAGCTAGGTGGAAAGCATGAAGTGACGTGGATGATGTCCTGGCCTATTTGGGAAGCTGGCACATGCTCTGCTACTCATCTTTTGGGCTGTTTCCTCCTTCATTAGTGTGGTCAAATTCCCTAACCTTCAGCAGAAATAACTGCAGGCCTGGCCTGGGACTATGCATTTGCATATCGAAATATGACGTGCTGAGATTTGGTCTGCAGTTCATGCATTGTGACTTTGCAGGCACACACTCTGCAGTGGCCAAACTTGCAAACTTTTCTGTATTACCTGTAAAGAATACTTACTTTAGTTTAATTCAGGGGTTTAAAAAAAAAAAAAAAAAAAAAAAGGATGTTGGCTTTGTGCTTAATGATGTCTTGTACTGGATCCCAAATTGCCGAGTTTCCTTACTCAGCATAGGTATCGACTGACATCATGAAGGATGACGGAGATAATATGTTCAAATTGGCTAAGTGGTGCCACTCACTATTTTCCATCCTAATTTACTAATGAAAATCTAACGGGAGAAGGTAATTCTATTAATGTTAGTTGTCATACARAGCTTGTTGAGATTGATGGTGATGACATTTATGTTGTTTAGGTCATTGAGTGGGAGAAATTGTAATGATCTTGATTTAAGCATGGACTCGAAGGAAGGGAGAGATTTACCTGATGTCTAAAGATGTGCAACTTCCAAAAATGCCAACTGAAATGATAGACGAGAAAATGCAACTCATTATTCCAATTTCCATATGTCATGGAACTCCTTCAAAATACCCTATTTTGAGGATAATTACACAAAACTTCCCTGGGAAAGATTTTCAGAGATGTGCTGAACCAAGAAAACAGCACTACTTCTTTGATTTTTCTTAGAGTACACAAYGAATGACATCAATGAAAATTGCGGGTTTTTTTTTAAATAGTTGAGGGATGAGTGATGCTGCTTTTTTTCAAGTGAATTTTTTGGTTCTTTTCTTTGTCATTACTTTTTCTTAGCAAGAGGAAAGTACCAAACTCCTACACRTTTGTATGCAATCAGTAGATGACTGGAGTAGTCCTGTTTTAGCGGACTGTTCAGTGTTGGTACTGTGTTTATTAGGCCCACTAATAAAGATAACAAAATTGACTGCAGAAGTAGTAGTAGAGAACAGCACCTACACCGGAGCAGTGTATACTCATTTAAATTGCAAGAAATCAGTGTAACCTAAACAGAAGGTGTCTGCAACCTTCCAACAGTGAGAAGTCAATGTCCCTTTTACCAAATAATCTCCTCAGTATAGACATTGTATGCTTGTGTGCTACGGACTCTGAGTAGCTACTGGCATAACCTTCAGTTTAAGCACACCTTGTGATGAGATTCTTATTTTTTACTTTCTTCTCTAAATTAGAACAGGGTTTGGGAAGGGCCATGCTTTTCTTCCACTTCAAATCAAGCCACAGAAGCTCATTTACAAAGTTGCAGTTGTCTACTGTGAGTTTCTTGACTGTCAGGGTGAGCAAAAGCATGACCAGAATGGCTCAGCATGAGCTTAGAAAGTCGTTACACCATGACACAACTCTTATCAAGATCATTCRTGATTTTCAGATATTTGATCAGGGTGAATGGAAGTTGTTTACATGGACTTTAAAAAGTTTTTCATTATATAAACCCCATAAAAACTAATTATGAAAGGTCTTGCTCTAAATGAGCATAAAGAAGTTTTATTAAACTGGATAATATCTTATCTAAATTTCTATAAACATTATGTGCCCAGGCATCCATTATCACACTGGTGATGCTTTTGGTTTTCTACAGGACAGCATTACAAGACTTCATTTATATTTGATCTTTAGAAATGATACTGAAAATTAAGTCCCAGCTTGCCTCCTTCCAGGAAAAGCCAACTGCCAGAAAATATGGCAAACCCTGCCTTTGTAAATGAGTTATTTTGTTGTTGTTGTGGGTTTTGTGTGTGTGTGTTTGTTTGTTTTTTTCATAGACTGTGATAGGTTGTGACTTGGGGCAGGAGAAGATTAAATGACCTTGAGGCATAAAATTGTAAACTGTCAGTCAGAGGGAAATGTTGCTCAGCAGGGAATGGGGAAAAGAGAAAGACTGCTTAAGGTTAAGACCAGACACAGGGTTGAAGGGTGGTTAAAGGAAAGGAAGATATAAAATATTATTTTTTACCCCCAAAATAATAGGTTGGGGAAGATAAAAGGATCGGAATAGTATGTTTGAACACAGTTCCCAGTAGTGCCTAGTAGTTCAGCACTGGTCTTCTGAGTGCGGTTTTTTTTTTTTAGCCATCCTCAATGGTTAAACAGAGCTCTTTAATACCTTTGTTTCATGGGCTTCATTCAAGAGTATGCTTTGGAAATCTGTGATTTGGGAAGCTTGGGGCTTGTCGTCTTCTCTGTGCTTATTTACTATTCCCCTGCTTTTTCTTCTTTCTCCAGTTGCACAGAAAGGTAGAATAGGGGAAAAGTCCTTTTTTCCTCTAGTGGATGGGAAAGAGAAGGGAAGACCTTGCAAAAGAGGTCATCATTGTGTGTGTGTCGGGGGAAAAAATCTCATCTGAAAAGTATTTGCCTTCTAGAGGGATGAACTTGCATGAAAAGCGAGGCCAAAGAGTAACATTTAAATGAATATTAATAAAGGGACAGAGATAAGGCTTTCTTTAAAAATAATATTTAGACCTGGTTAAAATGCTATCTGAAAAAGTGATCTTGAAYGTTGTCATCATCCAAAAAGGTAGAGAAGCTAACAGGTGACTCGTAAGAAGAGGAGGGTTTTGTGACCTTGGGACGTGGAAGCAGGAAGCTTTCCAGTCTGACAGGGAGCATTGCTTGGTAAGGAATGGGGGTGGGAGGAGAAAAGGTCCTGAGAAACCTCATAATCTCCCCCCCAAAAAAAGGTGTGGCAATGATTCTTCATAGAACAAGCTTACGATAATAGGAGGTTTGTCCTCATATGAAGAAAACTCACAGATCACATGCAACCTATCTCTTAAGATAAGCTGCTAGAGACTGGGTTATTCAGCAGGAGGATGTGATCTAGCTCCTGGAGAAAGGAGTAGTTGTCAAGATCAATACTCAATTTTTGTTCTTGGCCTAGGGAAATAAAGTTAGTCTTGAACGATGTGGCTGAATTCAATATTTCTTTTAAAAATAGTCAGGATTAAGTAGCTGATATAAACGCAAATAATCTGTACATTCAGTGTTTGATACGGTATTGCAAAGTAGTTGGAAAACCTTTTCCTTTAGTTATTATTAAAAAGTACTTCGTTGCCATGAAGCCTTGCGGAGTTTGGAAGTAGTAAGCAGCTTTTGCCATTTTATTGTAGTTTTAAGACTACATTTTCCAATTTTATAGAAATGGTTTTGTCTGTTACAAATGTTAGAAAGAGGAGGTGGTTGTGTACTGTTATGAAATGCACAAATCGAACAACCAGAAGGTTGCTTTGTTGTGCACTGAGTTAGTATGAGTTGTTACAACAGATTCAAAAATATTTCTGATTTAATTTTAAGGTGATAGCTCCCWTTAAATAGGAAACATTCACATGTTAATGTTGAAAAATAAGATTCAGGGTTGCTATACTGCTGCCTTTATTTTTTTTCAAGCTTACAAAAAAAATATCCTGGGAAGAAATGTGATATATGAGTCGAAGCACTACTCAAATGGCTTATCAAGTGATTTGAAAGGGAATTCTGTACAACTGATGTGTAGGTATTATTAGAATCACTGTTTCACAGACTAATTTAACTCGGAGTTGCTCTAAGCCTTGCCCTGAAATGTACATTCGTATTGATACAACCATATTAATAGTGGTTAAATTTTAACTCTTAGCTCCGCTGTCTTTTATAACTTTAAAGGTAGACAACTGGGAAAATAGATGCTTATTTAGCAGGATTGCCTACTTTTGAAAAACACTTCCTGKAGAATAGTAGCAGTGAAGGAAAACCTTACCTGGGTTTCTTGTTTTCTGTATTGGTAAATGCTGTGAGGGACTTTCTTTTCTCAACTATGGTAAGACAAGCCTCTGCAGTGCATGTTCTGCTTGTGTTTGGTTTTGCTTTCTTGCTAAATTTCCTGAAACAAAGGCTTGTGTAGCACRGTGAAACGCACTTGTTCTTCTCTTGATAGTCCCTATTCCCAAGAGCCGTGGAGAGCTGCAGGTGAGCTGTTGAGGATGGCATGATCTTGTGTCTGAGTTTTGGTACGTGGATCCCACAAACCTGTGGGACTGGTACCCATTTTAGTGACTTTGTCCGCTTAGCTTGATGACTGAAACTCTGTTTTCATTCCACCTCAGTAGCCTTTGGCATGTCAGCTGGAGAGGTAAGAGTAGAGTTATAAAAATATGATATTCCTTCTTTTTRATCCTTGATCCCCAGTTTGTGCTTGGAAACAGCCTGGTAGCATTGTTGAAGGATAAGGGCTTCATCTCTATTGCATCCTAACA
Source organism: Oceanodroma leucorhoa (assembly GCA_030449065.1). Classification (NCBI taxonomy): domain Eukaryota; kingdom Metazoa; phylum Chordata; class Aves; order Procellariiformes; genus Oceanodroma; species Oceanodroma leucorhoa. The sequence continues at coordinate 595,678 of JASVER010000123.1, read as the reverse complement.
GCTTAAGTCCCATTGCATATAGGATGATGATTTTCCCTGCCAAATTGATTAAATAGATAACAAATGTATCTTGATTTCTGCTTTATTCTTTCCCCCTCCTCACTTAATTTTTAAGGGAGTAGAAAGACAGCATCTACRCTTTAAATAACAGCTGAAAGAAAAGGTGAAGTATTTCTTGATGATAGGCATTTTGTGGCTATGAGCATGTCAGAGTGGTATGCTTTTCTTGTCTCTGTTTGTCAGGTCTCAACTTCTGTTCAGCCCATAATGTGCACCTTCAGACCTCTTGGACGATATAGACAATGCTTCAATTGAAACTACAGAGCTCTGTGGGAAGCAAAGTGCATTTCTGGTTTGTCTTCAAGTTGCAGAGGTGCAGTTGGTTGCATGTATAGGGGTTGCATGTATTTTCCGGGCAAAAGATGTCTCTTTGAAGAACTATTAATATCAAGATAYGGATGTATTGACTGTAGAAACGTGGTCAAACTGGAAGGATACCTTTCAAAGAACAGAGGATAGGTTAGATCTGTGAATTAGTTACTGGGAAAGAACTGAAAAAAAGGAGGAGCTATGTTGTCTGGGGTATAACAACAGTAACGACTTATATGGAACAGAAGGAATTTGGGAGAAGAAAGGGAGGTAGTTAAATGGTGAAAGGGGAAGCAGCGTTTTGGTGCACTTTGGGTGACTGAATACAGGACTCCTGAAAAGCCATATTGTTGGAGCTGACAAGATACTTGGTTTGGCACGGGGCCACGGTCCATCTAAAGTTCAGGCACTGAATTTAGTGTGTTGGAAAGCAGCAATGTGCAGAGGAGAGGCTGGGATTTACTGCTGGAGCACATCAGTATGCCGTAAATCTGATATTTGTTTCTAGCAGTGACCAATGCCTGAAAATTCCCAAGTCTAGCAAAGCCCTATTGCCTTTAACCCTGGTACATATGGTGAGGAATTTTCTTTATCCTGATCCCTACAGAAGATCGGCTTTTTGTACTGAGGCATGTGGATTGATTGCCCTTATCTTAGTCTGCATAAATACAGTTATGAATATAAAGGCAGTCATAATAGTGCTTTGGTCTGGATTTTTTTACAAAGGGATTTTGCTCATGATGGATTTAAATTCTAGGGATTTATTTTTTTATCTGCAAAGGCAGTTTGTTACCCAGAAATGTTTTTTATTTTTATTTATTTGGATGAAGTCTAGTTATTCATTTCCTCGTCACACTGTTTCTGCTTGGTGGTGTTGCTGTTTAATTTAATGGCTTTCTGTAATGTGGTTTGAATATAGCATTATATTCTGAGTGGGCAGGCTGGTCAGCAAGATGACAACTTTCATAAAGGCATTAGGCTTTCATGCCACGAAGTTCTCGCGAATGATGGGACCTCATGACTTCTCACTAAGAAGTGAACCTGCCTAGCACTTATTTTCCTGCCAGCTGAATTTAGGACACTGTGCTTTTCTATATTTCTTGACTCATGAGGTCTGTCCAGGTTTCATCCCAAATAGCCTGAGCATTCCTAATCTTAAGATGTAAAAATGGAGAGAGAGAGAGGAGAAAACAAAACAAAAAAGCCCCAAACAAAAACCCMATTCTGTTTTGTTGAACTCGAAGAAATCCCTGAGCACTGGCTGACTCCGTGGCACTGTAGATCTGAGGCAGCTAAACATCTGGGCTGTGCACAGTGCTTTTCTAAGTGAAAGTGGTTTTGAGTGAAATTTTAAGTGAATAGAAAGCAGTCTGATTTTTCTCTTGTTGCAGTTTTTCCAGGCTGTATTTCTACTTGAAATACACTGGGCACGCATGAAGGCTGTGTACAGGGAGGTCACTGGCAGGAGAGTCGGGTCTATGTTAATGGTTTCAGATCTTCCAGAGTGGAGCCTGGACACAAGAGGGGCACAGAGAACCTAAACCAAAATTATGTCAACTTCYGCGTTACCAATCCACCCCGGGTTAATCAGGGAACTGAGTTCTCATCTTTGTGTACCACACGATGTTGTCTGAATTTTCTTGTACGCATTCAGATAATTGTGATTCCTCTTTTTCAGCTCACTTAAAGAAACTGTGGGGGGGAGGGAAGCAAAATAAGCAGATATTTGATGTCTTAATAGCTTCTTTCCTCTTTGCTTATGCAGCTTCATTTCAGCGTCCTCCATTTAAGGGTGTCTCCAGTGTGGTTCTAAAAATGTGACTTCACAGGACTATATCCTTAGCTTGTGCAAAACTGGCACTGCTTTACCAAAGTCAGCATTTTACACCCGTTGAAAATCTGGCCCACAATTTGCAAAAATGGGCCAGGCATTTTTTTTCTTGATTGTCACTCAGTCCCCTGCTAAAAGCAATTTATTTAAATTGCATGGTGTCTTTTAGTCTTCAGTTAAGTGGCATCTTTCATAAAATTTCATCCCTTATTACCATATTATTACTGTTTCTTTTAGTTTTTTGAGGGTGCRATGAGATGATTGTTTCCAGATGTCGCTTTATACGAGTGTGAAAAGCCCAGTTAGTGGGAGGAAACTGGAAGGAATAATGCTCTGTGTGTATTCTTGCAGTGCATGCRTTAAGCATTGAACTTCCACTGAGGAGTGACCGAAGGGAGGTGTCTGTTTTCCTTCTGTGTGTAATATACACCATAACTCATCCTGGGAGTGAAATGGCAGACCCAGTCTTGCAAAGCGTTTATTAAGCTCTATGGATTTGCATAGTCATGATCCTATCTTTGTCCTGGGACAAACACCGCTCACTGCTTCCTCCTTATGTTTCTCTTTTTACCTTTCCAAAGACAGCTGAAAYAGAAATGCCTTTCATTTTTAAATGTATTTTTAATGTACACAAGTCTGTATTAAAAAGCAGTGAAATAATAAGAGGCGTTTTGGAGTTTATACACTGAAAGTGCCCAATTTTAAGCATCTCAAAGAATAAAGTGCATGTTAATTGGCTTTCTTGGACGCTCTAACATATAATACAAAAGCAAGGCAGTGGCCAAATGGAAGAGCACACTACCTTTTTAAGCTCACGCTAATGCTTTTAACCCTGAGGTATTTGTAAGACATTTAGGAACAGTTTTCTTACATGTTTAGTTGTTTTACATTTTGTCATAAATATTTTACCCTTTTATTTTTCCCCAGTGGACGCTGAAATATTGAGCTGAACATGACTTTTTGTTTAACATTTGCCAACTTGCCCAGATGAGCAGGGGTGTTGCATAGCTTGAAGAAAAAAAAAAAAGGCATGTTGATGTCTTAAATACTGTTGCAGAACCAGCAGATGGAGTATGAGAGTACAAAACCTTTTTTGTAATGGTGTGTATGTCTGTCTGCACAAGTACGTTGTGTTTTCATACTGGTTGAGCTTGAAAATGGCATTTTATTTTTTTAACCACCTATTCTGTCCACGGGCATTTCTGTGGCCCATTATGTTACAGTATCTGAACGTGACAAAACCAAGAGTGAACCAGAGATCTCATTCCCTGTTGGGGGATGCAGGATTCCTTTGCATCTCAATTCACATTACACAGGTGGAGAAGCAAAGACCGCCGATCTCCCTGGGCTTTGGATTGTAATCCAGATGATTGCTGTGGCCATGGGACTGGGTAGGGGTTATAAACTTAGTCACCATTTTAATGATTTGTTATTCCACTGAGTGCAATGAGGGAAAAAAAAGGTAATGCTTTCAAATCCTTTTAACTTATTTTTGCTTTTTAGTTTTATAAGCTAAAAAAAAAAATTAAAAGCTTTTTCTTTTTCTTTTTCTTTTTTTTTTTTTTTTTAAGCTGGGCTTTTTAAAAACATGAAACAGTGGAATATTTTGTGACTTTAGAAATAGTATTCAAGTAGACCATAGCTGTGACTATATCAAAGTACTGAAATATTGCTGGAGAGACATACAGGCCTGAGCATCAAAATCAGACTTGACAGTTGTTATTACAATGTATTTCACTCAAGATCCAAAAATCCTCATTTTAGCTGCCAATAATCCTTCAAATTTTTGAACTAAAATCTCGATGCAGAGACCATTGGAAGGGCATTTAAAGCAAGACCACTACTCACAAGATAACAAAATCTGAAAGCCTTAACATCACAGTTTCCTCCCTGTGGCACTTTGAAAGGTTTTCTAGCATTCACTAAAGAATGCAAAAGAAGCAGGAGGGAAGTAGGTCTTGCAAATAGATCCAGACCTCCAGAAGCTGATTTGTCAATTAATGAAGTTTGACGAAAATCTTTGGTGAGCTTGAAAGATTAGATTATATATCAAGGAAGTCTGCCACTTTGAAGATAAAGCCTTCAAGTGATAAATTTATTTTAGTAATGTTTTTAATAGGAAGATAAACTGTTGGTGTTAAGTTGTCTTTTTTAACAGAGGAGGGGGTGAGGCAGAGGAGTGGGATGCCAAATTTAAGAGAAGGAATACTGCACCAAAGGCAATCTTATATATGAACTACTGTATGTATATGTATAAAACCAGTTCTTCCCAGTTGGTTTTATTCTCCTCGGATTATTTGTTAACCTAATATAGGCATAAATCTTTCCACCTGCTGTTCTATAGGCCACTTTGCTATAAAGTTTATTTTTACATTCATAATACATTCCTCTGCAAAAAGATCCACATGATTCTTTTTGCTGGGCAGAAAGAATCCCATTGTCACTAAAGAAACTGTATCTGAAAGCAAGTCTACAATGCAATGATTTTTTTCTTTCATACAGAATTAAAACCGTGGTATGCCAATTCAGAGAAAGTGAATACCCTCGCTGCTATAAGAGAGCCCAAATGTCTTCGAGCTGTTGTCCGATACATGCAGTAGATTAAAATACCAGTGTAAAGTGTTGCATGATACATTCTATAATGTATAGAAATCACTACGTTGCATCCTATAATTTCCTTTGTGGTGATAGCAAGGGATTTTTTGGGTGATAAGTGTTAAGTTTCTTGTAAACACAGATTCCCATCCCTCATCACATGTATTATGGTCTTTTTCTTCTAAATCACTCGACAATGCACTTCTACTGCTTTCAGTTATGAGATCTCCCTTTCCTTTGTGAAAACTCAGCTTTCTTGATTCTGGTCTCTATCCTACTCTTCTAAAGAATTCAGGAACCACAGAGGTGAAAGATGAACTTTGCAATGCCTGACATAAAATCYACGGAGTAAAAATGAGTTTTGTATCTACTGGTGGTGTTCCCATTTATGTTCTGAAGCTGTTTTCAGTAGTTGTTGCTTCCAGTTAGTGTTACGCATGCGAACTCCAGGTACGTACCTTCTGCCAGCCTTCTCCTACTGTCTATGAAAGGCTTAGGCAATTTATAGCTTTCCCCTGTTCCAGCTGGCACAGCAGAGCAAATATTTACTTATTTTCACACAGAAGCAAATATCTCAGTGTAAAAGAGCTGGAATCGCACTCTGTGCAAACAGGTGCTTCATGTAATATTGGTACATTATGCTGCAACCGATCAGGAATTTATATTGGATCTTCCAAGCCTCTCGCGCTGCTGGCAGCGTAGTTGGACCGAGGCTCGCAGGTTAGTGTCAGCGCGCCCGGGTGGTCGGACTTGGCTCATTAGTATGAGTGGTAGTTCATCTATCCTCATTTGTCTCTGCGTGTGTCTCAATGTGAAAGATGCTCTTGCTTGTATCAAGAAATAATCTCCAAACCTGATCATGGTGGCCTGTGCTAAAAGTAATATTATCTTGTTAAAGTACTCTTTAGGCTGTAGAAATGTACCTGTGTGCTGAAGGCATAATCATTATCAGCTTGTTATTCCTGCCTTTTCTCTGTCACAGGGGCGTCCCTTGGCAGTAAAATGCTGAGATGTTTTAAAAGTAAGCGCTGTTTATGGGTAGAGGGGAAGGCAGAGCATTGCCTGTGATGCAGATGCATTAAGCAAAGGTAACATTTTTTCGAAGTACGATGTAAGAACCTAAAAAGAAAGGAGTGGTGGGATATTTTTACTCTATTGCAAAATACTCTAAAAATTCTTTTCAAACAACATACTGTTTGCTGGGGTGTATGTTCTCTGTTCTAAATTGCTTCAGTGCTGTTGAGTTTCTTTGTTCAGGAAAAAAGATTTTTTTTTTTTTTTTTTTTTTTCTGGTTAGAGCAATTTGTCCTAAAATATTTGCACTTCATCACCTTAACTTTGTGCATTTCTTGTAACAACAGTAATTAAAAATAAAGGAACTCTTGCTCATATGTTAGTTCTTAAACCATAATGTTCCAGTAGCAATCAGATCCTTTGACCACCACCTCTCATTTGCAACACACGGCTTTGAAACATTCACCTTTTGTCTTATTTATTCAGCTTGTTAGGGTAGAGTGTCTGCCATGAAGGCATYTGGCACAGTAGATTCTTTATTTATTTTTAGGAGGGGGTACAAGCTTATCTTCTATTTTTCATGCTAGGTGCCTAAGGGTTCATCATCCCCAGCTGTATTCTAGCATTTGTTCCATTTAGAAGCTGATTCTAGAACGTTAACACCAGCAACAAGATGCCATATTTTTCCAAAATGATGGGAGTTAAGGGGAAGTAGGAGGAGTTGTAAAAACTCAGAATATACCTGAATCTCAATTTTAGATGACACAGATGACAGTATAATGAATTAATATTAAAATCTGCATATGTTTTGCGATATGTACTGTTCGTCTAGCAAAAATAACTGAAGGCTACTTAACTGCTACCTGCACAGCCATGCTGGGCATTTGTGTATGGGCAGAAGATTGAATTTTGTGCTCAAAAGTCTTTTGCCATGAGGTCAGCACTGGGTGAGGTTGRTGGGAATGGGACAGGTCTTCATTTAAATATCCTCCAGAGTACTTAGGCTTCAGAAACAGCAATATTTTAAAGAACGGGTAGTGAGTTTTGCTTTTTTCAARTTCACTTCCCTCATTTGTAGTATGAAAAAGGACCTTGCAAATAATTCAGCATTTCTTTGTGATTGCTGTGGTGTATCCATGATTACCTAATTTCAGATCTGGCAGTGTTAGTCTCTACAGAAGTACTTAGGAAATCACAGTTTAAATTAGTGAAATAGAAGGAATTTGAGSTGCTATGCTGTTCATCTTACAGAAATACTGTAAATTTTTTTTTTTTTTGTATGGATATTAGGAAGAATAATGTCAGAGCAGTATGATGCTATGCAACCCACTGGGGAGGAGGCACCAGAGGTTTCTGCAGTTGCATCTGAGATCTAGAATTGTGTATTAGTTTTTCAAGCCAAAGAAACTGCCCCAGGGAAGCGGGGCCTAGCAGCCATGGGCAGGTGTTCTGTGYTACTGCTGCACAGAAATAGGATTGTGGCCCAACTGCCCAGGACCTGATGCTAATTGCCCCCCTGTCCTTGGCAGTCTGGTATCTGAAGTGTATGATTTCTCAGAGCGCTCAGCTGGGGGAACTCTGGGTTTATAGCTTTACTGTCGGGAATGGCCCATCATTCGAAATGCATATGACAGGGTTTTATAAATTAAATCACATCTGATTGCTGCGACATCCATATACATTTTTTGGCTCCCCAGTCGCTGCCTCATTCTCAAACAGGTTTTGCATCTGAGGCTGATTCAGCTAACTCAACTCTTCCCTTCAAATGCTGTTTTCTCCCTCTGTCTCCGAGTTCTGAAATCAGGGTCCAAGTTTCTTCCTACATGACTAAAATCTATAACCTTCAGTCCCTGTAAAACAGCTTTTCTGCACTCGGTGATGTATTTCTCTCGCTGTAGCACCTGTCCTCTGCTAACCATCCCACTTGGCACAATCAGTTTTATCCGTTTGACCACTTTCAATTGGATTGCTTAGACCTTTTCAGTTGTCAGCAAATCTTAACAGTTACTCTCTTAACCCAGACATGCCTACCTAGACATACGCGTTTGTTTGCTGACCACGTATTTCCTATTGCAGGTAAATAACTCTAAAAACAGGTTATCCTCTAGAGGTTAGGGGAAAAACGCGGGACGAGATTAAATTGCTGCCTGTGTTACAGACTTCATAAACATCATGCAGAAATCTCCTGTATTTACCTCAGGAGGACAAAACCTGCCACACTGTGCATGAGATTTGCACAGGAATCATGAAATGRTATTGCCTCTGATCATGTACTTGAATGTGTTGACAGATAGGAATGCTTTTAAACTCAAATACCTTTAAGATTTTATGAACAAATCCTACCTTAGGTTGTCCCCTGGGTTAAGGACCAGGGTACTGCTGGTATATCACCTTCAGCATTTTCTTTAAATTTGTCTTCCTTAAAGGAGTCAGGCTGAAATAGCAAATTGTAGCCTGCAGCACTCCACCTGTTCCCTCCTGAGAGCATGAGGACAGCGCGAGGTGCTCTGGGCACCCTTCACACCGCTGCAGGTTGCCTTGTGTATTCAGAGCACACAAATAACAATAATGCGGTCATATTCTGGGCAGCAAAGCTGAGTGATTCCCAGATTGTGTTGACAGGTCTATCCTTAAAAATCCTTTCTGCTTTGCTTTTGTGATATTTATGGGTGTTACAGTACTGTTGGTCCAAAGAGCTCAGAAATCCTGAGTAAGAAACTCTTTCCCCACTCCATACGTAGTAGACCCCCACTAATTGATCTGGTTTTTGTTTGTTTTAAACCTTCCTTTTGCTTATCCTTTCATRAGTATGTGACAGTCACAAATTGCTCATTTATTCTCCATGCAAAATTGCAGGCATTGACCCCCTGCTTCCAGGCTGCCATCTGTGTTCCTCCTCTCTGCCACATCGCTCCATCTCAAGATGGAACACTTTTCCATAGGGGCAAAACTGTGCTGCAGGGGCACTACCTGTGATGACCTGGCAGGGGAAATGGGAGTTTATTTTAGTTGTGTGGTGGGTGCATGTCTAGTTCTGTGAATAAGGAGAGTAAGGTAGGGGGGGCAAGTTGCTAAAACAACTTCATTGGATCTGCTCCCCGTTTACTTTCATGTCCAGCCCCAAGAGAGTCAACAGATGGTGGGATATGGAGCCAGAGCTTTGTGCTTGGCTRAGAACCTGGCTGGAAGCGCTGTTCTCCAGCCTCAAAAGGCTGCTGAGGAAGCAGATTCCCTCACTACCTATACTTACTCTTCTTGCTGTACTGGAGGGGAGGTRGCAGAAGATCTGGTGCCTGTTCCASATATCCCCATAGAGCACCAGGGACATCTTTGCTGCCACTGGAAATATACAGCACTGTGGTCTCAACTGGTCACAATTAGCTCGAACAATTCATTTGAGCTTTCTGAGTTTCTTACAAAGGTACCCGCCAAATTCTATAGCTTGCAATAATTTTAGCTTTGCGTATATTAAAATACTGTCCTAGACTATCTAGGGAGCCTTGTTCTGTGTGGTATGTTGTTTGCTTGAAGAGAAGCGTRGGAGCCTCAGGAACTGTGCCAGTCRGTGTGATCTGCAAAGCTTTACATGTCCTACATTGCTGAGACAACATATGGGTGAAGATGTACCATGCTGGAGAGACATTTATAAGGGGAGGTTTGACATGAAGTTTCAGAACAGCACAGCTTCTTGGCAGCTGTCACATTGCATTATATCATTTTTTTTGTGTATGGTGGCTTTTGAAGTTTTTTTGGGGGTGTTTTTTTTTTTTTTTTTAATACAAAGCTATTGTGGTATTAATAATATGCAGTGTTGAATTTAGAGGGGAGGGCCAGTGGATGTCTGGAATGCTGTTGAGTTCACTGTGGATACAGCAGTGCTGGGTTGAGTGCTGTTCAACTTTTACATTATCATCTCTCACTTCTGTTTCCTTTATTTTCCTTAAATTTTATTATCTCTCTTTCTTCTAGTGAAAAAAAAGTGTTTGAATTTCAGAGCTGAGCTGGTGCTTCATCCTTGTGGGAATAAGAGCTTGGCTTCTCCTCCCTCAAAGCACAGTCTCAGATCTCTGTTTCCTTTAAGTGCTGTGCCAGCTTTCGGCTCTCGAGTGCCGGTTGGCTTTGGCTGGTGTGTTAGGTGGGTGGCGAGTCCTGCTGCCTTCAGATTCTAGGTATTGTCCTAGGAGGATGAGGCATCATGGAATAGTTTTCTTCATCTTGCAGATTGTGTTGTCTGTAAGACCTTTGGGTTATAATTAATCTTCTTAGGAACTTGCATGTCATGGTATACAAGGCATTTCAAATAATGCTTCAACCATTATAATGTTCCTTGGTACAATTTCATAACTGGGGGGCAAATTGCCTGAAGACCTAAACTTAAAAAGTTGTGTGTTTGTAGGGAGGGGGAAATAACCTTTGAGTAAAATGTGTGGCAATTAAATATCTAAGCAATGTCATTTGCTTAGAAGCAGCTTTGGGGAAGATCTCATTATTTGATACCATATAATGTGTTCTTTATAATAACGTAAATTGGGGACATTTTGTTTCTGCAGTATATTGTATAGAGAAACTGATGCCTACTCTGTGTGTGTGCACATATATATAAGTGCTCAATAGAACCTGCCATCTTGTGTGTTTATGGTGTGGGAACCCGATCTTTATCTGGGGCTCATATGTCCTGATACAATACTAATAAATACAGAAAGAGGCATAAAACGTGGTAAGATCATTGTTATGTCATTGCATTAAAATTTGGCAACTCGATGAATGTGCTTTGCTCTTTTGCATTCTGCATGTGCATACACAAACAAGCAGACACACAACTACCTTTGTGAAAGAAGGAGAGGGTCCAGCCCATGGATACTGCAATTCACTTCAGTGATGTTTCTCCCCCCCTGCTTCCTTAGATAATCACCGTTATATTTATTTATACGCTRCATAAATATTTATTTATTTATACACTGAGACTGCTGTCTAAAAATGAAAAAGGTATCTGAAGATTGTTACTGTTTTCAGTGTGGCTGAGGCTGAAGTAGCAGATGAAAGAGGAGGAATCTCTTAATTATTGTCTAATTCTAAGCATTGGTGTTCAAGTATGACACGTTAGTAAAGTAATTAAAATGGAGGAGAAGCAATGAAACTCTCCTATTGTCAGTGTGTTACACTTAACACATAGCGGGGAAAATACAGAAACTTTCTGTTAAGCTTTCTATGTTAATCAGTACTGAGGAGCTATTTTCTTTATAATAACATCTGCAAGTATCTATCAATAGCGTGCAAGTGTTGATTGTACGTTACAATACTTCATTTTAATTAGACTCCATAGGAGATAGCTAAAGGGTTGATGGGGAGAGATATTGTAGCAGTAAATATTATGGCACATTTGGAAACGGAGAGTGTAAGAACATGTTGGCTTCAACGTCTGATATAACTAACACTCTGCACTCTGGGACACACTTGTCGCTGCTTTTGACTGTAGAAACTCAGTGATATATCGCTTTTCAGTTTGGTGAATCTTCCTTAGGGGAACAGTTTGTCTTTCAAACACCCTGGCGAGGCAGATGCAGCAAGTCTTGCCTGTATTAATCAGCAATGGCTGGGTCACGCTGGCAGATGAGAGATCGTGATGTGGGCCCTTGGTTGGAGACCAGCTGACGCCCAGTTGGATGCTGGGCCCAGAASCAGGAGAGGTGAGCGGGGCCCCGGCTGGGCAGGGCTCGGCAGCCCCTCTCAGACTCGCCGTGACTAGGGGGGTTCCTTCCAGAAGGGCTCAAATAACTGTCCCAATCCTTTAGTCCCAGGATCTGGCAGTAGTGCTTTTATTGCCATTTTGCTTTTATTTATTGATTGCTTTCTTTTTGGCCTGTAGCCCGTTCAGTGAGTCTTTAGCCCTTTGCATCGTGCTTTATTGAAATGAGAGTCCTTTTTCTTGCTTTTTGGATGTAACTCATTGCAGGGTCAGCAGGCTGTGGCCTTTATTCACTCTAAAAACTAAAATCAGACTCTAAAGCCTAATTAGAAAACTGAGCAGCTTCCTTCCTATCCCTGCACATGGTAGGGAAAGTAGTTTCAATGAAATTAAGTAACTTGGCTTAGGTTCTACAAATAAAGAAATAAATACAATCAGTGGCAAATGTGGATTTAAATCTGACTCCTGGCCCAAGCAGTAACTATCACATTTAAAATGCAGCRCAGGTTCTCATCTGGATTCTTAGTTACTGGTTCTGCCATCCCAAGATGAGACAAAATGAGGTTTCGTCTTGTATAGTAGGTGGCAGTTTGAAGCATTAACTGCTGTGGAAGAAGATTTGAAAGGCAATTTCCCTTCTCAATTTTCTCTTAAGTCATTAAAATTCATCTTCGGTTCTTGAAACATCCARATTTCTGTTCTGCTTAGGTATCTGGATTGGAGATCTTACGATTGTTCACTGCACTGAATATCCCTTAAATTTATGGCAAACCGTTTGACACCATTTTACAAATCGTCCCTGATTCTACAGATTTATCTTTAGAAGTTTAATTTTTTCCCCTGCCAAATCGACGCTAATCTCACTATGAACTGAGTTTAAAACTACTTAAACCTGAAGCTGCTTCTTTGCTTTTTACTTATTAGTGTTTTGCACTGCTAAGGCACTTCCTTGTTACTTGTCTTCAGGTTGGACATATTCTGACTCCTTAATCCCTTAATATATTGTTCTGCGGTACTAATCACTCTGTCATCAGTAAAGTGAATGGAGTGCGGAACTGGAGAGTACTGTTTACTCATCTGTGCCTTAAAAGCACCTGTTTGGGAAATGAAGAGACTCAAAGTTTGTCTTAGAAGTGCAGAAGAGTATAAAAATAACTTAATAACTGTGCCACCTTATTTGAATTTAAAATAGCTCTCTCTTAATTTGTAAAAGCTCATGGCAGGAGTTGTCAGGCTTTGGGTGTCAGAAGGGTGATGAATTTGTGTGGGAGTGTGGAGGCTATAGGAATACCTAGGACTTTCTGTGCCTCTTTTCTTTAGGAAGCTTGTGGAAGGGGAATAGCCTTTTGTCATACTCGTGTCACATTTCGTTTTAAGACTGATGAGAAAAGAGAGAAATCTGGCTGTCAAGAGCAGCCTGTCTCCTCTTGCTTGTCTTTTTTGTTCCTCCGATCCTCAGCTTCCACTGTACAGAAGAGGCAAAACTCTTAGCTAATCCAAGAAAAAGCATCTGGGAGCCTTTTCTTCTGACCTCTGATGCTAACTGCCCCCGCTCATACCTCTGACTTTTAACTAATGCAGTGATGTGCTCTCAYCTCTTCTTAATATTGGCTCCGTGCCACACTTGTTTTTACTAGTTATCTGTAACTCTACACCCAAGTTAAGTGTGAGCACTCTGTGATGTGTTAATTCACCTGGGATATGGGAGCCGTGTGTGGCTTTTCCGTCTAGACAATTACCCTAATAAATGATAATTTAAAAAAATCTAAGGTTAATCACAACACACTTTTCAATATGCTACAATAATACAAGGAAGTGAAACATGGGTATAGACAGTATTTATTTATATCCTAGCCATGACACTTCTCTGTCCTGGAAGAGACTGTTGGCAACTCTCGCTGTCTGTCAAGGACAGTAGAAAAGTGAGGGTATGAGGAGGTTCATCTTGTTCTCTGAGGTTATATTGTGTTTAAAGGCAGACACTAAAAAAGAAGGTTAAATGAATGGTGAGAACCTCTTCTTTCCTTTATTTTTTTCTTCAGTTGTGCCTGTAATTCTGTGCTGCTCATTAAGTAGCCAAAGGCCTTTTGAAAACTCCTTTCATTCAAGAAAGATGCGAGACAGAGATGCTTGTGAAATAATTATAGAAAATGAGTGTTGATGCATGTTTTGACTCTGCTGCAGAAGTAATTCTGTCTTCTCTAGTTGAAGTAATTACATTTGTTTCTAAATAGAGGAAAAGAAATGGTAATTGTCAAAAAAATGCATAGATCTGACTCCTACGTTTATGTAGTGGCAGATAGAAGGGAATCAAAAAACTAATTATTATATTAGTGTAGTCATTACTGTGCATTATTTGTTGAAGTGAGGTACCGTTATTAAACACGTTGAGTCATGAAAGATTTGTGGGATTTACAGAGTCATTTGCCTCATGGTTACTTTCTTTAGCACTGTGGAGTATAAACATTTTTACAGTAGCTGGGTTAATAATGGACTTAGTGTAGCTCTCCGGAGGGACTCACTAGCCATTAATTACTTGAAAAAAATTTTTTTGCCAGGTAAAGAAGGTTTTCAGTTATTATAAGCTAGAGTCCTCRCTTAGGGAAGGAACTAGACTATAGCTTATATTTCTAAGCCTATGATGTTTCTTCTCAGTTCAGATGGCCAGAGGGGTAAAATTGTGCTAGCAGCTGTAATGATGCATTTGCTACTTTTGGAGTGGGGTGGAACTGCCATGTTTTATGTGGGTCAGGAAACAGCCATGAGACGGCACYGCTGCTCTTACCCCCAGGCGGCAGGGACCTGGAAGCCCTGTCAGTCGATCCCCATTTCACCCTCCATCTTTTCAAAAGGATGAGAAGTACGGTTGCTCACCCTGAGACTAATCTCCCTGAGTTTTTGTGGCAGTATCAAATGATGCGAGAGCTTGCTGCCTTCGGTGAGGACAAGGGTTAAGTGTATGTTAGGGACGAGAATTCAAAAGGGCTGTGTGGGAAAGCCTAGGTTGCGACTAACTGCTCAGGCTTGCTGATGATGGATGCTGTTCGTTTTTCTGTCATGAACGTAGGCCTTGCAAAAAGCACCTGTATTTCTGGTCTGCAAGATAAACTAAATTTCCTAGAAATACAGATGAACCTACAGTGGACTTGCCAGCAGCCCTGGCAAGAGAAACCCTTGCCAGAGAATACTGCTCCTTCTGTATGAAAACAGTAGCACTCTGTCTATCAAAATACAACAGCCAAAGAAAACATGCTATTGTGCATGTCATAGGTAGCACAGCCCYGTGGGAGATCCACGTGTCCTTGCAGTAACCAGCTGGACAGGCAATTACCTGTAAGTAAATGATGGCTGCACGGCAGGAGTAATTTTTCCTGTGCTGGCTTTCCTAAATGTCATTGTGCTTCTGCTGACCAGAGTGCTTAGCCAGGCCTTGATGAGTTCAGAGTTGCTCATGGTTTAATGGGCTGGACACTGAATTGTCCTTCATGCCTTGCTGTGGTACGTGTTCTTTTTTATTTTACCTTCAATCCTTCCCAGTCTGGGGACGTAGGGAAGAAATCTGTTTTTCTGGCCCCTGCAATTCTGGTGACTGCAGCTACTGAAGATGTGAAGGTGTATGGAGGGGATCAGAACATGTCAAAGTAGCAGTCTTCAATCATATTTATATGAGCACATATTTAACAGGTGCACATCAGTCTGGCATCATGGGCGTCAGTGGACATACACTGGTAATGGACACTTTTTGCGTTTCTGACATCTGTGACAATTATGAAAATTCTGCATCCCCCAGTTGGTCACTGACTGTGGCAAACCTGTCCATGTAAAATCACCTAACAGGTTCCAGGATTAATGTCGTGTGTTTCAGTGTGTTTTCAAAAGAAGACAGTGTTCGGTTGCTAACTGCCCTTTGCATACTGAACTGAGCAGCAAAGCAAGCAACAAACTTCTCTGTTCCAGACCACTAGCAAGATAACGCATTAGATTTTAAACAAAAATTACATTCTTTGTTGATTTCAGTGACCTTTTATCATCCTTCAGGGTTCAATTCTATTTGCAAGGTGATATTTCTTTCAATTTTTAAGGAAGAACTGTCAAAAGTGATGCAAGAATCCTCCCCTACTTTTTGGAGAGCAGAAGGTCAGAGTCCTAAGAGTTTTGTTTTGGCATAAAATTTTGATGAGTTAACCAAACCACTGTGCAGACTTGCATACAAATCGCCCCTTAGTGAGTCACGAAATAATACTCAATTTCCATTTTTATTTTTTTTCTTGCTTGTGCTGGAAAGCTTTGGAAGACACATGATGCTGTCAAGACTGTCAAAACTTCATATAGTCAATTTCAACTCTAAAATAAAATAAAAAATACAACTCCTGTGTGAATGGGAACAGGGAGAACCTGGCAAACTCTCTGACATCAAGGAATGAGGAGAGTGTTGAGAGATTCCCCCTCTCCAAGATCATGAGCAACATATGTTCAACCTGTTTTTTTTCTTGTTTCTTGGGGAGTAAAAGAAAAAAAAAAAAGGACCATCTTTTTCCCCAAAAAATTTCTATGCTTGTGAAAGAAAACAGTATATGCTGAATTTTTGTGCTAGCATAGTTTTAATGGGGAGGAACGTCTGTAACTGGCTTCAGGTCATAGTGATAACATTGAGCTATGGACTGGCAGGTGTGGGGTCTCATGGAAACCTGTGGGTTACTGGAGCTTCTTGGAAATGCTGTTTTCATGCAGAAATTTAGTCGCCCCAACATCTGCTGGAAGGGCAGCATGGCAGTATGCAAGCAGTCCAAGAGGTTTTTGGAGTGCAGCAGGGATAATTCTAGGTTGCAGGTGCTGGATGAGCCAAAAAGAGGAGATTCTCAGTTGAACCTGCTGCTCATGAACAGTTTGGGACTCTGAAGGTTAGTGGCAGCTTTGGCTGCTGTGACCGTAAGATGATGGTATGTATGGTCCTGAGGGAAGTGAGGCAGGTGAGGGGCTGAATAATAGTTGTAATAAAGAGGACGGATCCAAATCATCTTGGAGATGYGTAGTGAGAGGACCAGAAGAAATGGATCTGTTAAAATTTCAAAGTTGAATGTAACTTTGAAGTTAGCTGTGCTTTGGGTGGGGAGTTGGACCAGATGACTTGCAAATGACTCCTCCAACCTGAATTATTCTATGATTGATTTTATTCCCTATTTGTCATGGTCTTCAGTGGGGTATATCACAGGTTATTGTCTCCTCCTTTAACAGGAATCTTTAATTTACTGTTCCTCTTCTCAGAAAGCTCACTCTTCTAACCAGGAGTCTGAGTTCCCTCATCCTTGATTTTTAATGTTGCAGTGTCAGCTATTAGTGTGTGTTGGAGGGGGGATGATGAGTGAGGAAGCTGCAGACTAAATCAAGGGCCTGACGATTTTTAGTCAAGGGTTGACGAGAACTGGGGAAGAAAACAGGAATTTATGGTCAATCCTGTTAGGGGATTATTGTTCCTMTTTCAGCCTGACCAAAGCCAGTCATTCTCCCAAAGGGGTTATGAATGAGGAGGGCCATAGTGCATGAAGAACTGCTGCAGAGATCTTCATGYAAATATTTTTCTCTACACTGTTCTTCATGAACTTTCACTGTGTGTTTTTAACTCTGAGGGAATGGCATTTTGTGTTAACTCTATTATGCAGGCTTTATAAAATGCCTGAGCTACCAGATGGATCACAGGCTACTGAAGACCAGCTGTATGAGGAGTGCAGTCATTTTACTCAATGGGGAGTTGCATACACTGGACGTTGAAAGACTCCATTTGAGGGAAAAAAAGAGATCTTCAAAGCCAGCATTTTTCAAGTAAATAACTCTTCAGCTTTGATATRCCTCCTTCATGCTGCCTTGTCAGTCTAGAGGAAAGATGTACCTTAAATCAAAGTGGACAACTGAGAATGAAAGCTAGTGAAAGATTACAACAAAAGAAAGGAATCCCTGTCATAAGAAAAAATACAAGACAATGGTTTTATATCCATTGCAGCAAGCATTCATAGGAGTGAATAGCTCATGTACAGTCTGAGCTGAGGTACTTTTGGTGAACTTTCATCGTGTACTTAAAGCTCTGCAGAGTGATGTGAAAAATAATAATGGGGCGGGGGGAAATCCCCAACCACACAGTTTTTCTGTCACCTTGCAGAATTTCATAATGTTCCCTTTATGAAAGAAAAAGCTCTAATGGGCTGATACAYGTTTTGCAGAGCAGGCAGGTACACTGCATAAGCACATGGACCAGGATTCATTAGCSTCACATTTTATAACTGAAATCAAAATGATTAATATTTAGCAGAGCAGTAAGCCACTGACCCTGAGCAGTCCTGTAGAGRCCATCATTACAGACACGCGTGGAGGCGGCAATAGGACGTTACTATAATTGAGAACATTTACCTTCCTTTTAAGGAAGTTTGTTTTGAGCTCCTGGACTTGAATGCACATTTCAAACTAATAATCACTGCTGAAAATGGATTAAGCCAGTTTGGAGTTTAGTCCTCTTTCTCCAAATACTCCAGATTGCTGCTGGTTTGGGGTAGATAGGTGTTTCTAGCTTGAGCATGTTTCCACATCTAACTCAGCAGTACAGCACAGGGGTGCACGTACATTGCTGTAACCTCGAGACAGAATCTGTGATGTTTTAATGCATGTGGCTCTGTGTGGCCCTCAGAGTTGCTGTTTTTTTTTGCTAAAGCCTCAGAATAGAGAGAGCAAAGGGGATTGTCAAGATGAGTCTATCCAAGTACATGGGACCGAAGTGGAGAAACGAATCTGCCCTTATTGTAAGGGCATGAGGTATGTTACAGAGGTGGTAATGAGAGGTACCAGAACAGGATGAACACCAGTCTATCTAAACCTACTGTTGAAACCTTRCAGTGTGTGGAGGACACCTCAGTCTGACCTGTCCTGGGACCACTGCCACGTGCTGTTTCTATCTTTCATTGAACAGAAAAAGGGGCAGAAGGTCTCCTCCTTCCCATTTGCGTGACTTTACTCCTTTGCTTCTGAGTTCCGAATGGTTTRTGGGAGGGGGGTGGCTCAGGTAGAGGACTGAATTGGTGAGAGGCCTGGGAGGACAAGTTTGAAGTGACGGTGGAAATACAGACTTAATTGCTTTGCTTCCCTTCCCTTCATTTTCCCCATCTATAAAAGGAGGATGAGCAACACTTCTCCTGCTTTGCATGGTGGGAATGGATATGCTAAGGTTTTGTTGGTTTGTTTTAGCCACTGCAATTGTAGGGACCATGCCATAGCTGTAGCACTTGCCATCCTGTTGCCTTTGGTACRGTAAATAGTAACTGCATGTTACTACAGGGACCTTGGTGTATTCAGCATTTCCACGGTGTTCTTTCACTGGGCGCTATTTTGGTGTTTGTTCCCTTCCTAATTTGTGTAATATTGTTGCACAAAAGATGTCAGGACAGGCTTATGTGCAAAAAGATTTAGTAGCATCTGTTGCTAATGGCAATGAAAGTTATTTTGGGGGTGGGAAACCACCCCCACCCTCCCGCCAAAAAAAAAAAAAAAAAAAAAGAGAGAGGGGAAAGTGAGAAAGGAAAAGTCTTCTCAGTGGCCAGCTGGGAGGAGAAGCGATGAAATCCTCCCTCTGACTCTTCTGCAGCAAAACGCTCTAATACTTTGATATAGGAACTCTGTACTTTTCATCAGGACCTTGTCAAACTCCCTGTTGGTTGCAGCTGCTTGCGTTAGGGTTCGTTAGGGATTGTGCTGGCTGGAGCACGTTTTGGGCAGGAGGAGATGTTGCCTGCTGAGCTAACGGAAAGCCCTGAGATGCTGTATGTGCATGTCCCACATGCATGTCCCATGYGGGTTTCCCTCACTGGGGCTGGGGGATAGGAACCTTGTAATTATGGATTTTCCACACTATCTGCTTTCCTTGTCAGGAATTCTGTAGGAGAAKGTGGTAGTATGGAAGAGCCCTTCTTCCAGATAAACACCTTCATGACAGGTGAAACTGGATGCTACAGTTCTGAAGCAGAAGAGCACGTGGTACTGTGAAGAGTGGGKTTTGGCTGACCCTCAAAACACTGTTTTGTAGGGAAGGATTGCAACAAGTTTTACCTTTTGTAGGGCGAGGGCCCTGCAACAAAGGGGGACGCTGAAAAATAAAAGCAATAGTATCAGCGCATCCCTTTCCCACTAATGGCCTGCTGTTTATAAACATCCTAGAAAACCATTTTCACAGTGGGGAGAATTGTCAAAGATTTCCAGAGTATTTCATGCTGAATTGCAACAGAACTGTGCTACACAGCCCTCTGAATGTCATAACGGCTCATTTTGTTTTCAATGCAAATGAATTAACAATGGTTTGCCACTTACTATAAATAACGYCCTATTTCCTCCATGTAACTGTGCAGATCCTGCAGAAGATCATGTTTTTGACAGACTGTAGTCCCAACAGAGCTGTTTCTCTAGAGACTCTTTGAACTGGTGGAAATGGTCTGTGCATGGTTTTAAGCATTGAGTATCCGGGAGCATTTCCTGGAGCATCTGGTTTTTGCTTCCTTTTCTTCTGTGGTCTATCCTACTCCWATTAAAAAAACCCCAACAGTCAAGTGACCAAACTGTGTTTGACAGAGATTCAGTTCTGGAAAAATTGAGAGGYTGGAACTTAACCAGTGAGTAAATACCGGATAGAGGCTGGGATTCACCAGCAGATAAAGGAATGGGTGAGGAATGGTACAAGAGAGGACAGCTCCATGAGGGAGAAACAGTAACAGATGCAATATGCTGTATGTAAAAATATGTTTTGTATTAAATATTACTGTTTCTCTATTACTACTTCTTCTATTACTGTGTGTCAGTCCTTCAGTGGATTTACATGAGCATAAACTTGGCRTAAACTGAGTTCTGTCCAAGCCAACGGAGTTCTACTTGAGTCTGGTTTACATGATCAGATCCCATTGAAGTCTGTTGCAAATCTTCAAGGATGGAACTTAGCAAAGTCTGGGGCACTGCATAAATGATTTCAAGATACAGAATATATTATAGGGGATGCTCRAAGTTGTAGATTGAAACTACCATGCTGCAAAGCAGTAGATTGAAACTACCCAGTGTAAGATGTCTTGGGAAATAAACTCTGTCCATGTTGTGCCTCACCAATGACACATGGCTTGTTGAAGCGGACAGGGGAGAAAAAAACCTATTCTATGCTAACACACTCTGCTAGAGGAGCAGCCTGGCTGAGGTACGGGGATAGCAGCAATGCTAGTTAAAAGTGCTTTCATCAAGAGATATTTGCAGGCTCCTGTGTGATCCTTTGAGAGCAATGATTCACTTGTAGCGTAGTCTGCTGTGAACTCTCATTGGGAATCACGTGGAATAACTTGTCCCTGAAATTGCCTTAAGCGCTCCCTAACACTTTAACCTGGATTTGCAGTGCATAAAGGCTTATTTTGAGAGGGATAAATTCGGTGGCAATTTAGATGTATGGCATGACCTGGTATTTTTAAAAATCTGTTGTTCTCAGCCTGTAATGATCTTACACCAAAATATGTTCAGCGCTGCAGCATACTGTGTACAGTGATACACGAAGAAATGCGTAGGTTGTGAAGTGTTTGTAAATGTTTTACTTTAATTTTAGAAAAAAACATGTAGTAGAGAAAATAAAAATAAGGAAAGAGAGGTTGAAGCAGCTACAACAGTCTTTTTTTTTTTTTTAATAGGGAACGGACAAGTTTAAATGTCAAGGCCATAATAGTAATTAAATCAAAATACTTAATTATAATTTTGTATCCAGATTTGCTYTCCATGCCACAAAGCCAAATACAAATTAAATTGCTTACCGCTGAAACGTGGCCAGTCTAAGAGACTAAGACATAGTAGGCATTTTTACTTGAGGAACGTTATATAATGACCAGTAATTTTGGTTAAAATGAGGTGGAAACATCTCTTAAGCTCTCTTTTAGTACGCAAAAAGGCAACATCTTGGTATATCTCGCACAACTGTGTTTTGTATCAGCCAGAATGGCTGGAGACTTACCTCAGAATGCTGGATGTTGCACTGGGGATGAATTTTTGTGGTTAGCTACGTTTACAGAAGCATACAAATGCTTCACTGCCCTGGGCTTTATGGTGTGTGTTTTGAGTAAGAGAGTTTGTCAGCAAACAATGCAGCATATTCCAGGAGAGCAGGGAAAGCAATTATCTTCTCTGGCACCCTCAGTTCAAAAAACAGCAATATTGTGGGGCAGGGAGCTAATTGCTCCATCTGTTGCTTTGGGCCTCGCGGAGGGAGAAGAGGTCTGTCTGCCACATTGYCTAGTGCACGACACACCGAAAGTGAAGGGCAGTCTGTCCAGACAGGCTGGGACTCGGGAGCAGGCATGAGCAGACTCTCGTTGGAAGTTTAAAGTGCAATTTTGCTGTTATTGCATTGGCTTTATTATAACCTTAATGATTTTCAGTACATCATTGTGGTAGCCAGAGTTCTTGTGTGTATTGTCTGTCAGACTGGAATCAATGAGGTTCATTGTTTTCAATCAGAACTTGTGTTGGATGCATTTTTCTGCCTGTTGGTTCAGTATGGTCTTGAACAAAATACAGCTTTCTGTGTGTGCGAACTGCTGTGCAAAAATGCATTCTGGTGTCTGCACAAATTGCCATGGCCCAATATTACATTTGCATTTGCAAAAAAGTCCTAAGTGTACACCAGTTTGTATTGATGGTCTRTATTACTTTGTGTAAAAAATGCGCATTGGCTTTTACATCTTCAAACTCGTCCTGCGGTGTCTTTGTGTCCTYATACATATGTATGATGTTCTGACACATATCAGCATTGCTTTGTAATCTTATGTTTATGAACTGCTTGGGGATTCTGGAATGGCARTTGCAAGATAGTTGTGAATTAAAAATATGGACCGAGCTGTTTATTGGTAAATACTTTTTGTTACTGCTCACACTACAACTTAAAAGGCAAAAAGGCCTTAATGCACCTTTCCCTAGTGCACATGCAGGCAGAGCCTGGAGCTTCAGCTTTCACCCAGTAGATCAGCACTCCACACAAGCCTCTGGCAGCTCATATTATGTGGTTTTAGGTAGCTTAAAATAATAAGAACAAAATTCAAGCCCTAACAGGGAGAATTTCTGATTATTCAGAGTTYGTACCAATGTCAGTTAATAGCTTTTGCTGGTTAGCACCTTCCATTGTTTAAAATGCATGTGAACATCATGCTTCTAGACTACGAGGTGTCCGGGGTAGTGACTGAAAAGTCATGAAAGAGTGGGATTTGTGTCATCTGAGCCACCTTCCATAACAGCACTGCCCTGCATTCTTATTTCTTTCTGGGAGCTTCTTGGTTTAATACAAATTGTAAAACCTAGTTTTATCCTGTTTATAAATGGCTGCTGACAAGGTTTGTCGGTCATTTGCGGAGTAGACAGGAAAGGGAGGGAAATTATTAACACTCAAATATCATTTGCTGTCTGGATGGCTTTAACGGGACATGAATGTGAGCTGTGGTTACACATTTCTGGGTGTGTAACCTGGTCAGGTTCAGCTGAAGATGTATTTACGTAGGTACATCCACAAACTGTGGTGAGATGACAGTGGGGTTTCTTTCTCAAAACAACAATGTCCTTTTGTGGCTATATGTGTAAATATTAGCATTGAACTTGTTAGGGTAGTTTTGTTAGGGAAGGTGGTTRAAGGTGAGATCTCATAAGCCTTATGAATGTGACCAAGAGGTGTGGGAGACAGTTCRTTATTCTGTCTCTCTATGAGGAAAAAGAGCTGATGAAGGCTGAAATAGCAGTTAGTTATTATAGGTACAGTAGTTTTGAAATAACCAGAGGTGGAAGGATTGCACTGCTCCTGACAGTGCTAACTTGTTTTGTGTAGAAAATTGTACTCCTCTGTGTTGTGTCCAATCCAGGTTTAGATTACTAAAATAATGGGGTTGTCACAAGGTGCTGGTACAGCTATGGTTTTTTGTTGCCTTCTGCTTTTGTTGATTATGCATACCCCTAAAACTGGAGTCAGCTCTGCTGATTAGGTCATCAAATATATGAACTCCTTAGCACCAAACTTTGATCTTCGCTGTGTTAGAGATTTAAATGATAAAGCAAGTCTGTGATTTTCTGTTGAGGTGTCAGAAGTAAAAAGCACAAATTTGAAGAGCCCAAGAGGTTACTTAATAGTCTAACATTCTATTTATGATACTTTATTTTGCAATATGCTCTACTTAAATCTCTCTCCTTCTCTAAATACCATCATTGAGCCTTCCACCCAAAGACACAATGATGTGCTTGGTTTGCTCAGACTCGGGCTACTGGAGGTATATGCAGAGAATGCGAAACTGAGGCACCAGCTTGAAGCTTTCTTCCATCTGGCTGGCACAGGAGATCCAAGGGAGCAGCTCCTTCCCAGCTAGTTATGGGATAACAGGACTGGCCGCACCGGGAGCTGCTACTGCAGTTGTTCTTTGCTGTTCCACGACTTCTCAGCCCCTTTGTGGTGGTAGCAGCAGCAATGCAAAGAGTGAAGGTTGCATAGCTCTGTCTTAAAAGTACCACTGTCACAGGCAAAAGCACCTTAATACAAGGAGCCGTTATCACCAGGTCCCATTYGTTATAGCCTTGCCTGTAGCACGTCCTGATATCCCTGGGTATCGGCGGGTGAGGATGCCTGTGTGCAAGACTGAGCCGTTTCCCTGAGCCGCATTCAATGCGCAGCTTGTGAATCGGGCCATGGTGAAAAGGTTAATTTGACTTTATTGACTTCCTGAATTTTTATATTTTGAGGTTGAGAAAAGGATGAGTTACATTTCTTATTTGTAAGGCTAATTTTTAGAATTTATGTGAGTGTGCTTTTAGATGAATACTGCTATTTGCAACTGAAACTTAAAAATACAAAGATCAACACTTTATAGTTGGGGGGGTGGTTCTCAGTTTGAAATTAAAGATAATTGACCTGGCTACAGGAGAAAAATGAATCCAGGTTTGCATTTAAGGCTGATTTTTGAGGAATTGTTAGCTGTAGTAAGTAATATTGATTTGTTTTTGGAGATTCAGAGAGTTCAGAAAGAGCACTTTTCATCTTGTGCCYTGTTTTGCAGTTAGACAAAAGAAAACTGAGAAAGGCATTTTTCTGCTGTTCTCCWTACCCAGGTACATAACTTTGACTAAGCCATCCAACTGAGTGACATGGCTGCAACTTCTTCTTGGCACCTGCAATAGTGGCTGCAGCTTATTCTCTTTAGAAGTTTCGAGCAACCATGTTCCCAAGTGGTGGGGGACTTCTTCCAGGTCAGGGATTTGACTTTGTTTAAAATGTAACAAATRTGTACTGCTTGAAATACTAAATAGCCTGCAAGAAAAATTATTTAAACTAAAAGCAAGCAAACAAAGCCAAAAGTCCCAAACAGTTAAAATATTTTTAAAAACCCAAGTTTGTAGATACTGAAAAAAATATTTCCTACATTTTCCCCTATATGAAATGTGTCATGATCTCCATACTATTTTTGTTTAAAGACCCCTGAGTATGTGTGTACTTACTGGCTGCTACAGCAGGAAGATCAGTGAGGAACAAATTGTTGAGGCTGAATTCTCAGGTACCTTCCAGTAGAGCTGCATCGAAAGGAAGCTGAAGCATCCCAACAAGGTGTGTAGGGCAGAGGAGGATTTTTGCCTACCGTTGCTCATGTGCTTGTTTCGTTGACACCAGTTTCGACAAGAGTCAGAACTGAATCCTCTCATGTCACCTCYACAGATCAGAAGAAAGAAAAATCTGAGGCAAATGACAATCCAAGGTTTGATTTTTGTAACTTAGCATAGAACAAACATGACAAGAACAAGCTTGCTCTCTTTTTAAAAAAGAAGCAAAAAACTTAGGTGCTTGGGTGTTCTGTGAAGATTTATTTCATGTGCAGTAAAACATACAACCTAAGGAAGTAAGGCTTCTTGTAGAGCATGGCTCACTGGAGAAATAAAATAGGCAGACATATGCACAGATAGGCATACGTGTGCATGCATGCATTCACATGGACTTTAATAGTTCATTTTATTTATATATATGAAAGTCAATGACATGTAGTAAATGTGACCTGACACGCTTTAAGTAACTTTGTGAGTTGGTGGTGTTCCATATTCTAAAACTTGAAAGCATTGCTATAAAGAGATTTTGGAATATAGATGATCTTGGCGGAGTGAACCCTGTGTGTCTGATTGGCTCAGAGAATATCGTGAACTAAGTGATAAGAGGAATTGCATAAAGACGAAGTTTCAGTTCCTGCAAGACGTTTGGATAAAATAAAGGTGCAGATAATTTGACATTTATCTATTTTCAATTTTGATTCATTTCTGTAGATGTTCTGTTGATGGAAGTGTATATGTGTAATCTGTGTATCAGCCTGCATGGGAGAACTCATTAATTTACAAAGCTTTCGGGGAAACTTGAGCACCAGGAGAACGGGAGTAGTGCACAGACAGGCGGCTTTAGTGGTGAGCAGATGGGGCTCTTGGCTCTCCTTCYCTCCCACTGTCATGCCCTGCCAGTCTTCATGGGACAAGGACACTTTCCCCCTGTTCTTTGGCACTTTTTAGCACAGCATTTCATGAGTAGCACTTGCCTGCAGTGTTAAAGACCCACATCAAGACCTTTTTTACTTGCTTTACTGTCAAAATKGGTTATTTGAAGTCTGCTTGGACCAGACATTAGATGAAGACTTTCAGATAAAGGTGCTGTATGGAAGCCTCCAAGCATCCTGCGTCAACTGCTTGTTGCGCCTTTCTGAGCTGGGGCAGCAAACCATTGCCCAGGAACAATCAGCAATCGTGGCACTGAAAGGCAAGTTGAAACTTGGTCCGAAGGCATCCTGGCCATTCAGGCCATGTGTTTTTTCTGCGCACAGCAGTTGGTAAGAGCTGTGGAGCAGTTAGGGGGAGGCACTGGAGGAGCAGTCTATGCTGCGAAAGGGCAGGTTACAGTCGGGGAGAAGGGGAAGACAGCATCTTCAGGAACACTCTTTGGTTTGAATTGGATTATTGTCCTCAAGCCCCATTGCCAGTTGGTATCCTGCATGCAGCCAGCAACTTTGACTTTAAGTCCCTGCATGCATATAGCTTAAAGAGTTAGGCCGTATTTGCATCTCAGAGGAAACAGAGCAGAATATAGAAATCCTTTTAACAGCAATATTGTACCTGCTTTGTCATAACCAGACACAGAATAGTAGCTAATCCTCTCTCTTGAAAAGAAAACCCTGAATGATCCAGGATCAGTGACCCTGAATCCGTGGTTGCTCATTGAAGTTCAGGATGGGAATTTAAATGGGAAACAAATACGGTGCTAGATGATATGTAGATTAGGTGAAAGAGGAAGAAGAAAATGGCAGAAGGGATAAATTGAATGTGTCAGTACAGGCAAATGTACAACACCGCAGCATTAATATAGCGCAGTGATGGAGCCATCAGTAAGGGGAATCCACAGAAAAATAAGGCTAGGAAACAGCAGAGGTCTTTTTCACTATTAGACCTATGAACCTTTAGGCTACTCCCTATTAAGGGCATGCAATGAAACATTCCCAGCTGTTTCCAGAGCACATTTTGTGGCAGTGACCACAGCAATATAGTGAAAGCATTGGCTGCACTTTATAGAGGCTTCTGGAAGCGTGAGATACTTGAAAAATACATTGGAGAAATGCTTGAAAACACTTTGGGTCTGCCCTCAGGCCAATACTATAGTGTTGGGCTGCTCACTTCTTTCCTGTATTGTTAATCTTTCCTTTTTTTGTGTACTTGGTTCCATGCCAGTCCTGCAGTATAGAAAATCAAAATGTCATCGGTGACAAGGATGTTTGAAGAGTGAGTCCGTGCTGACAGGGAGCTGGGTGGTAGCCACCCTGGCAGCACCATCCTGTCTCTGTAACGGAAGATCATTATTAAAATAAAATTTAGCAATACATCTTCCTAGTTTCTGAGGGTGGCTGAAGTTGAATGTATTTTGATGAAGAAGTCCAGCTGCATCGCACTGCCTTGTTTTTTTAAAATACTTCATTAAAGTAAGCAGTCATTTAATTGCCCTTGCGGGTCAGTGTTACAGATTGTTTCTTTCCCATCCATCCCTGGAAGTCATTGCTGAGTTCTAAGCAAGGTTTCCCTTTTCATCTGGTGTTGTGTATTAAATTATGCAACCAATTGTGGACTATTTCCATATCTTGTTCTATGTTTCTCCTAGTAGTTGTATTTCAAATTCTACTTAAATGAAAGGGGTACATCAATCATTTTCACAGGAACTGGCGTTGGGTGGGAAAAGGAATTGATGCCAGTTCATTGCTTGACAGTTTCAGCCCTTCCTTGCTGGCCTTGTGGTCCCTCAACAATCCCCGTAAATAATCAAGTTGTTGGTTTTTTTTTTTGGCCAAAGGGTCTTCTGCTTCCTAAATAGATGGGAGTGCTTAGTATGTTTAAATGTTTGGAAATCCAGTGATGTAAAAAATTGGAACTTTTTGAGAGCAGCAATGTGTTCCATTCAAGTAACCACTTGTTTTCCTTTGGCCACAATAATGCTGGTTTAAAACTGTTATTCGTCGTGAAAGATGATAGCTAGCCCCTTGTGATCATAGTATTCATAAAGTACAAAATGTAGGATGACAAATACAATTTCTTAGAGGACCCAAAAAGGATACAATTCAATACATCCTACATGAGAATAACCGAACTGTTCCTGAGCATGCAGTAAAATAACTGGCATACAAAGTTCARTGTCTTTTGTTGAGTCAGCAATGTGTGTTCAACACTTACCGATGGGAGGTAGTGYCTCAAGTCATGTGGTGGAGACATAATGTTCATTCTGAAATGGATAGCTAATTTCACATATTTTTGTAGTGGGTAAAGAAGCTGGAGCTTAACACTARCGTAGTTTCCTATTTGTAAGTAGGCAAGGAATTGAGTGACCTTGAGTAGTTCACCTCATAGTTTAAGCATGCTAAAGATACTGTGGTATACTGAACATCTATACATGTTCAGTGAAACTTTGTGAACTATATCTGAAGAATTTATTGAGGAGGAAAGCAAAGAGGTCCTACAGGAGTTACTTTAAAAAACAGTAGAAATTAATAAAGAATTATGCCTACTCCTAAAGATTTTTAAGACCATCCTATAAAATTCTATAGCAGCAATAAAATTAAGTGTTAAGTTCTATACAATGATACGAAAACACAAGATATAGAATGTAATAGAAAATTAAATATTTGGTGAGGTACTTTCTCATAAGGGATAACTAAATATCGCTAGTCCTGGGAACATACGCAGTTCTAAAGTACAGCAGAAATGTTTCAGCAGCAGAAAATGACAAGGAAAAATGTCCTCTGAATGGTATTTGCACACCAGAAAAGAACCGTTGTCAGAGTGCTCCAGTGTTTCGTGGAGGGAGTGAAGACATCAGTGATACAGAATGTAAAATGAGGAAAGGCCAGGCTCCAGGATTTGTAGTATCAAATAGAGGTGACTTTATTTTTTTTTTTTTTAAATAGCCTCAATAATTTTACCAGTGTTCCTTATTCACTTGCAGAGCAGTGACTAGTATTCCAAATGACTGCGCCCAGGCAGACCTGGGGATATAGTAATTCAAATCGCCAGAAACGCACCGACTGCAGAGGTGGAAAACCACATTGCAAATGCATCATTATTCTTTGTGAAGAATACTGGTTGGTTATTTTCTGAGGGCTACTGGTCACACACTGTACTTGTTCAGGTTCTCAGTTACGTCTATGAGGTTTTATTTTGTCTGTAATTGCATAAAACCCAGAAACTGTGTTATAAACACCATCCAAGTTCATGATCTGTACTATGTTGAAGGAACTGCATTTTCAGTGATCCTTACTGTGAAGATGCCATTCCCTCAAATATTTACCAACAGATGGTTTTGGTTTCTTCAGCTCTTAGTGCAATTATCAAAATCTTCCTACTACTAGTTTGAAAGACTTAATCATCGTTAGGGCATTTAGTACAAAAAGCATTTTTCACATAGCTGACCTTTTTCAGTTCTGCTAATATAAATGCAATTAATGCTCAAGTTTCTTTAGAGGTACAGTATAAAGAAATGTCAGTGGCATGTTATAGCTGATTTGATGCTTTAAAAGAGACATATAAGAAAGGAAGAAATAAAGAGAAGAAAATAGACAATTTCATAGGAAAGTGGGTACTTGTAGAGGTGTCTCTTATCTGTACATGTCATTGTACCATGGTCATACTGATATTTTTGATGTTCTGTTTTGTTTGGATTTCATCATGAATGTGGTAGATGAGATGTATTTTAGTCCAAGATCTCTCAAATCAATTGATCCTATTTTAAAAACTAATTTTTAAAGGTGATGTGTTGAAATATGACAAAGGTGTGCTAGCATAAGGGCTCTCAAATGCCCTTGTGCCATTTACCATATCTTAATAATATCTCACGGTTGCCTCACATCACATTAAAGTCACATAAATAATTTCTTCCTCCACCCTGTCCTTCTCCTATATCAGAAATGAGATTGACATGGTACCTGCAGAACGTGTTTTTTTTCTTGGAAAATGAAAGCAGCAGCATTCAGTGGCCAGCATTTCAAATGGAGCTAGTAGCATGGTTTCAAGTAGTTCTTTTAGATTTAAAATAACTTCTGAACAAAATACAGGTTTTTAACATTTAGGCCAGTACTATGAAGTAGAAAATGGCAAAAGAAAAAAAAAATATCTTATTGTTTGGRCTGTGCATGTAGCTGTAAATGTTTTATAAAGCTATAGCCAGCCAACAAGTAAATATACAGCCTGCCCATTGTGACTAATTAGGAGATATCTGAGCTTTCTACTGACACAGTGCCTTCAAACACAAGGCCTTTGCTATGCTAGCAGCACAGCAAAGAAATATTCCTTATTGACTTGTACTGTTTTATGTTTTTACCTTTRTGCTGTACTGCTGCAGACAATGTTAGATGTCTGTCTGCTCAGAAATCTAATTGAGCTTCCTGATCTAGTATCTAGTTCTAATAACGTTAGAATAGATGAACTAAAATTTTGTTATCACTCTCTATATATTTAAAATTAAACAAACAATAAAAAGTGGGCAGAATATCTGTGTTTTATAGCTGTAGCCTTTGGCAAGAGCAGTGTATGCTTCTATAAATTCTGTTTGATATTGTTGAATCTCTTATGTGACAGCAGTGTTGAAATGAGAGAGTATTACTGCAGAGAATCCAGGCATGAATAACATGCTAGCCTAGTGGTGTTCAGATATGGGAAGGTGGCCACAGCTTTGAAACCCAGGTGTTCACTTTGTTTTCCTTTCTCCTTCCTGGAAGACGGGAAAAATACGTTTGAATGATGGTCATTTACAGCAAGTAACTTGGTTGTTCACACAGCCTTCATTGTCATTTTTTTTTTTTTCTCTACGAATAAATTGCTAGAGGAAAATGTGGCTGGAGAAAATGTTTTTAGATGCCTTTGAAGATGTAAAAACAGCAAATGGAACCTGCAGTGGCATAAACATCAAAGATCAGCCCAAGGAAAATCAAAGGATTTCTYTGAGCATGTCAGCTTGCCCATAAATTGAAATGCTTCAACTGCTATATGTATCCTCCATGCTGGGCATCTTACTATTGATTTTGATGCCACCCAATCATAAAAGTACTTAACAACTGTTTTTCTGTAGAATTCTACACCTCAATTCTAAAACAATAGTTTTGCCAAACTATGCCAAACTTCCTTAAATCCCCCTTTTTTCAAAAGTTCGGGGATACAGCCAGCAACCCTTCTTGCTCAAAACTGAGAAGAACCCATCTGCTATCGTCCCAGAACTGGGAGTGGGTGGTGCTAGCAACCTTTGACTCTAAAATCAGATTGGCTAGTTGAATTATTATTATTGGTCTTAGTACTACAATATTTTGTTATCAAATGTTATATGTCAATATACTTACGTAGAGACTGCATGATATGTAATTAAATAGTTTAGTATTAAATGCATAGTAGTAGCACTTATTAGTTGGCTAATTCTTCTGGGCTCCTAGCTTCTGTTGAGATGTGGGAGGGGAGGAGGTGTGTGCATGGCTCTGCTGAGGGGGGAGGAGGAGAGAGGAGTATCTTACCATGAGTTGGAGGTGGATGTTGTGGGCAGTACAGATTGCCAGTAGCATGGAAAACCACCACTGCCTCCTGCATCCCAGTCTTGTCTTTGTCTCCCGCAGACTTACTCCTGTATCAGGGCAGTCGAGGATTAATATTAATGTCAATAGGACATGCGCATTATATTCTTTTTGTATTATTATGAATATTTTCCTCTCTATGGCTTTTCAGACTGAAAAAAAGAAATTGAGCTCTGTGAGTTTGACCTTATATTGGCCACTACTGCAGTCTCTCTCAAACGGAATCTCTCTGTTTTGGGGACAATGGTCTTGCAGGGGCAAGTGAAAGATCCTTCTCAGTATAATGCGGAAAGAATTCCCTGGTATTGAACCTGAAGTGTTAATAGTGCAGGCGTTTGTTCCTTCAAGGAAGAGTGAAATGCTGTTTTGACACAATTTTATGTAAAGGTTATCTTTGGATGTGTTCTGAACTACTGGGTATTAGAGGAGTTTTTTTGGTGGGTTGTTGGAACAAAAAAAACCAAACGAAAAACAACCAAAAAAAATTGGTGTTTTTTTTTTTTTTTATTTTGTGAGTTAAGGGTATTTAATGCAATAGCCACTTATTGCTATTTATTGCTTATAACACTAGTTCTATTTTGATATGATTCTGTTTCCTAAAAGCAGAGCAGATAAACTAATTTATTGGTTAAACTCCGTTCCTGAAGGTTTTAAACCCGAAAGAGCCTTTATGATCTGTTAGGGACCGGAGAGACTCCAAATGCTTAGTTAGGAGAGCAGCCAAGGGAAACGATTTTCTGGGTATTCACTGAGTTGTAGTCCGGCTGTCTGTCTGTGTCTGAAAGATTTTCATCATTAGAGGACAAACATCTTGAAAACGCTTTAATAAATTCTAAATGCATATAGGTTTGATAGAGGGTCTGTTCTCTTGGTGTAGATCAGCAATTCCTCTCCTTTTCAGGAGGAGGAATTATGAGCTAGTAGGMATTATGAGCTGTATGCCACAGGGACTAAGATTTTACATGTGTGAGTGCTACTRTGGAATGAGGTTCAGACGTCATCAGCTGTAACTACAGCCGTAGCTTCTGCATTATGTTCTGTTTGTCTGCTGGAGGTGCAGAAGGGGACTTGATCAGCACTCCTTCCTGGAAAATAAAGCTCTTCAGCGCTGGTACTACCAGTGTAAGGAAACAGATTTTCCTTTTGGGGTATAACACCGTTTCGCCCGTTAGTGAACAGTAGTAACTATTCTGTATTGGATAACAACTAAATAGCCTTTAGTGGTTGCATGTGCCTTGAGAATTTTGAGGCCAGGAGGAGAGAAGAAAATGAGACATTTCTGAGTGAAGCCTTTGTTTTGCAACYATAATTAGGACATCTTGAGAGGCTCTCAGGTTGATGTGTTTGTCTCGGGCCGTGGCTCTGCTGCACACCAGCCAGCGAACCTTGATGTGAAGCACTGCAGGGTGGTTTTGGCATCTGTACCTCCTGGGCAGGTTGCCCTGGGGACCTGGGAAGTCCTGCTGAACCCCTGCCTTGCACTTAGGAGAATCTCACCCCAAAGCAAGATGTTTGAAAGGAAATCTCAGTTACTTGAGCTTCAGATACTTTCTGTTAAAATTTTTGTTTCTTTTGATAATTTTCAAATTGCTTTAGTCCCTGTGCCTATTGCTCAAGTTTCTGTGCCTCCAGCACCGCATAGACAGTGTCAGGGGAAGTTGTTGATGTTAAACYGATGAAAGAGTGAAAAGAAGAAAAGGAACAGCTTTGACAACTTGACAGTAAAATACCAGTTTAATAGCTGTACCCTGTAAAACTGTGCTGCTGGCTCTAGCATAGTGTCCCTGCCAGCTTGGCCTACAGAAGCAATGCGCAGTGTGATCCACTAGTTTTATTTCTTCTATAAATGAGAAAATTCTTCTTATGTTTCCACACACACACCTTGCCCAGAAGCTACTCAATCCATTTAACACCTCTCCTTTGGCATTAATGGAGTTAGGGAGGTGTGATAAATGGAAAGCATTGTTTGTTTCCTTTCTCCTCTTAGKATCACCCAAGATTGGCCCATTACTTGAGTCCCTTTGTTGGGCATTCATGCGAATGCGAAAAACTTGTTAGATGCTTGATCTAGTTACCTTTCTCACTGCCAGAATTGAAAACCTTATTTCCTTTTCCCTGACTCACCCCAAAAGCTTTTCTCCTGTCCTCTGAGGATTTTATTGCTTTCAAAGGCTGCAAAGTAATATCCTTGACCATGAGGTCAGAAGTATGTGGGAGTACATACAAGTGATTGGTTTGGGAGAAAGAGGAAAGATTGCGTGAGATTGGTTCCTTCTGCCAAGCGAGATTAGTTGGAAATGTCTTTCCAAATGAGCTGGTACATGTTGGAGCGTTGCTGTATGTCCCCCTGCTGCGCCRTGCTACACTTGTTCCATTTAACACGTTTTCCAGTACCTTTCTGAGAATTAGTGAAAAATGTTCTCCTATCAGCTGATGCTCATTTAAGCAGGTTCTTCTTCACATTAATGAACAAAGAAGCTGCCTGCTGGTTTGAAGCTTTTCTGTTGCACGTAGGTCAAGGCAGAACACCAAACTAAGGGGTGCTGTGTCTACAAAGGGACATCTCCAAATGGCTGCAGTGATGGAGAGGATCCTTATTGCTTCCATCCAAGGATTTCTGTAATCCTGCTATGGTGGGGAGTGGAATTCCCTGTCATCAGACTTCGCGTAGGGATCACAACTTACTTTGGTTTCTATGGATATAACCCTTTGTGTGCAGCAAGTCCCTTTAGTTAGGTTTTTCGTGGCCTACTTTTTATCTGTCCTCTTAAACCTGCTTTGATGCAGAGGTCATCCCACTAAAACTAGAGACAAAGGAATATGAGGCCACTTTGAAACACCTTTTGTTTCTGAAGGACAAGGTGCTGTACACTGCTCTTCTCATGTGTTTTATTTTTCCCTAGAAGAACTGTAGCTATATAACAAATCTGGGGAATGTCTATATTTGACATTACAAAATACTTGATTTTTAGAGTTGTTTATTAAAGACAGAAGTGCAGTTTTGAAACTACCAGGATTATTCAGACTATATATGGAGAAGTATCATCATTCAAAATATGTTGCTGAACCAGTGTTGTATGTAATTTTTTTTTCCGCTCCCTGTGGGATAGGAAGCTAATACAATTATCTAGCTGTATGAAGTGAACTTAGGAAAAATCATCTCTTTCTATACAGAGTTTTGATAGAAAAAAAATGCATGCAGTGTTTTGTTCTGGTGTAGGAAATAAGACATAGAAGTGAGAGGTCTTAAAATGAGAGCCTTGAGCCACGGTGGTGGACTTGCACATGGATGCAAAGGAACACAGAACTAAAATTTCTCTCACTACCTCTCAGGAGTCCATAGTGAAGGATTAGAGTGTTTGGTAAGTTCACATTGTGTGTCAGGTTTATGAAGATGTCTCTGAAATGGTTTTGTCCTACAGCAGTGGTACTTTGCTTTCTCACTTTTTACTTTATACAATTGTATGTGCTTTGCTGAGTGGTCACTGGCATGCTAAATTTAAGTCCGCTGTAATAGACTTAGTCACAGTGAAGTGGAAGGAGCTTCTGACTCTGCTCTTGAGAGACAGGGATGTGAGTATCCACCAGAGATGGGTGATAGCAGGAGGTGACAATGAGACCCTATGAGTACCCAAGCTGTGGTTGGAACTGAAGCTGTGACAATACTTGCATTAGAAAATGATGATTTAATTATAAATGGCATGATAGATTGATGTGATTTTAAAAGGCTCTTGGTAGTGATTAGCTTAAGTTGTTGGTACAACATGAACGCCATGAATAAAATCTTAGGTAGCATGCAGTACTAAGGAAGCATTGACTTTTTTTTAATGACATACATCCGTAAAGTCCTAATAACTGCCATTCTAATCTGACTTCACAGGCATTCGGTGTCTYCAAGTCTTATGGTTGATTAAAACTTCTCTATAGCTTCATGTGCAAGGGTATATTCTGCATTTTTGTGCCTATATGGATGGGAAAAGTTGATGTCAGAGTTCATAAACGTTAATTTTATGCCTCATGGCCTGACAAATTTGGAGAATGTGTTCATTTAAGGGGGAGGGGGGAACTTTATTGCCTGTTGTTCTGTTGTTTGTGATATAGTCAGCAGCCTCTGTAGAGGAGCGGTCTTTATATGAGATAGTAGCTGGGCTGCTTCTGAAGTGGGCAAAAATAGCAGGACCCAGTAGACACTTTTTTCGGTTTTTTGAACATTCATGCATTTTCTCTCTGACCTGGAGGAGGTTGTTTATTGCMAGTTCCTCTTTTTATTCTCCTCTTTCTTGAAGGGCCTGGAATGTGCTTTTACAAATGAAACTTTATTATCTATATAGAAAGTGCCTATCCCTATTAACGCTCACAACAACACTAAATCTAATTCAGGTACTTCTTGGGGAAAAAAGTTTGTTCAAGTACTGTTTCAAAGAATGCCCACTGGGTCAAAACCAACGGATCACACATCCTAAACCAATGCAAGGATTACATGTATAATTGCTGAAAGATCAAACTCACTGTCCTGTATGGCAAAGTAAATCATCTCAATTGTTCAAAGAGTTCCTTTTTTATCCCCTGTGCTGACTGCAGGGCTTTGAAGAAAAATCTCTTTTAAAAAGTGTTTCCCAAGATTACATTTTTTTCACTGTTGTGTGTTAAAAAATGTGCGTATTGTGTGTTTTGGGAAGAGTGGGGTAGAGTTAGGAAGGAGGCTGGTATTTTAGATGCAAAACTCATATTACATGTGATTCAAGGGGTGCCATAGTTGAACCTCATGTCTCAAAGATCTTGAGCTTATACCTGTGTCACTGGAAAACATATAGAAACTCAACTATCTGAGAGAGTCCAGGGCTGGTAGAGTGCACTAAAGTTCAGTGGTTTTTCTGCCGTGCCTTCACGCAGATTCTGTCATCTACTTTTGCCGTTAGTCTGCAGTATTGGATGCTCAGAAATACATGTGGTGCTTCCACTTTAGGCAGAGATAATACATTTGGTTTTAGGGACTGTTTCCAACTTCTGATGTAAGTTCGGAAGCTGTTTAATGTAAAATGCTGGTGGTCACACAATAAAATAGTACTATTTTTCTTTCCAACACAAATGTGATAGCTCTTGATGTAATTGGCCAAAAAAAACCCCAAAAATAACAACAAAAAAAAAAAACCCACAAAAACAAAACAAACAAAAAACCCCACAAAAACCCAAAACAAACAACCAAACAACCAACCCCCCCCCCCAAAAAAAAAAAAACRATTTCCCCACACAAAGAGAAAATGGGAATCTACAGATGTCACAGTACCTGGTTTGAGGTGAAAGTTATTGCCTCCAGAGTAACAGCCTCATTTGCAGCTCTGTAGTTCAACTTACCGTAAACTTTGAAGAGAAAATGGCTTTTGCTTCTGCAATAAGAAGAGTGGGCCCTGAAATASTGAGGGAAGAGAAGAAAGGTGTTAAAATGTTCTTCTATGCTTTAGGCAGTTCAGTTCTGTGTAAATTTGGAAGCTTGAAGTGTAGGTAGGGAAGATTATCCTTTCTAATAACCTCCAGCTGGCTGCATGATTGGTGGATGGGCTGCAAGAAATCACCTGCAAACGTACAGATGGGAACASGAGAGAAAGGTCTGTGAGGAGTGACCTGTTGGGCATCCTCAGATGACCTATTGGGCGGTGGTTGCATCAGATTATGCGTAACGTGGAACTGCCCCATGTACGCTAGTAGAGAAGTGGTAACTTGAACAAGAGGAAGATTGTCTTTTCCTGTGTAGCTTGTACCTGTAGTAGTTATAGGGGCATGGAAAGAGAAGAGGGGACAGTACAGAACAGCTGCATTAATGTTGGGGTAGATCAATAGCATCCTTCACTGGTTAGGTAAACCCACCATGCTTTATCTCCTCTTTCCTTAAAGTGCTCCTGCTTGGTCTAGCATGTGAAAATGTGGCTTGCAGTTGTTTCTCCTCRCACAGCACTGTAGGATATTGGGGTTTTTTCCTTCCAAATTTATCAGCTTACCATATTTTTGAGCAATAAAACATTTCTGTCTCTCTTTTAGTTACAGACTCACTGCTCCTTTTTCACTAAATATATCCTGAATCTTGCAAATATGCCGAAGTGGATCATCAGTATTTTAGCCACCACAGACTAGAGAAGGCTGAAGCTCTACTGTTCTTGATGCTTGCCTGATATTCTAGAAAAACAACAGCCCCTTCTGACGCATTCAGTGTTGTGGGACTGCCTTGCTCTGTCTTTGGTTAAATATGTTAATGAGATATTAACTAAATGCAAATYTTATTTCTGTGCTATGTTATCTGGGCAGACGTGTCCTTGGAATATGTTCATTGTTCATACCTTAAAGTTTAAAATGATCAAACTGAACTCTTGTTCAGGAGAGGGAGCTATTAACTAGGAAGGAAGAAAATAAGCACAGTGAAAAGCCCCAAAAGCAAAGAACTCAGCACCCAATGGCTGCATTTCTGGCTGTGTGTATTTTATTGCAGGTTTCTTACAGMAAACTCCTTGAGCTCTTCCAGCAGATTTCCTCTCGCCTGCCTAGATACACGACTTGTGTAATAGTTGAAGCAAATCCTGAAAAGATAGCATTGCTCACTCGTAGACCAGTCTTTGAAGTGTAATATGAAAATACTCCTCCTATGAAAAACCAGAACAATACAAAATTACAAAAAATTGAATAACTATTCCCTCAAGGTTTTCTCCATATCACTGTTACTGTCAGCTGTTGCTTCTAGGCAAACTTCAGGTGCTGAAGTCATTGTTTAAGAGGCTGTGAAAGTCTTGCAGTACAATGTGTCTTGGTTTGAATCTGTTTGGAATATGCTGGAAGAGAAACTCTGTCYCTGTCATCACCCTTTTTACCTAATAAAAAAAATGTTGTCTGTTGTCCTAGCAGCAGGTCTGTGTGAACAGCTACTAGATATCTGCATGCTAACCTTGATTATTCCGTCCTCTGACAATTTTTTTGTTTGGTTGGTTTGGTTTGTTTTTTTTTCCTGTGTGACATGAAGCTGTTGAGCAGGGTTCCCCTTAACATAGTTATATCTTGACTGTAATAAGACTTTTAATAAGAYTTCAACTGAAGAACAAAATCCAGTTTTGGACACTGCAAAGTTAGACATGGAAAGCAACAGAAAGAGCCCAAAGGAAAGCAATAAGAACAATCAGGGGTCTGGAAGGCAATATTTAATCATTAGAACAGTTTTGTGTGGATGACAGCACATAAAGAACATCATATTCTTCAAGAGCATAACAGGGAAGAAGAGAGTAATCTCCTCCACCTATCTGTAGTGGACAGGAATAGAAGTAATTGGGTTAAATAGCAGCAAGAAAGATTCAGTTTAGGCTTTAAGAAAAACTTTTTAATGTTAGGGCTACTGAAGCACTGGACTGTGCGAGGAGGTTGTGCAGATGTCACACCACTGAAGAAGAATTTAGCCAGTCACCTGTCAGGAATGACATAGATAAAGATAATTATGGTGTATATAATGTATCAAGGTTCTTTCCATCTTGTTTTTCTGTATGTCTTCTCACACTGTGCCAGATAGGTAATTGCTGCCTGCCGATTAATGAAATGATAGTACTTTTGCAAAGTGGGTAGTTTTATAGATGCCGATAAACCCTAGGAGGGAGGGGCTTGGGAGGGCACGCCTCTCCTGTTTGGAGCTGAGGTACAGACCCAYATCTTCCTGCTCAGGTCACAACTTGATAAATGACGTCCTTCAGCATAACCAAGGTGAGTTCAGTGGGGCCGGCAGTTTAGAGGAAGGGATTTCCTTCTTGCACCCAAAGAGATTTGGATTCAGCCCGCCGGGTGAGGTTGTGATAACCTTGCTTTGGATATGAGATGACTTCACAGAAAAGCTGGTTAAGGAGGGTCCTTCAATTTGACCCGACATTAATACATGAAGGCCAAAGCTTGATATATAACTTCTGCTTCAAGATCCATTTGGCAAAATTTAAAACTATGCTCCAAAGTATAATTTAATATCATGCAAGAATGAAACAACAACAACAAAAAAGATAAATTATATTCTTTAGCTAAGCGAACTTCTTTGGTAGTAATGCTTAGAGATGTGTGTGCTTATAATTAAATGCCTAATTAAATATGAGCATCTCACCCTGATAATTAAGCAATAAAGACACATCAGGCAATGCATTTCTGGGTGATTACAACCTGCCTTGGGTGGTACTATAAGGCATGAAGCCAAAGATTAAGTGGCTTAAACCACCTGAGAAATTCATTAATACCTAAAAATTTGCTGCCTAGAGTATTTTGTTGCCATTGAGAACTAGACTTGTACATAAACCCARGGAAAACGGGCCATTTTGAAGGAATTTTACACAATGTGGCTAAGGTGTGGCTGAGAGCTTTAGGGTTCTTGCAACAGTAGGTATATCAAGTGCTATCAGAGGATCATTTCAGGCTTTATTGTACTAATTTAGGAAGATAATCTAAAGGG
This sequence comes from Oceanodroma leucorhoa, assembly GCA_030449065.1. NCBI lineage: Eukaryota > Metazoa > Chordata > Aves > Procellariiformes > Oceanodroma > Oceanodroma leucorhoa. The sequence goes on along the minus strand of JASVER010000123.1, from coordinate 555,584 downwards.
ACAGTGCTGGTTTTAAGGGTCTCAGATGGYTGTAGAATAAAGCATTAGCATGATACCGAAAAAAAATAATGATTTTTTCTCCCCTTCATCTTGTTCCTGTTGATCCTTTCTTGTACTTTCCTTCACATTTTTTCAAAAATCAATGAATTATGTATATGTTCCACCTAATAATACKCTCCTTATATGTAATAACAAAATATAGGTAAATTGAATATGCATCTTACTTGCAATTTTTGTCTTTAACTCTGTAAGACTTCTCTTAATATATTCTAAGTCACTGGATAGCCCCTGTGACTTCACCGAGCTGTGTACGCATGTGAGTGCGTTTAACCTTAACTGGACTCTCTGGGTACCACTTTGAGATAAACGTTAGGCAATAAAGCATACTGTGGTTGGTATTAAGCAGAGAAGATGCTGAATGTTCAATAGCTTCGTGATTCTATGTGTTTGCTTCATAAAAGAACCGACATCAKTCTTTTGTCTTGCATCCAGCTTTCCACCAGAGCTCTAATGTTAATGGAGTTAATCTGGATTTACAGGCATGGAGGAAACCTGAAAAAAATCAAGCCATTGTTGTATATTTTGACAAATCAAACCATTATACATTTTGATGTTTTTTTCCCTTTTGATTCATTCAAGATTTATGTTCTTAATTTCCCTCTGCTCCCATGCACATCCCCAGAATGTTTCTCTAAAATTTTGTTTTCTGATTAYTCCAATGTAACGCATTCCTAGACTAGCACAAATACCCATGTACAATTTTGTGTTCGTGGGGACTTGATGAGAGCTATACAGACGGTAGTTTTGCCTGTCATCGAAGATGTGATGCCTGTCTGTTTATTTTTGGTTGGATGCAATATAATTGCTCTTCCGGTTGACATTGATAAATGGTGTTGACTGGAGTGTGTTCTTCTGATTGCTTCGATGAATGGCGTGTACCATGCGCTGATTTTTGACTGTGAAACAAACATCTCATCGGAAGAAAGTAGATTATTAACTTCTTCCAATGACATGAGAATTAGACAGTATAAAAATGGGAATAAACAAGGGTCTCATACTCCTTGGTGTTTAGTGAGGATGAAGTTTCATAAAGTTCTTAGTAAGATCAACAGGAAACAAGCTCAATTAATGCTCCCAGGATAGGATGCATACTTGTTTTTTTATGCTAAATATTAGTGAAAGAAATGAAGCTAAGATACTATGTACAATACCACAAGAACTGTTGAGTTGAATCAAATTTATTCAGAATCCTACATTTCACTTTTTTTTTTTTTTTTTTTTTTAATGCAAAACTGGCATATCTCAGCACAGATGTAATTGCTGTTTCAGAATTAGAACTGAGATTTGGGAGGAACTAAATGTCTTTGGTTACATTCTGGCCCAAGTTCTGCTTCATTTGAATAAACAAAGTTTGGAAGGGTTTTTGGGTAAGTGATTGAAAGGGAGAGATTAGAATTTCCTTACCATTTCCAAAAAGAAGTATCTTCCAAGCTCTCCCTGTTTCCGCCTRCAGTGTTTGAAACATCTCACCCTTTCTCTTGTGGCTCTGCAAATGTTCTGCCTAGCACTCATCTCTCTGTGTTTGATTTCTAAGTTTATTTCCTAATGATTTATTTGTGACATTTTTCTATGCTTACTCATATTCCTAAAATAATGCCTAATTTTGTGTGCTAAAATTTGTCTTCAAATAGCTTTTTTCAGAGTATTTTGTGATACGGAGTTCAAAATGAGGGCAAAAAGAGTAAATGTAAATGCCTGTTTCCTAACATGAATGGAGTACGTGCTAGCTTCCTTTGTCTTTTTTTCCCAGAAATCTTCCTCACASACACATTTCCTGTGTGCAGAAATTTCCTGAAAAGACGGCAAAAATGCTGCTTGATAAGAACTGAGTTTTCCATTGCTCGCTTAACCTCACTTAAAATTGTTTTCTGACTTTTCCTAAGAAAGATGATTTCATTTGTTGCATTCATTTTACTTTGCAGGCYGAGCACTGATATAACTAAAATGTTGGTAATCAGCAAGAGTGTATTTTTTGCCAGCTGATTTTTTTTCTTGTCTTTCTTGTGCCACTTGCATTTAGAATGTTTTTTCACATTTACTCATGTAATATTCCAGATGTGACTTCTGGACCTACCAAACTTATGAGTTAGGAGGCTTATCTAATGTTCTGGTTCAAAGCATGAAGAGAGGTGGAGGAGAGAGACTATATTCCTGAACACGTTATAATAATCAGTCGTTATCTTTGAGAAGCTGAAAAACTGGAAGGATTTGAAATAATAGCACTCAAAATGCTCAGGGAAATAGAAGGAGATATTGTGGGCTGTAAGGAGGTTATTAGATATACATGTTGTGCCTTTATTGGGCAACATCTGGGAAAAAAGAAAAAAAATAGTATATAATTTAGGTATTTGTAAACACTTAGGGGGAAGAAGAATGTAGGATGATACCAAGAATATAGCTATGAGTAGCTAAATGGAAATTAAGAAAGAAAAAAGCAAACTAATTCTATTAAACCTCAGTCTTGGGAAATGTATTAGAATTAGTAGCCTCTTTGCCTGGGGCATTTAAGCTTAGAATGGAAATTGCCGTGCCAGATCATTTCCTACAGTATGCTTTACCAAAGGCAGAGGAGATTATCTTAATGATCTGTGGTCCTGAGGCATTTCTAAGTTAAACTTCTTTGTTCATGTAAATGTAATGCTTTGAAAAAGACGRATATTTATATTTTTCTGTCACCTTTTCTGCTATTTGTTGATGTCCAAGACCCAATAGCAATATGAGTATTTGTGTTGGCAAGTTAGAAGGATATCACATCAAAACTTGTTCCTTTAGGAATAATGATTGTGCTTCTGAACCCCTTACATGGAAATGTGATGGATGCGGCATACAATTTGAGCAATGCGTGATGACAAGTGCCTTTGCTCGTTGTGTAGGTGTACCACACACTTGAGCTTGTTCAGTTTAGAGCAGTTTTTGAGTTAAAAGTCTTTGGGTAACACGTGGCCAAAAAAAAAATTCTATGTAAAAGTATATGTGTTGTAACGTGGTTTGAGAACTTCGATCATGATGTCATTGATCTCGTTGGTATCTTTTCCAAGAATTTCCATCTTTAGTCTTATCCCTTCAGGTACTATCTATGCTATTGATCACACACTGAAGGTCAATCACAGGTCAGTAGCTACCAATTTACAAATGTCCTTTCAGTCCCCAGAACTCCTGAAACTGCTAGTGAGCAAATCTGAGTGCCTTTAGCTTGATTGCAACAGAGAAATAGCCAAGGGATTGTCCAGGGACCATGAGAAAGCAGCCATGTCAGAGTGCCAGTGAACCCTTCCTTACACTGCTGCTTGCGTGCACTCTTTGRTGAAATATTTTGAATGTGTTGCTTCCTAATCCTGAGGTTTTTTTGTTCTTTGGTCATGTTTCTGATGTAATGATCTTGGTACTGTCTGCGTAGTGCACATCTGGGCTACAGAGTTTTCTATTACCTTGGGAGAAGAGCGAGAACTTGAGATCCATTTCTTGTTTTAGTTGCTCTATGTATTCCAGCACACGCCTCTTCTSTATTGTTTAGTCTGTAGCATAATGTGCATACGAGTTCCTATAATTTGAGTGCAAAGTACCTTGTGAAAGTAGATAGAAATAAATGTGTTCAGTTTGCATTCAAATGCAAAAGGAAACTATTCAAGACAAATACCATGCTACAAATTGCATACAAGCAAACCCATGCATTCCTGTTTAGTAAGGGAGATTTCAGTGCTTTTGTAACACTGCCTGCCATAGCAGGGCAATTACGCAGCAACTAACCACCCACCCCTGAGTCCTCGTTCTGTGAGCCTAAGCATGTAATTGAAAAAGCCATAAGTACAGTGAAGAGCCACCTGTTTCCTCTTAGGATTATATAAGGATGTAGATATCTCACTTCAGAAAAATCTTAAGAACACCACGCAAGTATTTGCTGATTCACGAACACGAACAATTTATCTCCAAGGTTACCTACTCGGTGCAGCAGTCATCCTAAAACACAATGTAAAACATTTTGTAAGCAGCATGGAAACCTCAGAAGCTGGACAGTGGCTCTCACGTCGGAGCGTATGCTGTGCTCCGTCTCATGCACAGGCATTTCCTTCCTCAGGTTTTCCTGCCCTGCTCTTCCTTATTGCATATGAAAATCTATAAAGGTTGAAGACACTTTAAGGGCACATTCAAATCTGAAGAGCARTCAATGGGGGCTGCTGGAGACAATCAACTTTCATTTCTTCTTGATCAGGCTGAAACAAAATGGTTGCCCTCTGAACTAGGGGCAAAGTGTGTCCTCAATGTCAGCTACTGAAAACATGAAGAAAGCAGCTATTTTGAAAGGAGTTTGTCTGAAGACTGTTTTATGTCCCAGGTTTGTGCTAAAGGGCAAAYTTGTATTTTTGACAAATGGGACCATTATACTTTTTGAATAACACGTCTGAGAAGTGAAAAAGCTTCCCATTCTATTATAACCATTTGAGATTTTAAATAGGTCAATATAAACACACCAACGTCTATGATTATCTGCTGACAAAAGCTTTGCCTGTTTGGACAAAGTAACATCTGAATATGAAGTTCAGACCTTCCTATTGAAAACAATGAAAACAAACTAACTAAAAGTTTGCTAAAAATTCAAAGGCAGCAAAAAGCAATATGGAAATGCTAAACAAAAAGACTACCGATATATTAATATAAGGAACATTATGGCTTGTCTTAATCTCAGAATTCGGTGGCAAATACAGACGTTTTCAGGAGTCGCAAGAGGAGGCTGCTCCACCAGGGCCGAGGAGCCGGGAGCCGAGGGAGATGTCCGTGCCGGCGCAGGCCGTGCCCTCTCCGACAGAGGCACAGCCCCACGGCACCGGGATGAGCCAAGCCGAGCGTATCTGGTGACGGTAATCAGGGTCAGGCGACGGTCCAGATTGCCATCCGTAGCGGTGAGGCAGGCTGAGGTCAAGCCAGAAAGGCAAGTTGGCAAGAAAGGGTTGGGGCAGTGGGGCACAGGCATAGCTGCTACGTAGGGCAAGCACGGACCAAGGGAAAAGGCATGAACTCGGATGCGGATCCAAGGTCACAGCTACTACCCGCTGAGGGCTGGCCCTGGGCAGCTGAACTCCAGCAAAGCACTGGCAGAAATTAAGCAGCACCTTCACTTCCCATGCGGAATTTCATTCATAAAAATAGCCTTTTGAGGACTGATACACAACAGAAAGAAGCTCCAAATACCAGCGTCTGTTAATGTTTATGGTTCTTGTCTACATAGAGGGCTTCTGCTGCCTTTCATCAGCATGACATGCTCATCACAGAAAACTTTTATTCCCATTTGATTGCTGTTGCAGTTTTGGACTAGGAAAAGAAAAGCACACTATCACTAGTGAATGAGAGTTTTTTCCCCTTTGTCTCTGGTTACTATAGATGGATCTCTGTGAGCGTTGATACTCAAGTGACAAATTCAATACACGGGTCAGACTTGTTCTGTCATTTCATGCTCCCGAACACAGCTTTTTGTGGCATAAGTTCTTCCTCAGTGGTGGCTCCTTTATAGGGGCCACTTTATTCCTGCTGTTGCTGTGTAATGTCTAATTTTAGTAACATTCACGAGCTGACCCTAGAGCCTTTATTGCTAAAATTGGAGTTACTCCAGTAGCTGAGGCAGGATCCTCAGCTCTTGCATGGTTCAGGGCCTGGAAGGGGAGTAGATCCCCACAGATGACCAGTGTATATTCCTACTGCTTYTGTTTGAGCAGCAGGATTTTCCCAAATTGTCTGACCTTTTACAAGAATTTTAGATGAAACAGAAATATCATCAAGTTACAGCAGTGTTGGTGTCAGGGTAAGTTGGAAGCTTCCAAGCGTGACGCAGAATGGCTGTGTCTAGTACAATGATTTTGGACTCCTTCATCCATGTATTTATTGTATCAAAGGGCCAAGCCTTTTTTCCTCCTCAGCCTGAGGAATATTTTTTTCCTACTGGATATAGGTAGAAATTGAAATCTGAGGCCATTTAAGTTTTCCCCGTTCGCATGTCATGCTCACTTAGGGCTGCTGATGGATAGCAGACTTAAGATATTTTAGTATTTTCCAGTACTATATTTAAAAATTCTAGAGGAAAAAAACAGGAAGAGGATTTTTACCTTACTTCCTATTCCAAGAATGAAATTTGTTCTTCAGAGCATCTGAAGCATGCAGCCTCCATCTATGTCTCCTTACATACAGTGCTGTACAACTAATTTGGTGTGTTCTTTTTTATTTCTTTTGAAGCATTAGGCACAAAACGAGAGGAAAAAAAGGTAGTTACGGACTTTTTTATCAAATATGTTAGATCTTGCATGCCTCTATTCGAAGCACAGACATCAAGTTTCTTAGTTCCTTTTGCAACAGACTCAGTGTGTTATAGGCAAAAATAGACAGGCCTGCCTTTTTCAGAGTACAGTTATAGTCTGATCCCAATTACAGCAGTTATCTTCCCAGGAAAACTCTTATTGTATTAACATATTGATGTAGATTTGATCCATTTTCTCTCTGAAGCCTGTGGATCTTTATGCATATATAATGATTACTTGCATCAGAAAATCCATACCATTCCTGAATCAGGCCTCAACTGCTGAGCAATGCATTTGATCTGCTTCACAATCAAGTTATTCATTATTGATGTATTTAGTTTTGGAACTGGCATCTCAGAAGCCTGCCGCTTTCAAACTTAATTCAGGATATACCGTTCCTTCTTCTTCCCAGGTTCTAAGATGGCGACAGATGCCCACGCACTGCCAGCAGAACAACCTTCCAGTGTGCCGTCGTTTCAGACTGAGCAGTYGGGGGCAAGCTCCATTTCTCAGCTTCCCACCCTTCCCGATTAGCAGACCGGGATYAAGTGACAAGGCTGGCTTTTAATCACAATGAAGTGTAAGATTGGAAATGCCAAAAATGTATTCTTACGTAAAGGCTGGTATTTCAGATGATGAGCTAAGTAAGACTGATTTATGGTTATTTCTACCTGGGTATTAATTTCTGCTTATAATAGAAGTACCAGCCATGTGCTGTCCACTGCTGCTGAATGCAGCTTTATTTCACGTCTCAAAGCCATCTCCTAGGAAGTTGGATTTGTCACATCTTGGATAGGMGGATTATCTTCACAAGAATGTTAACCCTGTAGCTGAAAATTTCTGGTTCTTCTTTCTTCATGCATTACTTATTTTCTGGCTGATGGACTGTACATTTACAGTATACTATGCATTTTTTTTTCTCTTTGATACTATTGTGCTGTTTGTGGAGATGTGCTCAAGTTAGTTTTAAACTACCTGTTGGAAGCATATCCCAACATTCARCAGGATTCAGTAGGAGAAAACAGACCCACATTTAATGAATTTATTCAGTGGCATTTCAGCTTATATGGAGTTTCAGTGGCTGCACKACTAAGGATGCGCATTCCATGCATTTTAAAGCTAGGCTGGTATGAGTAAGTAGGTAAGCATACTTGAGAGGTGATGAGCATGTTGCTTTGCATCCTTATTCCTGGAGATTAAAATCTCCTTCCTCTAGGAAGRAGCAGAAATCTTATTAGGAAAGGTTCCTTCCTATCAGATGTGTGTATGCTTTGACAGCGCARTACATGATGTGAGGAAATTCTTTCTTGCTTTGTAGTTTCTCCAAATTATCACCAAAGACTGTTGCAATGTTARGACTTCCTTTTCATGCCACTTTGCTTTAGATATAAATGGATTAAGCAATAACATTAATTAAGATGTTTTATGCAGGGGCATGTAAAAGAGGATTTCACACATAACAGCAATATTTCTTGTATCTCATCTGGCACAATGACCTCTTCTGTTTGCAGGGTTGGAGGTTTATATTTTGGCACTAGGAAGTTCCTAGTTTTATTAAGCTGAGGCCTATAGCCCCTAACGTTGATAGTTTTAAGGAATTCATCTAGATGGTGGATCCTGCACAGTGAAGAGGTTATTGCTTTGCATTCTGTTCTCAAGCTAACACCCTGGGAGTCGTAGCTKGGTGCATTGCCTCTAAGTGTCTGTAAGTGGATACGTTATTCAAACTGACTCTGATGAATTTATTCCAATCAACTGCAAGTCTTGTTGCAGTAATACATTTGACAAAAATTGAAGTTGCAAATTTGAACTGCTATGAGTTGGTATAGAAATCTCCTTATACACTCTGTGTATAGTAACATTCACTTTTCTTTTGGTGTACTTCTGTAGCAGTTGCTGTGGAAGTATATAAAGAAATTAGTACAGTATGGGTAATCTATAACTTAAAAACTGTTCTCAGGATTTTTTTAGTCTCTTTCATTAACCCATATGTGACCAGTTGGCTTCCCATTAAACACGCTGCTGGAATCACCTKTACCACACCCAGGCAGTGTAGTCATTGGTACAAAGTGTAGTATGAGAGTAAGAAACATTCAAAATCATGTCCAGCAAAACTGAAGTGATGATACAGTGATTTTCTTTTTGTGTTTATGTATGTGATATTTCAGTTTTGAATTTGAGTCCAGATGCAAATATATTCCATCTTCATCTTAATACACATTTTCTTAAATTGATAATCACATCATAGTTACTGCGTGTGAAAGTAGCACCTTTTTTTTTTCCCCCGATAGTTGCTGCCTGGCACAGTTACTTAATGAAACTCAGCCTGAGCCTCTTCTGTGTCAGTATAATGGCAAAAGTAATCTTCTGAGCAAAATATATAAATTTTGGTTCCCATTGAAAAATTAGTGTCTTAGGTCTGATGGTTTCCTCCTTGGTATGTATGGGGATGGGAGCCTCCATGTGTTACTTTTGAGTTTTGCAGTGGCTTTCACCCAGCATTATCACAAATCACTGCAAACATAAAAAATGCAGCATTCTAGTGTGGAACAAGAAGTTGGAAAAAATTCATCAGAACTTAGTTCACACAAAAGGCCTGAACTGTGTCTGATGGGTCTATAATGAATTGTGACTTACTTTAAGGTGTTTTCTCAGTTTTTTTTAACATTTTCAGTGCAATTCATGTAACTGGAAACCATCTCTGATGCTATCAAGTCTCATTGCCTCATATTGCTACCCATTATGATGTAAAATCTTTTTTTCATACAATTACTGAGGTCTACTTTAAAACCTAAGTAGATTTTTTTTGTTTGTTTTTTTAAGCTACACTTAAATCAGAATGCTATTTCTCCTGGCATTTGGAAATATAAGAGTCTATTTTTTATACTTTATTGGTTACTACTGGCCCTTCATTTTTCAATGGAAATATGAAAATAAAGGTAGATTGCTCCTTCCCCATCCGTCAGCCATCTTCCCCCAGGATCAGATCACTAGATTATTTAACATTCTTTGCTTTTAGACAAGATGTTTCAACAGCATTGGTTGATATGGGTTAATTACTTGTCAGACCAGCTAAAATTGTGAGAGTATTGGGGAAAGAAACGAAGTTTATGACTCTTGATTCTGCTCGATCTTATATACTGTCTGTCTTTTAGATAGAAGGTACCACCACTACTCCCCAGCTACAGGAAAAAATCTTTCCTGACTGGAATTGCTGGAGGGTAAAACAAACAGAAGACATTAGCACAAATGCCATACCAGAGATGAAGGGCAGTATGATTCATGGTAAATTATTGGAGATTGCTTGCTGAGTTCATTCATTTTTGTATCTGAAAGCCATCAGTGCCATACATCAGGACTTGCAGACTATTCAGATGAATGCAAGGCATCTTGTGAATATGTTAAATATGCTTTGTTGGGATAATGGGGTGTTAGCCAGGACGGAAGGGATTCGTAGGCTCTAATTTTCTTCAGCTCTTAGGACAGAATCTGCCATGCCATCTGYGTGAGTCAAACTGGCCTACAAGGACGCTCCGGAGCAGAATTTCTAACTGAAGAAACTAGGGTTTGCCTATTTTCCATGTGGATTCATATGTATATTTGAAAACTTAACTGAGAAAGAGCACAACGTCAAAAATGCAGATGCAGACTAYAGACATGCCTGTAGACAAACTGCACTTGGCATATGCCATATTTGCCCCTTGTATCTGATGCGTACCCAGCCAGCGAGCTGGTGTTCAGGCACCTGGTACTGCGTGTGYGTGCCTGAAAACATCCCAGGCACTATTTGTAGGGCAGATCAYAAATTAAAATCCCAAACCTTGTTCAACTACAGGAAAAAACAAACAAACAAACACCAAAATGTTCTACAGTTCATCCTCCCGTGAAGCAGATACATGTAGTTTGCTTCTTATTGCACCAAAAAGCCTATTTAGTTGCTTAAGTTACAGCATRAAGTTGTTCTACGTTTTACCGTTTCCTGCTACTTTCTCTTCACGTAATTTCTGAGTAAAATAATTCCCTTTGGCTGATTGATTCAGGAATTTGACTGTCGCATTCGAGGCATGACATTTGAAAACGCATACTAATGGGCTTTAAATGTGTWGCTGTAAGTTTTAAAGTGATTTTTTTTTAATGTCGAGGTGGAGCACTAATATCTCTTTGGGTAAAATCTATTGCCCCTAGAAACAATATTTTCAAGTTCAGTAATATTCATGACTACATTCCCCTTGTAATTGCATCACTRAAAGAAAACCAGCGTGCTTTACAGGCTGGCCTTGTCTGAAATAGCTTTGCAAAGACCTGTTTTTTACAACAGTCTGTTGCAAAAGACAAAAATAGTGCCAGAGCAGATGAATAGCTTAAACGCAGTAAAAAGCCAGCTGCAGTGGTCTGGAATTCCAGTGCTCCATTTCTGCCTGGTCTCAAAGCGGCTTTCKGGTCCAGTCTATACCTAACCCTGACGCTGCTGTGAATTCAAAGAACAGTCTTGAACAGTCTTGCTCACATCTGTGTAGGTGAGTGTATAGGGCACCCTGAGAGAGTGCAGCTAGCAGCTTAATTGCCTTACTGAACTGTTCGTATTATAAAATGGATAGTTCCTCTTAGAGYTGAGGAAACAGATACTTGTCAAAAATGCAAACTGAGAAATGCAAGTATTTATTTAAAGACACCATATTACTGCATATCTACCTTTGACAAAACTCACATTCATGCTGTTAGTGGGTATGTGGCTGCTAGTAACTTCATCTATTTAATGAGTTTTAAAATTGAGGGTTGTGATCAYGGAGAGTACTGTTTGAACAAGTTGAACTATGGTTGTAATGTCCCTGCCACATAAAACATGGGAACGATTCTCCTAGTGCACTATTAATTATAAAATCATCCTACTGGAGTTTTAACTTTGGAGTGTGTGGATTTTCATATTTGAGGAACTGAAGCCAGTTTTGCCTGATGACTGCACAGCAAAGCTCACTTCATGCAAATGGAAAGGAGCACCAGTCAACTCCTTGTTACATATGCCCCTCAAACAAGACAGCGAGATCCTGATTCCAGATGCTACRTTGATTGCGATGTGTGCAGCAAAACAAAAATGACGTGAGTCCATGTCCCACAGTGAAAACAGAGTTAGCAATTAAAAATATCTATTTTTTTTTTCTTGCAAGCAGAGCGTGAAAAGCTTTTAGTGAAGAATGACTGCAGACCAGCAAAATGACATTTTCATGGTCTCTTGATCACCACCATGCTTTAAGCTCTTCAACAGTACTACAAGTTAGTAGTGGAAAGTATATGCTGTGTTTGTATTTATAAGTGGTGATAAATTACTAATCATATGAACAATTAGCAAGCAGCTCACCTGATAAAAGGAGATGTAGTCAGATAGCTTCTGCAGACTGTCACTTGCTCAAGGACAAATAATGTGCTTTATAGGAAGGATGCTAGCTTCAGCCAGAATAATTAGAGAAAATGTAGATGAGAGCTGTATGCCTGATGGAGTTACCCTCCACTGTTGCTCTCAGAGGGCTCTCTTGAAAATCGGATCTGTAATGGATATTATGCAGATTTGAAAGAAAAATTGAAACATGCGACTTTTATCTGCTTTTGATGTTACATTCAGCTGCTTTCATCTCAGAGGATAAAAGTAATTGAACAATAATCCCAGAGAGAGTCAAATATACAAATCAATAAACTGCTCTCACAGGAGAATTTATTTTGATGAGTATAGTGGTACCTAACACTTCCCCAAGCTGTTAGGTTTCCATTAGGTGGTCTTGTACTCTTTAATACAGATAGTGATGTCTAGATTTGAGAACATAGACAACGAATAAGGCASATATGCTCTCTGAATATCACAAAACAAGAACAGCTTTTTACCTCCTTTGATTGACATCCTAAATCTTAATTGAGTGCTGAGAGCCTGTTACTGTCTTTTTATTTTTGCGTTCTTTTGGAAAGTATAATGAAAGCAAAGGGCTAGTGCCTCCATTAGACGTAGTAGTAATGTACGCAGTTGTTAGGCAAGCTCCCTCTGTTGAGCGTTTTCGTATCTTGGCTGTGATGTGCAGAGGAATTTTGGGTCCTTTGTATTCCTTTTCTCTGCAGTGTTTTCCAGTGATCTTGGATCTTATGTTATTTTTTATCTTTTTTTTTTTTAACAATTTCATATGCATTCTTAAATATTTTGATAGTTCCCCCTCACCTTTGTGTGAGGTGTTACAATAGGCACATAGAGAAAGGGAATCCATGTTCCAGGTTCTTAAAGGCTAAATATGAAAACAAGTTGAACTTTACTCTCTTGTATAATAGCTTTGACTATGCAGGAAGTTTGCCTCAGAATATAGAGTAAGCCCCTTCCCATAACCCAGACTGTGATGCAAAGAGAAAATACCAGGAAGGGTTGGAGGTGGAGCAGGTGGTACGATCTGTTGCCTGAAACTTTCTATGGTCCTATGTAAGGACCGTCTCCCTAGGGCCTGTCAAATTTTGTCATTTTGGCTGAAAATCTTAAAGGTAAGCAAACCTCCAGCATGATGAATGCTTTGGAAATCTTCAGCCATTTCCAGGCAGGAGATAAAGGGAACATAGGTTTTGGTCATGCTTATTCAATTTTTAAGCTTARGCCTACATCTTCTGGAGGAAGCAACTGATGTATCTCTAAGGCTAACCTTTCGCTCTGGAGCGTGATGGGTTTTGGGGGGGATTGGTTTTTTGGGGTTTGTTTGTTTGTTTGTTTTCCCTCCTGTCAATGTGAAAACCCACCACAATCTGTCTGTGCGATTGCATTAGATGAAATGGRAAAATGGTAGTCCATGTGTATGCAGTAGAAAGTTCACAGACAGTAATAGCCAAATGTTCAAAAGACTTCAGTTGCTCTGAGTTGCTCTTGTACTGTCCAAGGTTAAATTTGATATTAGAAGTGAAAGGATCCTYGATCCTCTAGTGAAAATGGTTCCCCTGCTGCGCTCAGTCACTCTGGAGGAGAAATCTGCTGGACTTGAACTTAGAGCTGATGAGATGTGTTGGCAGAAGGGAAACGGGGAAGTGGGTTTAGAGAGGAATTGGGAGAAGGTGGGAAAGATGATTGTGTAGGGCAGCTGGGCATGAAGAGCAGGAGAGGGAGCTGGGATGTCTTTTAAGGATGAAGGAGGAACATATGAGCAAGGTCTGAGTCGGAGTCCCAGTGGCTGACAGGGATCGGGAACCCAGCCTGATGAGGAGCTGGAGTCCCTGAAGGAGAGTGGATTGGGATGGACTGGCAACTCTGACTGGAATAAGAAGCCTTAGGAGCAGATGTAGTTGAGGACTTTGAGTATGGAATAAGTGCTGGAGTGGCAAAAAGACTGGGCAGAAGAAACAGTGATAATGGGGGGTATGGAGCAAGGAATAATGGAGGAGTAGAACAGGTGGTCGGTAGAAAATGTTCTCATCCGTAACCAAAATTAAGTCTTGTGATYCTTTTGCTATCCACTGGCACAGATGAAGACATAAATGGCTGCAATCTACTGCTATCTGCTAGTCAGACCATTAGTTAGTTCACTGAATTGCCGCGCTGTTTTGACACTTGCATCTGTTTTACACCGAGATAAAGATGTTTTGGGGGTGCGTACGTGGGGGGAGACAGCGCTCCTGTGGGGAAGAATGCAAGAGGCACAAAGATGCTTGGGTACTGTGATGGTCAGGCCTGAACGTGTGTGTGTGTGTGTACCCTTTTACCCTTAAAGGGAGGCTTGGGCTGCCGTAAGACACCAGGATACTAGAGGGGTTAGATGGGCTGGTTTTGAGTCCCCTGATACCATAGGCAAAATTCTCTGCAAGTCCTTGGGCACAGTGCATAGGCACAAATAATAGGAAATTCACATTGTGCTTGCAGCCTTAATTCTAACTGGACCCAACACTTGATTGCTTCGCTTTGTAGCTGTAATGCTCTCGGATTTTAAGTTTCATAGGAGATTTTCTGAAGATTAAGAGGGAAGAGAAAGTGGTTGTATCTGTAAATCTTGAGAGAGTAGAGCTGAATGGATGCCAGTTGGAGAGCCCTGACGTTTCTAATCTTCTGCTTCTCGAGATAAATTATAACCATCTAGGGAGCAAATGCTAACACATGTCCATTAGCAATAGTGTTATTTTAATAGCAAAGCAGTAACTATTTTTTCTCTGCCCTTCTTTCTTGCCCTCTGCTCTGAACAGAAGGAAATCATTAACAGCTGGAGGACAACCAACCATCAAACTGACTTTTTCAGCGCTTGTTCTAGGTAGGAATGCTAGAGGAAAATGAAATACTGAACACAGTATTTTCTTTATGTAAATTGAATGGTATATTAAAGGAACAAAAAGTGTGTCTCACCATAAATGCTGTTACAACTTGCAGACCTGTGGTGCCAAGCTGTGGCAGTAGTTATTGGAATGTTTCAGTGACATATTAACAGATCTTTTCTTAGAAACTCTTAGCTTTCCTTAACACACTTTCAGCAAATGGATTTCCAATAAGCATYTACCTCCTTTCTCCGCTTTCCATTTCAAAATAAACTCTTTCAGGGCACAGTGGTGCATTTGTGTAGAAATGGCTTTGCTGAGAAATTGAAAGGCAGGATCTGGATCAGTTCCCTGCACGAGCTTTGCAATATCCCTGAAAAGTGTCGTGATCTGTATTTGGCGCCCAGAGCATTGCTTAAGCTAGTGAGGGGAAAACTAATCTCTTGCGCTTTCATTGGCAGCACTGTCTCATAGACTGATCCTAATGGGGTGGAAATGAGCTCAGCTGCCTAATTCTGTTAAAAACATGGGCTTTTTTTCACACATGAATTCTCATCTACTTCCTTCTAGCCTTGTTGTTAAAGCCCTGGCAGCAAAGAATCAAGACATAGTTGCTGAAAACAAAACACACTGCTTTTTTTCCACTTCAATTCTTTTTTTTTTTTTTTTTTTATATGCAGTAAGAAATGGCCAGTGTGAGAGACTTAATTCACCCAGAAAAAAAACATTCTAAAGTATAAAGATCTTGATGTGGACAAATGAGACATTCCCTAACTTTTAGGGCATGACTAACTAACTTGCTCATTAGCTTTGCAATTTTAAGTAGTGCCGTAAACCTTGTTTCACTGTCTGTTTCAGAACCAAAAGATGAGGGCAGTGCATCCCCAGAACCAGATGTGGCTCTTTGCAATCCAGCTTCACTTCAGCTGTGATCCATGTGCAAGCAGACAGCCCAAGATATTCCACGGGCTGGCTCAATTTTGTGTCAGAGTTATTAGTTGTAGTAACACACAGCTCTTTGGTCACGGTAAATCTAATTTCCTAGCTAGTGGAAGACTAGTTCCCTGCTGCTACCTGTGGGAGATGAAGAAAGTAAGCAGAGCTGTAAATCTGCCTCTACATTTCCCTGTGCCTGTAAATGAGGACATGACCATTTTCTGTCATTAACGGGGCTGCTGTAATCCTGACACTATGGCCTGTATATTCAGATTACACTAAGAGTCCTAGCTGTGTTAGAAGCTACACTCTCTTTATAGGCTTGACAGTGTTTCTGGCTTATCTTGTATTTTCTCATACACGATGCCTGTATTGAAATCCTTTAAGAGTATTTTCTTAGTGGCACGCTGATCAGATATAAATGGTCTTAAAGAAGTGCTGGTCCTGCCCCTCACACTCTGCTCTCTTTCCTCTGGCATAACATTATTCTGCTTTATTTTTGTTTGAGTCAAAAGTGCAACTATATCCTAGGAAAAGGGTAATTATTGGGCTAAGTGCATTGATTTTGTTCAGAGCAAACTTTTCTCTCTCCTCCACTATCCCAAAGAGTGTCTGTAGCATTTTGAAGTGAACGTTTGTTCAAATATGTACATTCACATAATAGCTAACCATCCATGGTGTTAATGGCGTTGCATTGCTGACTTCAACGCCCTAGTGGAAGGAAGACATGAGCATGAAATTAGAATTAAACAGCTGGTCATAAATTGTATCTAGACCCTTTCTAAAAGTGTTTCTGGAATACATTGCAGCCCCAGTACTCAGCTGCAGGAATTTGAAAGTCTCTTGGCCTAGTTAAGGGAATAACTGGGAAAAGAAACTGGTTGACACAGGGTTTCAGTCTGTCTTCTTTTCCACTAGCTGAATTTCCAACCACCCGCTCCTGAGGACTCCTCATTTGTCTAACCTTGTTATTATGGTTGTGACATATTCTACTTTGCTCTAAGTAATTATCCAATCTTAGCATTCTTAGCAATTGAAAATATTTTTGTTTGTTTGTTTGCCAATATGGCATGCTGTAGAGAGAAAATCCCTTGAGATGTCATCAGGTACCAGGGAATTGGCTAGTCCCCATCATATAGATTCCTCACGTATGACTACCCATAGCTGCTGCAAAAGGGAGTTGCTGCTGCTCCTCAATCTTGAGAAAAATGGACAAGCCTCAGGTAGTTTAGGGCAAGTATGATATTTCARTAGTGCCTGCAAAGCCCATGTTTTGTCGACTGATAGCTCCTTCTGCTAGGTCTAGAAGTTAAACTGGAAATTTTAGGGTTTTTTTTTAATTTTTGTTTTTGAAAGATAGGCTTTGAAAAGAACATAGAAAATGTATCTTGCAGATTGCACAGATGTAAAAGGAGAAGCCACGGTTGCAATGAGGAAAAACCTATCTGCAAGAGCAATGCTTTTCTCTCTGCTGCTCAGAATAATTCAACAGACCCGTGACTGTGTAGAGGAAGCCTCTCTTTTACCTACTATTTTGATTACCTTATTTATTTTTATGGAGATAATTTATGTTTTGTCAGGAACTAGCTTATGTATTATTCTAATCTCTTCCACTTACTCCGTTTGAAGATAATAGCAGAAGTACACAGAGGAAGAGGTAATAAAAATAAATGCACATGCGCAATAGTCAAACAAATAGTTAAAATAAATATTTTATTTATATATAATAAAATAAATTTGTAAAAAACCACACATTTTACTTTTGTTTGACAAAAACCAAGTGGTTTACCTGCTTTGTAATCTCACTTTCATTAGCATATTTAATTATGCTTTTGTATTTAATCATCAAAATGCTCAATAATGTACGTTTTGTTCCCAGCCATGGAATACCACTGCTGTGTGTATCCATGATAGATGTTTTTTAATAAAACCAGTAATTACCCTTTATTGTTGTTTTAAATTATTATTTTTAAGTTTGTAAGGGAACAATAGTTTTAGGTATAAGAGGAAGAAGGCTTTCATTTTACCATTTCATAATATAATGAAAAAAAAATTTTCCATTTAAACAGATGCTAATAAACCTTTTTTAAAAAGTACTGCTTAATTATCTTGAGGTTGTTTACAAGTGAAGACTTGGCAGCCCCGCTCTGCCCGTAAGCCAGCGCGGGCGCTGGTTGCAGCCCGTGCCGAGGGCGGGGGTCCTGCCCCCGCGGCCCTGGGCACGCGCCGGCCCCTGGACTGAGGGTGCGTGAGGTGGTAACACACCGGAAGGTCTGCCGACCTCCTCAAACGTCGGCTAGATCTGGGCTCAGTTTAAAGGCGTTCGGGTTGATTTTTTCTTTCTTTTTGTTTTGGTTTTTTGTTTTGTCTTGTTTTTGTCTAACAAGGTTGACCTATGAGATCAGAGGATGTTTAATGGGTTTGTAGTCGTATTAAATATTTTCCCTTTTTTTTTTTTTTTTTTTTTGAAATCTTGGGTTTCTTTCAGTGCAGAATTCAAAGTAAAATTTGCAACAAAACCAGATCAATCAAAAAATGAAGAAAATGTGCTGTGAACTGAAGTAAAATGATTGTGTTAACTGTTGAGAGAGCTCAGTCCCTGGCTTATCTAAGCACATACTCCATTATCCAACTYATTTCATCTTTCTTTTATAATAGATTCACCTGTGTGGCAGGGCTCCTCCTTCTTCACTGCTCAGAGAATGCCATAAAATAGCCTATTTTAGTTCATCAGCCGTAATGACACCTATTTCTTTGTGTATGACTTGGGGTTTAGTTGATTGTAGGTATATCAACAAACAGGTTGTTTGTTCTGTGGTGATTTTATTGTATCAGTCTCACTCCTTTGTTCTCTTTTCTTTGTTGCAAGTCTTCTCTCAGAACATGCCTTTCTGTATAATTGCCTGCTTTCAGCTTTGTCTGCACTGTCTTTGGACCGGTGATCATACCTGAACTGGTTTAAAAAAATATATAAAAATTAGATCCAAGTATTAGGGAGATGTTCTTTCTGCAGAAAAGGGCAAAGCCAAAACACTTTTACAGTATTGAAAGACTAGTGAACTCTGTTTAATCAGTGTTTTTATCTGTCATGTTTCAAAAGGCATTTATGCCACATTCAGGCTCGGAAGGCATTGAAATGTGATGGGCAGCAGCTGTGTGAGTTGTGACGCTCAGCAAAGGAGCTCTGTCACAGAAAGACATGCTGCACTTCAGGGATGGACAGAGTTGTCCGTCATTCTGAAATGTCCATGTATAGGACATTGATACGGAAGGTGTTTATAGAACAACTCACGTGTCAGAATCCCTTTGAAGAGATGAACAGCACGAACTGTAGAGTTAGTTGTTTTATCCTGAACCATCRCACACGCTTGAATTGTGCATTTAAGGCAAACCACTTGAATGCTTTTGCTCTGTTTATCTTGCTAYGTTTTTTGATAGTATGTTTCCCTCGACTTGTTTCATCCTGTGGAAATTTAAGGAGGAAGAAGAGGAATAGGGAATAAAYGCAAGATAGAGAAGGTTTCAGCTCTAATCTAATACCTGGAGTAAAATCATTGTCAGACAAATTACTGTTTGGTTTCCCATCTGTAGAACAAGAACAATGTTTTTGRAAAACACTAACTGCGGATTCACCGTCATTAGGAGTTTTGTTGCTCTTGCATGAAAAGTGGCCACTGTCTCAATTTATTGTGGGAGTGAAATATTGTATGAAGTTCTCAACCATTCTGTGATACTACCAAATTCATATTTTGTAGACTAAAATGAATTGAAATATTTTTCTGGRCTACAGAGAGAGGTCGTACCATGTTGGTAGTTGGAAGAACACAAGTTTGGTCTTATTATCAACTACCAATGCACCCAGTCTTCTCCTTTTCTCCTCCCAGTCTGCCTAGGAGGAGGGGATGRGGACCTTACTGGGGTGCCCAGATGTTGGCTGGCCTGCTGTGTTTGGAGTGACTGGCTGATGGCTCAGGTGTGGGTGTGTTGAGGGGAAGGCAGGAATCAGACTCTCACCTATTTTCCTTTTCTTTCTGTAACAGAAGACATCGGTTCAGGACTCACAGAAAGCTGCTGTGTACCTGTCACGCTCATTTTTCTGCCCTGTGTGCATTCGTGGTCTCTGTAACCTACTGCTGGGAAACAGAATTTAATCAGTGGACACCTGCACTGCTAATAAACTCTGCCTCCTGCTCTCCATAGGGTCAGGAGACATGGGCATGGGGCCTCAGACAAGTACGGACATCTTCTGCTCAATGTCATGTCTTTACTGACAGCAACAATTTCTTGCGATTAAGCTCCTGCAGCAGGTCATTAACCTGGGGGCAACAGCTGATTGTCTCTATTTAACTTCACTGCTCAACTTGAGCTTCATGTTCAAACCCCAGTGTTTCACCGTTGCTTCCTTTCTTTGTTCTTCTCTTGATGGAGGGGTATAAAGSAGAGACAATTGTTATTAATAACCTAAATCAACCTACACCTCACCTTGAGCAAGAAGACTATAGTGAACAAAATGAGATCTGTAACACTCRATAAGGAAAGAGCAAAACCAGCCATAAAAGTCAACTTTTCTGTAAAATTGTGATAGCAGAAAATGCAGTCTCTGAACGTTGCAGGTCACTGTTGGGTCAAAAATGTCTGCTTACGTGGGCTAAGGACTGAGAGCACAGCTGAAGGATCGCTGGGAGAGTTTCTTTCYGTTCGGGCCACTTGTACATCACAAGTGCTTCAGAAAGGTTCCTGGCCTGCTGAGTGTTTGCAGCAGCCTACCAGAGTAACGATAGTTATCGAAGCATCAGTGGGAGATGCGGTATTAAAAAATACTGTTCGGTCCTTGCTTTTGATGTGAACTTTCAAAATGTAATTAATAGTTCAACGAGGCTGAAATAAAAATACAGCATTTGCACAGTGAAATCCCAGAGACTGCAATTTTCTTTGCATGGGTTCAAGACTAGATTTAATAGATCGGTGGCAGCTKTTTCATTGCTCCTGCCTCTTAAGAATTTCCTTTGGTTTTTCCAAGGTCTCAGGACACTTAGAAAATTTTACTTTGGTTTATGCAGGTTACACTAATGTCTTTTTATATATGATCTCTAAGTATTCAAATTAGGCCAGTCTGTTTCTGTCTTGCTTTGGTAGGTATTTTTATACTGCTGAAGTTGAGATACATATTAGCAGCTTTTCTTATACTAGCCAAGTGCAAGGTTAGTAATTTTCAGGTTTTTTTCTTGAGTTATTTGGAAGCTATAATTCCAACAATACAAAAATGGAGCAGTTCGTCCAGTTTCAAATATTCACCACTACTAGAGGATTGTAGATCAATTATAAACGTTTTTAGTTTTCTTGTTTCTTTGGGGGGAAAATAAGTCATTACAACATAATGAAAAACAGGTGATGTTAGACAGTAGAGTCCCAGGGATAAGTACTACAGAGCTTTTGAGAGTGTATACTTATCAAAGCTAAGATGTGGAAGGAATTAAATGGAGAAGGCAGTAGAACCACTGTCCTTTAAAAACAACAGTACAAAATCTCATCTTTGAAAATGAGTTTCAATGGCTTGTGCTGCAGAGGAAATCAGTGTGGCAACAGGAAAACATTTTCAAAATTACATAGTCTCAGTTTTCAGAAAMAGGAGATTGAAACTGAGAGAAGGGAGCCATAGAGAATATAAAGGCAATTTCCAGGTCCAGCTTCTATTTGTTGATTTAATTCCAGTTTGGTTTCTTCCTCTCTGAACATAGTTTAAATAGTTTTTACTTATTTATTTCCCCTTTGCTCAAAAATCTAGAAGGCCATTAGACGTTAAGTCTCTGCACCTGCTGTCAGAGACTCCTGAGGCTTTGGGTGTTTCTGAAACTGCACCCCCTTCCTGCAGTCACTATGAACTACAGCATCATGATCTCATTTCTTCACTGAAAAATCTCATATTTTAGGATTGTATATTCTGTGAGTGTGCAGTGAGGTCTGGACTATGTTTGGAATCTCTGTTTAGTTTCTCACTTTGTAACTCAAAGTCATCTGTGGTTAATAGGCTGGTTACTCTATTGAAAAGATTGTGTTGAAAAACTAAAGAAAGGCCTCAGGATGTATCTTAGAGCATTTACAGTAAAATTTTGAGTAGAATTGGAAACTGGTTGTTACAAGGCAGCGTCCAAGACTTACAGTTTTGGGTAAGAAAGGAAAGGGCAAATGTGAACAAGATGAGGAAGCAAGCTAAAAAATGCAGGTAATCTTCCATAGTCCAGGTTTTGGACATATGACTTGGTGAGATGATGCTGAATCAGAGTTGTTCCTTACCCACTGATAAAGTCAGCACATCTGACATCAATAAACCAAACACCCTCTAATTACCCATTCATTCCATAACATGACTGACTTAAAATAACTGTAATTTAAAAAAAAAAAAAAAGTACAGCATTAACATGGAGTTTAATTGCCATCTCCAGCTGCATCGTTGTCTTGGCATGAAATGTTTTTGCTGTGTCTCAGCCACATTCTGGGTTGGGGTCTGGAGCTGATTACTTGGTGTAGTGGAGTTCAGAAGGACGCAAGCATCCGCTTTTGGTTTTCTTTCCTTTCGATGCATCTTGGAGCAAGGCTTGTGCTTACCTTTACAGTTTCAGAGGCTGAAAGATTCCCCAGAACCATTCTTTTTTTCTCCTTATTTATCTACACAATTCATCTACAGAAATGTTTTCATTGGTTTATAGTAAAGGAATGATTATCACCTAATGCTAAGTATATATGTGTGTATTTATGCATACAAACATTCTAATTTCTAATTTWTTTTTTTTTGACACACACTGTACTAAAGAATCTCATTTAAGAGGTGTTTTCTGGATGCCAAGGGAATGACATGACTTATATGGAATCCTAAACCAGTTGCTAGATTTAGACCCCTGGTCCTTTAATATCCATCCTATTTCCAAAGTGTCTGCGTGTGTGWATCTATATAAAGATTCAGAATAGTGTTCATTTCAGAAGTAGCTATTTTCCCATTGCCAGTCACTAGGGTTCTTTCAGAAGTAATACAGAATATGCTGGTTGTTATAGTGTATTTTCTGCTTCTGCATTAGTAGATTGAAGTCAGTATGGCTGGTGCATGCTTTACTTTCAAGAATTACTAGAAGGCTTTTTCTCCACTTTAATTATTTTTCAAAGAAGTGTAACTAGTATTTGGGAGTCCTTGTGACTTTTTTTGTTTCCATGAAAATGTTCTGTTCCTTTCATAGGTTGAAATCGTGAGAGAACRTGAGAAGTGGGCGAAACACTAAATTGTGCTATATATCAAGAAACTCTGTGTGAAATTATGTATTTTCTAATTACCTTGCTTAGATATATATTGAGCAAAAAAGCAAATGAAATACACAAGTTGAAGAAATGTCAGATAAACAAACTATGACATGTGTAGTATTATTACCATCTGACACATCTGAAACATTGATTTTACTCATCCTTCTTTCTTTATATCTGCATGTCTAGCAGTGCATGCATTTATATTTTATATAAAGGGCAGAGTCTGTAGTCAGAGCATTTGAGTTATGCTGTTAAAAATAAATTAAGGAACAGCAGGTGAAAATGATTCCTACACATGAATATTCAAACTGTACCTCAGTCGGATACTGTAGAAAGAATAATAAAGAGCAATGAAACTWTGGTGGGGCCAAGGTGTTGATATGATCTGAAATAAAAGTTTTATTGGCACAAGGTTGAGATGACTCAGAAAACTTACTCAAGGAGCGGCATGATCTGCTCGTAYGCCCCATTGCCAAAACATTCAAGAGTTTAAAAAATTGAGGGGGCAGTAGCATCAGGATGTTGGAAGTCTTAATAGTCAGGCTCTTAATCCTGATTCTCACACTCTTGTGCTTTAGTCTCTGAGCAGAATGGGTTTAGGGTTGGCAGGAGAGTGCAGGGGCTACATAGGTGAATTGCAAGCTGAGAGACTTGAGTTCATTCCTACTCTGGCAGCCATTTGCTGTGTATTTGCATCACTTGAGGCAGGGCTCACCAAGGTAGTTAGGCACTTCAAGTAGACCATCAATTACTTTTTTTTTTTTTTTTTTTTTAAGACTGAAGAAAGTGTGACTTCCACACTGCTTAACTGATGGGAATCATGCTGCCATTGTTGGATTCAGTGAGGTTTCGCAGGAATCAGGAGCATGACCACTGTTCAGGGCCCTATGACAGGGGATTTTCAGGGAAAGATCAGGAGCCAGAATACATTTGTGGAGCTGAATTAATTTCCCTATCACTTTTACGTTGTAAAGACAAGAACATTCAGAACTGTGAAGTACTTAGATACTCTGGCAGTACGGAAGGAAGCATATTAATGGATGACTGACTTCTTTTAATGTCAATTTTTTTTTTTTTACCTTTGCTTGTTTCACAGATCCGGTCCATGGACCGCAAAACGTAGAAGTTGTTGATATTCGCTCCCGGCAGCTGACGTTGCAGTGGGAGCCCTTTGGTTATGCGGTGACCCGCTGCCACAGCTACAATCTCACAGTCCAGTACCAGTATGTGTTTAACCAGCAAAAATTTGAGGCAGAGGAGCTCATCCAAACTTCTTCCCACTACACCTTGCGAGGTCTTCGGCCCTTCATGACCATCAGGCTGAGGTTAGCCCTCTCTAACCCGGAGGGCAAAATGGAAAGTGAGGAGTTGGTTGTGCAGACTGAGGAAGATGGTAAGTTATGTTGGGTTTCCTTGCTTGCTTGTTTTTGGTGGGAAGACTAATATTTTCAACTTGTAAATAACAACATAACCCTCTGTGCCATGGTACTTATAAAGGACTTCTCTGGACAGTGTGTGTGTTATGCAAGTAAAATTTGTAGGTGTAAATAATTTMAATTTCACAGCCATGTTCTTGAAAGGGCAGGGCTCCCTGCAGTGCTTGGAAATGACAAAYGCTAGTCTGAGCAGTTACCGAACAGCTGTAGGTTTAATTCTATAGAATTCATGTTCTGAACTACCCAGGACCAGCAGAGCAGCTTCCTTTATCGTATGGGCAAATGTAATCCTGGCGTTCATTGGTTTTTCYTGTGCCTTCACATCACTGTCCCAAAAAGAAGTATAATGCCTTCCTTTCCAGAGTGTATCTCAGTCTTAATGCTGGTCTTCTGGACATAGCATTATATATACGTCTCAGAAGCTAAATTCATTTGTTGCTAACTCTTCTGTTCTTGATACAAAAGAACTGTTTTCCGGAAGTACTGATGGGAAGCTTTAAAGTGTTATTATCCCATCTGAGCGATTTCAGACCAAGGACTCTCATAGACTACAAGCCTCCATTCTGTCTAATGTGTTAAAAAAGAAGCATTCTTCCTCTGCCAGAGCTGTAAGGATTTGCTGTCCTGAGTTTCTCTCAGCTGAAAGTGGCTCTTGCAGTCCAGTATATCATACGGCGAGACGTAAGAGGACGGCAGATCTTTCAGAAAAATGAACAGGGTTTTTATCAGACAGGCTTGGGAGTGCATTTAGTTAGTTATCTTCCACAGCATTAAAATTTTGCTTGAGTAGGTGGATTTTTTAGCTGGCCTTGTAGCCATAATGAAATATAAATCTTACATTGTTACTTTACTAAGGAAATCAATCTTTCACATGGATAAAGGTGTGCAGCCCAGTAGCATCTTTATGCCAAGGTGCAATCTGGCTGTTTAGGTGAATAGAGCTTTGCTGTTGTGTGGGCGGAGAAGGACAAATTAAATTCCCTGCTGCTGTTATGCTGTACTGGAATAAGGACGTACTGAAATTAGCTTCATATTTTCATGGATTCTGATGTTATTTATCACTTAGTAGTTAGATGTGGGTATTCTTATTTGAACCAAYGGTTGAGAATAGGTAGGCCTTTCATATTGGTAGTACCTTGGTAATGGTAGTGCCTTGGGGGTTTTTTAATTATATTATTTTTATTTTTTTTTTATTTTCAGCTCTGAAATTCCTGTCTGATAGCCTCTTGGTGTCTTCTGATGTGTGTGCAACTGGAGGTGGTGGTAGCTTCTAACACATTTTCTTTGGGTTCCCCCCCCCTCCCTCTAGTTCCTGGACCCGTTCCCTTGGAATCCATCCAGGGAGGACCTTTTGAAGAGAAGATCTATGTTCAGTGGAAGCCTCCAAATGAGACAAATGGCATCATTACACTCTATGAGGTGAGGAGAACAGATTGTTGTCAAGGAATACATGCCACAGGGCCCTTTTCACATGTGCTTAAGCCAATCCTGAGCTCTGAGAGATTTCAGCAGGTGCTAAAAGAAGCCTGATTAAAATAGATAAGAATCTTCAAGATAGGCTGCTGCTGTCACTGGAAAAGTTTTCCTGTTCAAAAAAGAGAAAAGATTTTTTTACYGATATTTGTGGCAAAATGAGAGCCATATATTCCCCCATGTCTCTGGTTTTCAATTCCTGTCCTTTTTTCTTCTGCAGTATCTCCAAGGTCTGTTTTCTTTTCTTTTTTTCTTGAGGTAAACTTCTGTTGGGTTTTATACCTAAATACTGCAACTAATTCTTCTCTGCCTTTCCAATAGTCATAACACTTCCTGGCAATCTCMGCAGAATATAGCCAGTGAGTCTTAACGCATAGTGTTCTTATTGAATCTTTCAATGATACATCTATCTAGCCCAACCACTTKCCCTGCTGCCAAACAAAACATACAGCAGGTTATAGGATGATCACTGACCATCTGGATGAAAAAAAAAATTAAATATGATCCTAGAGTGTATCAGAGGACATGTTTCTTGTTAAGGTAAGGAAGCG
This sequence comes from Oceanodroma leucorhoa, assembly GCA_030449065.1. Classification (NCBI taxonomy): domain Eukaryota; kingdom Metazoa; phylum Chordata; class Aves; order Procellariiformes; genus Oceanodroma; species Oceanodroma leucorhoa. The sequence continues at coordinate 529,298 of JASVER010000123.1, read as the reverse complement.
TTASTGTTGTCATGTGCTTCTGGTGAGACTGTATCCGTAATATCATGTACGCCCAAATATGTGGAAAAGCAATATAAAAGGAGGACTGCTTTAGAGGGTTGTGTGAAATGAAAGACAGTCCTACAAGAAAAGGTAAAGGCACTTTTATTAAAGAGCAGAAAGCGGTGCACCAGTGCTGGCTGAGCGTGTTTCAGTTTATATGTTCAGCATTTACCACAGTAAGATTAGAAAAAGTGRAAAAAAATCTTGCTTTTATGGTGATGTAAAAAATCCTCACTGTGGGCTTGTGCAGCATGGTCTGATACAGAGGGGCAGGAACTACTTTTTTTGCTTTCTCTTTTATGCTGGGTGAATGTACAAACTTATTTTGGAAAAGGCATGGGTGCAAGAAGCAACTCTGCCATCACCAATGAGGTTCTGCTCCTTTCTTCTTCCCATCCAGCTTCTCAGTTTGGAACAGCATGTCTAATTAAAACGTCACTCCTAGATCTCCTTGCTAACACTGTCTGTCTCTAATACAGTGATGGTCAAATGGAAAAAGTCGAGCAGGTTTAACATCAATGAGCTCTTACACTACAGCATGAGCAAGAGATGGCAACTGTCTCCTGGGGTTAAATGTAACTGCACTTTTAGGTCATCTCTCCAGCTGGCTCACAAAGGGTAGGTTGAATTTGATACAGCAAGACTAAATAAATGAATAGAAGTTCCTCTTACTAATTTTGTGTCACTTCAGCCAGGCGATAATCCTTGACTAAGTAAGGAGTAATTTTTTGTTGGTCACTGTTGAGACACTTGTGGAAAACTGTACAGGTTGCATACCACCTGTCTGTACTAGAATAGAACTAACCCTTGCAATTTCATGTTTTTTGAAGGCACACTAGAGGCTATCCTGTGTCTGTGTAAGGAATTATGCAATAAAGCTGTCTGTATTTTTAAGGAATTAATTAATCTGAATAGAATCAGCTGCAAATTCATTATTTTTCTGGTAACACAGGTGACCTATAATGGAACACATTTAAAATAATCCAAGTCAAACGATGCAAAAATAACTCCTTTTAATTTTTAAAGAGGCCGTTTCCTACTAAAATATTGCCTTGGGCTCAGCTCATTGAAAGGACTTCAGCAATCTGAGTAGCTTTTCTGGCTGAGCAGCTGCATAGAGATATGCCTCCAGGGTAGTGATGCATCATGACTGTGCCTTTGCCCCTCAAGTCATATCATTGCTCGAGTCTCAGTGGAGGCACAAACAAATTTTTCTTTTCTGATAATGACTTTATGCATATTTGGCAGCTAAAGCCAAAGAGAAGTCAAGGAGAATTCAAACTCTTTCTCCTTTTCCTCCTCCCCCTCATCTCCAAAAGGATGAAAATCCAAGTGTTAAAAACTAGGAGAACCAGAGCGCCTGAAGGTTGTAATGAATTAAAATGTTTCCCTTTCCTCTCCCTTCTTACATGTGAAAATTCATACAGAACATTGCCATTCTCTGTGGCACCCTGAGACAAGTTCATCAGCTGGAGATAAAAATACAGATGAGCGGTTACACATAACCTGGAGAGATGGCCGGAGCATTCTCAGGGTAGTTGTCAGGCTGTTGAAATCTGTATCACAAGCAAGTATGCGGGCCTGGTCCAAGTAAAAGGAGATTCTGATTTTGAAATTGCTCAGTAAATAATGCACAGGTCTTTGCACAGAAACATCTCATCCTGCTACCTGCAACTGAAGTTTAATCTTCCTAAAAATAGTGAGAAACATCCAGTACTGACCAGGTAGTTGTATCTTCTGTATTGCTTGCTTAATCCCTAGACTACTATAGATACTTAAACCTGCACCTTTGTCTCTACTGGTGTTATTTTAAGATTTCATGCCATGTGTCTAGGACCAAAGTAATTCCTCAGTAGTAATGACCTCCGAAGTGTTGTTTTRGACAGGGTTCAACCATGTTTCAGTATCATCATGTCTTTTACACTGCTTTAACAAAGTTCAGCTGACCTATTGGTTATAGAGGAAGAAAAAGCTAGTGGTTAGTCTCTGATAGGTTTTCAGTTCTTTCAGATACCCGTGGCCTACAGTACCGATCCAGGTAGAAGCAGAAGGCTTTAACGACAACAGAAGAAAACAGGTCAAACTGTGAACTTGCGCAGCACTACTCTGACGAGGTCTCTGTAGGGAGCCCGGTTCTGAAGCCCCRCGCCGGCAGTGCTGCTCTGTCACCAGGAGGAGCCGGCAGGCTCAGTGRTGGGCTAGCAAATTTGCAGCTATCTAGAAACACTGCAATTGTGTCGCTGTCATTAGGGAGAAATAAACCCAAGAACCTACCAACATTTATTAAGGAAAAATTCCCTGCAAGGTAGAGATCAAGAAACACCACTTTATGAGTTTGAGCTGGTGGTATCAAGTTCTGCATTACACCTGAAAGTAACTGGCGAGATTCACACGTAGGTATTCTGCAAGTGATGGTCTCTCAAACTCCCTTGGACACAAACCCTTCTAACAAAAACAAATAAAAACCCCTCCTTCTCCTCCTATGTAATAGTTCTCTCACCTTCAAGATCTGATTCATTGTATCTGGATACTGTATTTTCTCTCTAGTTCTGTTAAAAAATTTTGTTTGTAAGCTTCTAAAATGCTTCCAAATAAACACACTGTCTATTCTACTTACATCACAATTACTTTTCCTTGGGACAGATTTTCTTCTCAGATCKCTAATCGTTCTTGCAGTCCCTGCCAGGCAGGCTTCCATATCACACAAATTGCCGTTGCAGTTTGCACGCGCACTGCTTACACGCCGACTGGGCTGAAATTCAGCAGCGCAACCTTCAGCAAGTCATTTCGCAGCCAGAATCACTAATTTCTTAATGACTGAATACTTCTGAAGAGCCTAAACAAAATGGAAAGACCTTAATGAACCTTTTTGACTTATGCAAGTCTCTTCTGATTTGTATTTATCCTTCAAAATGCTATTGTAGCCTTTTAATAAAGGCTTTTAATATTGTAGCCTTTTAATAAAGCCTTTTAATAAAGGCGACAGTAGCCTTGCATTTAAAACTGGTTTAAAAACCCCCTGCGTTCAGTTGGAGAGTTAATTGTTTCACTGGGTACAGCCACAGCTGGATTTTTAAACAAAGGAACCTTCTAGATCCCCAAATCAGTATGTAATTGCAGTCTGTTTCTAGGGAGCAGAAACCTCTTGTTCAGGGGAACTTGGAAAGCTCTGGGAATTGCAAGTCRGTTAATCAGTATGCTGAAAAGATTAGGATATGAGCCATGTAGAAGGTGAGTGACGGTACAGTTCATTCTGGGGGTGTTAGGGGAGCTCAGCAAAGCAGTTAATGACACGAGCGTGTGCCGAGTTAGTAGGAGTCAGTTGATCTGTCCAGCCAGGGAAGCCATCAGGGAGATGCATAGGCTGCTGTTGCAAGTAAGCCGTGCAATGGAGATAAAGCTTAAGAGCTCTAGCTATAGTCAAGTCCCTAGGTAGCTTCAAGGTGTGTAGGTACTTACATGAGACAAGTAGATCAATCTGTGTTCAGAAACACAGCTAAACAGCGATAATGGATTTTGCTGGTACATTGGTTTGGGTAGAATGCTCTACAGAGATGTTTTTACATGTGACATTCATGAAAGAGGCGTTATTACAGCTGTCTCTTATAGCAAGCTGTGAGTGGCAGAATCTAATAATGTTGTAATAAGTCCTGTCCCCCTTCAGTCTCCTGGCAGACTGAAAGCACCACAACTTGTTGAATTTTTTTTTTACCAGTCCTGAAAAGCTGCTAAGCTTTAAAATMCTTAATAATCAAATGCTGCTTCTTATGCGTATACCATGTGGGAGTTCAGCTTCAAGGCCTTTGTGTACAAAGACATGCAACAAAGATTTTTTTTTTTAATGTTTTTTTTTTTATCCTAAGTGTGTGTAAAGTTAAACCACCATCAAACAGCAGAAAGACCTATGCTGTCATTGGACTGCAGGAACAAGCAATCTAGTTTAAGGTCATGGACCAGCTTTGGCACTTGAATTCTCCTGCTTTTAGATGACATGAGGTTGTCTTGAGTGTTTGTTCCGTAATTCAAAGGGAAGTGCTTCAGATACATGTGTGGACCCAGATGTTTTGTGCAAACTTGCATTTAATCTTGAAAAGGTAAATAAACAAAACTTAATTATATCTGCATTTCACTGTTCATTTGGGCAGCTGGAACCTTACGGGTGCACTCAGTAAGCAATGTTGGCTTTTGCCTTTGTAGATACATTTTTCGTGTGTAATCTATTTCTCAGAATTGTCCTTTAAAGAGGAAGAAGAAAAAAACCCACCACTTAGCATTCCTGTCTAAAATATTTGTCACATTATTTGGGGGAAGCATGGTTATAAGGTATTACAGTCCTAGAAGCATTTAAAGGGTGGCTACAGTATATTCAGCTCCTTGGCTGGAAAAATGACACTTGGACTGTTGAAGTCCTTTCAGTGAGCCATGCCTAAAGGCAATGTTTAAACAGCAAGCTGTCTTTTTAAACATTGTAAGGTGTAGTCTTGTARTCGCTTATGTTCTCATCTTTATAATTATTAAGTCAAATGGGTTGTACATGGGTCTTGGGAAAAAATAAGGATGCATTTGCAGCTTCTTTCTAGTTTTCTCAGTCAGTGTTTCTGAAATGCTGTAGATCTCTATTTAGATGCCAGGAATAATAATATAAGGGTCTTTCATACACAATTTCAGCTCTTTAATGGAATGCTTGGAGCTTAGTTCCTCTAATCCCGGTGGATTTGAGTTTAAATTGCACTTCAGAGGTTACAGATCCTCTTAGTTGCCATGTAAAATTGCAGTCTGCCCTTCATCATCTCTCCAGTTGCCAATATGCCATTTCTTCTCGATCACTTCACTCACTTTTTCTCTGCAGGAGAGGTCGTTACATGGAAACTGCCTCTTAGAGCGTCGTGCATAAGGTCAATATTTGTGGGATGTACTGCCTGCATTTACAATAGGGTAGAAATAAATTTCTTCCACCTTTGACCCCTGAAAATGCATACTTGTTATAACACAAAGCATGATTATCTGGTGTGATGGCTATCCGCTGTGTGGATATGCATGCCCTATTTATAGCCCTTTTTTAAGCTATTCATGAAACCTGACATTTTTAGGATAAAATCTTCCCTTGCTAAAAGCTGTAGCAAAAAAAGGTTTCCTGGAAAAGCTGAAAGCGTTGGGAACTCAACTTGGCTTACTCATTTGTTTGTTTATTTAAAGGCTTTTTTTGGTTAAGAGGAGTGAAAAATGGCTCCCGCAAGAAGGAAAGCAACAACCACGAAATCTTGCAACCAATTTATATAAAGCTTTACAGTCGAAATAGTAGAAAGATGACAATTCTCGGAAATTGCCTTCAGTGAGAAATGGCTTTGAATGTTCCCATGAAAATCAATCATGCTACAGCTTCTCAATTGCATTCTGTGGCTGCACGATACTCCTGGGACAAAGCTTTCTCACTTAAGCTCACTAAGTGTGCACTGAAGGAAGCCCGTGCTACACGTAACTGGCTGCTGCATTTAGCTGAACATTAAGAGAACGTTAAGGATACACTGTTAAGTGCTCAAAACCCAGGAAATGATCAATTAAGGATTGTATATTTGGTCGTAGCTTTATCACTTTTCTGTAGGGGCATTTGACAATGCAGTCTTCATGCAATTGGATGTTACTCTGTTCATCTGCAGCACTAATGTTGTTTTCCTTTGACACCGGATTTATATGGTGTCTTGCACTGCAGTATATTGTTTGTCCAGAGTCCATGAAAGTCAATTACACAAAGAATAAGTGTTYTACTGCATCTCTACTACGTTGAATTGGAATTCTTTAATAATCTAAACTAGCAACGAAACTGTGCGGCCATGTACAATCTGTTTAAGTTTGAAACTCTGTYGGCTCTGTAGTAGGCTGTGTCATCCTCTCAATTACATGTGAGGAAAGCTCTGCATATATACCCAGCTAAATTAGTTCTGTAGTTAATGGCTTTTTGCGCAGAATTATGCTGGAAGAGGGCTGGGCTGGCTGAAGAGAAATTGTTTATTATATGGTTGCTGACTGTAGTATTTACTGAGCACTTGGTAGACAGCTTGGTTGGACGCTGCCAATGTTCTGGGCCCCACTTAGGATTCAGGCCAGAATTTGGAAAATGGATGGTGCTGATTGCACTGATTTATTAKCTTCTCTTTTGGCAACTGAGAAGGGCTATAAATCTCAGCATTGCTTGCTTTCGTAGCCGGTTGGGATGCCATGTCAGCCACAGASCCTGTTGTTCTGTTTCTGGGACAGGGCAGGGCTTAGTGAAACAGCTTTCTGGTGAAATTTGAGGAGAACAAGGTCAGAAGAAATATCTTTTCTTTCAGCCAGCAGAGAGCCCTTTTCCCCCCTCCATGCTGTTTAATAAAATAATATGGCTTATAACCTCCCTGTCAGCCCTAGAATTCTAGTACATGCTTGAGTGATCCCCCTGCCATACACAGGGTGTTTAAGGTGGCTTCTCTGATGCTACAAGGAAAACTTAATTTACCTGTGCACAACAATATAGAAGCCAACATGTGCAGCTGCTGTTCTGGTGAAACAGGATGGCTTTCCTTCCCCTACCACGTTTGGGAACACAAAATGCCGTGGCAGAACTGAAGTCASTTGGAGCTGTGGTGATTTAAAGCTGATGCGGGGGGATAACAGGAATTGGGCTCTGCTCTGTCTGTCTGGTTCTTCCTAGGGCAATGTCTCTGCTGGCTCTTCATGCTCCTTCCGYGGAAGGAGGGCAGCGGCGGGGAGGATGCACCAGATGCAGGCTGTCGGGCTGTTTACTCAGGTGCTAAACCCTGCRGAAAAGACCCTGCCTGTATCTTTGTTGCTGTTGTTTCTCTCTCTCCTGTCCCAATTAGTTTAACACAGCCTGAAACTTAGGAAATGTTTAAATGATTTCCTAATTAGGGATACTTTTCTGAATAAAYGCCTTAAAGAGCTTCTGAACAAACTTCTTCAAATTATATAGGATTCTTAATTGTGCGCTACTCGCCCACTGTTACTTGCAAGATATACTTAACTTGGAAGCGTTTGTTAATGATGCTCTTTTAAATCCTATGGTTTCCAGTAACATCTTGATGAGAAAATGAGAGGGTTTTTTGAGAAACTCAGATGTCAGGGTTTTTTAAATGTATGACAACCTTCAGGTAAATAGCATACTTGTGTTATAAATAGTATGAGTCAACTGTTCAAAAAATTTGCTTGATCAAGCTTTCCAGAAATAAAAGCATAATACGGTCCCTTGAGCACAACAATTTCTTTGATTACCTTTTTATTGTTCTTTTGAAGCCAATAGACTTGCAGCAATATAAATCCAATGCAAATGAGAAAAGATACTTGGCTACAAAAAAACATTTTTATTTTTTTTTAAAGGAAGGAACTGAATTATTTTAGTGTGCATGTTGGGCTCTTTCTAAGCCAAACTAAGTGATAAGAACTGGAAAACAACCCCAAAACTTATTCTTATAATGAAGTTCAATTTTAAAAAATCCTTTTGTAGATATGTGAACATCTTGTCTTCCTGCCTTCCAATGATTTATTTTCTTTTCTAGAAAAAGACAATTTTAGTCTATTCTTCTTTCAGACATGCTCTTTATTGCTCATCCAGGAAAACAGTTGATTCTTAATCCTGTTTCTTCCATGCAATCTTTTCAAGTGCCAGTGTACCTRTGCAGTTATGGTAATAGAGATAAAGCTCTTTAACAACTCCATATTCAGATCTTACAATATCTTGCTTACCAAAATGTAGCAGTTAACTAAGTTGAAAGCAAACGACAGATACATGTTGGTACTTCCCTCCTAGATGGTTATTTCCCTTTCATCTTAAGTATTGCTTAATTTAGCAAATAGATAGGATTGAAAAATTCAGAAGTGGTGGCGTTATCCTGTTAACTGCTGCAACTGAGGAACTGTGTGAAAGAGGAGAAGGCAGTCAAGGTGATCTTCTCATTGCCTTCAAAAGGAGGAGATGCCAGTATTATGGTTCCTTTGGGGAATTTAATCTTACTGCTGTCCTTTGTGTGTGTGTGTATTAGAGCCAGTCTCTATGATCCTGCCATCGAGTGGACAGGATGGGTTTGGGTTTCGCTTCCTGTGCCCTACTCTCATTAGCAACCTCTGTCACTTTGAATCCCTTGCCTCCCCTTTGCCTTCTCTTTTTGCCCTCCCTGTTTGTTACTATTTTTTCCTGATTTCTGTTCTCCCTGCTGTCCAGCTGGTATTGCTGACAGCAAGGGTGGGACAGCTTTCAGAAGGATGTTGGCAGCTGCTAGGTTTTAGCACAGGGATAACGGCTTACTCGTCTTTTTGTTTGTAATTCAGCTGTTTTGTCTGAAATTGTGAAAAGTGACTTGGGGTGAGGCAGGCACTTGACTTGGAAAATAAGCACAAACAGGTAGTTTAAGTGATTAAACGTATGTGGTCTTACAATTATCAGCTACAATAATAGCTAGGACTGATATTTTATCTATAAACGTGGCAAAAACATTTTATACGTACGTGGGTCTTGCTTCTGTTACTTCATGGTGCATAGCAAACGGAGCAGCTGTAAGTGATGTTGTTAGTACTCCATTGTGTTGGTTTGGGGTTTTGTTCATTTCCCACTCTTTCGCTATGCCCAGTGTAGCATGGCAAACCAGCTATGAGATATATTAAGCAGTGCTTTCAGCATCAGGAACTAACTGAGGAACAAGTGTGGAGATTGAATAACTGCCTCAGTGCTGCAGTCCTATCAAAGCAATTTCTATAGTTGTCATTTTGWGCTATTAAACTGAACAATGAGGCTCTCCAATAAAATCATATGAAATAACWGCTCATTAAAAACTCTCCTTAATATATAGCATGCTAATTAATGTCAGTGGGGTGCAAGCTTGAATGGCAGAATAGACTATAATGTTTAGAAAGTAGGTAAAATAAAAGAAGATATTTTATCATTAATGACCTTTTAGTAAACCTAATGAAATCCTTAATGGCCTGAATACATTACTGAGGCGCTCCCAATTGCTTTGTTACCTACTCCATTCTTCCTCCCTTTCTCATAGACATTAAACTTGGTATTATTTATAGAAAACAAAAAACAATAAAGTCACAAGGAAATAGGAAAAGGAAGAAGGAGTCTGAGCAAGAAGGAGAGTAGCTGACACTTCTCAGCCCTACTGTCCCTGTTCCTGGTCAAGAGAAAGGCTGGGTATAGGACCGTGTTATATCCTGTCTTGTATATGTATTTTCTATGTTTGTATTCAGGTTTAATTGACTCCGTGTTTGTGTGACTTTCAGTAAATAGGCTAGGGAGCAAATGGGCCTCTCTTATTCATGGGGTCTCCTTAGGTTAACTTCCATATTCATTCCTAGAGCTGCGCTATGGCTTTTTATACTGTTACCAACCATGCTGTGCTTGTGCTGTGACTAAATTAAAGGACTTCATTCTTCAGGGCTTTTAGTCTTTCACATGTTGCCAGCCTTAAATATAACTTGCAGAAATGCCATTTAACTCTCCCTTAACCTTCTCCCAAAAGAAGTAGTACAAGAATGGAAAAATGAAAGGCCTTTGCTTCCTCCCATTTCCTGGATGAAGTTTAGTGGGCTAGGGAGGGATGTAAGTAGCGATAATTGCCTGGCTTAAACTGAGTTTTAAGATGGAAAATGTGCCCAATCATCTGGTCATAAAATATATTCTTTAGTTCTGAAGTCCAAGACTGGAGAAGGATTTTTCACTAACCTGTTCACTAAGTATTTCCTGTTCATTAGAAGATAACTTTCTTCAAATTATTCTTTTTGTRTAACACTTGGTGCAATTAACTTTAGTCTTGTACCCCAAATGCCTGAAACTTCCTGATAAGATTGAAACTAATGTCCATCCCAGCTGCAATCCGAAGTCACCTGCAGAAGTAATTGTTCCAATGAAGCACAGGCAGTTGGCGAGTCTTAGAAAAAAGAGCCCATGGCTTGCTGTGTAATCATGTTTCAATCAGTTTTATAGAACCATGAAATTGATTGTCCCCCTGACGTACCGTACCCTTCGGAGCAGATACTGTGCTAGGCAAGTTAATTCCTTATTTGGCTCCAAGCACACGAAAGAAGAGAGCTTTTTGCTTCCCCTCCCATTCTCACAAACCAAGGAGGAAGGGAGCACAAATCACCTTGAAATCAGAATTTGAGAGCATAGCAGCATCAGCCAGCCCTGCTTTGTTTTCCTAATCATCCAGTGAAAAGCATGGTGATTTAGGAGAAAGATGCCCAGGCTGTTGGCTGCATACAAGGGAGCTTGTATGAATGACAAAACCAGCAGTGGTGATGACCAGGTAATCAAAGAGCTATAGGAATTGTAAAAGTCTGACAGAAAGGAGAGCTGAGCCAGTGTCTTGTTAATGTGGTGTTCTCTTCAATATTGGAGTTGGCTTCTCTGTTCTTCTGGAGCTGAAAAAAGGGATGCTGTGAAGATACAGTCTTGAGGCAATGAATATTCCTCTTCAGATACCTGCAAAGAAGGTCTGGCCCTGTCTTCATAGAATTTAGTTCCTGTTTCAAACTCCCTCATTTCAGGAATATTTTCGTCTTTCAACATAAGTGAAACTCCATTCAAAATAAATCCAAAATCAACCCACCAGTGAAAATTCTAGGAGCTCCTTCTTAACCTGAGTCTCGTCCCTGGAAGATTTAACATCTCCAACATTTTTGTATTTTGTGTTGAAATGTTCCCAATTCAGGGTCACTCTTTAGTCTGAAACGCTGCTTCTGCTGGAAGTGGTTCATTAGTCCCTGAGCTTTCATGGGCTAACTCTAAAGTTCACAAGAAGGAAAAAAGAAAAGCGAGGTTGTTGCTGTCATCCTTAAAATGCTCCTACAAGGCCTATATCTTGGATAGAAACTCTGAGGGAGGACACAGACTAGAAAATATATAATAAAAAAAAAACCCAAAAAAACCCACACAAACAAACAAAACAAACAAACAAACAAAAACCCTGCTGAAACAGCCAAAGGTGCTTCTATGTAGATTTATGTTGTCTTTTAGAATGAATGATCTTTCTCTAAGGCTCACTTTGGTGACTTTTCCAGAGTCAGAAAGGTGSTCCCCCAAACTGCAGGGAAGGTCAGGCCTTTTCTCCTCCGTGAGCTCCCGCGCAGGACTGCTCCCACGTGTGAATGATGGGTGCCCCAGCCGGCAAGCCCCAGCTCCTCCTGYAGCTGGAATACTGGCAGCAGAGCAATGGGGTGCGGTGGGGTTTTTTGTTTGGTTTGTTTCTGTTGGACAGACCACAAGGGGCTTATGGCTGCAGAATAGTTATTAGTTTGTTTATTGGAGACGAGAACTAAGAACACAAGTCATGCACACAGAAGTCCCGCATATTACCGTCTAGGATGTTTTTTCTTTTAGTGCTTGATAAGGTTCTTTTTTTCACTGAATCACAAGGTTTTYCTGAGCTATTTAACTTTCTGTCTCTGTGACAGTGTTAAACTTGTATTGAATTTAGAGGACAACAAAATAATGCGTATAAGCATTATTAACTTGCCATTTTCTTATTTAGGACACAAATTATTCAGGTTATCCAGACAAAAGTTACCTCATCACCTAGCTGTCATCCTTATTAGGGGTGAACTTTGTGAACTCACCCATGCTGCTGCTGAGCAAACAGTGCTGCTTGGTAGATTAACTCAATCCTTTTCCTGGATACTGTAATCTTTCTCTCTCATTATATTTTATAAAATCTGTCTTGTAATGCTCCACATTCCAGAAACATTCTCTCTTCTTTCCAAAYTTCTCTATACCGTAGACCAGATTTCCAGCTAAATAAAACCACAGTCCCGCTTTCAGAGGAGTGCCAGCAAGAGACAAGTCTGTTGCTTCGCTGACACTGAAGTTCGAACAACCTTGGCTTGGGCAGGAGTAATGAGACACAGCCCTGGGCTATAAATTACATTGACTTGGGAATGAGGGGAATTCATTCTGCTTTGCCTGAGGCAAAGGTCTGCTGTGCTGTCAGCTGAGTTTCTTAGACTCTCAGTTCCCTCTGTCATGGTAATCAAGTAACAAGAAAGCTGCTTATGAAAGAGTTTTGAGGAAGTCCCTTGTTACCTGCTACTAGTTTAACTTGTGTAATCTCAGCAGCAGCAGCAGAGGGGCATCTATTTCTAGCTGCTTTACTGACAGATTTAAGTAAAGACAGTGGACTTTGTGGACCTTTGGAACAGCCTTTCTGGACCATGAGATATTTCCTGCAACTACAGTGGTTTGCTAATAGTTGTCGTGTGAAGAAATGGTATCGATGAGCTGTGGTTCTGTCTGCTGCATGGAGATCTTGTGTTTTCCTTTGTTACTCTGTGCTCCCCAGTGGCATGAGAAGAAAAATTTTGTCAAAGTGTTTGACATTTCTAGTAGGGGAAGCATGGTAGCAATGGTTCTTTTTTCCCCAAAAAAATCTGAGATAAAGAGGAAGCCCTAGTGAAGCTTTTGTGCCTGGGAAGAATCAAGATGTGCCGTTTACCCACTGCTTTTTCATGTCGTTACATAATTGTTTTGGCAGCTTTGCTCCTAAAGGGCTTCACGCACATCTCGGTGACCACATTATTTGCTGGGATTTAACACAGTGCTGTCCAAACACAGTATCTGTGAACATAATCCTTAATGATATGCTGGGGGCACAGACTGCTTGTGGAAGCCTTGCCTGTGGTTAATCAATTAAGAATAAGATAAACRCAATAGTGGTTCCTCTGTTTTGGTAGACGATTCGAAACATGCTGAAGCTGAACATGCATCGGTACCTGTTTACAGTTCCAAATAGATTTTCATTGTTGTCTCAGATAAGCATAGAAATAAAGTACTCTGGCAATTGTTGCTGTGCACAGCAGGTCCTTTAAGGTTGACAGCATCTGTTTTTTTGGATAAAGCCTCCTTTTTGTACCAATAGTAATATTTATGGTACAGAGCAGAACAGCAACGTTTTTACACTCGTACCAAACAGTCTGTGTGTAGGATTTGGGCAGTGGACTCTGTGACATGGTTAGTACAGCTTTTAGCAATCTCTAAATTTACTGTTTATAAATATTTCTGCATATAAACTCTACTGTTTATAAATCTTGCCAGCAGCTAAACGCACTGCAATCTGGTACAACCCATTCAGCCTTGTCTGCCCCTCAGAGAGCCATTATTTTGTTGAAGAAGGTAACAGATGAGGGTGACAGAGCTCTTCTCTGAGATGGCACTTGTTTTTTCTGCTTCTTGCCATTGCAAGCAGATATGTCCCTGGATTTAAATGTAGAGGAAGACATGTTGCCTTCTGTTCAACAGCTTTTCCTTTTCATGCTAAAGTCCCCGGAGAGAAATATGCTTCAGTGGATGGGACTATTGCTAGGTATCATTGCAATCATCTGCTATTAAATGAAGCTTAACATCACTGCCAAGAACCTGCTGCATCAAGGAGCCAATGTCATGCATTCGAGGAAGGGACAAGAGATGATGGGTGCCTGCCTTCTGTTAAAAAGTTTGGAAACTCGGTTGATGGCTAGATTCAGGTTCTTGAGCTATAAAACTGTATCTCTTTTTAGATGTCTATGTGAAACTCTATCTAAATCTGACTTAAATCTGACTTCTAGAGAGATTTCTGGGGTCACCACCTTCRTTCAGAACAGTTACACTGTAAGAACAGCCTTGGCTATTGAATTTTTGGGTGCCGCTGCATCCAAATTCTAAATAATTAYAATGAGAGACCTGTCTAATAACAGTGGATTTGGTGTTTGTGGCTCTCAACCAAAATGGTTTTTCTTCCCTTGTTTCCTGGTTTGCAGCTGTGGTCCCTGGCCAGTACCATTCCTTGGAAATGGTACCACTCCTTTAGCCTCTTCTGAGTATTACGGACCCTGCAAAGGGAGAGTCTGTGCAGGGGACCTTATCTGCTATCCAAGTGTTTTGAACATATAAGTGCTTCTAGCAGCCATGTTCTCAGTTTGTTGATTTTTGTCAACATGATAGCAAAAATAAAAGTAACTGTGCTTGAGAGGGGAAAAAAGGGTGAACAAAAAGCCCCCATGCCTGCCAGTATCTGAAACTAAGCAGGTCCTCATTGCTGTAAGAGTGGCAAGAGTGCTCTCTCGGCAGATGAATTTTGTGAGCAGCAGGTCATGCAAATATCAGAGACTATAAAATGATGACTTCGTGTCTGAGTGTGGCTTGTGCTCTTGTACTTGCATTACTTCTCTTCTCACTTRGAGTACTCGTTGTACCATACTTCTAACATGATAAACATATCTGGAATGAAAATGCTTAGCTGTATCCTAATTATAGGAGCACTGCTTCTTATTTTGGGAGGTATCCTGAGGTTATGATGACATGCTGAATGAATGCAAAGTGGTACTTTTCGAAAGAGTTTCTAAAGAGTAATTATGGCCTGTCTTGCTTCTGTTAATGTTGTTGGCATTTTGGGGTCAATCCGATTCCATGATGGATATGTTTTCACGTTGCATCTTGACTTGTACAGTGCTGTCCTAGGCACGCTGTGATTAGATCCCATTCACCATTCTCATYCTAATAGTCACCTGAGTATTTGGACCTTCAGAATCCAAGTTATGAATAGTAGCTCTCTGTGGATCTACTAGTGRCAGTATGTAGCCTGTACATAGCAGGTGGACGTCATCGGGGAAGGTAGATAGAATTGCGAGAAATGACTGTATAAAGTTTCTGGAGGGAGTAGGCCTGTCTTGTTCATGGATGTTTTAGCTTCATATTGTGAGGAGTTAAGACACCACCAGTGCTCTACAGCAGTGTCTTCTGCTTCCCCRTGGCTCTTCGTCATGTACTGGTCACATTGGGTTTGTGTGACTCAAAAGAAACGGGGTTTGAAAAAAGACTCGTGGGTAGGATTTGGCCTGCTTAGCCAACATTAGTGAGACATGAGAAGAGTTGGACCCAGCTTGGCACTTAGAGTGAAAAGTGAATTTGTAAGGCTGGCAGGTGGAGAGATTGGGGTTTCTGCAAAATGACCAGCTCATACAAACAGCCTGACTCCACTAATTCCAACTTCAGTAAGGTTTTCCTCTTTAAATCAGCTGAGAATTTGGTTCAGTGTTTTTTTTGCCAACTTCAATGCATTTTTTTATTAAATTTAAGCCATTAAGAATGRAAGTCTGCAATACATGTCTAATTTTTAAAAATTGCTTAAAAATAGGATCATAATTAGATCAGCAGGAGGCAATTTTTAAAAAATTTATTGCACCGTGAAAACTAATAGAAACCTGATGCAATAATCAAAGTGCCTGGGTCTGGCTTAAGTTATGCTAGTTTTCTCCTGAAATGGCCCATAAAAATTAATATTATTTTTAGAGCTTTAATTAGCTAAGTATGTAAACTAAAAGAAATTTGAGTTTTGGAGACATTCAGAGGGGAAGACAAGACAATATAAATGTTCATTCTAATTCTTACTTATTTGAAGAGTAATTATTTCCTTTGATGCTAAATCACCTTTTCTTCTTCTCACTCCGTGAATTTTCTCTCTGCTAACAGAACCTTGGGATTTTATTCCCAACACTTTGGCCCTGTCATTCAGCTTTATTAAACCGGCAGTTTGTTTGAACACTTCAGTTACATATTAAAATTTACGTTTTCTCTAGCTGTATTAATCGCTCCTTTTTACGAACTGGGAATGTAAATGATCCCTTTGCCGTCTATGCTGTGGGATAATTTGCCTTTGTAAGAGGTCATCAGCATTTCATGCGGTTTTCCTAGTCATGTAATAAGTGGGTTTTTTTCCCTTCACTGTAAGATTTACATCGGATCCTGCTTTTTACTATTGTTTTCCACAGAGCAATTCACCCCAAAGTCAGATTTTCATAAAGCTAACATTCCTGTTTATGTGCTCTTCTGGTATTAAACTGTATGCATGTAAATAGCAAAATGCAAACTTAGGAGTCTGTTCAAAGGAGCCACTCTGTGGCTCGRGGAGAGTAATTGCTTCTATCAAATCCTTGAGCGTTCAGAGCGTGTACATGCAAATGGAAAATGGCTTAAATCTCTTATGAAAATTTAGCTCACTGAGATCAATAACTTGCATGTGTGCCCAGTGTGCTACACAAATAGTCTCTTCGTGGAGACTAAATTTCTGATAAATTTGCTTGTGGTCTGACAGCAGTAAGGACAGCAAGGTAACATGGTGAAGGCAGAAAAATGCAATGTCCCTTTCTTTTGGTGTTTTACACTCATTTATTCACAACAAATTTTCTCGTAAACGTGAATGCTTTGTAGTGAGGAGCTCCAGAAGAAATGGGCTTGTTGTCTCAAGAGCCGGGGAAGGGAATCCAGTGTTCCAGTAGCTATCTCGGGGGAGTTGGTGGTGGTAGGAGCACTCAGGAATCTTGCTCCTTGCCACAGCTGAGGAGGATGAAGAAAGGAATACTGTTCTTGATCACCAGTGCTATGCCCACCTAGTCCTTCTGGCACTCCAGTTGAATCCTGGTGTTTGTAGCCCATGGCACTGTCCCTGTAACTCTGGCTGTAGGGAACCTGGCACTGAAAAGGAGACAGAGCATCTAAATGCTAGGGATGTTAGGAAAACGTTAGGAAATGTTGGTGTGCTCATTCGTTGAGGGGCACATGAGTGCCCCAGAGACTTTTTAAGCCTGCTGTAATCTCTTTAGCATCACAGTTTGTCTAGGTTATTGTTGAAGATTTAAATATAAGTTTGAGAAATACCAAACCTGGAAGACTTGAGCTTCCCTATGAAGCAATAGGCTTCCCTTGGGAAATGGTAAATATTACTGGGACCGAGACCTACACTCAAATGTCCTCTGTGGTAACCTGAACTCCCTGGGAATAGTTTGGATTTGCTCTCTGTTTCCCAGGGCGAAGAACTGTGCAACAAAGGCACCTCAAATTTCCCATAAGGACAAAGGCAGCTGACGAGGGGTCCTGGGACTCACTGAAGCCATAGGACGACTAGGTTTCGTTGCTTGGGAGGGACAGAGTGGATAAGAATGACCAGGCTGCTCGCGATAGATTAAAAGAGGGGAGAGGCTTCTCTTGACGTGCCCAAGGATTGAGTTATCTCGGAGCAAAGTCTTATGACCGATTGGTTTTATCTTGCTGGGCGATCATAAACCAAAGAAATGACGGCAGAGCAGTACTGCTAGCTAATTCCCTCTGCTAGCAGAGGGAGTTGCACCGAACAGTCTGTGTGTGTATGTGTAAAATACATCAAAACACACTTAGACTGCTGTGTCTTTAGGCAACGTCTTCCATGCAAATCATGGCTTTTTTTCAATAAATTACCCTTAATTTGAATCAATAAAAAAATCTGCCTTTCCATTACTGTGTGATGACTCTCTCCAGCTCCCTAGTGAATTCATAAATCTGTTTCACTTTCAAGCCTCCAAATTATTTTAATAAGAAACAACGAGAAGCAGTATAAACTAAGTTTTCTGCATGACTTTTCAGGACCAGGTGTCTGCACTCTAATTTACCACATTTTGATGCTACCCTACTCATGTTTTATACTTAAGAGCCTAAGCTGAGCCACATTCAAATTTGCATTCTCATTATTACTATTCAGAGTCTGAATGCTTGTTGGTAAAAGGCACTAATATTGCAGTAAGTCCAGGAGCAGCTGGTAAGTCTATTTAAATTACACTTTGTAGCAAGCTCAAAATGTCAATGTAGGATCCTTTTCCTTCTATAAAATGCCCTGGTATTTTTTTCAGGATAAGTTTAGGCAGCAGCCACCTGAAGGTATTTTATTTATCTTTTAGGTATGGCTAAACATAATATTTCTATGTTTCTCTTTTTAAACTCATTGCCATCTTTCAACTGACATACTAGATTTGGAGAACTCGTATAAGGGGTCTGTAAAATCTTGAAATAGGGCTAGAAGAACCTGGCACAAGATACTGTATTCACAGCCTTGATATGTCCAATAAGAAGCAATTATTTTTATGCTCTTTGGGGCTGAACCACTATAGGCTTTGAGGTTGAAACCATGAATCATTTGAGACTATCAGAAAATATAGGCCTGCACTAATCAAGGGCTTTTGTGTTGAAGTTACAGCAGCTCAAGCTTGACCACAAATAGACATACCTTTTCTAATGTTGTTATTCAGATTTTTTGAAGCCTTTTTTGTGAGTGTTACGGAAATGTGTACATACTCTACCCATTTTTGATTTGTGGAAACCCCTGGACTACTTCCTTCCCCTGAAATATTTTTATGCAGGTGCAGACCACTGTACAGCAAATTTAACCATCCTAGATGGCTTGTTTTTCTTAGTCACCTTTAAAATAGCCTGCAGAGTGTGAAGCATCCAGAGATAAAAAACCTGATGTCAGGATGTGGAAAGTGTACTCTGGATGGAGGAGAGGGTGGCATTAGACTGTTCTGCTGCATGAATCRCTGTGACTGAGTGTCCTTTACATACTTGCCTGGGGTTGCAAAAGGCAAGATTCTTCTTGCCTTCTTGCTCCCATTGCCCTGCTGCAGTCTTCTTGCAGTGTAGGAGGCATGGCTTAGGGTTACAGTTTCTGGAAATATGGGACAGTGTGGGTCAGAGTACTAAAAGAAATGCTTTAAAGAGGAAGACAATATTTTCTTCTTCATCAGAGAAAATATCCACTGTTTCTTGTTCTGTGGTCCTCTAACTTTGCTTTATAATTGAAACCTAATGAAGTACATTTTGAAAAGTGCCTGAGCCTTTCAAGTTTAGTTTTATTCTGTGATTCCCAGCATGCAAAGCTTAAGTCTACATCTGTGGCAATTAACCTTGTTCATCTCCTCACCATGAGAAGTTARAAACTCTTGGCTTCGTCTGGTTGCTCATCAAGGTGCCGCTGCTCTGCCTCTCTGGCACCCACTCCAGCTCTGTGTCCAGACGTTGACACAGTGATGGTGTTGGCAACATGGCTTTTCTTGGCACTATGTGACAGTGTCAGCGAGAGGCCAAGCTGTTGTCTTCTACTTCTGCCCCTCAAAACACTTCAAGAGTTGGGGGTAGGGAGGGGAGGGAGGTAATTGCACCAAACAGGACAGACCTAGTGCAAGCTCGCACTGGTGCTCATGGAGGCCAGGCAAGATCCTTGCCAAGGTGGAGGGCTCTAACGGGGGATCAAAGAGTTGAGGTACAGTTTTTATAGAGATTTTGCTTCTTATTTACAAAGCAGAGATGGAGCTAGTCAGACTCATCTGACAGCTTGGTGCTTGATTTTACAGCTCATTAGTGAAAGGGAAAGAAGGAGCAGAGCAAGATTATCCTAAATGGGGAGTTGGAACAATAAATGGGACTATTTTAAACTTCGTCTTTTGTGCCTCTTTTAGCTGTGATGCCTTTTAATGCAACCTAAACCAATCCAAAGAATCTTTGGAGCATCACAAGGAATTTGGTGATAAAAAAGAGGGGTGGAGTGAAGACTGCTCAGGATATCGCAGCTAGTGTGGAGAACAAAGAAAAGGAGATTGAGCCAATCTAATGCATTATCCAATAAACACAATTTATTGTTGACTATATTCCTACAGATGACGTAGAAGGAAGGTCCAAYAGACCATTAAAAAAGGGAACAGAAGTGTATCTTCTTTCACTCTTGTTTTGAACTCAAGAGCAGACAAATATAATGGAGTACAGCAAGTGTATTATGCCAAGAGTTTTACAAAACATTTTTAAAAGTGCAGTAGAAGTGTTTTCATGTGGATTRGAAGTTGATTACAGGACCATAAAACCAGAATTGGAGTTGAGAGGTATCTAGAGATCTTAACAGTTCACTTTTCATTCATGTGGTCTCCACAATGTGCGTTCAGAAAACAAAATAATACAGCTGAAAAAAACCCCTTACAACGTAAAATATACCATACCGCATATAATACAGTTATTTCTGTGCTAGTCAGTGTTTGAGTGAATGCCTGTATTTTCTCAAATTGAATAGAAAACAAAAATCAGTGTAACATGGGGAGAAAGGTCTAAAGCTGGCTTTGCTTTGTCCTTGTGCGAACATAATGAACCAGCCTCCGCTCCGGGTGCTCTGTGTGCGGCCYTCACTGAAGCAGTTCTCGGACTTGCCCGGTTGGACTCGTACCCTTCTCTTTTGACCAGGCAGTTACACCTGAGGARAGCGCGATTTCAGTGTTTGAAAATAAACTGCTTTTGCATTTGCTCTGCTCCAGTTTCTCACTTGTGCAGCGATGAGCAGAGGCTACACCAAGCTTCAAAATAAATCCGGGATCCTAGTTCAGTAACTCGGAGTGGGTGAGTGAGATAACAGCACTCGGGAGAGCCAGGGTGACATCTGTGACGGGAAAGAGAAGTACGTGGGCGTCATACGATGGTTTTTCTATTGACTGTCTGGTGGGAATGGAGAGTCACAGGGAACAGAAGCATTTCTGCCCAGAGAAAGCAGCTACAAACAGAACATCACAGGGAGAGATGGATCACGGTACACKTTTTTTCCCCACAGTTTTTCAGTGGGCAAGAGGCTAGTGGGCACTTGCTTTTTACGTCCTGTCCTCTGAACAGCCCTGTCTGGCCAGTTCTTTCCAGGGTCCGGGCGCAGGGTGAGTGGGATGGCCCCACCGATGCTGCAGCACTAGGAAGAGTTGGGGGAGAATGTTCCTTCAGCTTCGGACTTTTGAACACATTTTCTGCACTTAGGCTACTGCATGTTTTTTCCCTCTACAAAGAGTATTTAGTTGTTCAATGAGAYGTATCTCACTTTCAGCTAATGGATAGCTCAGAGACACCTTTGTGTGGGAAGTCACTTGAAAAAAATKGAAACTTTTTTTGGTAGGAATTTTTAACTTGCTTTATACACCGTGCATTTTACAGCCTCTGGCTTTTGTGAAAATATAGTTCAGGTGAATAAACCAGAAAGCTTACTGCGACAAACCTGATTGGAGACGACCTCTTCTGCAATAGTAATAGGATTTTATTCATGTAGTACCTAAAGTATCTGCAATAACTAGATCCCAGTTATTTGCAATAAAGTAGTTATGTCCTGAGGAACAAGGGATGTTGTTTTTCCAAGGTGATGGAGGATTTCCAGCTCTCTTCTGACTTCAGACTCTCCCCAGGACATTAGAAAATCAGGTCCGGGATTTATTCAAGAGGAAACCAGCATCAGTGACTTTATTCGGCAAAAGTCGTAAACAGTCTGTGCACAAATGAAAGCCCTCTGGGTGTAAACACTGTGAAGTCTCTTTAAAGGCCCTGATATATCAGGCACCAGCTTCGTTCTTTCTGATGAAATAGTTTGATTAGGGTGGAAAGCAAAATCGGAGTGTAAAGTCATATGCCCCTGAGTGAGAAAGGGAGCAGGAACTTTCCAGCAAGGGTGGGAAGAGGGAGGATGTTATGTGATGATTAGGAATTCATGGTTCTAGGGGAACTGAACGGCTTTTTCAAATGAAAACACAGGACAAATCCTTTAAGGTTTAGATGGTATGAAAYGTGTATAGTTGAGATGTAGAAAGATTGTCAGAAAAGGTTTTTGGGTCTGCGGGGCGGTAGGCTGTTTACCCCAGAGGCTTGGCTTCTGCGCTGCTCTGAAATAGGGTTGGCGGTGGGGTGGGGTGGGGTGGTGTGTCCCCGTCCCCTCCACAGAGCCGGCCGTGTGGCACAGCCTGGCCATCCCACCGCGCTGGAGCTCTCCTGGCTGCCTCTCGTCCGCGCCTCGCAAACGYGGGGGCCCATCGCACCCCGAGGCTTGGCGCCTCAGCTGCTGCGGGGCTTCCCGGGGCTTCCCGGGGCCTTTCCTAATGCAGCTGTCCTGCTTGGCTCACGGGTGGTCCCTCTTTGGGGTCCTCTGTTCCAGGGAGGAAGCTACCGCACAGAGGGTGGGGTGCGTTCCCAGTGTAACCCTGCTGTGGTACCAGTGCTACTGGGGCCTGATCTCGCCTCTGTTTCCCCACATCCACACCCGTGGGGTGGGCCTGTGTCCTTGTTTCATGGCACTGTTACGGCAAGATCAGGCCAGCGGGTGCACTCCTCAACTTACAGCCACCTGAACAGCAAAATAATATTTGTGAGAACGTCAACCTTGATTACTTTTGCAGAGCTACTCAGGAAAMTAGGGTCTATCTTGCTATAAATACTAATATGCAAGACAGCATTTTAACCGCTAAATTCCAAGTGAACATTTTGCATATAAAAATTTATTTTCTTCACTCTGTTAGCTAGCTGCAAAACTGACCATTTTTCTGCTAGAATATTGCAGAAGCAACTTGGGTTTTTTGCTGGCTGAAGCAGTTCAAGTGGATTTATTTGCTATTACTTAGAACATTAAAACAAGGATTTTTACATTGGCTTCAGGAAGAATTTCTTGTGCATTAGTGGGGGAGCTGGGTTGTCTTCCCTTCTGTTTCGTAAGGCCAAATTTGTCTTGAAGCAGTCTTCAAAATCTTTGCAACTGGCCAGCCTATATTTTTGGGAATTATGCTGGACAGAAACTCTTACAGATTTTACTCATGGGTATTTGGTGTTTGAGATACCAGTGTTTTCAGTTCTGCTCTAAGTCTAAAATAAAGTTTGTTTTAGGGATGCTTGTGTGAAAGAGGAAAGATAGGCTGAACATTTGAGTACTGGATTGTGTCAGAACTGATTTACCAGTGGGTTCTGATCCTTAGTGCTCTGCGATTCCTTCCTTGGAGATGAATTTTTAATTTTTTGTGTGAGTTTTCACAGGTTGATCTTAGGATAAGAACGCAGCTCTGGGCTTTTTTTTTTTTTTTTATTCACTTATCCTCTGCTTTTGAGATGAGCATGTAGACATGCACTTAAAATTCCCTTGGCAGTAAAGGAAGCTAAATGTGTGTTTGAGTGGTTTGCTGGGCTCAAAACATTTGCAAGACTTGTGCTGGAATGTGAAGGTGGAGGTGAGCTAGACAAAATATTTGCGTGCTTTGATGTAAAAACACAGAGCTGAGTTCTCCACCTCTGACACTCTCAGCTTTGAACTTGAAATCGAACGGATAGCCCACATCCAGGGCCCTGGTTGTTTATGATTTGCACTCTGCTTGATATCAGCCTTGGAAGTGTAAGTGGCAAATGTCATCAGACAGCGAYGTTGTAAACAGGAGCGGGGACTGTGCCAGTTTTCACGTGGCTGGGAACCTGGAGCAGAATCTCTATAGCAGGAAGAATAAGCTACTTACAATTATACAAAACAACAATTATGTTTCACCTTTGGAAAGCAAAAGAAAAGATCTTTARTTGTCTGCTGAAACTGCAGTTTTGCCACAATTAAATGTAGAATTAATACCAGAAGGTAAAGATTTTTGCAGAAAAATCAGTGTAACAAAAGTTTGGGCTCTGCCTCATGGATCTGTAACTGCTCTTTGCTGTTGGGTTTCAGCTGACAGTGATCCTACCTTGTGATTTACTCCCTGGATTGCATCAGCTCCTTAAAACATTTGGTAGTTGTCTGTGCAGCAGTGTTTTACTATGGAAGTGTGGTTCTGAGAATGACCCTGAGCAAGAGGCTGTGGGGAAGAAAAGAGCTGATTTTCTTTCCTAAGTAACTTTCAGGCTGGGAGAAGGTGTTGGATTGTCAGGTTTGAATTCGGCAGTGCTAATTGTCATTACTCAGCTTAAGCCCTGATCCTAAGAGATGTCGCTGAAGAGGAGGGGGCGATTAGATCTTCATCGCTTAGCTTGGTGTGCAGCGACTAGGGAGAAGCCAGATCATGCTGGTGGTGCTGGGCTGATCTGTGTAAGAAATACGTATATAATTTTAAGAACATCTTGCTAATCCTCTTGTTGTCAGGTCCAGCTAGAAGGTAGGAAGGGAAAGCTGTGGTTGGGAATGGCTATTCCTTGCTGTTCTTTGCATTGAATCAGAAGCTGCTTTTGATGTTAGGTATATTATGAGCAATACATGCTCAGGTTCAAAAAGGTGTGTTTCGGAAACTCAGTGTTGACGATGTGAGTGTAATCCAGATGTAGTATGAACTGAGGAGAAGCCTTGCAAAATTTCTGGAAGGTCAGTGGTGCCTGAAGTGGTAGCAAGTGAGATGCTCAGTAAAACACCTTCACCTTGAACACCCTCTGGACATGCTGAATCCAAAGAAAACATTTTCCAGGAGACACCATGAGCTAGAGCTGGTTTCCTTCCACCATAAAAAGTCATTTGCACGGTTAACTCGCATTGCACATGGCTTCTTAACACCTGGCTTGGGGAACACTGCTTCCCTGAGGCAGCGACTTGGGAAATGAAGGAAATGTTTGGATAACTTTGAGTTCAAGGATATTTCTGTCAGACTTTAATGCATCAGTTTATTTGTGTTTATTTTCGGGCGACGGGGGAAAAATGAAGTTTTCTTGTAGGCTTTATTAGAGCATGGAGTGGAATATGTAAAGCAAGACTAAAAACTAAATAGCCTATTGTTTYCCAAGGTATTTTCGATTGTGAAGTTTTTCAGTTGGCTCCCCCTCCCCTCCATCTGCAGTGCCRAAGCCTGTGAAACACATCCAGCCCTGCCCACTGATGGCTGACTCCCTTATCTCTGCTCTCTTATGAACTGCATAATGATTTCTAGCCCTGGAAAATCAGGCTTTGCCTGTGACAGGCTTCTTTCTCATCCGTTTGTGAAGCTTTGTGCCAACCCTGTTATGAAATTGAAGCAAGCGGCGTAGGAAAGCAGAGGGGGGCAGTTACTGTTTTCTGCAGCCTGCAGGTGCTGGGCGGGCAGGACCACAGCCTGGCAGGCGAGGAGATGTCCTGCTCTGTGGCGAGGTGTGAACGCGCTGGTGCGGAGCTCCAGACAGCTGAGTATAGAGCTTTTATAAAGCTGCACTAAGTAGGACTTAAACACCACTAAGTCAGGCTTGTACACCACTGACTCTGCCTGATTGTCTTCTGGTTAAATAGAAGTGATTCTCATTCCAGAGAGGATTATGTAGTTGGGAAGTAGCAATGTCTCTCTGGTTAAGTGTTTTTCAAAATGAGAGGCCCCTTTAAAAAAGAAAGGAATTGAAGCTTGATCTGCGGTTTTCATTTTCGGGGATGCCAGCAGCTTTATTTTCTTATACAGCAAAACCAAAAAAGGTTTTGCTATCAGCCTTTTCTATCACTAAGGCAGGCCAGGCGGTGGTGGGGTGGCTGGGACGCGGTGGCAGCGTGCGGTTCCCGTTCCCGCGGGGCAGGGGAGAAGCGAGCCCACCCGAGGGCGGGCTGCGACTCCAGCGAGGGGGCAGTTCTGGTGGGGCGGGCGGGCTGCCCTCCGCCTCTGCCRCTGCCTGAGCAGCGCTGGAGGAGCTGACACCGGTGACAGTCGCCGGGGATCCTTATTCCCAGTGCCCCTGCTGCAGGCAGCCCACCCCCCGTGCCCCTGCATGCAGCACATGGTAAGAACCAACGGATAAAAAAAGTCTTGATTCCAGGTCTTGCTTCCAGACACAGGAGTGAGTTCAAAACACAGCAATAAGTCAGGAGAAGCTTCCTTTTCTTCTGGCTCAGTCAAGTGAGCGACACTAGTCAGGGWGTCCCTGCGGACCCAGCTTCTGACCTTGGCACATCATGTGTATAGTGGCTGTGAAACGTTCCTAGTTCTGGCTCCTCTCCTGTCCATAGCAAGAGGTGGTTTCAGTCTTGAGGCATTACTAACTGAAAAGGGGGAAAAAATAATCATAGAATCATTAAGGTTGGAAAAGACCTCTAAGATCATCAAGTCCAACCATCGACCCAACACCACCATGCCCACTAAACCATGTCCCGAAGTGCCACATCCACATGTTTTTTGAACGCCTCCAGGGATGGTGACTCCACCACTTCCCTGGGCAGCCTGTTCCAGTGCTTGACAACACTTTTGGTGAAGAAATATTTTCTAATATCCAATCTAAACCTCCCCTGGCGCAACTTGAATCCATTTCCTCTTGTCCTTTTGTTAGTTACCTGGGAGGACATATATATATATACCTTGCAGCAACCTGTCAGCTCCAGAGCATCCCCAGAAGTTAGGGATTGTATGTTGTATGAAGGGCATGGAGAGGCAGAATGGGCTGTTTTATAAAGACAGGGACATAAAACGTCAATGGGAATGTAGGGAATAATGTAATGGGTTTATAAGTTTCAGATGCCTTCCCCAAACTGCTATGCAGGCTGTCACTAAAATGGAAAATAGATGTAAGGTTGCATAATGTATCTACAAGGTAGTGTTTGATTTAACAGCGGCACTTACCATTTGCATTCAAACAGGCTGCAATTGCTAAAATCAGAGGGGAAGCTTAAAGTCCTAATGTTTGATGGTGAATATGGTTGTAGAGAACAAAATTCTGCTCGCCGTGCTTGATTAATTCTATATGACAAAAGATATAAGATAAAGTGGCGTATACGGGGATCAATTGCTGGGGAAAGAAACGTATGAGCATATTTTTTTGCCTTGACTGGCAAGCTCTCAATCCTGAGACATTAGAGTTTGCTGCCCTCAGTTTTAAGGTTATGAACACATGAAATCCTGACAACTCAGTTATTCATCAGTGTGAAAGCTTACTCGAATGTATCAAATGTATGGGAAGGCTAAGTGGATACATCAGCCGTGATTTGAGCAGAATATTCTGTCTTGTTAATTTATTTATTTAAGACGATTAAAGGGAATCTGAACAGCCATCCAGCGTTCCCAAAGGATTTTGGTAGTGGAGGGCAAGAAGGACCATTACAATGAAGTGACGAGATCTTCATCACAATTTGTTCTTGTATTAAGCTTAGGGCCTCATGATCGTGCCATAATACATTTTTCCAAATGAATGCCTAAACCTAAAGGGTAATTTATCACATCGCTTGACGGTCCGTTTCACTGTTTAATTACCACATTTTTAACAATATGTACCCTTTTTTCTACAGGGAATTTTTTTTTTTTAACCTCCAGTTTTCAACTGCACTTACTGATATTTTTATTAAAACAAGCACAGGACACCCCCCCACCCCCACCTCCGCCGTGCAAAGATGGAGTAAAATTCACCAGACTTGTGTTCCTGTCTGCTTTTGCTAAGCATGGTGTAGAGATTCGGCGAGCACTGGACACAGGGTAGCTGCTAAAGTGGAGGATGAACTGCTGAATGTTAATTCAACTTCTTGAGCAGACTGTGAAGTCCTTGCAGAGTTTTGCGCTCCGGTCCGTGGCTGATACTTAGGCTGAACAGACATATTCAACATATGTCTGATGAAGCCATATAATAATATATTCCAGTATCACAATCTCATTTTGCTTGTGTGGACACACAGTTGCCCATACACCTATGAGGTATGGGAAAATCCAAGTGGGTTAAGGGTGGGGGTTTTTAATATTTTTCATAATGTGTTTTCTTCTGAAGAAAGATTTGCAGTGGAAAATAGCCTTGTGCTTCCTAGTTTAGTTAATATGTCTGCTATGGTCTTTCCCTTCACAATGAAAGTTTTATAAGTCCTCGTATTGTAATAGAAGTTTTACAGTCACAGATGATGATGGTTAGCAAAGCGTTCACATTTCCCTAGAAAATTGTGTTAAATTAGGCTCTGTGAAGGAGCGAAGACCTGTGCTTATGCTCTCAATATTAGATCTTCATCTTTGTGGTTGTTAATGTGGTGTTTGCTCAGTCGTTTCAAGGAGTTAATATTCTGAACTTTTAAAATGGATAAAAAACAGAGGGGAGGATGGAATAAGAGGGAGTGCTTCTGGTTAATAGGGACTGAGAGTGCACTGGCGTAACTTGGATGTCTGCTTAAATAGCAGCAAGGAGTGAACTTGCTAACCATCCCATTTCTTAGGCTGATCTGTTCTTATTTTATTCTCCATAGTCTATCACAGCAATTATATATCACTGAACACTTGGAAATTAAATATTTAAAGCCTTTTTTTGGTAGTTTCCAGTAGAGTTGAACTTGTACTGCTGACCTGTTCTACATTTTACAAAGAATTTGGACTCGTGGCCAAGTTTTGCACAGTTGAGCAGGGACTTGAATCGTCTGTGCACCTCCGGAGTAAATCGTTCCTGTCCAGCTGGGTGGATGCTGGGCTCAGTGTTCGTCCCTCCTGTTCTGGGGGGCATGTGGCTGTTCTTTACCCTTCTGAGTTCCTGTGACATCTGACTTTCTGATTACTTCAAATTTACTGCTGCTGTTGCTTCAGTTTCAGAACCGTTTCATTAACTCGGAGGAGGAGATTCCAAGGAAGACTTAGGATTTATTAATGTATGTTTCTTGGTTTTGCTGTATTTCAGCCTGCACCGGTGCACGCTGTGATTGGGACCACAGCAGCATTTGGCCACTAAAACTTTTCCTTGGGACCATCAAGTTGCTCTGGAGCCAATGTGTAAACTCTACATTACATATGCAAACTCAGGACAGCCATTCCAGTTTGCAGAGGAAAGACAACTTTCAGCTTGTGACAGCTGCCTGCTGTGCAGGAGATAACCAGGGAGCTGGTTAAAAAAACAGTTTCAGTGTTTCAGTCTTGTGAGAAATTTCCTCATCTTTGTATTTGCATTTATTCTGCATCAGAATAAAAACAAATATTTTCAGTATTTTCAATGAGTGAAATTCTTAAATATATTTTTGAGTATTTTCTTGTTTGTTTTCTGTCTAGAATTTTAAACATTTAAATTAATATTATTGTTTCTTTTTTTACAGAATACAGAAGTATTATATGATATGGCTTGTCTTTAAAATAGATTATTTTAAAATAATTTAGAACAGCTGCTTTCTAGTGATTGAGTCATCTCATTTTCCAGATTAGAATCTCTTGTTTGTTTTGTAATGAAATGGTTTGACACTTGGAACAAGAAATTAAGATAAATACTCAGCATACCAACTAGAAGAGCAGGTGGTTTTTTTCAGCATCCTTCTTGTTCTAGGAAAGTGCTGTATTTCTTCTCCAGACATGTTTCTGTGCATTTATAAATTACTTCAGAATTGGAAATTTCCATAGTTTCTTCTTGAAATATTTTCAGTGTCCGATTCCCTGAAATTTCTCTTGCTTCAGAACTTTTAGTTTAAATCAATTGAGGAGAAGAGTGGCAACTTCTTAGTGTCTTCATTTCACCTGGTTATAATTTGATACATGATACATTTATACATGAAAACCAACACATAAGTGATATCTCACAGCATCTTTTCTTTCTATAGGAGAAATCCCCTGACACAGACACTTACATACACACAAATGCATACGATGTAGCACGTTTCAGATATTCCAGTGAGGAAATACCAACAACTTCAGTAAATGGAGATGATCCTGGCTCTGAGAAATGTTGCCGGGGCTGGGTGGGGAGCCTATGGCTTGAACAGTATGGATGCTTGGACTAGATGACCTTTAAAGGTCCCTTCCAGCCCAAACTATTGTGTGTGTGCCGGGTCAGCGGGGAGCAGCCAGCCAGCGCCCCGGGAGACTCTGCTGGCAAGAAGAGCTATAATTGTAGCTGAAGTTGCGGCTGCTTTAGCAGCTATACGGGGAGGCCCGTAGAGGAACAGGCTGAGACAGAGCTCTCAGACCTTAATCCACGCTTGGGGTAGCACTAATACGTAAGAAACAGCAGGTATCTTACTTGGAAGGGAAAATGATTCTTTTTTTTTTCTGAGCTGGAAGAGAGTTTGCCTCCTTTTCCAAATAGAGGGCTCTGTTTTCAAGGCTACTTCATCTGTTTCGCCTGTGGTTTTGCTGCTTAACCATCAGCACTCAGCAACTGCAGAAATCCATAGAATCCCTCAACCACAAAAATGTTTGTGTAGAGGAGTGTAATAGCCCTCATTTTATAAATGGCAAAACGGAGACTCGGAGAACATCAGCTTATCGTGGTCATGACGAAAGTCATCAGCAGAGGTGGGCACACAGCCCATAGGCTCTCCTGGCAGTGTCCCTCTATACTTTCCTCGCCACTTCAGTCATTCAGAGCTCTTGTGGAAAGCAGAGAAGAGCTCGAGACTAAGTCTGGTGAGAGCAATAAGCTGGTAACCAGCTGTATCTGCTGACATTGTTTTGCTTACCAGTCCCTTAAATATTTCTGCTTATGGACTGAGTCAAACTGGACCACATGCACAATTTTGTACTATTGTTTTCCTATTCTCTGTGTTGCATCCAGGTACTATTCGTGTATTAAAGTTAAATGTTATGTTTTGGGGGCAAGGACTGCTTTCTCTGAATGTCTGCACATCACCTGGTTTAACAGGGTTCGTATCTATTGGAATAGAGAGTCTGCTGCAGAAACAACAATCTCACGATTTGGCTATGCGGCGAATCTCTCTTTACTGTAGTTTATATATTCTAAAAAAAAGTTTTGGAAATACTGAAGTCTGATTTGGGTGAGCAGTGAATCTGAAAATTGACCCACACTACAATCTCAAATCGTGGACATACTCTCTCTCAAGTATAGTTTTCTCCTTCCTTGCTTCTTTTGAGTTGATCCAGGTTGTTTTAAGGTCCCTTGCACTCATATTCTCTCCTATAGTCAACGGAAGAAAAGAAAGGCTGTTGTGTTTTTTTTAAATGAGTGACTTTTTTTTTCTCTTTAAAGCTTTTCTAGCTCTATTTTCCTTAAGGGGATAGGTTTTTTAATGAAGAAAAAGAACTCTTTTTGTAGTGATTTTAGAAGTGGTGAAGGTAGCTGAATACTTTTATTTATATGGAGATCAAGGACACTCCACTTATATTTATAGCCGCCTGCATAATGTGCTTGAAAATAAATGCCAGTGATTTCACATAGGCTACTACCTGGGCATCTGTGAATGTGGTTTTCAGTGGCCCAGCAGTAGGAAGTTGCCTTTCTTTTTCCCAAACTCCTGCTTTGCTGATTCCCCTTCAGAATTTTACAGAATTGCTATTTCTCTAGCACTTGATTTGCAAATAGAGCATACAGATTGCATCGATTCATTCCTACCTAACAGAATAAATATATTTTTCTTTCTGGAATTGGCTATGGCATTCACTGGGTCATGTCTCTTAATTTAAAGTCTTTGATCCTCACTGTAACTCTGATGGTGTTTTTGCACTCCCTTGCCTTGAAGTGCCTTGATGCAATAAGAACTGCCAAAATATTGTCCCATGCCATGCTGCGTTGCATGGTCCTCACCTTGCCTAAGGAAAAGGAGCAAGTGTAAAGATTTCTCCTCCCCGCATTTAATTTTTTTTGTTTTAATGACCGTTGTGCTAAGATCTCTCTCATGTTTCTGGCAAGTAATAAAAATTGAAAACCAGGTTGTAATTCCTGGAAAAATTAGTAGGTTTTCAGTGAAATCACCTGCAAGCTGTTTAATTATAATTCCTCTAAGAGTTCTGTTTTTGTAATTTCTTGCTGCTCTGTAGGCCTGGGTGTAATTCACGGCCCTTCTCTGTTATGCTGCCTTGTCTTGGGTGTCAGCTCTGTCTAAATTGTTCTTCTCTGTGCAAATAATAGGATTCACACCCTTCTCTGCTGTCAGTAGCATCAGTCTCTGTCTCTTATTTATCTTGTTACTCTTAAAGCCCCCCTTTTTAAACGTTGTACATTTATTTTTCCTCAAAACATTTTCCTCCTGTCATAAAGCAAGTGACTTAAAAATTTTCAAAGGCTCTTTCAGCAAAGCTGGGAATTAGATTCTTGTGGAGTCCTTCATAAAAAATTGAAGACTTTGTGTATTAACATACATTGATTTATTCATAGTGTTTCATTACAAATAAGCGAGGATCCCATAATATCAGGAAAGGTTAGGAGAGCAGTGGAGCATGTTATATTATATTGACAGCTCAGTTGAAATTGAGCTGCCTTTGGATTGAATTTGGAACGCAGGGAAGGAGTTGGCTGGTAAATAAGTCATGAGTTTTACTTGCAAGTGTCTGTATATCAACAGGGTTGCCATGGGTAAGCATAATGGAGCTCGAGCAGAATTTCAAAGGTGTGCTTTCAGCTTGGATTCCTCTAAAGGTGTGTTAGCACCAGCAGCGGGTGTATTCATGAACGGCTCTGCAGGTCTGTAACCCTGCTGACTTATTCTCTCAGGCGAAAACCAGGCATGGTGCCACATGTAAACCTGCAAACTGAGGCTAAAAACAGGGGGAGGGAAATTATATCAGAAGCTGGCTTACAAGCTCAGAGAAGAGAAGGGCTTTTGTCTAAAGACTTGATGATATTTATTTCATTTAAGCATACCATTTAGTTTCGCCGTATTCTCTTTAGCACAGAAAAAGACTTCCAAAACCTTTGCTGTCAGTAAAAGGCTCCCATTGTTTTCAGTCGCCTTTTGAGAAGACCATTTGCCAGAAAAAAAAAAAAAAAACCAACCTTGGTGGAAAATGTATCCATGTTTGCACCAAAAGTTTTCATACGCTGTGCGGAATTGTATGGGAAATTCTCATGAAAATTCTGCCGGTCACGCTGTGTGCTCTGGTTTGGCTGCAGAAGTTCTGAGGTTTGGAACRAAAAGCAATTCTTTGCATCTTTTGTTGTAAATCAGCACGTGCTGAGGTTTTAGTGGAGAGAAGTTGTTAGTTTTTTTCCTAAGTAAAGCCTTGGAAAAATTGTCATGTTTGTTTGACAGCATCCAAATACAGAACCGCTCACTAGAGATACTGAAATAATATCTGTCCTTGTATTTTCAATGTCTAGTCTCAACAGATGGCAAAATAGGGGAGCAGAGAAAGGCCAGGTGCGGAAGGTCCCTTATCACCTTACTTTCCTTGTTCTTCATTTGCAGATTACATACAAGGCCGTTGGGTCTCTGGATCCCAGTGCTGACCTGTCCAGCCAAAGAGGGAAAGTCTTCAAACTAAGGAATGAAACACATCACCTCTTTGTAGGATTATACCCAGGGACTACGTATTCATTCACCATCAAAGCCAGCACAGTCAAGGGCTTTGGGCCACCCATCACAACACGGATTGCAACTAAGATTTCAGGTACTGCTTTGGAGAAGAAGAAAAAAAGAACTTTCTAGGGCTTTGTTCTTTAGACTTGCAGCTGATGCATAAAACAATAAAAAGATATTCAGCTTAGTGTCTCTACAAGTTTCATAGGGCAAATTTTTAAAACGGCCATGATCCAGTATCTGTGTTTGTTCAGGTTACAAATGCAGTGGYTAATTTGTGGATATCTTAAATATCCATGAAAATCTTCGTGGAGCATTTTAAATGAGAACCTTCATTAGTTCTACAAGTGAACTGTCCCTATAATAATTGTTAGTATTATCTGCGTGGCTGGGGAAGCTCTCTCAATAATGTGGCTTTTATTTTCAGATCGCACCAAAATGGATGTAATGAAGTAATTGAATTAATAGTGCAAGGAGACTCAAAATAAAGGAGGAAAGCTGTTTTTATGTTTTCTTTCTGAGTAAGGGCAGAAGGAGGGCTTGAGGTAGGCAGACAAGTATATGAAGGCACTAAAATCAGGAGGCATTGCAAAGAGAAGGTGCATGTGTCTGTAGAAAAAAAAGGAAACTTAGGCTAGCTGTCAGAAAATAAGATGGATAAAGGGATGGTAGAGAAGATGTTGGGCAGACATATGTAGACTTTAATTTTAACATTTAATTGATAGCACTAAAATAGGTTCTCTAACACAGTTTCAAACTGTCATTTTTTGGAATGCCTTAACTGTTTTTTCAGTAAAGCCAAAATAAATGTTTGGGACATTCAGGACACTTGTAATGCTTGAAATTATGGCTGGATGCCATAGAAAAGAGTGCACAACAGTGCGTATTTTCCATTGCCCTATTTCAAAATTGGTTAATAAAAAGAAGTTGTTAGCGGTAAGTGACAGTGTAAATTTTGAGGAAGTAAAATGTATCCATTCCCTCCACTAACTGTCAGCAGGGTTTGAACCCTTAACATTTAGTGCAAAAGCCGGTGTCTCAGCCACTTGAAGTAAAGCCATTACCTGTCCTAACAGCCCCACGCAGTGTTAGGGTTTGTGCAGCCCCGCTGTGAAGGGCAGGCACGGCATGCACTCTATTCACTTGTGACCAGAGAAATAAAAGAGCACAGTAATGGTAGTGCATTCTCCCTCTGATTCAGTTTCTTTGCATTTTATTATTCAGTGAGCGCTCAAATTGTGTTAGAAGCCTGCATGATTATTAACTGTATGTACACTGAGCTTGGTTTATTGTCTTTTTTTTTTCTCCATCTTCCAAACATCTGGTTCGCAATAGGTAGGCACAGACTCCATGCAGGCATTAGGGTAGTCTCTGACATTAGATTATCTCATTGCATGGTCAGTCCTATACAAGTAATTTGGAAATTACTATTAAGSTCACTCAAAGAGGCAGTCCCAAGGTTAGTAGAGAGAAGAAGGATTTTTGCATTGACTGGAATGTCCTTGTAAGACTATACAGATTTTAAAATGAAAAGACATCTATGCTGTAGCAATGTGTGAGTGTATTTGTCTATATGGGTGGACACCATGTTTATGCTTATGTCTTAATCACAACTAAATAGCAGAATTCCTGAGGAMTTTTCTTTGGGCAGGACTGGGATCCTGCCAAATAGGCATTAAGTTGATGAGCAGCGCTTGCTATYTTGGAGAGGTCACTGCCAATTGTAGTTTCATTGAGGTACTATGCAACTGTTCCGTGTTTAGTACACAAGAAAACTACTATAACTTACTTCAGTGTCTTGTGACTAATACAGACTCTGATMGCTGAATTATACTCAATACCATTAGCTAGTCCTGCCAAGACCTATGTTTSTTGCATTTACTTCTTAACTATATGGTGTCTGAAAGTAAGATTGTAAATTCTCTGTGGCAGGTGCAGTGTTTTACACAGGAGATAACTAAACAGGTCTCATGCACAGCCAGAAGGAGACATCCGAGCTAGCTAACATATCAGAAACGGTTTAGTGGCACCAGTGCAGCACTGCAGCTGGGCTAGAAGAAGCTGCTTCGAAGCAGGATGATGGAGCCTGCAAAGGCAGAGCCCAGCCTGTTTGTGGTGTCGAGATTGTCCGTGCAACCTTTTTGTAGCACTGCGTTGTGCTCGAGGCCCCTCTGGCCAGAGCAGGTGCTGAACAATTCTTGCTGTGGCATCTCCAGCARCTACGGTGATCTCTGGTATAGAAGGCGGCTGGTGACGTGCATCTTCTTTAAATGACTCACATTCTTCCCCTTGATGCAGAGCGCMTCTTTCAGAGAAATCCTCGTTAAAGAATTGGCATTCATTCTGAACTCATTGCCAGCTTATTGACAGGGAAGTCAGTAGCTGAGCTGATAATAGCGACCACCATTCTTGACAGTTTTCAGGCATTTAGATAAAAACCCTGATTGTAAACAGGATTACAGTGAAGTCACTGTGAGAGGATTAAATATGGGATCCCCTGCAATGCAGCTTGCCCTTGTGGGTTACAGATGAACTCTTTGTGTGAATTCTTCTGTTTGCTCTATACTTTAAAGATATTTCAACAAAATTTGCATCTTTGGAATAAATTTGATGCTGCTCTGATCTCATGATCTCTTAAATTCTTCCCCAGTAAAAATTATCCCAAACAGATGTCTGCTGTTGGGGAAGGAAAAAGTCATGTAATAAGTAAAATATGTTTTCTACTTTCATGAAATGATCCTAATAGAAGATAACAAAGTGGAAGTAGAAACTAGACTTTGGCTAAGTGTGAATAGTCAGTGGTTTTCTATATTGCTGTGGGGAACACGTCAGCGAGGCGATGGGGATGCCATGGCTGGGTACTGCCCAAGTACGCCATTGGAAGCCGTGCAGCTGCACGTTGATTCAACATCGCTAAAGCACTGGGGTAAAATGTCATGGGTTTGAGTGCTAAAATAACCTGGCTAATTTGTGCTCCTCTCCTTTCATCTTTCGTGCTTCAGAACGCACCCTCTAGCTAATCGAGGAGACGCAGCTTAAGCCTGTGAATTAAAAACTCTATCTAAGATGTGTGGGAGGTCTAATCCAGTGACCAGAACAGTGAACAAGAGCCAGGTATCCTGGGTGTTATTCTTAGCTGTGGCACTGATTCACTCATCCTAAGTGGTCTTTTATAAGTTTTCTTTCTTCACCTTTAAAATTGAAGGAATGATCCCATCTCAAAGGATTACTAAGTCTTAAAAATTCAAGACAGGATTTTCAAAGTCAGCTTGAAGATTTAGGTGTCCGATTCCTGTTTAATTTTAATAGGAAAAGAGTACAGAAATATTTAAACAGTTTTGACAATTTTGGTCATAACATTGGGAAGTATTTTGATGTTTTATTTGAGAAATGTTAAAAGGTCTCCGAGAAATGTTAATATTATGTTGCCATCACTACCAAAGGCAGTAACTGGTGTATAACTAACGTGTTGCTCTTTGTTCCGCTCTAGCACCGTCGATGCCAGAATACGACACGGACTCCCCCCTGAATGAGACGGACACTACCATCACCGTTATGCTGAAGCCCGCTCAGTCCCGGGGAGCGCCTGTCAGGTAGGTGTTTTGTCTTCTCTTTTCACAGTTCTCCCCTCTCCTTCCTCCCCAGGCTTCCCTCATGCCTCTCTCGTTCTCATCTGATAATGTAGTTGCTGAAAGCGAACGCTGACTAAAAGGCCAACTCTGCTGTTGATTCTGCCTTTCACAGTCTCCTTTTATAAACGCCTCAACCTACGTGCCTCCCGCTGTTAACCTTCGGGAGGGATTACTGATAGCGTTGCACGGGGTTATTACCCTTTCAGCATCACTTCAGGTGCCGCTGCAGCACGGGAGCAGAGCAGTACGYGCAGCCGTGTGCTGTGCCGCTGTGAACGGAGCATCGCCGTGCAAACGCGGAGGAGGCTCCAGGCCTCCGTCTCCTGCCCTCTCTTCCGTGATGGACGTGGCCTTTTTGTAACTGTCGTATGAATGTCCGACCTACCTTTAATGCTTGTGGATGCATTTGTTCAGATTCTGGATCTAACCACACTCCTCACATCTTCATGTTGTAATCCAGCTATTGCTCCTGGGCTGGTTGTGAAGTAGCGATCTAGCTCCGAAAAGATGAGCTCTGGTTTGGTGAGGCTTTGCCAGTTGTAGGCAAGCACAATTTCCACTGGCAGAGTAGAGGATTTAGGGGCAGGGAGCTGCACAGGCACCCATGGAACAGAGCGAGGACCTTGCAGAAAACATTTCTGGCTGCCCCTGAGCTGGGTCCCATTCTTAACGATGAGATGCTGCAATGGGACACTCGACTGCCCATGGCTCCCTGGCTGTGGCAGCACRGCTTGCAGAGGTCCGTACCTCATTGCTCTCTTCCGTCTAGGTGAGTTTGTACGTGGTGAAAGGCACCAGCACAGATGAACAAGCCTCCCTTCTGAGTCGGCACTGCCTTATCTGTCGCTGGCAGAGGTGCCAGTTGGTCATTCATCCTGCCAGTCTCCTCAGCTGAGAGCATGAATTAGAATCAGTTATGATAAAAATAGTGGATACTGCTTTGCAGAGGTGTCCAGCAGCCATTACCTCCCTGTAGGCTCTTCAGGCTTTTACCTCCAGTTTTCACAGGAGACTTTTGAAATTTTTCCTATGGGTGGCATTTTAAAAACCCGTAGTCCCTTCTTTCAAAGTGACTTGGGTTTCTACGGCCCACTGACAGGTTCTTAGAGCATTTGAAGGATGTCCCACTAAGTATTCAGGAGCAAATTGCCCGAACGTTTGCTACTTGACTTAATGAAATATCCTGTATCAATTGGCGGTCACAGCTTTCCCCCAAATTGCATTGATACTCTCAAGCAAAAAATCTGCTCTTTAAGACTTAGCACCATCCCTTTTCTAGTTTTTCTGAGTAATGTATTTTAAAGTTTCCCTTTCAATCTCTGGTACTCCATATGAGCGAATTTAGGAGCCTATTTTCTGAGTCCTTTAGGGATGTTTTTCTGCTGGAAAAGAGCAGTAAAATCACACAGTTCTGTTTTGTTTTATTTCTTTATATGGGGGAACATTCCTGTATCTCGTTTTACCACCTGCTGTCTTAAGAGTGTTTCTATTTTGTCTTTTTATTGAAAAGTCTTGTGATTTTTCTCGAAGTCAATTTACTATACTTTAATCGCATTCAGTGAATAATGTCTTTTCCAGCAAATGTGTCTGTTATAAAAAAATCGATAGAGATTTTTATAAATTTTCAGTCTGGTTTCTTTAATTGTATTTTAGTCTATTATACACACATTTGCAGAGAGTGTAATATTTACATGCCACACCTAAGTGATAAGATTACTTCCTATTATGAGCCCATTTCATTGAGTTAGACATGTATATGAAAACCAGAATGGATGGGGGAGGGGAGTGTCTTGGGGAGAATTTAGGTTTTTATTAACTATGACAGCCTCAGAATGTGTGAATACCTTTCTCTGTATAACTATATAGACTGTTCTTAGTCTAGCCTCAACAAATCCAATTATTTCAACCGTAGGTTTTCCCAATCTCTTCCCTTTTCTTTCAGTCTGTTCTGCACACTCTCCAATTCGTGTAAATGCTCTCGAAATACCATATCCAAAAGCAGGTAGCGCTCCCTCGGAGGCCTCAACAGCACCCAGCAGATTAGAAGAGTAACATACTGTGAACTGCTTCTGACACTCTTAACACACAAGAATGAGCTGTTTTTTCCCCCTCAGTGTTTTCTTCGTATTCAAGCTGAGATCCAATACATCCTCCTTGTCGTTGTCTGGTTAGTTGTTCTACCTTTTGGTTGTGTGGGTTTTATTTCTCCTTCACAAGTATAATATTTTCCATTCACCTCTATTAAATGTGATAAAATTGATTTTCAAAATGCTTTAAAATTCTGAGGCAAACTTAAAGGACTTACAGCCCCTCTTAGTCTGATGCCATCCTCTGTTCAGTTACCCAAGCACTAGTGAAAACACAGATCTGAGAGGAATGACTGTGGGAAATCTGCGTGCGCAGCAGCGAGGCGGTGCGGAGGTAGCGCTGCATGATGCAGCATGCTGGTAGGATGCCTGTTCTCCTGGCCTCCCTTGTAGACATGGCCATGCTKTCCTAGATCCCTTCCCTTTTGGCACGCTGACCTTTCATATCCCAGCCTGCCTGAGACGGTTCCGAAAAGGTACTTGAAAGTAGTCTGAAATAGATTTTCCTCACATCTGCTTATAAAACCTCTGAAATTCAGCTCTTTCAATATGCAGGAGGAGGTCAGTCCCTCATCCCAKCAACCTGACAGTTCTCCAGGCAGCCAGTTTCTGCTCTGCAGTGCCCTGGGTTTTTATTATAGTCCTTCCAAACTGGGAAGATGAAAAAAACTGACTATACAGTAATTATTCTTAATGTTTCCTCTTATATGCTAGGGATGGTGAGTTGGAGTACGTGTTGGGGTGTGATTGTAAACCAGTATCTATATATAAGATAGTTATGTGACTTTGTCTGGTCTTATTTCATTCTGCTGTAGTCTGAGCAGCATACAGRTGGAGTATGGTCTTGCAAGATCATTTTTAGAGTAATATTGTAGAATATTTCAAATAAGATTCGTTGTATTTCCATTCAACTGAACTGCAGGTACACCAAATCCAAAGTCACTTTCAACATTAAGACATTTCTGATGTTCCCYAGTGCTCATGATAAATAACTTAAAWKAGGTTGTTTATAAAACTAATGATCATAAACTTGGCATTGTAACGATCTATAGGTAACAATGAAGACTCTTTCATATGAACTAATAGGAATAATATAAACTTTGATATTCTTTCATCTATTTTGTCCTATTGCCAAAAGAAAGATGAAGCCTCAGCAAGCTCCCTTCTGGCATAGGCATTTCATTCTTGCCTTTATTTTCCATGGTATAACCTGCAGAGCTTGACTTCACGTTGCCCTTTAAAAATAACTTTTAGGTGTTATATCAATCTAAAGCCCGTGAATGGTGCTATGATTGATTTGCTGAAGACTGACATTCATCTATAATAGATTCAGAAGAGGAAAGAAGAATGCAAGTGTTCCCAATCTTTACTCCTCAACTCTTTCCTGAAAATCTCCAATGTGATTTTGAGGATAATTCTGCCTTTGAATCTGTTATTGTCAGGAGGGCTGAGTCAGTCCTTCATAGATTATTCACATATGACATCTTTAGACTTCTGTTTGAGAATTTATATCCCATTCACTTCTTGAAAATACCACTGTGAGAGATTTTATCTACATGACATGTCCACTGGGCTGTTTTTTGTGTGTTGGATGTTTGAAAGTCCATCTGGTTTATTAACATGGGGTTGGTTCTATCAATCTACCTATACTACTGTTACGGAGACAATCAAATTTCCAGAGCATTTATTAGTTTTGAGGATTTCAGAGTTTAAATAAATGCTCCCCTTAGGTGTGATTGCCTTGTCGATATGCTGCTCTGTGTGTTGGAGCTGTAGGACACTGTAGAAGGACGTTAGAGAAGAGTCTGCGGTTATTTTGGGGGGTTTCAGACTATGGAGAACTTCTTTGTTGGAAAAAGATGGATTTAATCTCCCTATCTTCTTGCAGTTCTCTGAAGTGTATTAGTAAATAATCTGTGATGTTCTTTTGTGTGTCTGCCAGCATGCAGGTACAGGACGGTCTTTAGGCACCTGACCCCTGTGCTGTGCTAAAGAACAGTATTATTAGAACAAAAGTATTCAATCTTTGCACTTGCCTTTATGCATATATATATATATATGTATTTATGGGGGAGAATATATATGTAATATATATATGCAGTGTAAGTAGCATATGTAAGTGATCCTGCAGAAATACATTCAGGGTAGGAGTCATTTATTGTGTATGTGTGCAATGATTGGATACTTGTAATCGCTTTGATGGTGAGAAAGGATGGGTTAGTTTATTAATGTGCATCTTAAAGGAAATAAGTAAATCTGAATAGGAGAGCAGGAGTTTAAATATTTTAAATATATTTAGAAGTACTGAGCAAAGRTGAAACAAATATTTTCGTATCAACAGCCAAGCCAGTAGGAGAAATTAACTTATGTGGACCAAGCTCCATGTTACTCTTGAGTATTATCACCTGATTCTTGGTCTCCCAAGCATGAAATACAGGAAATATTTTTGGTCTACATGATGCTAAACAAATTGAGAGAAAACAGTTGTAGTGTTATTTAGCAGAATACCTAAGAACAGTGTTTTTTTCTGGTTTTATGCTCAATCTATTCTCTAAGCAAGCAATCCCGTATGATGTATCTGTGTACTTATGTATTCCTACATACAATAACAAATGAAATTTTCCTGTGATGAAGRGGAGTGGTATTGCTTCCATTTTATGTTGGAGAATTGAGACTTTGACTAGATAAAACTTGTCTTCCGTTTCAGTCTGCAACAAAGTAGAAATTAAGAATCTCTGGAGCCATAGGCTATAACTTTAATCTCCAGATAATTCTTTCTTTTCTTGTGATTTCAGGCATCATCTGTTCATCCTGAGCTTACCTTTCCTATATTCCTCTCACTAGCATCCTTATTTCGATTTTGTTTTTAATGCACAGTAGTTCTTTCCATCCTTATGAAGGAGTGGTTTGCAAGCCTAGTGACCTTGATTCTGTGGTGGAGGAGGAATGAGACAAGAAGCTATAAACGTGCAGAATTTGGTGGGGTTTTTGTTGGTTTACAGACGGTGGCTTTGGTGTATAGATCTCCATAGCTATATAGGGAGCAATGCTGTTCAGCTCGCTGCTTTGCAACTTCTTAGTGGCATCACATGAGCTTGCCTCAGGCATTTATGTTGATCATTAATTCATTAATGCGAAGAAAGGGTGGCAATTTCTTGTTCTTAAAACTCCCACGCAGCGTACCTTGTGCTTGAAAATAAAGACTGGAGTCAAGGATCAGCGAAACAATAAAAAAGGTTCTAATGTTGAAAGCTATGGGGAGCATAACAAATTATCATGCCCTTGGTAATTCTGAAAGTTCAGTTGCATTGATAGGCGTGTTATAAATACCTGGAAAATAAAACTCCTGGCCTGCTTTTTCTAAACTCGTATTCAAATGTATGCATCACATGGCTTGGTTGATTGAATGCAGGGCAAACAGTCATCACATTAGATCTTTTAATTTTGTAGTATCTAATGAGGAATGAGATTATCAATCTAGGCTTCTGATATTATRAGCCTCATTATCTGTATTAATTAACATCTCCTATAATATACCTCAGGGATATTGTTCTGAAATCATTCAAGCTGGGTTTCTCCTGCATGGCATTCTGCCTTTAATTTAGGCAAGAGTTTGAAGGTAAATGAGCGAGTTTCTTTCCTCTTAAAGACAAACCAGATCTGCTTTTTCTTTAACTATGTGTGAATATAAGAGAGAGAGAATGAAAATGAGAATTTGGGTGAAAGGCRTGGAATAATGGCAGCTGCATGGATCAGCGTGATGTTTATTATACCAAAAAGGAACAGGATAGAGTTGCCTAGTAAGCGTTTGCAGGCTTGACTTCATYAGTGTGTCCAAACCCTGACCAGAGCACCAGCCTGAGCATACACTGCCATTTCAGCTGGAGTCGTTGAATAGGAGAATCATTGAATCTCTCGTGTCCAGAGAAGGGCGACGAGGCTGGTGAAGGGTCTGGAGMACAGGTCTTATGAGGAGCGGCTGAGGGAGCTGGGGGTGTTTAGCCTGGAGAAGAGGAGGCTGAGGGGAGACCTTATCGCTCTCTACAACTACCTGAAAGGAGGCTGTAGAGAGGCGGGGGTTGGTCTCTTCTCCCGAGTAACTAGTGATAGGACAAGAGGAAATGGCTTCAAGTTACCAGGGTAGGTTTAGATTGGACATTAGGAAAAATTTCTTCACCGAAAGAGTAGTCAGGCATTGGAACAGGCTGCCCAGGGCAGTGGTGGAGTCACCATCCCTGGAGGCGTTCAAAAAACGTGTGGATGTGGCGCTTCAGGACATGGTTTAGTGGGCATGGGTACTGGGTTGATGGTTGGACTCGAAGATCTTAAATGTCTTTTCCAACCTTAATGATTCTATTCTATGATTCTATGAATGGTGGGTGTAGATCATACARGATGACTTCAGTGGTACTTGAAGTTATTCTGGATCTTAGAAGTGCTTTGCCTACTGTATCGGGGGAGAAGCGTAATGGAGATACAGGCATGCATCAGGATGCAAGGTGACAACCGTAAGTGTCAGGAAGGAATATTTAGTCTTTTATGTAGCATGGCATTATTAGTTGAATGGGTGTTTCAACTTTTTTTAGTTCCCCCTGAAGGGTCAGATGTTGGCCCTAAAAAGTGAGGCATTTTGGGTCAATTGTCTCATCTGGTACAGGAAATGCATTTTCTTACTGGATCAGCATACTGTTCATCTGAGAATACCATCCCTTAAAAGGTCATAAAACTGCCTTTGCCCATTTATCAGCCATCAGAAACATAGCCGTTCTCTGAGCCTGGATGACCTGCTGTGTCTTACTCACCATCCCACAGAGCGCTTTGGCAGTAGACAGAAATGGGAGAGGATAGCCATAAAATTTGCATATATTTTAATGATAATATTTTAACAATCAAGTTACACATGGAGCCAATTCTTTTGTGTYAAGCAGCATTTTATTAGCTCTACAGTGAAGCTTTTGCTAACACTTTTTAGTTTTATGAAGGCC
Organism: Oceanodroma leucorhoa; assembly: GCA_030449065.1. NCBI lineage: Eukaryota > Metazoa > Chordata > Aves > Procellariiformes > Oceanodroma > Oceanodroma leucorhoa. The sequence goes on along the minus strand of JASVER010000123.1, from coordinate 485,853 downwards.
TGAGGATACTGAGAGTGGGGGAGTGAATGTTTTTGCATAAATCTTTTATGCTGTCCACGTAAACTGTCAGWTTAAATTCCAGCAATCAAAAGGTTAATGAAGTCTGAACTTTAAGCTGAGAGTCACAAATTGATGGCCGTTTTCTCACATCAAGCTGTCAACCAGTGAGACGAGGGAACAGGAGAAAATACCCGTGGTTGCCAGTTTGAAGGTTTCTTTTTCCAAGACATTTCTTTGCTTCGCAGCTCCCAGAGCCAATATGCCCCTTCCTTGTTATTTCAGAATAAAAGGATAATAGCAAACTGCGTAAAAGATTTTAAAAATTAGAAACTCTGAATTTCTTGAGGCTACTGCCAAGCTTCCTTTTGCTGGTGAGAGCCCTTGGATCAGACCCTTTGATGGGATGAACTGAGCYTGACCACAGTTACTCAAGGTCGGAGCGCCCCACAGAAAGGAGCTTGGCTCTTTTTGCGGACCACAGGGGACGATTTATCTAATTGAAGCCGCTCCTTAAGGTACTTAAAATGAGATGGGACGAGTCTGGGCACAAGTCCCTGGCAAACGTCCGCCCCTCAGAAGCAGTGCACAAGCTTTATCCAGGCAGCAGCCACTCTACCAGGAGTGAGGATGATGAGTTCAGAGGGCAAGTGGGCTCTTTTCTGTTGCATGTGGCAGGCAATGTTTACGCTAGCAGGTGCCCCTCAATGCATCTATAATAACACAAAAACGCGATACAAGGGAAGATGAGTAAGCTCTGCTTTGCTGTTGCAGACTCAGGCATTTCAGGATTTAATTATACTACAGGTATATAAATTCCGGAAACRTGTTAATGCTCCCGTGATTAAAATTATAGAGGGCCTAATTGAAAAAGCATAAACCGAATTGAAGAATTCCTAATTATAGTTTGCTTTGAGGTGTTAATTTCCTCCATAATGAATGCATAATTTCTTGGAACTAGAAAAGGGGGTTGCTGCACCAGTGCGTGGGCTGCAGATGGAATGAAGGGATTATCATAAATGCAGCCAGACAATTCAGAAGAATAAACCTCTGCAGCCATGATGCTATTCTGCCTGTCTATAATTTCAGTTCTCCTTGCACAGCGCTTTTCCAAAGCAAAAGGCAGAGCTAGGAGATGGCGAGGGATTTGCTTACTGCGCAAAAGGAAGGGGAAATAGGACTGGTTTAATTAAAAGTAGTCATGGTGCAGAAGTGGAAGGCGAGGAGAGAGGCAGAGTGCGCAGTATTTTTGGTGGAAAGGTCAGACAGCAGAACAGAAGAGGAGGCAATGCTGACTTCCCTCAGCGCCCACCTTGACAGATCCCTAAGTAACTGTAGGAGCTGATGTTGATGCAGGTTGATTTTTTTTCTGCCAAAGTATAGACCCTATATTTCATGTTTTCTCTTGCATCAAAAATATGCTTTGTTTTGAAGGGAGTTGGGAAAGTACAGGACTACCAGATACAACCTCCCGATGTTTAAATCTGCCCCATTCCTGCTATGGTGGAGGTAGGAGGTGTTTACAGGTGATGACAGACCAGCTCCGAATTGGTGCAGAGAAGTTCTTGCCCTTGGGACTTTCMTTCTCCCCTTTCTCCATCCTCAATTTTCCTTTGTTCTGGGGCAGGAGATACTGTAGTGAAGGTACCACTTAAGACCTCTCCCTGGTGTCAGAAGCATGATCGCTTTGCACTTACTGAAAAGCATGAAGTGTCCAGGAAAGATGGAAAGAATCTGGCTGATACAGATTTTCAGCACCTGAAGCTGCAGAAGTATTATCCTTACCCAGGAGAGCTCATCTTTCCTATTGTACATTGATGATATAGCTGTGAGTAGACTGTTATCTGGCCATATGGGCCTTGCCTAGTAATGAGGTTTCTCCTGAGGTTAGAAACAGAGCAGGTTCTCCCTATTTGTCTTGTGTTTTTCTTAGCCTTTCAGTTTTAAAAAAACAAACACACACAAAACCAGCAAAAATATTTTTCTAGTGTTCTCTCTTAAAAAAGACATCAGGTTCTTATGTGTGGGTTTTCTCTCCACGGTCTGGTAGCTGGTTGTGGAAAAGGGAGAGAAAGCTTTGAAAACCAAACTAGATTATTTCTGCATCCAAATGAACCTAATTTCTCGGAAGCCATTGGAAATACTCAAAATTAATTCTGACTGAGAATATGTGCAAATACACCCGTCCCCTTGTCCGAGCCTCTGCTGTTATGAAGGAGGTGGCAGAAGGTACCGGACAGCCCCCGTAAGGGTGTGTCGTAGTCTCTCCTCATCCTGCAGCTTGCTCAAGATACGCTTTGGCTCTTCTTGTCCTTGGAACTCCCTYCTGGTCTTAAACCAGCGATCACCGAGGATGACGACAAGACCTCAGTCAGCGATGCCTGCTTAATGCTAAGCGACATTAACAAAAAAGGGGTTGTTTTTTTTTTTTGTAGATCAAACAGATGGCAGGTGGCTCAGGAGCGAAAAAACACCTCCAAAGCCACTAACATTAGCTCCTATTGCAGAGAAAGCCGTGTCTGTCTGCACTCATTATCTTTAATCTGCCAGCGCAAAATAACATTGAACTGGAGAGATAGGGACTGGGCCTGTTCCACTGGGGAACAGCAGCTATTATGTCTAATCTGTGTTGCAAGCCAGGTCAGGCTTATGGAGATGGTTGAGATAATGGAACACAGAGCTTTGAAATGCCCTCTGGTTCTTTATTTTTWTTYTTTCTTTCTTTTTTTAAATATTTATTTCCAAGACGATTACTGAGAAAATGTAAAGCATTTAAAAGAATTATGCACATATAATACAAGTAAATAGATGCAGTAGCAGTGTTCTGGTGGTCTGGGGGTGGAAAGTTGGTAATTTTGTGAGTATGGATAGCATCTTTTATTAGACCAAACGATACAGCTGGGAAAAATGGGTTTTTAAGCACACAAATCCTTCTTTTTGGTCAGTAAATACTGACTGAATACAGTTGTCTTTTTGACAAGTACTTACGTTTTGTGCGTGTTGCCACATTTCTGTTTGCTGTGCACAGACACTGCTGCGATGGTTAGACTTGCTCAAAACTATATGGGAATATTTGCAGACCTCAGAGGTCTGTCAGGATAAAAATCTACCCACCTAGGGGTTGAGGCCAAGTGACGTTACATTTGATGTTACATTATCACTTCTTTTTACCAAAAAAAAAMCCCAACCAAACCCAAACAACAACAAGAAGAAACAAAATAAAACAAAACCCCCACTACTTTCTAATAGATTTTTCATTTTTTAGTCAGTTGTGGGCATTTTAYGTGATGCTGCAGTATGACTGCAAAGAAATTTCAGACAAAGTACTCTGGCCAAAGATAGAGTTTGATATAGTGATGTTGGCAGGATGCTTTTCTACAAATACAAATACAAATATTTTGTTTGGKTTTGCCTTTTTTTTTASGCTTGACACAGTGCACAATTCATTAAATAGATACCACCGCCTGTCCCACAGGTAGCTCATCACAGTTACTGATGCTGACTGGGGAGAGTACAGGACCATATCTCTTTTCTTACAGGGAGCATGCAGTCTTTAAACTTTCTTACTTTTTCTAGAGACCATTTCAATCACTATAGAAAGTTAACAAAGCTTGAAATTTTAGCGATAAAAGAATGCCCATGTGAAAACTCTGACTCCAGATAGTGTTATCCAAGTGTGAAATCGCTATCCTTTGTTTCATGAATTTCAGGGTACAACATGCCTTGGTAATAAATCTAGACTACTGAACTGAGTATGAGAGTAGAAGAAAATGTGACGAGACTGTCTTACCAGCCTTCTTCATTAAATGGATTACATTATTATTGGCTCTACCTCAGCAGGTTCTTTTTCATAGCAATGGCAGTAATTACCATCTCTTCTTTCTATGCCATTTTTACAAGTTTGGCTGAATTTGGATATTTTGTTGGTATTCTTCAATTTCAGTCAATGTAGTAGAAGAGTTGTTTAATTTAAATGAATGTTAAAAGAACACACAAAAATAACTTCAAAATGAAGGATCTGGTGTGARTAACTTTGCAATATGAGAGACTATTTCCTCGAGTAGCATCACTATTATAAGCTTTATTTTTGTGAATGCTTTGCAGATGCAAAGCTGATTGATGACAGTGCAGCCCAATATTCATAAGGGGCTAGTTTTTGAGTCTTTGAAATAGCCAAGCATATTCCAGAAGATGACATTGCAGAACAATCTGKTTTTTTCCTTTTTTCTGCATAAAAATGTTTATTAAAAGCTAACCTTAACTTCAGCATATTGTATTCTGCATGGAGCTGTTCCAAAGCGTAATGGGAATAGCAGCAATCTTTAATTGATTTTAATGGGTTTCGAATCAGTTCTTAAATAGACAGAAAATTGCAGAACAGTGCACTGGGTCCTGTATGTACATCCTAGGTGGCTGTGAAACTCAGTTCATTAYGTTTCGTAGATTAGTTTCAGAGCTTCTGATTAAAGGAGGTATTGGAGATATTAAGGGTGACATTTTAGAACATGTGAAGTGGGTAACTCAATTCTCAGGAATATGTGGCCACCTGTTTGAACCCAGAAAACTTTACGAACTTGGAAACTGTCTGCGGAGTCGATTCTGAATGCCTGAGCGTGTGATTAGAGGATTGCAGGAGGAGCCTGGTGAGGAAATACTCGCCATTATAGCCAAAGGAAAGCGGTGCTGTACATGCAGTGTATGCTCAGAACAGCGAGTCTCAGCAGCGGGCTTTATGGCAGTTATCCATTTAGTTCGTGTAAATTTTAGTAGAATTTCTGTTATATAAATCTTTTTTTCAAGTTTAGTGGGTGTTGGTTGAAATTTTAACAAAACCCCTTCTATGCAAGTTCATGGGAGGGCTGGAGGCACACTGTAAGAAGGATGTCATTTACTGTTTAATTTCACAAATTTTTAGAGTAAGCTTTATAGAGAACTGATAGATTTTTATAGGATATTTCTAGCTTCCATCCCTATTATATTTCCTCAAATTTCCCATTATTTTTTCTTATTGYCTATGTGGCAGAATTCAGGCTTTTATTTAGATACCTTTAAGAAAGAGAAAATAAAGGTGTTGATGCTACTCTTCTGTCTCAGTTTGCATCACYGTGGCCATAAAATAAGCATATGCACATTCCATAGCGAATCTGAATTCTAAATGTGAGTGTCAGGCAACACATCAAACCCTCTCCCATTCCAGTATCCTGGGAGATGGCTCCATGCTGTCAGAATAAACGCGATGAACCTTCATGGATATATACAAATATATTTACATTGRCTTAACCAATAAGTTAAATGGAAAAACCAGATGATGAAAAAGCTAGTGTCAAGTATCTGTAGCCTGGATTCTGCGACTTAACTGTTAACTTAAAAAATGGGCTCTTTTAAAAAAAAAAAAAAAAAAGGCTGGCTGGTATCAGGACTGTCGTGTTCAAATAACATCCAGGGAAACTGGTCTGACGGTGTATTTCCAGTGAACGTTTCCAGTGGGCAGGCCTGGTGTTTGCTGACTGAAGTTATATCTGGTTTCTGTAGTTTGTTGCCGGGCTCTGCGGTAGGAAACCAGCACTCGGTACCTGGGGCTTCTGTGTGGTGCTTGCCGAGGGTGTGAACCACTGTGCTGACAGTGCTCTCGTGGTCTTGAGAGCACGCTGCTTAAAAATGTTTGCCTTGTAAATAAGAGAAAAGCAGCTGAATTGGTTGTTGGCCCCTCTAATTATTGTACCTTTGACCCTGTTCATATGCACCCAATGCCTTTTATTCACCTCTGTGCAGCGTTAACTCTTGTGGACTGGTCAGATAGTATTTGGGTTTGATTTTCATGTTTTTTGATAGCCTTTTCAGGAGTGCTGCATCTGTTAATTCCATAGAATAGGTGCAACAATGGAAATTCAATGTCCAGCCCCATGTCGGCTGCTACATCCCACATGCCGTCAGTCTGAGATGAAACAGCTATTGGAAGATGCAATTTTTTTCCATCCTTACTTCATTTGCCCCTTTTTGGCCTTCATTCTTTGAATTAAGTTAACCATTAATAAGGAAGCCACTACCCTTTGGTACTGTCTTATTTCCTGTAGCCTGTCAGACAGTTATTCTGAAAGTAATATGTTCATTTGAGCTACAAATGAGAAGTTCCTGTTCTCTGTAGGGTGAACTACAAAACCTGCTCACAATAGTCTGCTAAAAAATGCACTGCAAGATCAAGCTGTACTAATTGCCACTTATTTTGTTCCCCAGGAGAAAATATTATTGGAAATAATATATGGCTGATAATATATTTGTGTGTTAAATATTAAAATTAAATGAAAATATATTAAATCTTTATATGGTACGTTTAAGAAAATTTAGTACCAAAATTGGTCCAGAGGGATACTAAGCTGCAGAAGCGTTGTTTCTTTTAAACTTTCATAAGTCAGGTGAGGGGATCACTGTAAGGTTACAAAGAAATTATATTCCTTTTCATACCCTACCATTATCAGGGGTATAATGAAGATTTCACCTTGCTGATAAGTACCATGTCAGGATCCAAAGTGCATCGACCAGATGTCGAATGCTTTATGGAAAGCTCTCACTCAGCTTTTCCCCTCCACATTCATGCACATCCTACGTCCAAAACTTGAGTCTGGTCTAAATACATGGCTAGATTTGTGGGCAAGCGCTTCCTCAGTCCATCCTCAAATTGTGCTGCAAGCAGCACAAAAAGAAATCAAGAGCAGGGGAAGGAGAAGCCTCACAGTGCTCAGGGAGATCTCAGTCGCACAGAAACGGGCCGTGATTTGGAATGTTGATTATCCGTACTTGTGCTTCCACACTGAATAGAGAACTCATCATTTAAAAGATTACCTTGTAGATGATGATAAGAGCACATTTTCTTCCTCTGCAGACAACATTTGTGCCGTGGCGACCATTATGGCTGGTGCTTTTATCAGTGATTTAGAATGGAGCTGTCAAAAACTTTAAAAAGCTTCTATTAAAGTAATGTGGATTTATCTACCTAAGACCTGTGAAATTTATCAAGGAGCCCAGTTTTGGCCTCYGTTTCTAATAAGAGTGTGCAGCGGCGCAGCAGGGCAGCCGGCTCCCCAGCCTTCTAGGAAGTCAGGCATGTGGTTAGTAGCCCAGATTTGAGAATCCCTAGAGAGGTCCCTGGAGAGCAGAGCGTACGGATATTTGGAAACCAGTCCTGTCCTGTCGTTTATGGGGACAGCAGTATTRCCTGGTTGCAGTGAGGTGTCTTGGAGTAGTTTAGCACTAGGAACACAAGACCTCTGCCCTGCAGCATGCACATGTGTGGATTTGATTGCGGTGTTTGCAAATGTGGCTGAATATTCAGAATTGAAATGTAGTAGTTAGTTTTACTGTATCATCTTTCAGTTTATTGGTACTGAAGTTGTTATATGGTGTTAGGAGTTTTAATGCTCTGCTTTTGTTGTCTCTTTTAATATAATTTCAATGTATGACACTGAAACTTTCTTTTATCCAGCTGGGCATTTTCAACGGATGTATTGATTCCTGCTATGAAAGCAGTGTTAGCTGATACTGGCTGGAAGCAGTAGCTTTGAAGCTTGAGAGGGGGAGAGCCCCAGGAGATCCACGTTAATGCCTGCCTGGTAGCCAGAATAAGAGCTAATAGAATAATTTGGATGTCTCCTCCTTATTTCCATTGCCCACTTTTTTTTCCTTCCCTCTAGCACTTCTTTTTGGAAAAATACTCCTTTCCCTTGGTTGTAATCATGCTGCTGTGTATTACAAAATTGTCAGTCATAACAAGTTGCAAATGATTGACTCTGCTCAGCACAGAAGCAGAGATGTGATTGCAGCTGAAGTGCTTTTGCAGGCCAGAAGGTCGGGTCCTACTCACCGAGTTTCTTTTGAGTTAGTGCCCGACCGCAATCTTAGGGGCCATAATGTATCACGGAAAGTTATAATCTTCTGAGYGAAGTTGAATTACTTTTACTCTTTTGAGAATTGTGGTAGTAATGCGGATGGTGTGGCCAAACTTTAGGGTGGGTAATTGCATGCTTGCTACTCAGAATTCCCCCAGGAATTTCATTCGGACATAGGATCGTTGCCTTTTTGCTCCAATGAAAAGGCAAACAGTTATGAGAGCATCTTAATGCTGATGGTAGCGGGTGTGGAAGCACCTGATGTGCCTTGCAGCTCTTCACTGGTTAGTGCATAGAAGTTCATCTCTGAAAATGCCCTAAMGGCAGTCAGGAAAATTCTGCTCCTAGGTAAAAACAAAACATGAGGAAAAGAGCATAACCTGACAAACAAAGATATGGCAGAGAAGAAGAAAGAAGAAAATGAGACTCTACCAGTCTGTGTACTAGCTAGGGGTGAACTGTGAGTCCTGCACTTCTGGAGGGTGTCGACAGATCAAAATATCAGAAAGCGAGACCCAGAGTAGTCATTTGATAAGGAAACAATTTCTCAGAGTGATAATCTTCAGCCCAGAGTAATCTTTGAAATCAGCCATGCTCTTGGCCATTTGACCACTGCCAGATAACTGAGACTCAGAGAAAAGAGTGGGGCTGAAGGATGATGGTCACCAAGTCAAACAGGTAAAGCACATAGAGATGATCGTGCTGTGTCAGTCAGCGTGAGCTGGGGCATAAAGGAAAAAAATGCCAAGAAAGCAGTCAGTCACTCATCCTAAATTTCACCAGAGTAGGTTTTTTAGCAGAGGGAACAATGACAGCAGCGCTAGCTCGGATACTTGTTTCATAGAAAAGGAGACAGTGTTTGAGCAGCAGATAAACGGGGTTTTAACTTGAATACAAATGGGATGTCTGTTACATTTCAGTTGAATGCTCATGAGCGTACCGTTGTGCTTCCAGAGACACCTCAATTTATTCCAAAAGAATAAACATTAAAAGTAAAATTTCAGGTTGTTAAAAGAGTGAGTTATCCCCATGAAAGGAGGAAGTGTGATAATGGCTAAGTAGGATAGCGAAAATGTGAAAGAATACAGGCAAAAGAGTATCTGTTATTAGGTTCTATATGTATCAAAACTCTTCTCATAATATAAAAGAATGCCTATACTGGTGGAGCATATATTAGAACCGTCAAGGGAGAAACTGAGAATGTTTTCAAAGGTAAGTAAGTTCTCTGATGGTTAGGGAAAGTGTTCAGTTATCTGGCAATTCATGGCCCTGGGAGCTCCCCCTTCTCCGCAGACARACACGTGTGTAGGCTCATTGCTTGCAAGTGGGATAAGCGAGAGAATGAGAGTCACCCTTTGGGCGCTGTAGGGCTAGGGAGATAGAAAGAGGGAAGCCTTGGCCWCTCTCTAGGCTGAAAGGAGATTAATATATATTTATATGTATATATTTATGTACATGCATAAAGGGAACATTTTCTATAACAAGAAAAGACAAGCGTTTGGGATTGGATAAAATAGAAACCAAGGTTTCTATTTTTAGGTTAGAAGGCATGTGGCAAATACCCATAAAAATGTCAGCTACAATTTTGCATATTGCTGACAAACAAAATGACAAACTTTCCCAGTTATGTATATTATTATCGCCAGAGAGAAGGGTCAGAATAAGAATCTGCAGATAGTCTATTAGTAAACAGTGTCCAAAGTGGCAATCTAAAAGTTTAGGTTCAACAGGCTTTTGCTTACAGCTCCCACTACATCCTCAATTATAATACTTAAAGTGTTGCTGGGAAGCCTGTTTATCTTTATAGAAATCGTAAAATAAGTATCAGAAAAGGTCTAAAATATTTTATTAAAGCCTCTAATGAGCTATAGGATTGAGGAAAGTTTTCCAAAATACTGACAGGACATCATTAAAGGCTGCAATCCATACGTCTGGTGGGTGCTCCTGCTGCTTTAGCAGACATTAGTAGCAGAACTTCAGTACTAAGCAATTCATAAATTGGTCATACTTGTAAAGATTAGTTGGTTTTGTGTCTAGCAGTGGGAGCCAAATGATTTCCAAGTGAATCACTGCCTGTCTCATTGTTAACAGTGACCGTGCCAGATACCTGCAGACCTGAAGTAAGTGTTATTCAAAAGCATCAGCTAGGTTTTGTTTTACTCCTGCGTGTTGAAGGTGCCAGAACTTCGCTTCCCACCGAAGCATTGATGAGCTATTGCTATGCGAGAAATTTTTCAGACCAATTTTTCTGCAACAATGAGCCTGTGAAAGCTGGGAGAATGATACACTGCTGGCTGTTTCCAATCTTTTAATCGATCTCCCCTGTCTAACTAAACAAAGGACCAGTCTCACACAGACAGGTGAGGGCAGCACGTGTGAATATCCTGACAAAAAGTAAAATCACTGCAGCGGTATCTTTCTTTGTCAAATAGGTGAGTGGTGTTAAGCAGACAGTAAACCTGCCTCAGCTGTAGCAGCATTGAACTTAAGGGCTTTGTTAACTGCCTGAAGGAAAAAAAAAAAAAAAGAGTGCATTTGAATGCCTTGCAACCTCTTTGAGACTGAAATAGTAAGCTAGAAATAACAAGATTGCTGTTACATATCAGAGAGGCCAAAAGCTTAGCAGGAATCGAAAAGGATTAACATTTCATAGAGCTGGAAAGAATATGAAGAGTTGTTGTTGTTTCCTGAAACAAAAGTGAATTGGGAGAGCTATAAAGCCACCTGCTCAGTATATAAGCCAGCCTTTTAGTGATGGAAGGTAGGAGGAGACTTGCCATCAGGAATTAATGTTAGAGAACTCTACATCCCAGAATATATCCCAAAAAGAKATGTTAGGGAGGGCCRAAAAGAGTTACATTCTTAGAAGATRTGAGAATCCTTTTGATCTAAACTGATTCTTGCACCCTGAAACTGTTTCAAAAGGGATCTGACACCGTTGCCACCTGCTAATGCTCTCCTCTACCGCAATCGCTGTTTGCCCCAAGCAAACAATTCATGTTTCAACTTGGTKGCTGAAGAAGAAAGCATCTGCTTTCTGATATTCAGTACATTAAAAATTCATTATAGCCTGGGTATTTTATTAGTTAATCTTTTTCCCAAAGTGTGACATGATTGAAATCTATTCTTTCACCAAGATGTACCTTGATTAACTCAACTAAATCAACAKAGCAAGTGATCAGCATCTTGCCCATGTAGTGGCCACTGTTACTGGTGTGCCAAGAACGGTGTYTGCTGCGATGCCCTAGCAGTGTTTTGCTTACTTTGCCTTTTCCTTTTATGGTTGGAAACGTTCTTGATATTTAAGGCTCTTCARGCTCTAATCTTACCTTCCTCTCTCCCTCCTAGTGTCTATCAACTTGTTGTCAAGGAGGAGAAGCTGCAGAAAGCACGGAGAGCTGCAGACATCATTGAATGCTTCTCTGTCCCAGTGAGCTACAAGAACGCTTCCAGTCTTGACTCACCACACTACTTTGCAGCCGAGCTGAAACCCATCAACCTGCCCGTCACRCAGCCATTCACAGTGGGCGACAACAAAACCTACAATGGCTACTGGAATGCTCCACTTTCTCCCCTGAAAAGCTACAGCATATACTTCCAGGCTCTTAGCAAGGCAAACGGAGTAAGTGCAGAGAAAATTGAAGTTGGATCTGTACATATGACCACCTCTGTCTATTCTCCACATCTTTCTCCTTCATTCTCTATTGAATGCCAGTTTAATTCTTCCTCATTATTACCCTYTTACAGAAATTTGGTGAAAATTAAACATGCCACTACTTGTCCTTCACTCAAGTCTCCCTCTGATGCCCAGATCCAATGAGAAAGCTGTTGGGGAGCCAGACAATGTAAAGACACGTGTTGGCATGTGATTTACAAAATGAATTGCATAGATTTTGGTTTGTTTTTTTCTTGCAGTTGCATTAATGCCAGGGTAGGAGCTATTGTCCTTTTAAAAGACGTAACTGTAATATCCTGACAGTCTCCAATTCACAGTGCTTGTGATTTTTAGAGGAGACATTATGAGATGGGAACTATGCAAAAGCTATGAAGTTGAATTACCTTGTAGCTTGCATTTGGTCACGTAATGTAGCACTCGTGGTTGGGATTTTCAGCTTGAGCAAAATATAAGTTGTACTGCAGGGGGGACTATTGCATGTCTTATTCCTTTTGAATACCCTGGACTACATTTTTACATGTACTTACTCTGTGATATTAAGTTTAAAATGGAGACTGCACAAGAAACATAGTCTGCCCTATTCTAGAGTCAAATGACATACACATAATGCCCCAACAGATCCCGTCATAGGAAAAGGGAAGGGCTCTTTTCCCTCTTCCATTCTTCTATTCCAGCCTAGAATAGTTTGTGATCTTCTCTTGTTAACTCTCCTGTTTCGGGTCTGTTCAGCTAACAGTGTGCAGGCCAGATCCAGTCTAAGCAGTCATTCACCCTCCTCCCCTTTGACTCCCCGAAGTGTTTTTCGTTATCACATAGCATGATACAATTTGACACTCCGGCCTCRTGAAGAGTCTTAGAACATTAACATGGCATCAAGAAGTTGGGTCACCGAGTGTGTTACTAGCACATTTGCCAGTGCTTTCATGAATCTAACTTTAACATAGATAAATCCTCTAAGACATCACCTCTGAAAGAGCAAAATTAGAAAAATCAATCAAAGGTGAGTGGTGTAGGCTTTGGTCTCCGCTTGGGATAGTGTCTTTTATACCCAAACTGCAGCCGCACATCACAGAGGACCGTACATCATTTAACAGGCTAGCAACGCCAATGAATGTTCACAAAATATCTTGGTGTTTTACTACCTTCGTATATCACCATTCTCCTGCAGAGTTTCTGCTGTGTGGCTGATRAGCATGAATCTCTTCCATACCGTGCTGTTTTTCACCTTGGTTTCCTYTCTAGTCGATATAGTTTCCTTCCAGCACTACTCCATTAATTCAATTTTGGATTTGCCTTTATAAAGGAAATTGTGAAATACACGTATATGTCTCTCTGTGTCTAGTTAGATTCACCTTGTGTGATAGTTAATTGCTAGTGAACGGATCCCCAGGGAAGAAAAACTTTATTTGCTCAAGTACAATATAATATGCCATAAATGGCTTATATGAACGGAAATGTAGGCTTCCCTTGGCATTCTGGATTTTAAGGCAGCACTACTGTGTGGTTCTTGCTTTTTCTGGATCTCTGTAGCTGGCAGGTTGCATCACACTTTCTACATACGAGGTGATAAGGACTCTAAAAAGGATGACTTGCTTGGACTGTTCTAATAGGATCACAAGACTGTAAAGGACTTTTTAAGCATAAGTTAATCAAAAGAGTCTGTATGCAACAATACACCGTTTGTGACAGCATGAGAAGTATCCTGCCAGACAAAGCAAATTCCTATTTGAGCAAGCARTTGCCTCTTGCGCTAATAATTTGTATTGGTACAGTATATGCTTATTTATCCTCGAAGTGCAGTACTGTGGGAAAAAATACASGGGAAATGTCCAAGGCTGGAATATGGATCTGCAAAGCAGTAGCTGTGATACTTTTTGTTTCTGCATAAAATCTTTAAGCCCCACATTTCAAACATTAGGGTCTGATTTTCATCCAATCTTTTGCAGCTGCGAATAATAAGTTTTGTTTCATTCCCAGAATTCTTTACAGGTATAATTTGTATTTAAGAGTTTTGGAGCTTCACTTACATCTGTAACCTGAGCAGCTTTGACTGGTCTTTGTAAAGCCTACTAATAATTAAGGCTGCAGTGTGGCACTTCTGATAATGCACATCTGCAAAAAATCTGAAACAGTAACAATTTAGCACAATTRAAATATAGCCTTATGTTCCCTTGCATGTGAAAAACTAAACAGAACATTGCCACTCACTTTTTAATTAGGRTATTCTATAGTTTCATTAATCACTGACAGTTGTGGAATGATGAAGCTTCTTTCCACACCTGGAACCTGCAATGAGAAACCTTTGTGCAGTGAACCAGAACGTCTTCCTTTGGAAATGTAGGACTCTGGGGAGAGCTTAATTTGAAGAAACATTCTGTATTTGGTCAAAAAGCTTGATTAGGAGGAGGTAGAAGTGTTACAGGAGTTTTGCATTGTTTCAGCTCCTCTGTACGTGGAGGGTTGTGCTCATTTGGTGTTCTTGTCTGCTCTGCAACCATTAGCTGTGATTGTTACAGTGAAAGGAACATAATTAACAGCTGGATGCAAAACAAGTGTGGCAAATTGCTGCAAAATCAGATCACGAGCTTTTCTGCCTTCCCTTGTGCAATGTTGTACTTGTTTGAGAGTTTGAATGAGATAGCTGTTGCTGGCTGAATTCTTTTCTGTGGACAGTTGCATCAAGTTTGGTCAACATGGTGTTGTTTCCAGACAGGAGTCTAAATAGAACATGTGTGAAACAGAATGGTTTTCAGCTTTGTTGTACAAAACGCTTCCAAATTGTGTGAATTTCCCTCCTAGGGACTGTTGAAAGCCAGAYGCTGAACTGAAATGTGTCAGAGTTTGAAGTAAGAGGGGAAGAAGGAAAAAGAAGCTCCGGGCTTTGTAACTGTGGGGGTGAGAAGCACCGTTAGTTACAGTTTAATTGTTAGTCGGAGTTAGCACAAGAAGTGACACGGGAAGAAGAACCGACAACTGGCTTCGCTCTCCTCTGGCAGCATCTCCACACGCACTGTCGCAGCCATCCAGGTAGTTAACTGGTGTTTGCTGGTTGTCCTGGTGCCGCCTGCTACAGACGGCTGGCTGACAGAGCATGACGTTTTCCTTGTCTGCAAAACCTTCCTGAGCTCCCTCCTTTAAAACACCAGCCCTTTCAGTGTTTATCCYTCTGAAACATGAGGCCAGGGTGGCAACACTGTGTTACTCCTTATCCTCTCTTATCCTTATACTGACTAAATAATCAAAGTTAAATGGTGCAGGTTTTACTGTCCCCAAGTTCTTTATGTGGGTCATTGTAGGTGACAGTCTCTGGTTACTGATCCAGCCACACGGCCAAATGGGGAGAATTCTTTGGCTGCTGTATGAAACCTGCCTGAATTTTTAAACAGCTCAGAAACCAGAGCTTCCTAAAAATCCTTCCTGCAGTTGCATTTTACCTCATTGAGTTCAAATGAAATCTGTAACGGCACAGTTGCAATCAATAACTCTTGGCCATTTTTCCTCTAAATGGGAGATGAGGCAGGAGCCTTTGTAACACAGCTGGAGGTGAGGTGGGGGTGCAGTCTGGTGGTCCAACAGGTGAATGATGTTTTCAGGCCAGAACTGTGAAAAGTAGCACCGCAGGAATCAATGAGAATATTATTTTTGAGGGAATGATGGACTCTAAAGATATTCTTATTGATTTTTTTTTCTCTCTAATGACTTGTACTACATGCACAATCAGGCAGTTCATTATTATCAGGGGACTTCAGGCTGGATTTCTAGATGCTGACAGGTCTACTCAGTACACAACATTCTTCTTCTGGGACATTTTGGAGGTGTGGATAGAKCTGCCAGCAGAGACGTGGCATTCGTCCCTGTGGAGATGGCCCACRAAAAAAAACAGTGAGTTACTTCAGTTCAGCACAAGGCCTGTTCTGAAAAATGAAGTGGCACCAAGGCCGCCTGCATTGCTTCTGTGGACTATTAAACAGCTTTGGGGAGCTCTGTGTTCAGTAGGATTTGGGGTGTATGGTTTTGTTCACGTATGTTTACTGCTTCTTAATCTCATGGAGCTGCTGGAGCAAAGATAAAGCAGCTGTAGAAGCACTTCGCTCTTTGTAAGCCGCTGTTTCCACATCTGGTTGGCCATCTTGGGCCAGAGTATGTGGACCTGAGGGTTTTCTTGATAGTTCTATCAACAGCATAAATAAAAYCCTCCAGCCTACCTGAGAGTTTGGGAGGTATGATTAACTATGTGTCTGTAGTTAACTGTCTATCATTGAGATAACTTTCTGTTGTAAATAATAAAAGCCCTAACCACTTTGTTAAACCTCCCTTCTCCAAATGAGACAGATACTAAAAATARCTGGTAATCCGAAAGGCAATACTAGGTTTAGCTTAGTCTCTCGGAGAACTAACAGTTTCCTTAAGCTGGCTATAGAAATTATAGGGGAGTCCATTGACCCTGCACAGACGTACGCACATGATTCATTTTAAAGGCAGCAAACAGTTGGCTTCAGTGGGATAAAAAAACCCCACATGATCTAGAGCTCTCCTGAACTTGGGCAAAATTTGCTGAGGACCAAAAAAAGGTAATTCCTTAGGATGTTCAATGGACCGAACCACAGTTTCTATCCTGCGCGAAGCAGGTTGCCAACAAGCGTGCTGGGTGTATAGCTCTGGGACACAGGGAACTGAAGTGGAAGCTGAGGCCAAGCGGGAGATTGGTAACTACTTGTCTTGTCTGGGCACCGGCGAAAGTTAAAATTGTCCCCAGTTTGAGCTGCCTGGTGGAACTGTGCCTGTTGCAGGGCAGCCCCGGACGGTACGTCTGGGGACAGCAGGTCTCACTGGGGCTGGCAGGTGGCTCTTCAGACAAGGCATGCACTGCTTAACTAATGCAAAGTCATAATAATAGTAAAGAAAAAAATTGTGAGTGATGGATGAAAAAGCTCTGCTGCTTTTACTGTTGTTTGTAGTCTGTGAACAGCAAGCTGTCATTTTAAAAGAAAAGAAAAAAAAAAATCATTTGCCCTTTTAGGTTGTGAAGATGCAGCTGTCACATAAACATATGTCCTGCTGCCCTCATAGCCCTTTTCTGCAGAAAATTGTTCCCTTCCAAACACTAAAGAGACAGAGGCAGAACTTGTCTTGTTATCATCCAGTGTACTTCAGTGAAATGTACGTTTAAGAACCTAAATAATTASTGGACAGCATCAGCTCCCTTTCTTTGAAAAAGGAAGAAACAAACTATATTAAAAGAATGTTTAAAAAAAACCCTGAAAATTCAGAGGGATGCTAAAACAGGCTCATGGTGTGCAGTTCCAAGTCTGTGTGAATGAGCTGTGTTGGCAGAGAGGGCTTACCCRGCTCCTCGGCACAGTCTGTGTCCTCCTCAGAGCGTCTCCAGCTCGTTCCAGCTGTAGGTCCGGCTCTGCCCTCCGGGAACAGTCWGCCAGCACGCCGAAACGCAGTCCTCATGTCATCTATGTCCACGGCGTATGGACTTAAAAATTTAGCCAGGGTTCAGCCTTGAGCGAGGGTACACCGTAACCGTGTTTTATTCATATGGAAAGAAGTTCCAGAAAACAAGCAAGCACRTAGATGGGCTTAATACGCAGTAAGCTTTCTGGATATGAAGCGTGTTGGAAAATGAAGATTGGATCAAGAGCTGTAGGACGTATTCATGCCATGTTTTCCTGTCCCAGGATCTTGGTTAAAATATGCCGATGTTGTTCTATTGCTGTTTGGATATAAAATGTCTGCTGTAACCTGGCAGTGGTATAGAGCCAAAGTAGTAGTGCTAGTGGGATCTTAAATTGAATTATTCCTGTGACTTCAGCCATAATACAAAACATATCTTATGCTGAATATGTAGGATCTTGGGTCATCATTAAGATTGTAGACATAAGGCCTTCGAAAGCTTCTGTGATACCATAAAATGGGAATTAGGTATCACAGCATTTGAAGGAACGTTCAGAAACCACATGGAGACTAAAATCTGGGGAAATTATTTTTGGTTTTTTACAACTGTTTTATTATCTCTTTATTTCATTATTTTTCTTTTAATTGCTTTAAGCCGTCTGGATGGATAATTGAGAATTACCTATGTTGTTTATTCCTGCTTTACTATTGACTAAACAGAAGCATCTTACTTTACTGTGGGCAGGAAAGCACCTTGTCTGAATCAAAAGTAGTATTTTTCAGAAAACAAATGTGTGGGAAAATGGTTTTACTGTTTTTTGGAAAAAGCTCGTGTATTTATTTATTCTGTTTCTTGGTAGAAAAGCTCAACAAACTCACAATTCTCAGCACCAATCAAAGAAAAATAGAGTAAGTTTAGAGAGATCTTATTTTTATGAGACACCAAAGAGATGAGCAGTGGGTTGATCAATGGAAATCGATGGAATAATCAGCCCTAATCAGGAATATGGACTAAGTTCAAGTCTTTAAACTTTAGCATCCCAAGTAGCTGGATGTCTGGTGTCTGTGCAGGTTTCTTTTATGTTTTCCTTCTCAGAAGGTGCAATTTGAAATGAAGTTCTGAAGTCCAGATGTCTTGTTCCTCTAGTGATTGATTGCCCTTGCTTTTGGCAGTGCCAGATCATGGTCTTCTAATAACTATGATTGTCTGTGCTAAATGCAGCAATTAGTAGATGTAGATGCAAACAGAACACGCTGCATCCTGTCTTCTCAAATTACCCTGTGGGAGGGTAATGTGCAGGAATATGCACAGGCTGAAATGAGATCAGTTACAGCATCATTAACAAGATTTCAGTTTTTGTTTTCTCACCTTTTCTTTTCTCAACATTGACTAATTTCTCCAGCTTTTTGTTGCGGTTTGAARCTAGCAGAAAGCAATAAATATACAAGAAAATTTTTCACAACGAAATGTGAGCAAGTGTCCGCCTACTTTTAGACTGCAAAAATGCTCTTGATTTTTTTTTTTTTCTTTTAATCACTGATTTTCCAGGTCACCTTGTCTGAGATTGTAAACTACATCAGAATCTGTCTGTCTTATAATTCCCAGCATTATGTGCTGAGGCTGTACTCTGAACATAAAGCTATGTTTTTCCTGCTTCATATATCATCACTAGTAATAAAGATTTTGAATTTCCAGAATAGCTGGCAATTTGAGCTGATTATACACGAGGCAGAGATGAATGGGGAGCTTTATTGTACAGCTGTGTTGACTTTGCAGTGCCGACGGTCGTACAGGTTGTGTAGAGGAGTTGATTTTTGAGGGAGAAGAGGGGTCACTGCACCAAAGAGAGATGCCTCTGGTTTACTGGAGAAACAGCCCTTCAGTCACACTCTGGGGGCTGTGCGGCTGGGAAGGGGTCTCCTTAATAGACCTTGTCCTCAGTGATCCAGGAATTCCTTCAGAGAGTTTGAAGGCAAGATCAACAAAGGGACAGTTTGTCCTGAATATTTCATTGTTTTTAGACTACACACAGGGTTACTTATATCCAGACAGYGTGGCTGACTTGTACCTTGAGGAATGCATAGAAAGGGATCGGAGGGAATCGCTCTTGCGTTTCCCAGTGTGGACCCTGCRGTTGTCCCCTTCCTACGTGCAACGTAAACCTGAGGAGAAAGGCACGGTGGGACCGTGTGTTTCTGCTCAGGCCAAGGAGAGTCTGTCACAGGTGGAACAGATTTTCTCCAAGAGCAAATTCAGACTTTCACAGGGTTCATCTTATTGCTCAGCAGTGCATTTGCTAGGCTGTTGTTTCCAGAGCACAGACAGCATCCATATTAATGTAGCATTGTTCACACGGTAATTTATGCAGTATTCGTTACACCTGAGACATGTACAAGAGCATGTAAAGACATAAAGTGCTAAGAAAACCCTGCAGCAGATTACTGCCTGACAGTCAGCTTTTTAACCAAAGCAACACGTTAAGGTTTGGATGGCAATTGTGCATCGGACAGAAGCAATCCGTGCCGATAAGGGCTGTAGAATGAGGAGCTGGGGGTACCAGAAAGGACGCGTTTTCAGTGGAAGCGGCCCGAGAAGGCTGCCGAGTTTGGGCTTTTAGTTAAGCCAAATACAACGTTGCTGTTCCAATCCAAACTCCTGGTTACGCAGATTTGCAGGCTCTGAGGTGGATTGAACAAAAGGCGTTGGGTTTTATCCCAGSTCTGCACTGAAAAACGGTAGTGGTGTGGGTTATGTTTGAATGGCTCCTTGGGCAGAGCTGGCCGTACGGCGTGCTGTTGTGCTTCACATACCTATCAGGGAGCTGAAATATTCAAATGACTACTTCAGTGTCTGTTTGCCATGGGTTTAAATAAATACCCAATTTGCAAAATTTGCAGTAATGGTGCGTGAAAATTAGATGTACAGTTGCATGTACTTTTGACCCAAGGCTTGTCTGCCTATTATGGATCAGGTCATTTAACTGGTAAATTCTATTAGTTAATCAGGCAGTTACACAGGACCCATCACTCACACATCGAGTGTGGAAAAACATGTTGTCACTCGTTTAACTTCTCAATAGTTAGAGAAGCAGCTGTATGCAAGTCCATTAGTATGGAGTGTTTTATGCAACTAAAACTGTTGGTGGTATTTTCAGAGATGAAGTGTAAGAAAAACGCTTATTTATTTTAGTACCTTTTTAAAGGAATGTATTTTTATTGTAGATGGGTAAATTACACACCTTGATGTTTTCCTGTATTTTTTTTTTTATTTTTCAGGAAACAAAAATCAACTGTGTCCGGCTGGCAACAAAAGGTATGTGGATCTCCTTCTCCTGCAAAGCACAATGCCAGTAATGTAAAAGCTGCAGTGGTGACACAACTTGATTACAGTTACTATTCAAAGAACAAACCTCTTTCCCCCCCCCCCGGAAGATTACAAAGGCAGAACAACAATTTCCAGAACCACTTCACTATATGTATGGACTCTSTTACTTTTTTTAAGACAGAGTATCCGTCTCTCTCTTACAAGGGAGAGGTTCCTCCTCTCCCTTATTCTGCCGTCAGCTTTCCTGTCCTGAGGACTGCTCTTGCTAATGGCAGAATGTGACTGAAAAAGCTTCCTGTTAACTTTGTTCTCTCTGCAACTGTATAAGGTAGATAAGTAAGAGGACATCTCACATAAGCCTAACCTTGAACACAGCGAGGCACAATTCTTATATCACACCATTTTCATGGTATAATTCAACAAACAGAGTAGAGTACATTCCTTATTTTCATTACAATTAGTTCAGAATAGACCAAACAGATAAGTCGAATAGACCAGACTGAGCAAACCCGAGACAAATATTATTAAGATGCAGTGCTCTGATCCCCAGGTTGGTTCACAAGATGTAGCTCCTGGGGGACCAGTGATGACAATGTCCGGGTTCCTTCTTGGAGTTTAGAGTTGCTTTAAAGTCTTCTAAGGACTTCGAAATCACCCCGGGGGCTACTTTGCCAGCAAAGGTGTCAGAAACCAATTTACTTGTAACACAAACAGAGGAGTAGCTGTAAAGGGACTTCCTCTACACAAGTCGTAGTCTCAAAATGAGCTGTAAGGAAAGGATAGGGTAATTGCCATGGGCCGTACTACAGGTAGCTCTCGATCCAAAACTCAGGGTTGCTCTCGCTGCTTTGCTGTAATGGGAAATAACTGCATTACTGCCTGTGGAGTCTTTCCAGAGTTGAACAAAAATTGGCAGGAACCTATGACCCTTTTTTCTTTGAGGCACCATCCCATTTTTTCCGTTCTTTTCACTCCTTTCTGTCTTGTGGCAGTAACGGAAGTTAATTACTTCTAGGTACTTTATCCTGATCACTTCTGCATCTGCAGTTACTGAGGAGTTGGGAGGGATCAAAGAAGCCCCAGCTAACAGTCCTTGGGTAGCAGAAAAGGACTTTTTCCACCATTATATGGAGACATCCCCCAGTCTGTTACTGAAAGCCATGCACTGGCGTGGCAGGAGCTGCGTGAAGCTCCCACCCGTGCAGCTGTTTTCACTGCTGAGACCCGATATGCAAACCGGTGGGCTGTAAGCAGTTGTGTCACCACTGAAAGCCAAGGAGGATGAGCCGTTTTTCCCCTTTTCCCCTTTCATCTGTGGCTCTGGTGCTCCCCATATCCTCTTGTTGCTTTCCTTTTAAAAAGTTCCTCGTAAAATCTTCATTTAATTCATTTCTCTGGGCTACAAACATCCTATGTGTCTCAGTCTCCCCTCCTTCCCCCTCAGTTTTTCCAGCTGGTAGTGGCGTGGCCATTTTGGATACCTTATTTTGGCTTTCTGGTGGTAAAAAGAGAAAGAGCAGGACTGGGTAAGACGAGTCTGGGTGAAATGACTCTCCCCAGGGTTTTCCCAGGGCATGACTAGAGGTTCTCTTCATGAGAACCTGGGAAACTGGATTAATTTGTTTTTGGAAACCTGTAGTTTCTTCCGTTTCAGTCGTTCCTTTCTCTGGAGTTGGTGGAAGAATGTTGTCATGCTAGCAGAAAAGATATTTGCTCTGTGACTATTCAAAGAAAAATAAAAACCCTACGTAGCTTGAAAAGTCCCATTCTTGCATGACCTTTTGATTTGCACTGTCTGATTTGGGTACTTTAGAAGAGTGTCACATAAGTGTTTGACCTTGAGTTGACTTCTGCAAACTGATTTAATTTTCATTAACCTGTTAGGTCACTAGGAAGAGTCAATGAGCTACCCTCATCCTGTCATTTCCGAATGCCGTCTCTTTTTAAAAAAGGATCTTTTACTAATACTAATTTGATAAGAGGTATAAGAGAGATGGTAGAGCCTGAGGATGCCTAGAACCGCTGGTTTTTGGTGATCTTATTCTTTAGGGTTTTTCTTGACTGATGTGAATGGAAAAGGACAAGAAATGATGGTAGTTCTAGTGTATATTCGCACTGTCTCAATGGATATCACTTTTGATTTATAGGCAGATGTCTTATTTCTATACATGGAGTGTGGAAATCTCAGTGGAAACTCTTTTTTTTTTTTTCCTTTTTCTTGTCCTCACTGTGAATTGCAATGTTGTATTTCTCAGTGCCTGACCATTAGCAAGGACAGTGGAATACGCACAGCTGTGGCTAATTTAATGCCGTTTTAGCTCTTCAAAGGCACGGTATTGCCTGCAGCTTACAAGAAAGGCAGCAGCACAAGTGAATTTGTAGTCTTGGTAGTGTAACAGTATCTTCCATCGCTGGCACCTGGGAAGTATAAGCAGCTGAGCAATAGCTGAACAATGTGGTTCTGTGGTTTGGAGCTTTCCCATAGTTTCAAATTTCTGTATGTCATGAGGCTGAATTCCCACTATCTCCATATGAATAGAAGGACTCAGCCACGCCACATCCCCGCCCCGAAGAGCGGTGCCGTATCTGCCCTCTCTCTGCTGTGCGGCGATGGACAGGGGCACTCGTGAAACAGTAATTACATTGTGACCTGATCAAAGGCTGATAGCTGGGATGTTCTAGCTGACCTGCTGTGTCTGTGCTGTCTTCTGTCTACTCATTACATTGATTATCTTTAATGGCGTTGCCTGTATTCGCCTTTGTTTGCACCCTTGTCTTTCTGAGGAGAGAATGAGCAAACCTGTAGTCTGCCTTGAACAAAATCATGCGAGCTGCTAGCAAAGATATTGCTGTGGTGTCTTTGGTAAGAGTCAGAAAAAAAACCCCTTTTTTGGAGTGGGGGCTAATCTCAGCGTTGACAGCTTAAAAGCTCCACTTTGAGTTGGTACCAGAGGAAAAGCATATTTTGTTTTGACACAAGAAAGTAAATACATACTATTGGTGCCAGACTAAATGTTCATTTTGGGCTATAGGCCTAATTTTTCCATTCCTAGACATTTGACACTGCAGTAGCTCCATTAACGTTAGTGAAGTGAATTCTGATTTACACCAATGACGGGGAGATTAGGATCAAGACATGTTTAAGCAAGGCGAGTATTCTCTTGAAGTACTGGATTAACAAGGGCAGTAAACGTGAGTGTGGGAGTAATTAAGCAATAAAATGTGTTAGGCAGTGTGTTACTGGGGGATTATAACACATCTTGGGTGTTGCTGCAAGGCACCTGTTCAGAAGCTGAGTAGCTTTAATTACTTGAGAGACGCATGAGGCTGTTCCACTGTCGCTACTTCAGCAGGCTGGGAGGCAATTTGCTTTGTATGTCCCATTGCCTGAAAACCATGAAAATGAAAAGAGACAACTCTTTAAAAAGTGTTTTAGTCCATTAAAGAGAGTTTTGGAGATTTCCCAGTTTTCTCTCCTCCCCTTTTAGCAAGAAATAGACTGTTCAGATCGACCCCTTTTCAGTCCAGCTCCACGCGGGAGCTGCTTCCCGTCCCTCCCGGCAGTGCATCCTTCTGCATGGTTTTCTGCGTGCTGCTCCTGTTCAGGTGAACTTGATTCTTGGGGTTGCAAGAAAGATCTCTCAAATCTTGGTGTATTGGCTGATTAAGTGTCGGGGAGGGGTTCAGCATTTCAGAGCACTGGCTCATGACACCAGTAGTGCATCCTCCAAAGCAGAGCTAGTAGAGACCCAGCTGGGCAAGCACATCTGTTGAGCTCGTTTCCTTCCACCCGGTGTCTCAGAGTAAGAGTTGGCTGGTGGCAGTGGAAAGGGCCAGYGGCAGGGACTCATTGTCAGCCTCTGCTGTGGTGACATTTGACAATCCATCAGAAAGCTCTCTGCGTTTGTCCAGTCTGTGTAGCCATTTCACATTTTGCCAGCATGTTTTAAATCCACAAGCATTATTAACCTTTTGTATCTACGTATGTATTTATTTTCAGGTTCGTTGGTCTCAGATTTCTTGCCACTTCCAGCCATAAACATCTCTCCTCACATGGGCTACTCCTCTTTTATAAATTACTGGAGTAATGTTGTCTTTCACAGCATTAGTCACTTGGATGCRTATCATTAGCATAAAACACTCTTTAAAAATAAGTTTCTAATTAAACCCCGATTTACCAGCTCTCTGCCATAGAATTTTCATTCAGCCAGTTTATTTATTAGTTTTGCCATTTGGTTTCCTTGATAGCATTTGTTTTAATATGTCCCATTCTTTCTSAATTAACTGACTTGTTTTCCCTGTCTTAAAGCAACATATTTATATTGACACTTTATTAGAGAAAATTGCAACCTCTTACCAAGAGAGAGCGATTACCTCTTGTATTCTTAAAGTGCATTAAATTAATTTCACAGTGTAATTGAAACCAAGGCAGAGGGCTCATTAATGTTTCCTTATCTCTTGATACTCATTTCTTCTTTCTTTAAAATGTGAGTTCTTGCAAATGAAAGAATGGAACTTTAATAATCGTTATGAGGTACATTTTTATTTTTTTCCTTTTTTTTTCTTGTGCATGCTGCCTGGGAACGATTTTGCTTGTTCTTAGCAGTAATAGGTAGGCAACAGGTGACCACGCGAAACCCGCCCAGCCTCTTGAGCACAGGTGATTATCAGTTCAGGAAAAGGAGAACCGTTCAAACTTCCAGAAGCCTGAGCAKCTTCATGACTTCTTGTTTCATATTTGGTTTGCATGGGAAAATACTKTTACAATTATTCGAACTACAGTATAAAGGGGCCACTCCTTACCTTGCACTCCTTTTGCACCGAGGTGAATATACCCTGTGCAGAGGGTCATCTGGGGGGGTAACACCACTGAAATCTTCACAGGAGCACTTGAGCATGACTGAAGAGCCCATGGATCCCTTGCTGGCCCTCTGCAGAGGCTGAATATCTCCCTGAGCATGCATGGAGATGGTCTTGACTTTTTTAATTAACGTAGCTACGGCATTTTCTGGGGCTGATTATTACGCTTATTCTTAAGACAGCTGGGTACTGCTGTTGACGAAATGATAAGAAAATGAAAACTTCATTCTGTAAGCCCTCTGTGTAGAAACTTCTGCTGGAATCAGAGACTTTGCAGAATTGAGCCTCAGTAGCATCGTGTCAAGTCTAGTGGGGAGGTTCAGAACTTCTTAAGGGTTTTGCAGTTTCCATCAGAATGAACTTGGAGGTCTGTGTATCATATACTTGCCTCGTAGTATGTAACACTGGGACTAGTACCATCATTTCACTCCAGGAAATTTAAATACAGAGAGGAAATCCCATCAGTTTGTGGAAATGGTTTCTTCTGCTTTAGCCTGATGTGCATAGAATGACTTATTGGGATGTAACAGTTACATGTGATTAATACAAAAGGGAGGGGAAAGGAGAGTTGGTTTTTCAGTTTTGGGATGGA
The DNA here is from genome assembly GCA_030449065.1 of Oceanodroma leucorhoa. NCBI lineage: Eukaryota > Metazoa > Chordata > Aves > Procellariiformes > Oceanodroma > Oceanodroma leucorhoa. The sequence goes on along the minus strand of JASVER010000123.1, from coordinate 460,117 downwards.
TTAAATTTTTGTAGGGATGTTCTTCTCCCCGTTATTCCTATCTAGCTATGACTTCCTCACCCAACAGATACTTCAAGTACACATCAGGGCAGCTGTAATGGTACAGGGGCAAAAAGGTGCTGGGATTACTGTAAAGTTCAAATGATTTTAAGATTGAGAGAAATGGTCCTGCTTTTTTTGCATCAGCACTGGGAAAAGGGAACTTCCTCGGCAATGAGTGCATAACAGTCTTCAGACCTCAGAAATGAACCTGGGTCTGAAAGGTGACCAGTGAAATCATGGGGAGAAAAAAAAAAGACTGCAAAATACAATGGAAAATCAGGAGGAAAAAATGCCTACTATTCACACACAGTTTTGCTGCATATGAAAACTGTTCATTTAATAGTTCTTGCTCCCTCAAATTCATTTAAGAGGGCTCTGTTGTTTTCTGAAATACAGTTTTGTAGACAGATAATGTATTTTTTAAACAAATGTAATCCCACTTCAAATCTGTTTGTTATTGCATTTTATCTTCTGATACACTGGAATGTTATTCCTTTGACAGGTTTATTCTGTTTTTTGCTATTTATTTCAGAGGGTTTTATCACACTTTTTAAGTTGAATGCATGAAAATGATTTTTTTTTCTTTTCCCGTAAACAAATCTCTGCCTTCTGAAAGTTATTTTTTTAGCACAAGTTTGTGTATCACCATAATTAATTGTTAATAACAGACGCACTTACATTGCTCTTACTGAAAAATATTTCCCGCTGAAAAGACAACTCAAACTTCCTGGCACGTGGATGCCCACTTAGCTCAGGGAGCATCTTCATTTTCACCAAATTTGGTATCAAGACTTACTTAGAGGGATTTAAAATATTGGCTTTAGGGGCTTCCTTAACCCAGGGAGCTAATGAACCAACTTCGAATTAGTGAAGAACCTGGGGCAGAACTGGATGAGGCCACAAGTGAGCTGAGTTTGATAACCCCAGCCCAGTTTCTAGAGGACAGTGTCTATTCTAGAGCTCTGCTGCACTGACAGACCCTAATCTTGGGCTCCCCAATTAAAATAAGCAGTGGGAGGGGAGAGGCTGGGAGAGGCACAGTGTTTAAGGTAAAATTTGGGATAGATTAGCAACAGTAGACTGAAAATATCACCTCTGTAATTCAAAGTGTCCACTGCTGGGGTCGCTTCAGAAAATAAAGGTCTTTAGAAAAAGCAGAGTAAAGCCGATTATTGCTGTGTGAGCCAAGTCCTCCTGCATTCAAAGCAGGCATGTATTTACCTGGAGCGCTGAGGAGGCTGTTGGCCGTGTGTTGTGGCTGTGGCTGGTAGGTTGTGCCATCGCCTTTGTTTGGAGATGAACCAGTAGCCAGACAAAGGCCGGAGGATGGGGGGAGGAGCAATAGTTGGTCATTAAAGCCAGAAGTGAAGGGCAAATCAGGAAGGATTTGTTTCCCTTTATTTAGTTTTAATGCAAGGAGCAATGCATGATGACTCACTTGTGAAATTCAGAGTAGTTGTTTTTTTTCCCCCTCTCTTCTGCCGGAGGGTTTGCAGGAAGAACTGTCTGAATGTCCCCTGAAGCCTCTGCACAGGGGCTGAGAGGTGGGGCAGAGGAGGGGGCAGCCGCGGGTGCAGAAGCCGGAGGAGGGCTGTTATATTTTAGAGGACAGCAGTGTTGCATGTTCCTAACCCTCATACACTTACACCAACTTACTGGGATAGTCAGTATTTCTTCGCCATTTCCCGATATCTGGAGATGCTTTCTAAGGTGTATCAGCTGCTGGTCAGGTACTGTGGATCACTTAAAAAGTTTTTCATAAACATATTATTATTGTCAGTGTCCTTAAATAGCAGTTCCAAAGGCATGACAAACCCATGGCTATTACAAATACATTATGCCTCTGTTTCCTTACATAGATTTTTCAATGAGCCAATGTTCAGAAACAGGTTTATTATTAACGCATTAGCTTCTTAGTTTCTTCCAGGAACTGGACATTTAAAAAACTATATGGTAGCATTAGGATATGTGACAAAGTCACAAGAAAGGTAGGTGTGAAAGAGGCTGTTTCGTAATACCACTGTAGAGGAAAAGAAAAATCTTCATTCAAGATATGCCTGAAAGTGCTGCCTAAACTTGGCAAAGTACAGAAAATTTCCCAATATTTTATGCAGCACACGTAGAGCGTGTATACTCGGACTCCTTAATGCATTGGCCATATGACTCCCTTTTTACTGTAAAGCGGTAAGTGTCCTCCTTTGCATGCTGCTCAGTCAGCTCGAGGGCGAAGCCTTATCGGGCTCGGTTTTTGTAGGCCACCGTGGTACTTCAAGCGCCTTTGACCAGCCGGGCTCAAAAGGTGGCCTTATTTCAGTATTCATTTTATACCCACCTCTGGACTTTGCTCACTGGTTTTGTAATTTCTGCAGCTGGTGTGGCTGTGGATTTTTAATGATAACCATGATGAGAGCAGAGTAACTGCTTAGAGGGGACTGGCTGGTGCAAAGGTTAATTAGTTTTTGTTCGTAGGGTGCGACAAGTCTATTATACATCCATAGCATTGTCATGCGCTGTAAATGTAAAGTTTTTGCCTGTATCAGTCAAAAGAATGATCTCTCTTGTCTGTTTAAGACCATACAAAAATTAAGTCACATCTGTAAATTTGAACTTGTGATAATGGGAATCTTACTTGTTTTCCATTTTTATAATTTCAAGCTAGTTTCTAAATAGCTCTGCAAAGGTGGAGAGTTAAAATGGAAACATGCTATCACCCCCTGAACCACTGCATCCCTTGTAGGCATCACAACAGCTGCGCTTCATCTGAGCTCTTCTTTCAAGTAAATATAATAACGTTGCTCATTCTTGGGGGCCATATATCTGCCTTTAGCACAAATTAGGTGCTTCTGTTCTGAAGAGAGAGGAAGAAAACGGGAGGAGAAAAGAAAAGCCTTTGTGGTGGTTTTGCCTGGAATCTCCAGAATCAATTATTCTCTTACTACTATTTTATAATTCTCATTCAGTTTAGTAATGCTAATCTTGATTTCATGCTGTGTGTTTACCCTCATCCTCCTACAGATTCAACCTGTATGCCTGATAATCCCTCATATAAATTCTGGTCTGTCTTTCTCTCCAAGACTGCTTTGTGTCACTGCTCTCTCCCCTTAGAATATGGTTGAAAGCTTTTGGCTCTCATCATTCTTTTCATTCCTTTTGAGCTTTTTTAAAGAAATGAGAATGTCTCACTGTAGTCTTAAGCCTGTGCTGTTTGCAGTCCTCAATAACTGGAGGCGGCAAATTGATGTAGTGACATTACATGTAGTGATACTGTTGGTGGTATTCATTTTTTTTAATGAATTACATCAAAGAAATAGCCGAAGTGGAATCTGTCTTTCAGATTTGATGAGCTGTTTCACTTTGTTGGCTTATGATACGCAGAAGCACCTGCGTCGTGCGTAGCTTTTTTTTCAGTCCCAGTACTCTGATATACACTGCTGGTGGTTGCAAACTAGTCTGTCTTCCACAACCCCTGCGTGCAGCCCGCTGGCGCAGAGGGCTGTTGCTGGGTGGTGCTGGCTAACAGGTATTCCTGACCAAGATGTAAAACGGTGCCCTTCCACCTTTATCTCAACGTTATCATTTTCAGATGTACCTGCCTGCCCTTGTGTTTGCGTATCGGAGACACTGTTTCAGAGGTATAGGTATAATCAGGATCCGAAAACAAGGGAAAACATTTCTACTTGCAGAGATGCTTTAATCATTTGTAGGCCACTTGCATGGAAGGCACTATTTAAAAAAAAAAAAAAAAAAGAAAACGAAATCATGTTTACAAGTGATTTGAGAATAACTGTCTTTTGAAAATAAGCCTCTAGGTCTATTACGAAATTTTACATTCAGCATGCTGCCTAGCCATTATGTGCTACAAAGAAATTACACTCAGCAGCTCATTTTAACTCATAATGACTTTGAACCCATTATTTTTCATTAATTTTTCTGGGTTAAATAATGCTTTGAAGTAATTTTTCTGATTGGTTTTTGTTTCAAAGTGACTTTCTATCTGAGGAAGTTGTATTCTTAGGTGTTACAAATTTGAAACCAAACCTAGTCTTTGCCAGACTGACTTGTTGCCTTTCTGGGTCTTTCCTGTCATCTGGCCGTGGCTGAACCTCCCATTACTTGTGTTGCTTCTCTCATTTTGTCCCTCCCTCATTTACACTTGCACTGCCTTTTTCTTGTCCCCGGGTATTTGACCCAGCTGTCCTTAGAGCCGTTTTGCTTGCTTTCTCTTCTCCTCCTGTTGTGGTATCGGATGCTTCTTTCTCCTGTGCAGTGACACGGCTACTGATGGTTGTGGTACCCCTTCCATCGCAGGACTTCGTTCTTTATGCCTCGCCAGTTGGACATCTCACATAAATACCTGTCTTTTTCTCCTGCCTATGGCTCTTTTGAATTTTTTCCCGTCAGTTACATTTTTTAATGCAATATTGGAATTGCTGCTTTAAATAAAGAACGTTTCAAATTACAGTTTGTGAAACAGGTTTTATAGAAGAAACTTGTATTATCAGTCCTGCTTAGCTACATGGACTCAATAATCATTCTTTCCTGGATGTTCTTCAGTGTGCCACCTCCACAGAGAAGGTCACTTTATAGCTGGTGGCTTATTTTTTTCAAATAATATATCTATGCATAAATTGCTGGGTGAAAGATTGCCATGGTATCTTTGACTTAGCTGCCGTTGCTGTTTCTCCCTCTGTCCCTCCTGTTCCCATCTGTGAGAGGTTACGTGATCCAACGGAATTGCCACAGGGCGTCAGTCCTCAGCTCTGCTGTTGGGTGCCTGTGATGCCAAAGGCATATCCTTAATCTTTCCAGATCTATGAAGTAAATAACATAATTTATTACTTACCTTGCATAAGCATTAAGAGGATTTAAAGTACATAATGAATATCGCTCTAGGAGCATATAGCGCTACGTATGAACGCTTGCTGGTAAGTGGATGATTTTTCACTTAGCATTTTGAAAAGGTTCTCTTCTTTAGTTATGACTGGCAAAAACTTGAGTTTAGGCTGTTGGAATCACTTGCAAACCATCTCCTGGCTCAAAGTAGCTAAACGTGTCATCTCTTCCTTGTGGACAGAAAGACTTTCAGCTGAAGAAATCTTCTGAAAGATTTAATTCAGGAATACAAATGGCAGCCTCTATACTGAAATTAATTTTGGATTTCAAAATTCTTGTCCTTTAGGTTATCAGCCACTGTAGGGCCAGCTTTAACCATGATCTGGAGCAAGGAGGAATTGAGAAGGTTGAGAGCTGCAAGGAGCTGGCACAATATGAAAGCATGCTTCCAGTAGTTGCACCGTGCTGAACTAGTCTGGGATTTAGGTATCTATGAATCCACAGCAGGATAGCCAGGTTAGACCTTGGGTGCCTGTGAGTGTGTTAGTGGAAAAAAAAAGCATCAGTGCTTGATGATCCATAAACCTGACTTCTCGTGGGCTGATGAGGCAGGCGACTCTGGGAAAGGACCCTGCTCTGCTCTCTTGGCATCTCTGCAGCATCACCAGAACAGTGTGTCCCATGAATGTGCTGCGTGTAATGTGTTCTGTCTCACGGCGTGGATGCTGGGTCTCTGGGAATCTTGAAAGGGGTTGAAAAAGCAAAGTAAATTAGGTTGGTAGGAAAGGACTAAAATCTTGAAATAGCTATGAAATATAAAATGGAGTGCTGGGTGAATGCCGATGCCTGTGAAAGTCACATTCGTGCCACTGGTCAAGCTTCTGGGAACATGCATTTTGTACAGTACATAAATGTATATCTCTGAAAGTAGTAGCCTTTTAGTAGCCTAGATAGTAGATAATGCACAGATAGGGAGTCAAGGAACCTACAGCCTTCGCTTCTCTGGCACTGTCTTCTATCATTTGCCTTCCTTATTAAGAAAGTAAGCTCAGGGCAGAAAATTGTCCTATTTCATGTTAGTACAGTGTAATGGGGTCCTGCCCTTAGCGGGGGCTCTGGGTGCCACTGATATACACACAGTAATAGCAGTGGTGACCTGTTCTATATCCTATTATTCCAGTACCCAGCTTCAGTTACGAGGAACAATTTATTCCAGGAAATGTGGTGGAAGTAACCACTAGAAAATATGGTTATAGTTTATTTTCTTTCCCTTTTAATGTCAGCAGCTTATAAATATTGTTTTTCCGAAAGAAAAGGGTGGCCCCTCAAGTACAGTAGTGCAGAGCTTTCCAAGTGTATTTAAAGACATTTGTATGAAATGGCCATCTGAACAGTTTTTATGGGCTTCTGTGCTCAGAGGGTGTCAGATCTGCCTGTGCGCCAGTAAAGGAGAGAAGCAAAACTGAATTCTAAAAAAGTGTAACTCTCAGGAGCAGCAGAAGTCATCTTCTGCAAGTAGTAACAGCTCACAGAGACCTCCTTCTGCCAGAACAGAAATGTTCTCCTTACCTACAGCTGGTGGTGGTGCAGGTGGGAGTACAAGCAACCATAATAGATTTAGGCATCTACAAGGAAAATATGCCAGAACGGCAGAAAAGCAAGGGACTTTTGCAGTAACGTTTCATTGCAAAGCTTTAAGAATCCAAGACCCAGGAATTTACTGAAACTGTCGTATTATCAATTCCTAGGCACTATCAGCTGAGACAACTTACAAATGGTTGGACTAGTAGCCTAAAGGAATTGTTGGCCTTTGCCAAGATAGATAGAAAGAGTTACATAGAAGATTCAAGTGAATCAGTCACCACAGTGTGTAGGTGTCAGGATGGATAATAAGCCTTTATTCTCTTTCTAGAACTGCAGTAGTCTACAATGGGACAAGAAATATCAAATGAAAATACACTGACCACACATTGCCTGTAGTAACAAGCAACAGCCGGGCAAAATCAGATCGATCTAGTGGATTAGAGGATGGAGTTGACAGCACATTCTTAATTTTTTTAACGTGACTCACAAGTCATGAGGGTATTCAGATGGTACAAAAATGGAGGGGGTCTGACTGTGCTATTTGTGGTAGCAAACCATTCTCCAACACCTATTATTTAGGGTCATAGGAGTAACTGCAACTCAAGTGAAGGATAATTTGGAGTACTTCTGAGTTTCACTTCAAACAAATAGAGTTTTAGCCATTTTCAGGGAAAAATTGTACCTTTATCATTTACTTCGTTGTGTGATAGTGTCGGGATTGCCTGTACAATGGCATATAGCTCACCTCTTGGGCAGATTAGATAAGATTAGATTAGATTAGATTGTAAGAGATGTTGTCAAATAAAGATGGTAATATGCAACCAATACATTATTTTATTTTCATGCTCAGGAGTCCCGTTAATGCATTTCAGACGGGTGCACAGAAGTTACCAGTGAACTCTTAACTGAATGGGAAAATTGGTGGACACAGCAGAGCAGTAGAGTTGTCAGGGACAAAAAGCTGAAAATTACATGTGTGTTTCAAACAGCCAGCATTTTTGCTTGGTAAATATTGTGTTTTGCTGTGGCAAACTAGATTAACACCTTAGCTGTAGGAAAAGTGAAATCATACTTTTTTCACTGCATGTGGTGAGTTTTCTTGTTTTGCATTCATCGTGTCACTGTTCTGTATGTACTCTTCGAGATACGATGAGAGGAGAATGTAACACTTCATTCAAGATCAAATCCTCATCCCTGGAAGTCCATCAGCTAAGGCCCTGTTCAGAACACGTCAGAAAGCCCTATGTTCAGTTATATGATTTGATCGTGGTAACCGTTGGGACTCATCCTTGCAGACAGAGATCTTTTTTTTTAAAGCATATGCAGTTTGACGTGTGGCAAATGGGCAAAAGAACACCCCAGTGAGGCTTTCTACTGTCTCACCAACATATGGACTCGATTGAATATTATCTCCCCAAGCAACTGACTTCATGAACAGAAGTGATTCAGCTTTTCCTGAAGGGCAGCAACACAGAGTTGTTAAAAGAGCAATGATGGCAGCACTCTGTTTTCACCTTTGATTCCCTTTTCCTACTGTGTTTAAGCTGTAGAGGGAGACTTGGCTGGCTCCAACAGCAAAGGTGAAGCCCAAGACAAGATTGTGATCTCATGTAACATGAATTCATTTAACTTCATCAAATGCAATGGTGATATTTTTTAGGAGTAGTTAAGTATATCAGGAATATAATAAAGATAGGCTTATTTAGTCTTTAGAGCAGCCACCTAAATGTGGGGCTTTCTAAATCAAGATCAGTGCTTTAAGCTATATCTGGAAAAATTCTGTGCAGCCAGCAGTGAAGTCGGCAGAGCTAAGGTATATAATAAGCACTATACAAGCAGTCCCAGCAACAGGGGAGAGGATAGCGTTCTGGACGGTCCTCAGTTATTGCAGGGGCAAAAGACCCTTAAAGTCAGATCATGACAAGGAAGTAAAAGAAGAAATGCTGTGCAAATAATGTTCCTAAATATGTTTTATTTTTAGCTGTGTAAGCTTTACTCTTAAAAACCCCAAAATTTCAAATAGAAATTATGTTGTCTTGCCTGGGCTGCAGAAGAACTCATACATGGAATACATTAGATGATGTGGAGGGTGCTCTGTGTGTTGAATTAATGCTTGTTACGTGCATAATTGTAACCGTATGTTTACAAAAGCCAGCCTCCAGTATAGTGAGAAATACAAACGCGTTCTGATTTTAGAAGACAAAAAGTTTCTGCAAGTAGTATTATGGGATATGTTACTGCAAACTTTTACATTCATTATTTCGATGAGTAAGGATTGCACCTCCACTTAATCTATTTGAGACGAAAATTATAACTGCTATTAATTCTCCTGCTTCTGGGTGTATGCTGAGTGCTTCAGAAGAGTAAATTCCTCATTACAGTATAATATCATGAAATATTAGAGTCAGTTGCATTACACTGGGATTTTACACCCTATTACTGCTCTGAATTATCTGTCATTCGCCCTTATTAAAGGCAGATTTGGTTAGATGGGCAATTGTTTATTGCAATTTGATTGCAAATATGTTGTTAGGCTTTCAAATGAATATTTGAAGTGGATTATTGCATGATTTTTCTACAATTTCTCTTTTTATCTCCTCCTTCCTCTCCCTCCATCTTTTAAGGAGCTTCCACCCAGAATTCCAATGCAGTGGAACCAGAAAAACAAGTTGACAGCACGGTGAAAATGGCCGGAGTTATAGCTGGTCTTCTGATGTTTGTTATTATCCTCTTGGGAGCAATGCTTACCATCAAGAGAAGGTAAGTTTCTGCTTTGCTTCCATCTTGGACCTTCTGGCTAGAGTGTTTCTACTTCAAAAAGAAGAATAAATTTGGTAGAGATAAAACATTCCATTTGTGTTACAGAGGGCAGCCGTTAATACCTATTTATGTAACACTACCACTAAGAAGTTGTAGTCCCCAAAGAGATGCCTCTTCTGGCAGATAATATATGAGCAACAAATGAATGGTTGTTACTGCAAAGAGTTAATAATAATTAATTGGTAATTAATGAGAAGGGATAGCTCATGAAAAAGCATGGAGAAGTACAAAGTGATAATGAGGCAATGGAAGTGGGCATGTGAGCCTGGGCAGGTAGCACAACAGTGGTCTAATAGAAGACAAGAATTCTTTCTTAACAGCCAAGAAAAACAATGTCTTAAAATAATGTGATCAAGGGTCTTGTTCCCAAGTGAGTCTTGATGAGACATATTTTCACACAGCAATTTCTTTGCAGCCAGTGTTCAGCTGGAATATTACATCTTGCTGAGGGTTAGAATCCTTCCAAGAGTTAGCTTTAGTTTACAGGGGAATGAAACTTGGAAAAATCATGTATGGTAATGAAATTTGTTCAAACAGTTCATTTTGTGTGATTTTCTTTGGACCATTTGCACTTACACTTTGAAGTAGACTATTGTAGTTGCTACTATTTGAAGAGCTCCACATTTACAATGTAATATGCTGATTCAGAAAACCACTTAGGCAGAGGTTTTCTTGAGAAAAGGATGTATTTTGTATATATTTTTAGCAGTCACATTTCTGAAGTGAACCATACTTTTCAGCAGTAATTGGATTCTAAGTGAAACAGGAGCTAGGTAGCCTGGCAGCCCCTTGTCTGGGGCACAGGTAGTATTACATGTGAGAGCCTTGATGATTTTCCTGGCAGCCCCTTGTCTGGGGCACATGTGAAAGCCTTGATGATTTTTACTTGCTCTGTTGCAGGGAGTGCAGCTTTCCAAGCAAAGCTCTGTTCCTTTGAGATCTCTAATCTCTGTGACACACGGTCACACATTTCCTGAAAAGGAGAGCAGCAGTTGAATCTAGATATGATCTCCTCTATCTTAATCTGGAGCACGTATGCAAATGGAATAACTCAGCTACAGGTGCTGGAGTGCAGGGCTGCTATTCAGGGGGACCTTGAGAGGCTGGAGAAACGGGCTGATGGGAACCTTGTGAAGTTTAGCAAAGGCAAAGTCCTGCCTCTGGGATGGAGTAACCCCATGCAACAGCACAGGCAGGTTTGCAGAGAAGGACCTGGAGGTCTTGGTGGACAAGTCAAACACAAGTCAGCAAGGTGGCTTTGCAGCAGAGAGGGTCAGCTGTGTCCGGGGCGGTGTTAGCAGGAGTGTAGCCAGCAGGTTATTCCCTTCCCTTTGCCAGTGGTGAGATTGCTCTGTGTCCAGTTCGGGGATCCTCGGTACAAGGCAGGCACTGATATATTAGAGCGAGTCCAGAGGAGGGTTACCAAAATGGTTCAGAGGTGGAGAATCTCCATCCTTGGAGAAATTAAAAACTTTACTTGGACAAGGCCCTGAGGGACTTGCTGCAAGTGAAACTGGTTTAAGCAGGAGGTTGGACTAAATGTCCTTTGAGTAGCCTTTCCAAATGATGTAATTCTGCAAAACCGATCACAGATGTACTGACTACTGTGAATTTCTGTTGAATTAACTGAAGGTGTGGGCAATCTAGACTTTTAGTCCAATTTTTGTTGTGTGCAAAAATTTCAGATTTTTGAGGACAAACGTGTATGTGTTTTGTAGTCACATCCGCTGCACTTCTGTTCAGTGTTAATCCCAAACAGTATAGATGTTGCTGATTCCAGTCTCCTGAGAGCTTTACAGTTCATAAGCAGAAAAAAATCACATGCCTCCAATGAAAAACAGAAAAAGAGTTTCAGGAAAAATTGAGCTGGGTTTCTGGTTTGTTTAATGCCCAGCCCTCATCCATTTCTGTTACCTTCCTAAATGTTCGTTAAGAAAAACTTATTTTCAGCTTGAAAGATAAAACTTGTAAGGAAAACTGTCAAGAGTAATGGCACAGCTGAACATCCTGGTGTATTTCACAAGCTATTAAAAGTTGATAGCATTTCTGTCCCACAATGTATTATTATTATAAATCATGTATATTGCTGGGCAGAAAACAAACAATGATTTTTCATAATGGCCAGGAATTCCTTATTTGAGGACAGTTTTTCTGTGGTGTTGCCTGCCAAGAACTAAGTCAGAGAGGTAAGGATACTTTTATGAGGCAATATACTTTAAATACTAAGGAGGAGGTAATACTTGTAATCTCTCTGTATTTTCTTGAATTTTCAGCTTTCACATCAAACTCATATTCACAAACAGTCTACCACATCTTTCAAAATGTAAATGTGGGCCTCTTGCTGTTAAACACCGTGATTGCTGCCAATCTATTTTTTGTTTAAATTTGAAAACAGTTAGGAAATTTCTCAGAGATAGAATTATGGGCAAGTAATTCTTTTTCTCCAAACACTGTGGAATAAATCTTCATCATTCTCATTCTGATGAATGCATTGATGTGGAGATGTGTGGATACGTATCAATGATTCAACGTCTTTGCTTAATCTTCTGTCTTCCAATGGAAACTGGGAAACCAGCAAAAGGCCAGGTTATCAATATGTAGGAATCCTTCAAAGAAAAAGTAAAAATTTACGGCTGATGTAGATTATCATATTATCAGGTTTTCTGCCTTTTTTTTTGATGGACTGTACATATTTTATGCATAATACAACAAACTTCTTAGAGATCAGGAGGAAACTTAGAGACTGTATTATGTAGGTTAGTTAGCAGGTATATGACATCACTGGATTTTAGCTTTAATTTTTTTCTGATGCATGTTTAACTCAGATAAATAAATGATGGGGAGATCTATCAAGATCCAGCTTTTCCCAACATTTGATTCTTAGGATATTTTGACTGTTGTGACTGCTGCAATATAAGTTGATATCTCATAGACAGAGAAACACAGACATATGCAGAGTCAAAAAGACTCATAATGCAGAGCAAGTTCCAGGAGCTGGAGTCTGAGGACCCATTTGCTTGGTATAAAAATTCCCAAGCTAGTGCTGACTGTAGCTGGGCCCCTAACCCAGAGCACATGTTCTTCTGTGGAAATAGCCTGGTCCCAAAAGCAGCAATGTTTAGTGAATTTGGGTGTGATGTCCCATGGACAGAACTTTGCTATACGTGGCTTTGCCATAGGCTCTGTTAACCTGGCCATTTTTCTTAAAAATTAAAATTAGAAAGGAGGCGAGTGGGAGTATTAGAAATATAAATTCTCCCCTTTTTCTTTCTAGAGATGGAAAATTACGTTTTCCTCTGTGTTGTTCCCCACCGCCCCCCCAGTGCAAAATCACTGCAGTCTGTATCTCTCTCTGCCTGTTTGCTGTCACTTGCGAGGTTACCCACTGGAATACACACTGTTATAAGAAATAAACTGGCTCATCGACTTTAAAATCTTTTCCCATTTAGAAGCTATAACAGAAAGAGGTTTTGGAGGCTTGCTCTCCCTAGGTCTGCGTAGCACACCTCCAGCATCGCTGACAAACCTGCTGATTGCGTCGGTTCTGGGTCTCCCTCGAATGGGCACCACCAGTCATGTCCAACTGAGGCTTGGAGCTGCATATGGACAAGTGTTCCCTGAAGATGAACTTAAGCCTGCCAGGCTCATTTCATATGTAAACTAATGCAGATTGCGACCAGCTTTTATAAAAGGAAAGGCTGCTTTGGACCACAGATTGATTTGAAGTTCTGGAGGAGCACAGCTGAAAACTCTCACTCGTCTGAGAGAACAGTTTATCAACAAAGTTCTCTTTCTGTTTTACAAACAGAAATGTTAGGCGCTTAAGTTTTTGCATTTGATTTTTGCATTAACCTTACTTTAAAAAGAGTTCCCCTTTTCAGTTCACTAAGGCTAATGCCTCAGTGTACAAGACAGTGTAGTCTTGCAAGGCAACAACGCAGAAAAATAATTTAATTAGACAAACTTGAGGCATTTTCTTCAAATGGAGCTGGAAAATATCACAGTGACATTTGTTCCTGATCCAGGGCATCATAATTCATTGTAATAGGCACAGTAGTGGATTTCCTGAATGAAGCATTTTCTTAACCCGTGCAAAGAGCAAAGGCAGAAGAGAGATTAGAAGAGACGGAAACACTAAAAGAAGGCAGACACTGGTTTGAGATTAGGATTAGACAGATCATCAGAAGCTGCTTTTTGTTTCTGAGAGATGCACCAAATCAGCATACTTTTTTGAACCTTTCATATATAAGGCCTGAGCAAGTGTTGCCCAGTTGCTCGTAGTTTCAATAGACCATATTGCAAAAACTGGAGCGACTGGCAAATTTCTGGGGGCTGCCAATGTTTTATAGGGTTTAGTCAGATATGTGAAGCTAAATTAAGCCAGACAGAATGTTTATGCAGGGGAAAATTTGGGTTTGACTTTACGTTTGTTATCTAAAAGTTTTAGTTGAACCCTGGGGTCGCCTAAAGTCTGCTAAAGTTTCTGTAGGTGTATATCTATGTAAAAATTGGGTGTGCGTATATATATATATAAATTTGTGTTTTAAATATGACTGTGTTACAGTATCTAGAATGAAAACCATTAATAAAATTTGTTTTCTTGGTTTTGGGAACCCACTAGCTACATGAGTTACACATTTGCAGCTCCAATATCATCATATGTATATGGATGCACAAATTACTGCAACATTTAATTTACAGTTGGTGATCAGTGCCCACATAAGGCAGTACCGCTTTCTTTCATTAATACGTACCTTGAAATACCTCATTTTTATTGTATCAAAACATTGCTAATTCTCTAAGGAGCTTGTTCGTTTTTCCTTAATATTAGTTAAATATTTTTGTGTAATAGAGAATACAGGACTGGTTAGTAAAAACAAGCTGAAACAAGAAAAGCAAGACATTTGTAAACTTCTTTTCTGGAGAAAATATCCTTTGACTTTGCCCCCCAAAAGGATTAGATTTTGGTCAGTTCTGATTTCATCTGGACAGTTTTAACTCCGGTGTAATCGTGACTTGCATTTCCCTGGAGTGAAGAATGTGACACTTTTCAGGCTTGTGCATTTGAGCGGACAAAGCCTCTACTGACCTCTTTAAGTATAAGACTGAATAAATAGGATCAGACAGCCTGTCATGGGTGCACTGTGAATAAGTTCTTTAAACTGCTTTTGGTAGCAAAAAAGGAGACTTGGGGCTATGTGGGGTCTAGGATTAGTTCGTTCTATGAAAATTCAGCTCCTTTTTCTGCATTAGGATTTAGGTTGTTACTTTAAACTAATTAAATAAAACCCAAAAGCCTCTTGAGAACATGCCCAAGCTATAGGATAGAATTACCATAGGGATATTTGCACATTCAGGGACCCATGTCCCTTCTGTGTCCATATTAAAGTGGATGACAGGCAGGGTTTTCAGGTTGTGTGATACATTCTAGGACCAGGTTATGTTTTTAGTGATCTGTAACTCTAACCAATTTTAACAGTTAGTTTTGAAATATTCCTTAGGAAGTCCTTATATTAGGTTGCATATTTTGGGAGAATTTGGGCCAAAATGGCCTGTCCAGTTCCAAAATACAATCCTCCCTTTGTTTGTCTTCCTTTATAGAATCATAGAATGGTTTGGGTTGGAAGGGACCTTTAAAGGTCATCTAGTCCAACCCCCCTGCAATGAGCAGGAACATCTTCAACGAGATCAGGTTGCTCCATCCAACCTGACCTTCAATGTTCCCAGGGATGGGGCACGTACCACCTTCTCTGGGCAACCAGTGCCAGTGTTTCACCACCCTCATGGTAAAAAATTTCTTCCTTATATCTAGTCTGAATCTACCCTCTTTTAGTTTAAAACCGTTCCCCCTTGTCCTGTCGCAACAGGCCCTGCTCAAAAGTTTGCCGCCGTCTTTCTTGTAAGCCCCCTTTACGTGCTGACAGGCCGCAATAAGGCCTCCCTGAAGCCTTCTCTTCTCTGGGCTGAACAACCCCAACTCTCTCAGCCTTTCTTCATAGGAGAGGCGTTCCATCCCCCTGATCATTTTCGTGGCCCTCCTCTGGACCCTCTCCAACAGGTCTACATCTTTCCCCTGTTGAAGGCTCCAGAGCTGGACGCAGCACTGCAGGTGGGGTCTCACCAGAGCAGAGCAGAGGGGCAGAATCCCCTCCCTCGACCTGCTGGCCACGCTGCTTCTGATGCAGCCCAGGGTACGGTTGGCCTCCTGGGCTGCGAGCGCACATTGTCGGCTCGTGTCCAGCTTTTCGTCCGCCAGTACCCCCAAGTCCTTCCCGGCCGGGCTGCTCTCACTCCCTTCATCCCCCAGCCTGTGTTGATACCGGGGSTTGCCCYGACCCARGTGCAGGACCTTGCMCTTGGCCTTGTTGRACCTCRTGAGGTTCACAYGGGCCCACTTCTCGAGCTTGTCCAGGTCCCTCTGGATGGCATCCYGTCCCTCAGGCGTGTCGACCGCACCACTCGGCGCGGTGTCATCTGCAAACTTGCTGAGCGTGCACTCGATCCCCCTGTCTATGTCATTGATGAAGACATTAAACAGTAYCGGTCCCAGTAYGGACGCCTGCRGGACACCYCTYGTCACYGATSTCCWTCTGGACATTGARCCSTTGACCGCTACCCTCTGGATGCAACCATCCAACCAATTCCTCACCCACCGGAGAGTCCCCCCGTCAAATCCATACCTCTCCAATTTAGAGAGGAGGATGTTTTAGGGGACCGTGTCAAAGGCCTTACAGAGGTGCAGATGGACGACATCGGTAGCACTTCCCATGTCCACTGATGCAGTCACACCATCACAGAAGGCCACTAGGTTGGTCAGGCAGGGCTTGCCCTTGGTGAAGCCCTGCTGGCTGTCTCGAATCACTTCCCTGTCCTCCATGTGCCTTAGCAGAGCTTCCAGGAGGATCTGTTCCACAATCTTCCCAGGCACAGAGGTGAGACTGACTGGCCTGTAGTTCCCCGGCTCTTCCTTTTTTCCCTTTTTAAAAATGGGGGGTTTGTTTCCCCTTTTCCAGTCAGCGGGAACTTCACCAGACTGCCACGACTTCTCAAATACGATGGATGGATAGTGGCTTAGCAACTCCGTCTGCCAGTTCCTTCAGGACCCACTGGATCTCATCGGGTCCCATGGACTTGTGCACTTTCAGGTTCCTCAGATGGTTTCGAACCTGATCTTCTCCTACAGTGGGCAGCTCTTCATTCTCCCAGTTCCTGCCTTTGCCTTCTGCGGCTCGGGCTGTGAGGCTTGAGTACTTGCCAGTGAAGACCAAGGCAAAAAAGTCGTTGAGTACCTCCGCCTTCTCCGTGTCCCGGATAACCGGGTCACCCATTTTGTTCTGGAGAGGGTTCACATTTTCCCTAGTCTTCCTTTTATCCCTGACGTACCTGTAGAAGCTTTTATTGTTGCCTTGGATGTCCCCAGCCAGATTTAATTCTACCAGGGCTTTAGCTTTCCTTTCCTTATGCAATAAGTCTTTCTGAGCTTTCCTCTGTAGCCTTGAGGGATACACAGCTTTTTAGTGAGAACTAAGAGTCTCGTGTGATCACATATGTCTGCCAGCTGAGACATGAGAAAAGCAGAAAGTACAGCAAGATGTTCCACAGAGCTATTAACAGTTGAATGTGCTGTGTGAAACCTGGCACTGTCATATCAGAGAGGTTTAATTAATGGAATAATTTTGGGGATGTAGGGGGTTCAGCTGCATGGGCTCTCATTTTCCACATCCTGATGATTCTTCCTTTTGTTTAGAGGTTCAGGGGAACTTGGAATTTCACAGTGAAGCTCTGTGGCAGTCACTGCACCGTAACGGGTGCATTGCTATCGTATGGAGAATTTCTGGGTTTCACGAGATTATAGCATTATGTTGTAAATACATTCAGGTGTACCTTGGAATCAGTGTCATTCAAGGAACTTGGCATATATCGGGAATCTGGCCAGAATTTCAGGTTTATAGCAAGGGCCACCACCAGACAAAACATGTCATGTGAGAGTAATCCTCTTGTACCCCTGTAAGGGACGGTCCCTTCCCCAGTGTGTGCATAGCAAAGGGGGTGGCTGTGCACGGAGAGTGACTGTGCTGAATCTGGTGTCCATGTGGGCTTCTGAATGTTGTGTTCAGAGCAACCATAAAAGTGAACACTTGAACCCTGCATTTATACTTGTAAGTGCTTCCTAGTATTTGTAGTGTGTTCAAGGATGGGATTTTAAAGTTGTGCAATAGGTTGAAGTTTGTGTTTCATTGTTTTTCCCTGTCTTGACCATGGCTGCTGCTTTCGGGGCTCCCTTGTGCCTTGCTGTTAATCTGCAATAACACGTCCTAGATCTGTTGTGAAACAGACTTTTCAGAGAAGCTCTTTTCCAGTTATAAAAGGGAAGACATCACCTCTTAAGTTGTAACTGATTGCCAAGGCTCGTTTTGTGGCGTTGCTCAAAAACATATCAAAATATTCTGATGTGTATTGTTGAAAAACTGTAATAGAAAATACTTAATCATAGTGACACAGAAAGCTAATGCATACCCCCAGTCATCATCTACAAATATGTAGTGATGCTTGAATTGTTAATGAACTATTTGCATTTTAGAGTTTGATGAAGCTTGATTTATCATTACACAATTTGTTCATTGTCTAAATATTCCAAAATTGTGGTGTTCTTACATTGTCACTTTCCTATTTATTGTTATTTATATTAATAGGTCTTCATATTTCTTTCCATTCCAAAAATATCAAAGCACTTTACAGGCAAAGGTAAGTCTCATCACCCGTGTTACTGACATGGCAAAGTTAAGGAAGAAAGAGGTGAGGGGATTTATTCATGATGACACAAGTCAGTAGAAGTGGAAACACAGCCTCTCTTTCCTGCCTCCAGTTCAGTATCCATTCCTCACTGACGTGTAGCTCCTGAAAAAAGTTTAGAGAGAGTACAAGAGGCAGCACAAATACTTTGTATACTAAAAAAATCCTAGAGTTCATATAAATCTAATTATGTGTTTTTCTTTTTTTCTCCTTTTGGATATTTTGTTCATCTGACTGGCTGTCGATATTTAGAAGAAATGCGTATTCCTACTCCTATTACTTGTAAGTACTTGGCTGGGGATGACGTTTCTTGAGCGTGCTCACTCTGTGGTAATTTTGTGCTTTGTTGTATTTTTTTATTTTACCACTTTTTTTTCACCATTCCATTGTCTTCCTAGCAGCTTGTGTTTTATTTTCTCACTTTCACGCTGTTAATGCTTTCCCTGTTTCACCATTGCACCTATAACTGTGCCTGCAAACACATAAGTGTCCACAGCTATGTCAGTTATGGTTTATAGTGCTTCAAATGCTAATGGACAAATACAGTGTCCCAACTGCACCTTTTTTAATTGTCCATTGTATTTAGCCAGACTGCAGGAAAATCCACACCTGAAAGTTATTGTTGGGAATTTCTCAGCCTCGGATATAAGCTTTTTAAAAATGTAAGGCTTCTGACAACTAGGGCTTGACATTATCTCAGCAAACATCCCTGTTCCTGGAGCTGACAGGTTCCAAGTGTCAGTTTAGACTGTTGGATGATGAAGTGGTTCAGATATTCAGATCTAAATCACCTGTCCAGTCCTAATGACAATGCTGCATAATTAAGGCAGTTGTTAAGGCACGTGAAAATGCTTCACACATCAGTAGCTCCAGAGCCATCTGTTGTTTAAAGGTTGAGGGGCTGGAAAGTAATCCGGGCCAAGCTGTTTCTGCCATGATAATAGTTGGCTGAGGATCGGGAGGAGGAGAGGACTGGATCAATGATCTGAGGAAGGAGTCCTGGAGAATTGAGTTGGATGCCTTTGCTGCTGCCAGAGGGTTGGGAGGGATGGAGAAGGCAACTGTCGCTGCTGAAATGGGTCTCCCCTCTCGGTCTCTCAGAAGCAGCAGTCGTATCGCTGACCTAAACCTTTCCCTCAAAAGCAGCAGCTGCCAGACTTTCCAGGGCTCTGGTATAAACAAAGTTGTCAAAAGGGCCACGTCTGCTCTGCTAGCCCCTCCTAGTCTGCCACCCCTGGAAACCTCCTCCTTTGCCTGTTCATACAGTTCGTCTTCGTCTTGATCTGGTGACTTTGTCCTGTGGACACATCTGGAAGGTGTTCAGCAGGTCAGCAAAATGAGCGCATTTATATCCTGCCCTTTTAGTGGAAGTTGACTTCTTTTCCATATGAGTTGATTTACATCCAAAGAACAAGGCAAAAGAGTTAAGTATGAGGATCCCTATGGGCCACTTGTTGGAATGATTTTGCTTCTTGATGACCTATCAGAAAATAATTGAAAGAGGAAACTTCCCCATTGGCTAAGTGTGTGAGGACCCTAGAGACACCATAATGAGCCTTGACTTTGCCCAGTTACGTAATTGTAAATGCAGAGTAACTCCGTTTCCTGTAGACTTCACACTGGTTCACCAAGAAAGGAATTTGACCTTAAGTAGTCAGATTTGACCTTCAAGTAGTCAGATTTTAACTGACTGTTAAAGTAGGGGATGGTTTTAACGTGTAGGTGCTACTATCTAGCTGCATTTCTTGCTACCACCTTTCCTCTTCTGCACATTTCTCATGAATGTCAGAAAAGTGCCCCCTGCACTGTTCCACTGTTTTTGTTTCCTTACAACCCATCAGCACCATTGCCTGAAAAATTCAGTCCCCAGTTGTCCATTATAATTTTGTCTTCTTCCAGCAGGCAGTATGTGGTCAGAATGTTCCCTGCTTTATTTTATTTTGAGATTTGTGTATTTAAAAACATGAATCAACTTCTGAGCCCTTTGTGACCCCGTTTTACAACTGCACAAGAATATTGCTGTAAGCGGTCAGCTGAGGATTACTCCGCTACACAGAAAGTAAGGGTATCATTAAGCGATCTCTTTGCTGTCTTCTAATGGCTTCTGTGGATCAATATACTAGAACTTTTTTTGTCAGGGAACAGGAGAGTGACTCAGGAAAAATGAAGAGACAAAGCTCTGGAGGTCACCCAAGCCTGAGGTTGCAGTGAGCTTCAGCAGTAGCAGAAGCCAGTGCTTTAATAAGATGTAATAAGGCAGATGTGCACCGTGCAGCATATCACAATATAGAAAAGCCAGAGGTATCATCCGGCAAGCTTATGTGTTCATAGCACCCCACTGAAGCACTCAGTGGAGGTTTGAGCTCAGGATGCAGAAATCATGTAACTGTATCTCCCTAGTACTGCACTCAACACTTTTTGCAGAAAGCTCATCCTTAGCTCTGTGCTTATGGTGTCCCAGGTATCCCATCAAGCATGAGCTCTGCTAGCTGGACCATCACTATGGTAGAGGTAACACATAAATAGTCATCACACAATAAATACTTCCCAGCATCAAGCTGTACGTGTCAGCATTTGTTTTCAGATTGACGTTTGTCCTGTTCCCTGATCTGGCAAAACCAAGCTCTGATTCTTCTTTTTCCCCTGAACACAGTCAAGGTACGAGGGATGTTCCAGTAGTGAGGGAAGAAAGTGGGAGAATCCATGAAGGAGCATATGATGAAGGTTTATTGAATTTAGTGTTTCAAGTTTCACATTAAATAGGATGTTTCATTATGATTGCAGATGAAAATCCTAAATTGCTAAGGACTCTGTAATTCTTAGCCAAAGCTGATAGAAATCGCTACAGCCTCTTATGAGCAGAGAGGTTTGATTTACGTTTATTTGAAATGTTGTGAAAATAAAAGCAGCAATATGTATATATAAATAGATAGATTTTTCTTTTTTAAATAGAATTGATTTCTGTGCTAGGACCTCGTATGAATGCTTTAGTCCTGAAGCAAAATTCAGTTGACTGAGTTACCAGTATTGAAAAGCAGGTTCTCAAATAGATCTGCTGGCATGTAGACCATATGGACTACAGCGCTTTATTTTTGATTTCAGTTTCTGGACTTCAGAGCTGTGCTCCTTAGGGTAATTCTCGTCTGCTTCCACATAATTCCTCTCAAGCCATTGTCATCAGCTGTACTGGCATTTCTTCTTGTTAGGGACCGAAATCCTCAACCCTAACTCTTCTAAACAGTTCTTAATGATAAGCCTATTAAAGTCATGGAGACATATATCACGAGTAACTGATTTTTGCAGAGATGAGCCATAAGCATTATGGAAGTCTCTGGACTGGAGTTTTGCCTTCACCCTGTCTTGTGTTCTGCTGCAAGCCAGGACTGTAAAATCTGATTCTGTAAGATGGCTGAGTACCTGCAGCTTTGGTGAAACCAGTCAAAAATATTCATTTATAAGAGCAGCTCTTTTAGCTATTTTGTGCATGCTGGGTAAATAGTTGTGGGATTTTTGTGTAGCAACACTTCATTAAAAAACAACATACAGGAAGGGATATTATTGTGGCTGAAAGGGAAGGCCGTGAAGATCTTTAACACACTTGAAGTGGAAATACAAACTGAGGCGGCCTCTATTCCTAACGTGCTAAGTCATTGTGCACGATTGACGTCATTTTGTGTAGTTCAGTTTAGCCACCATTAAAAGTTAGTTGCTTACAAGTTGAGATCCGTGGACGGAGCTTGCTTTTATGATGGGAAGAGAGGGATGTGGACCTAGGAGTTCCTGTCCTGGTGCATGATGGTGATGCATGAACCTTTTCAGAGGAGTTACTCTGTATTTACACCAACACAAATGTTGTCTAAGGTATGTACAGAACTGCTAGCTCTGTCACATTGCACTTCAGCTTAATGCGTTGTAAGATACCGTGTGCGATGTAAGATAGCAACCCATCCACATCTGAAAGTTTTTGATTCTTTTCCTAGCTGAAGCTGTAAAACACAGACAACAATTCATCTAATTTAAAGGAGGTTTTGCATTTAATGACAGACACCTCTTTTGCAACAGTATTTCCAGCTGCAGCAACCCCATATCAAGCCTTTATTCAGGAAAAGGAATGGAAATGTTTTCTGTGTGGGAGTTGGCTTGTTTTGTTTTGTTTTGTTTTGATTTCTTTCTTTCTCCTGGGCTGGGTAATGGTTGCAGAATGAAATTTAACCAGGAGTGATATCAGACCAGAGAAATGTGTCTGGAAATACACAGGTTCATGTATGTATTGCAAGCACTCAGTTTAATGTTATTTGTAAGAAAAGGGACAGTATGTTGGTTTCCTTTTCCCCTGAACTGGCCAGAGTACTGAGGATGCGATTGCAATGTAGGAAGCCCCTTCAACTCCCATTGTAATTTCATACCAATTTTAATTGTTTTGGTGGTTTCAGCCAGGAATTTCTTTTCATAGGAGAGGTTCTGTCAAAGATATTAAGCTGAGTTTATACTTGCATTTTCTGAAGTAACAGAGTTTGTGCTAAATTTATTTCCACCGTCTCTGGGACATTTGAAAAGAAATAAAACATTATTTTATTTATAGGCATACTTCTGTATAACCACATACTTACATAAATATCTCCATATATTTCCATGGATGGTGGGATCTGCCTGCACAGGTCAGCTTGCTAAATCAGAATTTTAAGAAACTGGTTTTCTCATTAGATGCTGGAAAAACAGAATCATGAATCAGTGTTTATGCCAGTCTAATGAAAGCAAATTAAAAAAAATGTAATTAAATCCAGAAAGTAAGTGACATTTTATTTAGAACGTGTCTGTGTGGTGATTGCAAGCCTAAACTTTGGAGAGGGCAGTGTTTGCTGGCTTTCTGTGCCAGCGTATACTTATACTGTACGGCTTTTATATGCACGTGTGTTATCTAAAGTTTATATGGTTGTAAATAAATCTCCTCCACAAATAGTGATTAATTTGATCAAGTAAAGCTTAGAGAGCGCAGCCCTACATTTTTCAAGACCCTGTGTTTGTATACACACAGTACAAAATATTCAGAGCATCTTTTGACTTATACCTACGTTACTCGCTTTCTCATGTCAAGTAGTGTTGGCATTGCAAGCAAAAGTGGCGCGGCTGGCCCTCGCTCCTCCCTTCGCCTTCACCCGGTGGGTTCCCCCTGCCCCTGCGGAGACCTGCGCTGGGCTGGGCTGGGCTGCGCCGGGGCGGGCGCTGCAGGAGCGCGAGCTGGGCTGGCTCTTGCCTTGCGAGGATTTGCCCTTACAGTGGCTATGAGGAGCAGCGGGCTGCCCATGTGCTTAGGCCGGAGACTATTTCTCAGCTCTGCCGAGGTTACGGCCTGCACAGAGGGAGCACGGGAGGAACTGCAGCGTTAAGCAGGACCGCCGGAGCGCGGGGGGAGATACCCCAGCTCTCAGGCTGCCAGAAGGCTGTACTGCTTTTAACCCTCATTCCTCTTGCTCTCTCTTTAAAGACCTCTAGTGACCGAGGTTTCACAGCCTACCTGGCCAGTCGGCTTGAGAGCTGGGCAGTCTCTACTGCGTATAGTTTTCCCAAAGCTTAAAATGAACTGCCCTTCCCATAGCTTAGCCCCATTGCTTTTTTTTTCCCAGCCCCTGTAGACAGGGAGAACGGCTTGCCTGTGGTGTCTTTTCAGATGTTCGAAGACCTATCAGGCCTATTTGATTTTCTTTTCTCTGGATTAAAGATCCATATTTCCTTTGGTCTTTGCTTGTAGGTCATGCTTCCTAGATTTACCTTTCTTCTGCTGCTTTTGTATGTGTCCCCTTGGCACACATCTTATCTGAAGTGCAGTATTGCAGCAGGGGCCTTACCGGTCCTCGGTCAGAGCAAAAGGATTACCTGTGGCTTGCAGACCATAGTGCTGTGTATAATCCCTCCCTTATTTTTACACCAGCATGAAACTGTTCTTTCAAATTGAGTTTGTGATCTAGGGGACAGAGATCCTTTTCAGTAGAACTCCTATTTAACCAGTGCTCCCAACTGGATATTTGCATGGCGGATCGCTGCCTGCCTTAAATTTGTGCAGATTTCATCATAAATAATCTCTGTACTCCTAGCAGGCTGCTGCGCACAAATATCTAAAAGGAATTGTATTTTGTAGCTTGCTTAAATTGCTTATTGAAAATGAGGGCAATATGCAATTCTTTTCTGTAGGAGGAAATGTCATGTTTAACTTACGTGATCTATACCTAATGTCTAAATTACCTGTGCATGCAAATCTACATTATGGTGTATATAATCCATCCTTGTGAAACATCTAAAATTAAACTTGTCAACGTACATGTACAAGAGCTCTTTAGGAGTGGCAGTTACAGATTTAACATTCATGCATGTAAAATTGATATAAAAAGTTAGAGAAGAGTTTGAAGCTGCTTTTAAAATATAATCCCTGAAGTTTATCCAAACCTCTGCAAAACAGGAGCCTGATCCTGTGGATGCATCTAACAGAAAATATTGCTTGAGCTTTCTGATTAATGCCCCTGGCAGCAAATGCTTTGTACTTGATACTAAGGTCACAATCCTTGACTGTTAAACTGGAACTCCCGCAATTTTAATATAGTGCTTCAGCATTTCATATCTGTCCTCTGGTAGGAGTAGAATTTTTCAAAAATAGCTGAATCATATCTCCATCTTTTTTGGGTTTTTTTGTTTTTGGGTTTTGGTGGTTTTTTTTTTTTTTTTCAAAATTCGCACAGTTTAGGTTCAATAGTTCGTATCCTTGCTTTAGTTGGGTTAGCTTCAACTGCCTGATTATGCAGCTGGTTTCATATTTTTATTCTGCTTTGAGCATTTTTCTGTCTCATCCCTCCTGTGTGTGTACAGTGCCTGTAAACATCATCTCTTCATTTACAAACCCTCTTGAACTGGAAAGGGCAACCCAGTAACCCCCACCCATGGACCTCTGTTTTCTTTTTGGCACATTGTCCTTACACTTAAACGTAAAATGGCCATTCACATTTCTTCATTTCAGCCTCTTCACCCTGTGTTGATTGTATCAGACTCTTCTTCCAAATATCTGCCCGGTCCTTTATTTCTTCCTTCCCCTTTTCAACTGCATAATGCATGAGATGGAAAGTGTCTTCTCAGTGCCTGGTGACGGACCGTGCTGGGTACAGGCCGGCGGCAGCCCGCCGCCGGCCCGTGATTGACACTAATGCACTGATAGCGGTTCCGTCTGGGTGTTGCAGTGGTTGTGTTCAGGGGATGCTGGTCAGTAAGGAGAGCAGGAGCCGTGGCACTGATGCAGCTTGTCAGTGATTCACAGAGATCTCTTGAAGTGCCCTATTTTTGGAAACAGCATTTCCAGATAAATGCTTTTCCAATTCCAAAGGCATTTTGACATGCTGGGAAATAAACCTCTACCTAGCTGTGGGTTTAAGTCACATCCCTAACATTCTAGAAAGTGCTAGTCATTTGATTTTATAATCCTTTCTATGAATTATAATGATGGTAAGGACCAAATAGGCTTAGTCCTGTGCTGCCACTCTATCCAGACACATAACGAAGGCAGAAAAGGCACATTTAGAAACCAAGAGCCCCTTGATGTGTCTGGCAAGCTTAGCTCTGAAATCCTCAAGAGAGATCTGTCTTCCTTTTCCCTCTAAATTTAGATGAAGAATTTTTACATTCTTGGAAGAGAGAGGGAGAAAGGTGGAAGCTGATAACATGCTGTTGAAAGAAAATTGTAGCATTTTCAGATGCAGAACAATTTTCTGTGTGGCTTCTCTCTGAACTTGCATAAGCGTTAGCTGGTCCACCTGCGAGCAGCCTGGTTTGTGTGTGCGAGTTAGATTGAGAACTTTAAACTCATGTCACCTTTTCTTTTTAGGCATTCAAGCCAATGTTTTAGGGGCCTCTCTGTCTTCTACAGGACCAGGTAGAACTGCTTTGCATAGGGCTTTTGTAAGCAGGCCTTTGGGGACTAATGGGCTTGGGTTTGGGGTTACTTTTTCCTGCCTAGCATATGCAGAAATGTTATTGCTCATTCACTGAAAGAGAAAATGAGTTTGTCAATTCCAGCTCTTTGTAGCTTGCTGGCATTTCTGAAAAGATACCAGGCAATGGGACTTACAGATAATTATTGCCACAAATAATTTAATCTGGATCTAATAAGGAAGTCACCCTTTTTGACTCACCATTTTTAAACATCAGTAGTGGTCGTCTGTAATGGCTCACCCCAGCAGTCCAGAGTGCTTGTTATTAAGGACTTCTGCATTTTGGATTAGTGTTTCCCGCTGAGAAATTTTAATTCCTGTTGCCAAAATGTTCACATAGGCATGTATGATTAGGAAATCTAAAGGATTAAAATAACCACATAGCAGGGTTAATACATTTCAGACTATTGTTACCTCAGGTACCACAGCACAAAAAAAGGGGGCTCCCACGTCTGTAGCTCAGTGTTAATAAATCTGACTGTGCTAACATTGCTGAACACTGGAAGCAAAGCTTTTAACATCATTAAACACCAGCTTTTTGCTTCATCACTCGAGGATGGTTCCCCTGTTTGCATCTTCATCTGCAGAAGTGGATACACCATGGAGATTTTGTGAGATCTAAATATGTACTGTGTAATTATGTACCCAATTTGAATAGCTGTGGGTTTGAATTGAAACCACTAGCTGTAAAAGGCTGAACCTCAACTGGTTGAGCAGATGAAACACATGTATTTGTTCAAAAGTTTGCAGCAAACATTGGACATTTCTCCATAAATCTGTGCTCTCCTGGACTGGATCATCAGCTTGCTTTAAAATAGTAATTTCCCACAGACATAGGCAAAGGTTTAAGTTCTGTTTGACCCTTCCTTGCAAATGAGTGTAACTGGCCTAGCTACCCATCTCGGGAAGGGCTGGGGCTCAGCTGTGTGCTTGAACTTGCTTGTAAATGCCACTCTGACATGTGCTGTGAATAAATAAAGCCTGTTGGAATATGTTGCAAGGAATATCCTTTTAAGAATCTGATGAAGTTTAAAAGATGGGTAGTACTTACCATAAGCATGTCATTTTGGTGAAGAAAAACCTCTTTGCAAAATGATTTAGTTACTAGGGTTTTTTTTTCTTTGAGTTGGAGGAGAAAAGAAAACTAAAGCTCCTTCTTATAGTAATCTGTTTTTCTCCCTTTTATTTTGTTTTATTTTCTTATCTACGGAAGTCATGTAAGCAAAGGTCTTTGCCGGTGCTGGGGATTTGTGTGATATTTTTTCAAGGTGCGGGTTGTAGAATGTCACACATTCATTTTTAAACAGTTTTGCTCTCTGATATGAATGAAGCACAGGGCAGTCAAATGTCAATGGAAGCTTAGCAGCTCACTTTTCCTGCTTCTCTCCATTTTCTTATTATTAGCTGTGTTTGCAAAAGAGGAGCCTCTTATGTTCTTGGCTTTGTTAGCGTTTTCAGAGCAGGCAAACTTTTGCCCAAGTTTTTGACGTCTCCTCGAAATAAGAAAAGACCCATTTTCCCAGAACAGAGGCATATTTGGACATTTCTAAAATAACTTCAGCCTTTAATTTGCCCCACCCTTCACTGACTGTCGATCCTCAGTCCGGTTTGGGTGTGTGTCAAAATCTAGTAGAGGCTGCTGTCCTCGTCGCTCTGCCTGGGGACAGGGCAGAGCCCCCGCTCCAGCTCTCAGGTTGCACAGAGTCAGGTCGCACTCTCCACCGCAGCCCTCAAAGAAAATCGCCGGTGCAGGTGCCCGGTGGGGTGGATGCAGACGTCCCCTTTACCTCCCACGAGCGGTTCCGATCGCTGCCCTCGTCCCCTGCCTCTGCTCTGCCTGGGGCGGCTGACACCCGCTCCAGGGGCTTTACCTGTGCCACCCTCTTCAAGGGTGACGTAGCACTCCTACTGCTGGGGTGATGCAGGAGTCTGCAAGATAAGTTATGGGAGGGACGGCTAAGCTCAAAGACTGGTATCACTATGTTTATTGTGCTCCACAACAGTTATATTAAAAAGTTGTGGGGTTTCCTCTCGCACGGTTTGCCACATGCCCTGCATGTCTGACCAAATGGGATAATCGTGGTTTTCAAAATATTTTCTCTTTGTTTTGTTTTTAATGAGGGAAAACTGACCTTGATTTCTCCCCTCTTCAAAATATCCTAAAGGAAGCTAGCCAAGAAGCAGAAGGAGACTCAGACAAGCACACAGAGGGAGATGGGTCCCGTGGCTACTTCCGACAAGACCTCTACCAAACTCAGTGCTGTTCACAATGAAGAAGCTTTTTCTTCCAGCTGCCAAGATGTTAATGGATTCAGTAAGTTTAACTTGCTTGCAATGGATATGTCCCCCTTGGAGAGCTCTAGGTCCTTAAAAGGACCTATTCCTATGGGCACAATATTGAGGAGCTAGGAATGACAGTGATAGAGATCATTGCAAAAGCTCGATAGAAATCAGTTGTCTGAAATGTCTCTGACGCTGCCCCTATTTTAACTGTCAAATAGGTGTAGAGCATTCCTTCTGACTCTAAATCTACTGAGAATAATTTATAAAGTCTGTTCTAATAACTACATCAGACAGTCAAAAAGTCACGTTTGTTTGTTCTTCAGAAATATTTTTTCCTTTGTGAGTAGAAGAGTTGAATCAAATCACTTAGCTGACTTGTAGGATGAAATAACATTTTCTGTATGAAATTGTTATGAAAGAAAGCATGGTCTCCTGGTTAGAGAACTGGAATGGAAAGACATCTTTTTGTCTTTTGTCTGTGTCCTCCATTTATTCTTCACACGGGTTCAGGAAAACTAATCTTAGTTAATACTTGTAAACCACTCGGACCTCTGTAGCTGGAAGACTTTTGTGGGTAAAGCAGCACAAAGTCATACTTCAGCCTCACTAGATCCAGACTGAGTGCATGGTGGATTGCATGGTGGATCTGTAAACTTTTTCGTATTAAATAAATTTTAACTTAGACACTATGGGAGTGTCACTCCTTCTTTTGACACTTAGCCTGATAGTTTGAACAGGGGACAGCTCTGAATCACAAGTACGTACTAAAACTCTTCTGTCTTTCTTAAACATCTTTAGTGAAGTGTTTTTTCCCCTAATTACTAATGTGGAAGTGCTTATGGTACAAAATGTTTTATCACTGAAACCTTTGTAATCTCAAATTGAGTCGGACAGGCTGAGTGAATTCTTCTTTTCCCTCTATCTGTAGGTCAAGTCAAATTCCATCTGCATGTGTTGCTACTGCCACTCTGTGTAACGTACCTGTGAGATGGATAAATAGGTGTTTGGGACCGTCAAGGCTAGCAGTGAACACTTCTGTCTGATATTAAATTGACTCGAGTCAAGATCTAATTTTCTCAGGTGCTGAGTAGCTATATCTCCTACAGAGACAGCAGGAGTTATCAGTGGTTCCTCTCTGAAAGACGGGGTAGCAGAGGACAGCATTGTAACAGACATCCTAGAAACAGCAAAGGTAGCTTGTTTAAAACGTGTGGGGAAAATGAAATTTTTAACACTTTCTTCAGAATTTGGATTTTTAAAAGTTTTAAGTTTTTTTTTCAACCAGAAAATAAGAGAAGAGATGAGCCTGTAACGTGACCTCATTTTTTTTTTTCCCCTTGGTATTTTGAGAGACTAATTAAAACAGCTGAGTCATCTACTTGAAATGGCAACTATAGAAAATACATTGTATCTAATTTTGTAAAAAAGCATCCCTCCAGGTTTTCTTTTTTTTAAATCAGTTAGTCCTTCGCGTGTCTGACTATCACTACCTCCCTCTATAACACAGCCTGAGCCAAGTCATGGGCTGATTCTTTTCTTTTTTTCTTTTTTATATCCATGAGAAACAATTACCAGTAAGCCCTCCATGATTTCTCTAAATTTTTTACTGCCAAGTCCAGGATGCTGAGGTGTTGGAGGTAAGTTCTCTTCTGTGCAGTAGCATGCACAGGAATTATATGGGTAGAAGTCATTCTTTTTTAAAAATTGGCTTAATAGAGTTCAATACTTCTGAGGGTTTCTGTACGGGCCTACTCTAACTTTTGAATAACATAATAGGATTACTTCTTAACCTTCCTGCTAACTAGTAGAGTTTTACAGGAGGTTATCCATCGTAGCTTTTGAAATCAGCTGTCTGTCTTAAGCAGCAGTCAAATTCCTTTTTAAATCATCCTTTTGCCTCCCAATAGAAAATAGCATTTGCAGATATCTCAAGCTAGGCAGTCATCCTCCCCGTCTTGACCCTCAGTTATGGGAGCCCAAGTTGGCTGTAGCAGTGACATGGAAATACCCCTTTCCTTTTGGAAGAAAGTCCACCAAGAAAAGCTAAGTGTTTTCAATCCCAAGATCACCTTGCTAGCTCACAAAAGCAATAATATAGAACAAGACAACTTGTTAAGTAGGAAACCTCAGAATTATTGAATGACTTGCAAGCAAGTTTATCTCCAGATGAGTGTCCTTGCAGGGCATGTGTCCTTCCTGCCAGGTTTTCCTTCCTGTCCCAATCATTTTAATGACTTCCCAGACAGAACAAATTCCGTGAGTCTCCCTATAGAAGCTTTTCTCTTCCCATGGTCTTCCCAGCTTGGCCACTGGTCTCTCCTGCTGCAGGACTTTTGCTGTTCTCGGTGACTCCTGCCTGCCCTCCCGCTGTAGCCCCCCCGTTTGCTGCCTGCCTCGCTGCTGCCTGCAGCACTGTCACCCGCGGGCAGCTCCCACCCGGCAGGTCCAGCAGCTGTAAAGGAAGAAGCAACGTCCCCATCCCCATAGCGGGTGCTGCCTGGCGCTCTGCATCATGAAGGACACCAAAAATGAGCAGCTGCCTTTCTGCTTATCAGCCCCTCCTTTTCTGAGGGGACATAGACCTGAGTGCTTTTACAGGCAGCTCTGAAAAAAGTATGCAGTGAAGTAACGGTGATTCTTTCACCACTGAGAGTTACCATCCTCCCGCCTCTGCTGTTGGTAAAAATGCAGATTTCTTCGTGTACTCTATCTCGGTGCTTTAGGGGGAAATGCTTATATTTTCAACATAAACTCATGCAGATGGTGTGATCCATAAAGTCACGCTGTTTGCGTGCAACGGAGTCCTTCGCTGAGGCCAGCGCAGTGCTCAGGAGCACACAGTCCTGTTGGACATCTGTAGTTTTGAATTCTATCATTTGGCAGAGGTGTTCATTATCAAATGTAATTACATTCCGGAAGATCTGTAGCCTCTGGAACAGGGAGACCTCAGGTCTTGCTGAAAAGTGGAAGAGAGATGGGCATTTATCTTTCCTGGCCCAAAGCAAAGCCCCTCATCCCTCTTTCCAGTCTACACTGTTAGTTGTTATTCAGGCAGAATTCTTACTGGTACATGCAGGAGTTTAAACTGAAGAGATTTTATGGACTTGACCTCTGTCTCTGACACCATATGGAATCAGAATAGATGTTTGCTGAAAGATGGATTAGTCCATGGCTATTCCAGCTTGTCTGGTTTTACCAAGGGATTATGTGGAGGTGAAGCAGGCTCATCATAGTTGTTCATTTTCTCAAATATCTTGATTTTTAAAAAATAAAAATATATCCTAAATCCATTACAGGTAGATGATGGTACTTGCAGTGTTTGAGCCTGCTCCTCACTTTGCAGGAACGTTTGGAAAGCAGCGGTGTTTTCCTCCGAGTGGCACAGCACAGTCACGTGTAGGCATTGACTTGGTGCAGGGTGATTATGAAACGAGACAACAAATTGAAGGCAAGGTGGGCTTAAAATCATCCACCAGCATCTGTGCACTGACCAGAAGGGTGTGCAAGGGGTTGTTATTGCACATAAATTGTGTGAAATTTGGCAGCCCATCTGTGTGATGGGAGAAGCAGTAGTATATCATCTTAGCAGTGATGCACTAATGATATGTCCTGCACAAAAGGAACTGCTCTTCTGGCTTTGCAATCCTAAAATGCCATGGATAGGGCTCGTCCAGGAGAATGCCATGTCACCAGCGTAGCCATCTTGACATCCTCGGGGGGGTTTCTGGCAGGAACTGTTTGATTCTGAGGATTTAATCTCTTAAAATGCAGCCAGTTTTGCTAGAGACTGATTTATTAGGGTGTGCTTAACTTCTGTGACATCTCCATTTGGGAGGAGACTGCTTTCCAGGCAACCCTCAGGAGTGAGGCTGGTACAGATTAGGTAGGTTGCTTTAATGCTACAGGCAGAAGCACAGTTTGAAGACAGCGTTTGGAAGCTGTAGGGAACTGAGCTTTGCATAGGTGAGCACTGTTGTACGGTTACCAAGTTACTGTGCTTTCACTAGTGAGAACAAGGAGATAAAAGGAAGCTGTAGGTAAGTGGCAAGAACCATCTAAATGCACACTTCTCCAGATCCTGCATGTTTTTGTGATGAATGAAATGCAAATGTCTTTAGATTTGCTGGAAGTCACAACAGTTACATCAAGATCTAGTTCTTATTCCTACCCCATAGACAATTTTCACTCCCAGTTAGGATACCTGCTAAGTGGAGTCCAAGGACCTGCAGGATCATGACCATGAGATGTTTTCTGTAGTGAAAAATTCTAAAATTAACAGTAATAAAGCCAAATTTCATCAAAGACATAAAATGAAATAAAATACCAAAATCCCTTTTACTGGTTTTCATACTGGTTTGGGATTTTTGCGGGGTTTGCTAGTTCAGAAAATCTTACGAAAAGCAAAGGAGAATCATTTTCAGAATAGGAAGGAGCCTCCACCATTCTGCATGCCTAGAGGGATCTGTGTGGCCTCACGTGCCACTCCAGGGAGTATAAAAAGAATTTTAAATGAAGTCTTAATCTCTACCCTGACGTGAAATCCTCTCTGGAAGTGTTTCCTGTGGTTGCACACACTAGTGCTTGTAAGAACCTCCGGTGAGGTAGCAGCACTGCGTACGCATCTCTCGTTACACAAGCCACTACCTGACTGATTTTGAGAATGAGCTCTCCAAAGTTTTGGAAAACTTGGGGTTTTTTGTGGGTTTTTTTTTTCCCCTTTTTCTTCTAAAGAAATAGTCTAGAATTTACCTCCGTGTCTCACAAATATGGTTCATTTCATAAACCTCAGTTGGTAACATTTTTAATCAAACTCACTGAAGTGAGGTGTATATCTTCAGCTGCCTAAGTAATTTATCGTTAGCAATTCCTGGAAAGGCAGTATGGCCCAATGAGTTCTTTTATACTCCCAAATTTCAGAAAAATTGAGTCCCGCTCCAAGCCCTGACTATTGACTTGCTCTGTGTCCCTGGGCAAACAAATTACTCTTCTTAGACTTTATTTTATACATCAGCAAAAATGGCCATGTTCCAAGTACAGTAAGGGGAGGGTCTGATTTAGGCTAACAAACACAGGGGAGAAAATATAAGAGGCCCCAAATGAGAGATATTTATGGCTTGAAGGCAGCTGGGGCAGAACTCCAGCAGACTAAGCTATGAGAAATTTGATTATTTTAATGTGTTTTCAAGTGGTGTAAGTCTGAAAATATGGCAGGAGAATGCAGAACGAGTGTGAGTTCATTTACTGGATGACTATATACTGCTTAGGAGGTAATTCTGCAGACTTTATGAAACTCCCTAGACTAGTGACTTCTTTGGTTCACCCCATAGAATAGCTTGAAATTTTTAAGTGATGTTTGCTCTAGAGATACAAAAATTGCTTCTGAAATTACTTTGGTGTATACTGAATTTTATCTACTTCTGCTGGATTGTGGAATAGTTTTTCCTGTGTTATCTATTGTCATCTTTCTGATGTACTGAGATTTTGTGTTAGCTTGTTTCCCAACATTTTGAGGAGGAGATAAATAAATGCCTGTAATTCTAAGAGTGAATGCAGAATGGTAACAAAAGAATATGCCTTCAGGAATGATGGATTACAGTAAGAATGTACACGTATGGTATTGTAGATATAAACCAGCCTCATAAATTGACTATCAAGAAAAGAATCTGCTGTGAAGGTGTTGAGACTTGCCTCCTTTCCATAAATATTTGATTAATATGGAAATAATTTGTGGATTCATGTCCAGAGAAAGCTAATGCTTTAATGGGAGAAAGCAGGGATGCTTATCCTGCTAAAAGAAGCCAACTCACAGGGAAAAGGATTATAGGATTTGCTATGAACAGTCCTGGGTTGAAGAACAAGTCCCTTGTTATCTTGTATTGTTTTAACAAAGAACATTTGCTACCCTACCCGTGTATTTTTGTGGTTCTACTGTACATTGTGCTTGAGCAGGCTTATTTTACTATTAATGCTGCATTTGATTCTCTGTAGTTTGTATTTTGGGGGTCGTTTTTAAGGGTCTTTCTCCGAGAGACAAAAATGTAAGTTTGTTCCTTTGGTTAAAAAAAAGGATATCTAGAATATAGTCCTATATGTTTATCCTGTGAGGAACACACTGATTTAGAATAACTATAATGTTATATTTGGGGTCTGGAGTGCTTATATTAAAGAAAATCCATCATGATGACAATGTAATAAATGTAATATGCATGTTGAGATGAAAAATATAATTCATTTTGATAAGCCTTATATATTCCATATTACTGTGTTCTTTGAGGAACATTGTCCCTGTTCTCTTTCTCTCTCTTAATATATGTCTAAAGTCTTTTCCTTATGTCTTTCCTACCTAGCATCACCCTCTCCTTGTTCATTTTCTGTCCAAAGCAAAACCCTTCAGAGCAAATCTTTGTTGAATTCCTACTACTCAGGTACTAGTGCCAGACTTTTCTTTCATTTCTAAATTTTCTTTGCTTTTGTACGTTTCCCAATATGACCTATAGACTGAATCTGCTGAGTGTGAGATACAGCTAACCTTGTTTTCATTTTTTGTAACTTTTTTTCCTATTGATCTTCTGTTGATTTCCATTGATCCGTGTCGTGTGGGTGAACGGAATTCCATCTCAAAGTATCATCAGACACTGTTCCATCGACCACGCTTTTAGGTAAGAAGACAGGTATGGTGTACTGCACTTCATTGGAGAGCAAAGGCACTCATTGCGTCTTGAAAATAACTCGCAGAGCAGTTAAGTGGCTGGGCTCCTAAATCATAATTAATCTTGTGGTCATGTGTTGTGTTAATTGGAGAGCCTTTTGTTTTACTCATGCTTTATTACTGTTATTAATTGACATTTTATTTTTTTTTAAAGGAAAGAACATTTCAAAAATTAAGGTTTAGGAGTTCTATCAAGTATTTGTTTCTTTTTGTGAATGGGATTTGACATTCTGGGCCAAATTCCCACCTGCCGCCTTGCTTTCGGCTTAGTTTTGACTCATGTAGGTGGTTTTTCCTGTGCAGCTGGCATAGAATCATAGAACGATTTGGGTTGGAAGGGACCTTTAAAGCTCATCTAGCCCAACCCCCCTGCAATGATCAGGGGCATCTTCAACTAGACCAGGTTGCTCAGAGCCCCGTCCAACCTGACCTTGGATGTTCCCAGGGATGGGGCATCTACCCCCTCTCTGGACAACCTGTGCCAGTGTTTCACCACCTTCATGGTAAAAAATTTCTTCCTTATATCTAGTCTAAATCTACCCTTTTTTAGTTTAAAACCATTCCCCCTTGTCCTATGAGTGAGGCTCAGCTAGGCGTGCCTCAAGGCTTGCCTATCCAAAGCGGGTGGGACCTTACAGTTTTGGACTCCATTGCAAATATAAAGGTTATCTGGTGAAATCCGAGGCGGGGTGTGGGCAAGCAGCCCCACCTCATTCTGTGTATGCTGAGAGGTAAATGCTAAATATTCAAGCAGTTTGGTATGGGTTTGAGAGGATAACAAAAAGGCAGGTTCTGAGAGGCGGAGGCTGTTATCTGGCCGCTGGCAACTTTAAAAGGAGGTGTCAGCATCTCTGAAAATTAGCTTTTCTTGTTCAGATGATAAATAAAGCATACAGTGTGCAGCCTTAGCTTCTGGATTTTTAAAAATAATACGTTTTTACAGTAAGTTAACAGAGACAGCAAAATTGGCAGAAGCTGTTAGCTGATAAAAGAAGTTATCCAGAAACTTATTGGAGGTGTACCCTTGAAAGTGAATAATACCAGCCTACAACTTCAGGCTCTCCCTGGAGGATGCTGCCTGCATGTGGAATTTGAAGAAGGCAATTCCTCCGCTATGAATCAGAAAGATGATGTGTGGTTGATCAGAATCTAACCAGTGGTATTTATCAGACCCGTCATTTTGGATTATGTACGGTAAATGTTCACTTCCAGACACAGTAATCTACCGTGGCTGCTTTAAACATTACTCTGACCATGTTGAAGGCCCACAGTTAGACCAGGAAGAAATTACAACCGATCGCCAAGTGCCTTGGCTTACAGACTAACAGCTGGGGCACAGAGGCTTGGAGGGACTGCCACAATACACACATTTATCCTGCTATCTGTCAAAATGCAGACGCAATGAATGAGTCCTCTTTTAACAAGGTGGGGAAGGAAAGGAGTCCTTTTTCCAGAAGGTTTGTTCTCGTTTCCCAGAGACTCAGTGTTGTCAATAGAAAAGTCTGAAGGTAGATTTATCTTCTGGCTGTACTTTAGAAACAGGGCCCAGACCTGCAGGTGTCAAACTGCTCTCAGTCTGGCACTCAGCATCTGTGAAAACTGGACCCACATTTGAGGGACCCGTTTTCCCCCCTCTGTCCCAATAGTGAGAATTACAATGTGAACTGCACGCTTCCTAATATGAAGCTCAAGGAGCGATAGACAGATTCAATCTGTACTTCTCATGGGAAAGCAAAAGCCAGAAAAGCCCCCCCAAACTTTCAAAATCCCAAATTTTAGGGAGGAAAAAGAGGAAATAGGAATTAAACCGGTCTTGTGTTTATGTATTCAAAGCTCTTTCAAACTTAACTTCTACTAACCGCTATATCTGAGTAAGGATCAATATCCCTGTTTTACACATGGAAAGTTAAGCACAGAGCACTTTTAAGCCATGTTTTACACAGACTGGTCACCCCCCCAGTTCTGTCTGAATTTAACAGCCACAGGTGCTGTGAAACAGCCCTTAGCATTGAAGAAATTTCTATCTTGTGACTTGAAGACAAATTAAAACCTTGGCGTTCTGGCTTCTCGGACAGATTCACCAGACGTTGGATGTTGCTGTATGAGCAAAATAAGTTTAATTTTTGACATTTATTAATATTCATTCCTGGGAAAGAAAAAGAGATCTTAAAAAGGGCATCAGTCATCCCACTACCAATATCCGTCTTTGGGCACTACCTGCAGTTCAGTGCTATTTGTTCCCATCTGTTATGCCTTCTGCTAATAAATGTTGTGTATCTGCAATAGTGGATGACTCCCTAGGCTTGGCTGTGACATGATTTGTTGATAGTAAGATATAGGGGATGTTGGTTTCGCCTCTACCCTATCCTGTGCTTGATTAATACTTTTTTACGTAATGCATGTTTTTAGCTCCGTAATTTTCTCTCCCAGTTGTAGACAACTCTGGATTTAAATGTTTTGCACAAGCATCTTCACTAGAGAAGTAAATATTTAATACTAACAAATAAAGGAGGTAGATTTCCCTATTTTTGATACTTCAGTAAGGCCCATGTTGTACCAGTACTGTAAAGCCTGAACAGGAGGTAGTACAACCTTAGAGGTTGTTTTTGGAGATGTTCAGCAGATGTCATCAGGGCAATCTCTTCAGGGGAACCAGCATGTCCTTCATTGCATCCACTGACATCTCCCAGCAGCATGTAAGGACATTTGCCCATGTTCTCATTTCAACTGCTCAGGAGGATCCTAGTAACAAGAGTCGCTGCCCTCCAGAGGGGATGAGGACTGTAAGTGCCTTGTAGTTCCCTGCAGATGGGGGGAAGAAGCAGAGAAAGCTCACTGTCATCAAGGCGCACACAAAAACTGGCTTGTGCTTAGACATAGAAGTTTGCGCTGAGTTTCAGTCTTCTGTAGCTTGGATGGGCTTTTGCCTGTGCCTGATCGATCTGCTGCGGGTATATCTACAACCTAATGTTTTAAGAACTAAAAAGTTACGAAGAAGCCAATACTCCTGCATTAGCCAGTGTCACCGTTACTGGCTTTTTAAATTGCGGGATGAGTTATTTTTATGCAATGGAAGCTCGAAAACCGGTGGCTTGATCTGATCCGTTGTGTCGGTAGCCTCCCAGGCCATGCCAGGCTGTAAGGGGCTGCGGGAGAGGCT
Organism: Oceanodroma leucorhoa; assembly: GCA_030449065.1. NCBI lineage: Eukaryota > Metazoa > Chordata > Aves > Procellariiformes > Oceanodroma > Oceanodroma leucorhoa. The sequence continues at coordinate 421,923 of JASVER010000123.1, read as the reverse complement.
TTCACACCAGCTGGCTGTGCTAACGCTGGCCTGCAGTGAGCAGTGGGGGTGCGTGCCCTTGCAGGCTGTTACTTGGGCTGAATTTCCCTTACCTTTCCTTCTGCCAGCAGATGATCAGGTGGCTTGGAAAACTCTCTCTTCCAGTCTTTAGTGGCTTCTAGTTTTGTGTGCTGTTTTGAAGTTGCCAGTAGTTTTTCAGCTGTAACTAATGAATTGCTCTGTAAGGTGGGTCGATCTGACAGCCTCTTTTCACCAAGGCGGCACAGAGAGATTTGGCTTGGTGAGGTCCACGCATTTGAAGGGCTGCACTGTTACGCACGTACCCAATAGTCCCAAGTCTTAGCGCACCTCACCAAAGCATCTTCCTTACATCTTTAAGGGGATTTTCTTCTATGCTAACTGACGAAAAAAATGTATGCAATAGTTTTTATAAGATTAGAATACACTTGTATAAGGTGTTTACCAAGCGATTTTTAAAAATCTCTTTAGAATCTAGAGAAAATTACTTTCTCCAGCACTTTTTTTTTTTTTTTTTATTATGCACCTGTGGGTTCTTCGTAGCCTTTGAAATGAAAGATGCATCCTCCACTCTCCTTCAAACCTGGTGTCAGAAGGCTTTTTGTTAAGGAATCTGCCTTTTTATAGCTCAGTTGATATCATTAGACAAATGATGTTTTGACTTTGGTTTGCCATACCACTGTTTATATTGTATATAGCATATTATACTGGATATTTATCATATAATAGAGCCTTGATGCACACAAAAACGCAAATTAATTTTACTACCTTGCACCATATCCCTAGTGTAAGGGGAAGAGATATTAGCCATGCTGTAGTCATCCTTGGAAGATGTCAAATAATTGACAACCCTTACTTTAGTGTAGAGAGACTGGATGTGTGTGTAATTAAATCCATCACAAACACCACTCAGAATATAATTTATTTTGTGCAAAGGATGTCTTATCGTGTTACACACTTGCCAAGGCTGAAAGAATAAAAATATAAACAGAGATGATAGGCCTGTCATTTCAGACACAGAAGGAACTCGTGGATATTAAAGCAAAAGTTTTGAAAGAAATTTCTCTACATACAGAAGATGACACATCAGCTTTGCTTTTAGTTGTTTGAGGCATAGGTTAGTTTTCTGGTCAGAAGGCAACATCATACTCTGCGTCCAGATATCTGTCTCTCAGACTAACAAAACTATGTTTACGAAACAAGATGACATCTGTAAAAGGATCCGAAGTTTTAATCCCCAAAGGTGCTCTGGATGAGCAGGTCCCTTCCCAGCAGCCTTACTGGGATGTTGCACAGGGGTCTGATCATACAGAGCCACTTCCAGGCTGGGAATCTAATTTCTCAGCTGCTTTTCATCTTATCTGGGACATCTGTGGAGATGTTTATCAGTTGTTCTGTGGAGGGAGACATATTTATTTTACTTGTCTGGGTAGCAACAAAAGCATATAATACAAGGTGTTGTAGCAGCAGGCAAGCAATAATATCTCATCCTCAGGGTTACTCATCAAGTGGGGAGAGATGCCACCTAGCTGGCCTCTGCTTCAGCTTTTCTCTGCACGCTGGACTCCGTTACATTTCTCTTGGCAGAGTAAGACCTCAGAGTTTACTTCAGCAGGTTCGTGATTATTTCTTCAGCAAAGAAGAGAGTCACAAGGAGCACCATTTCATAAGCAGGGAGAATCTGTGAATATTAAAAGTGGAGTCAACATTGTTAAATTTCATTATCTGCAGTTACACCCTAAACAGATAAGCTGAGATGCCTGAAGAGTTTCCCAATCAGGCTAGTTATGTGAGAGGGAGTGAATCATTGATTTAACATCTTATACAAAATTTCAGAGTATTCTGTGAAATCTTAGGCTGATGATGAAAGTGCCAGCTTCCAGAAATGGAAATAATCTGCGTTGGCAACAGACATCTTAGTATAGGGAGTAAGAGTGTTGCACTAAAAAGGGTTAACAAACAAGCTGACAACATATTTTGCTATTGCAGCTGCTAATATTAGAAATGATCCTCTTACAAACAGCATGTTTCCAGCAACATGCAGAATACCTGTTTTATTTACAGCTGCACAAAAAGAACTGTGGAAAACTGGAAATGGTCCTAGAAAGGAACCGGAGCCCTGAACAGCCTGCCCTAATGAGACTTCAGAAGCTCTCAATTGATTTACTTTATCAAAGAGAAACTGAAGAAGTGATTTGATCAGTGTCTGCATGGGTCAAGATTTCAAATGCTCAGAGGGCTCTTTAATCTAACAGAAGGTATAATAAGATTCAGCGCCTGCAAGTCGAAGCTAAGCAAAATCAAATTGCAATTAAGAAATGTTTAGACAGCAAGGGTAATTAACCGTTGCCACAACTTTTGGGGTCAGAATGGAATCACCATCTCTTGAAATGTTTTAATTTGGATTATTCCTTGCAAATGTATTCCTTCGCTGGTATGCAATGAAATATAGTGGTATTTGTGTTCCTATCAACGAAATGAGGACATATGACTAGAAATAAGATGTGCATATGAAATATAATAAAAAAACCCTGATGCACGATTATGTACGTTTAGTAGTTTCTGAGTATTAGAGTGAATTATTTCAAGCATCTTTCAAAAAAAAAATCTATTTTCTTGATTTGCTATTCTCACTGAAAACTCATAAAAGGCACACATGCTTTAGAGGCACTGCCAAAACTTTAGTGAAAGTCTTGGCCAATTTGTCCTACAAACTCATCCTCATTTGCAAGGGCATGGGGATATGTTTGTGAGAAGGGGATGGAGAGAAGGGACTATGGAAAATTGCTGTGACTTGCCTTTAGTGCAACAGTTAAAGCAGAAGTCTGACTTTGCTGAGGGGCTGGTATTTTTTGTTGTCTTTTCCAGTAATAACGGTGCCAAAAGGAACGAGATGTGGTTTTATAGCTGCAACCTGCAGGAAAAGCAAAGCCTGTTTGCAAGCCCTCCAAAGACTCTTTTGGTTGCTTGTTCTAGTGAGAGATCAGTTTCCTGCTACCTCCCCTCCTACCTGCATTTTGTATTGTTCACAAAATTGCTGTAAACAGCACATCTTGAGAGAAGGTGTCGTGCTTGCGTGAGTGCCTCATTAACCCTGCTTAGGTGCGGGCTCACGGTGTGATCAGACGGAGAAGGAACAATGCGCTTCATGTATCGGGCTTTATTAGCAGAGCGTAGGAATGCTAGGCTCGCCTCACACATAGCAATTTGTCTCCATAAAAGCCCCTCCACTCTTTCCTTAGCCCAGATAAAATGCTTGTGGAAATAACGGACAGCTGTCCCGAGCTGGTCCAAATGTCGGGCTTGGGTTTTCTTTCGGGTAGCACAGAGGCCATTCAAGATGCGTATGTCATGGGCATCCAGAGGAGGTGATGTTCTGCCTAGTTTCAGCTCTGTGTGTCATTTGGTTCAGAGTAGGATGACCCAGATTGTGTGATGCTTTTTTTTTAAGCAGAAACACTTGGCTGGGTGAGAGCACGCAAATGGTGTGATGCCACGGACTATGCTGCAGGAGCTGTTACTGCAATCAGTGGGTTTTGTACCATTTTTTAGCTGTCTGACCAAAGAGACCAGAAGCGCCGTTGTCGCTATAAACCCAAAGGCCAGAGTCAGATTCCTCTGCTGCTGAGCGTCTGCTTCTAGTTCCCGATTCATAACACGGGCGCCTACTTTGAGGGGAGTTATTCTGGAAAGGAGGAGGCACCACTTTTCTGGCTTTCACCTCTCCCTGTGATACTCCTCTCTGAGGGGAGAGCCACGTATACCAGAATTAAAGGATCTGATGAAGGGAGAAATTAATAATTGCCTGCAAAGGAGCTGAGTGATCTGAGCTACATTTTACAAGTAGCCTGTGCTCTGCATGTGCCCTTACTGTATTAGCACTAGAACTGCACATTAGTTTTAAGACTCCCTCTCGAGTAGGGATATCGTAATGTTTTTTAATTGGGGCTGATAAAAATGTGGCATTACTTGTAGGTTCCTCAGAGAAGCCAATTGTGAAATTGGGTTTGTATTAAACCTAATGATGGAAAATTAAGCATAGTACGTCTGTCGGAAATGGTCCACGATAAAAATCTTCTCCTCTCCATTACAGGAGGTTAATAGGGAATAGGGGAGGAAAGATGCACTGGGAAAGCGAATCCAACTAGGGGAATTAATAAGCCTTGAAATTCCCTCTGTTCAGAGTTCTCACACTGTCATTAGTCGGAGCATTAGGGATGATTATACAAATGCTTTGGATGTTACTCTTCCTTAAATCCCAAATTTATTCACATTTTGTATCTGAGGGTTGCTTTGCTAGAGCCATAGCTCTGTAAATCTGTGTGTGTCCTGGGAATACGACTGTGTTTATGACAACCTGGGATTCGGAGATCCTTAAATTCAGTAGCCTAATCTTCAGAGCAGATGATCACTTTGTGCTAATTTATTTCAGAAGCAGCAGGATGTGTTCAGCATCTCCGATAATTCAACCACCAGACTTACTTACCTCACACTGGAGATCGGCTTGCCTTGCGGCACTGTCCACTGCTGGCATTCCTTTCTCCTTCTCGTAGTCCTACAACTGCAAAACAGAGCATATGCCTGTCTTGATATCTGCCCCCTAATCGAAGAGTAAACCAGCTAAAACGTTATTTGTCGTGTTTTGTCATGTCGTTGGTTTGCCAGCTGCTGGGAAGGCAGTCTGATGCCCTCATCTCTCTGCTCCTACCCAACTTTGCAGTGAGGGACGACGGCAGAGATCCTGACTGCTTCTGATCAAAACTCCATGGCGATTTCTCAAGGATAGCAATGTTCACAGTAGCACTCCGGCCGTATTTCTGCCTCACAAAAATCACCCTGAAATTGCAATTTGATTTATTTATTCCTTATCCCTTCAAAAACATGGCCGCAGTATTGCTGACAAGGGATAGTTTTTAGGCTTTTTGTCAGTAAGCTTTCTGTAAGAAACAAGCCTTGTGTATGCAGTCTTAAGGGTTTTTTTAATGAACAATCTGAGGGAGATACATTTTCTGTTTGCTAATAGCTTGGTTTTGGGTAAGACCAGAAAGAATTGATGCAGACTGTTAAGGTCTGTACGTGCAAAAGAACCCAAGCATCTCAGATGCCTGTAATCATAGGAAAAAACAATGGTTTATTTGGCGAATTATTTAAATTTGGGCAACTCTGGTAGGTAAGAAACTGAATTTTTCATCTAATCTGAGTTTCTGTTGTTAAAAATAACTATTGTGACAGTCAATTATTTGGTTATTTAAGCTCTTTTCTATTAGTCCACCAGGAATATTTTGTTGTGTATATGTGTTGTGCTGGCGATATAAGAGGTTACAATTCCATCTGCATAGTGACAGAGATCTTTTTTAATCCATTTCTTTCAAATAAACTTTTTCTCTTAAGTTTACATATCTGAAATTTAAGTTTCTGCATGCAAGATAACTATATTTTTATGCTGGTTTATTCTTTCTGATAATACTACATCTTTGTAATTGACATAAATTATAGGCCTGAACTAGCAGAGTAATTTAATTTGCCTCTAAAATCCTATGTGGTTTTTTTGAAATGCTAAAAATTTGTTTGCTCTTAACTTGGGCCCCTTTCAGTTATGTCATATTGTACACCCCAAATCCCACTTGAATATCTTACTCATCTGTGTGTATCTTTCAGTCATGATCTTTGCAGGTTTGTGAAGAAAGGTATGTAATTCGATTGGAGCCGGTATGCAGAGCTCACCCTTACAAAATGTGCTATTTCCCTCTACGTGCTGTATCCTCGTTAGCCTGACTGGCTCTTTACTCTGTTTCCCATCTCTTTGGGTTTGTCTCCTTGACACAAAAAATATTCAAGTGTGATTTAGTCTTTCTAGGCAGCTGTAGGCAAGTGTGTGTTTCCTACTGATTTCTTTACTTTCCTTTGCCTGCACCAACCTATGGGGTGGTGGAGAAACAAATAAGCAAACAGAGTGAAAATGAGAGTGGAAATACCAATAGGTGAAAGCTTGTTTTGCCTCCCTGTCTTTAAAACAGACAGTAGCCATGGAGAGATGACCCAGCCAACCCTGACTATCCAGACCCACCCGTACCGGAGCTGCGAGCCGGTGGAAATGTCCTATCCCCGGGGGCAGTTCCAGCCAGCCATCCGAGTGGCCGACCTGCTGCAGCACATCACCCAGATGAAGCGAGGACAGGGCTATGGATTTAAAGAGGAGTATGAGGTGAGAGGAACCTTCGCTCACATGAATAAGTAGAGAAGTTGCACTCACAAAGATAGACGCTTGGGAGGGGAGGATAACGGTTTTTAAGAGCTGCTTTTCCTTAATTCACTTACCCTCTTAAGCCTTTCCTTTCTCCATCTTATTTCTCTTTATGATGGTAGGATTTTACAGCGCTAGCAATCTTTGGTGGCCCCCTAGTCCAAAGAAAAGTGTTTACTACAGCAGTAAGATAATGATACTGTGCTCATCTGTTAGCAAGTGCCTTCTCTCCCGTAAAGAGCAGACAGTAAATATTTAACAGGTGCTGAACACAGTGAAGGACTTGGAGTCCCATAGTTCCTTACTTATTGATGTGCTTTCATTGACAATAGTGCAAGCCAGGCTTTAAGAAAAGGAAGGATTTTTGCTTGAGCTTTTTGGGAGCTCCATATACTCTGTAACAATTGATCAAATTAAATCACAGCGTAATGACCTGAATGCAGAATTGTAAAGGCAAAGGCAGGAACCTTGTGTAGCTTAAACGAAGGTGGAGTTCTCCAGTATGCTCAAACCTCTGGCTCAGAATACGTTCAACTGATGTACTCTTCCAACTCCATGTGAGGAGAGAAGCAAAGAGTAAGCTGCAAAAATGAAAGCAGCCCTCCTCCCCCCTGACCACTTCCCCCCAAGCTGGAATGACCAGGAATGTAATCCAAATGCCAAGAAGAAACATGACATTGGGGAGGAGCTGGAGGAGGAATATACATTTAGAGCAGAGAGAACAGAAGAGGGAAATAGCATCAAACATATGTGAGACTTTGCTCTAGCAAGCGATAATTATAATGAATGTAGTAAGCTTGTGGGAAGGCAATAAGCAATTAATATGCATAGTGGCATTAAAACTACTTAAAAATAACATAACAGCTGTGAAAAATAAGTTACTTAATGAAAACAGCTCACTTTTCCACCCTGCAAGTAAGAGTCCATGCGGGTTGTATCATTGATGCTGGGTTTTGCTGTAATTGAGAGGCGATCTTTTCCTGGTTGTCACCAGGGAGTATTTTTTTAATCAGATGGCATCAAAGACTATCATAACAAATGTTTCTGGTAGCTGTATGTTAACCGGGTCTAGTCACTGATGCCCCACGATCCAAGCGTGCTAATTAAACTATCAATATAGAGAGCTCTGTTTAATATTGAAAAAGGGTAATAATTCTCTTAGGAGGTTTACTTAGCCCCCCCTTGGCCTCCATTTCCATGAATAGTACCCAAAACTACATTCAACTCAATTACAGATGCCCTAAGATCTAGTTCTTGATGTTCAAGAAGAAAACAGGTGCTGGCATATATGTAATTTTCTGGCACTGGCATTGGTAATTATCAAAATAACACATTAGCATGAAAAATGTCAATGCAACTTTCAGCTCCACAAGTTCTGCCTTTCCCAGAAAGTGCTATCTACATACGTATATAATGACGATGACATTATATAGATTTGCATAATTCCTTTCTTTACAAGAAATAGCCTGGAGAATGCCACAGGCTCTCAAATCACATGCGCTGTTCTACCCTTCAATCAGAGGCAATTGCCTGAAGTAGCAGTCATTTTCAGTGGTGGAATTTGGTTTTCAGAGCATGGGACACAGGCAGCACTTCAGCTCCAAATAGCTCTCAGGCACCACCAGCGATACCACAGATGCGGGAGGATGGCAAGGAGCGTTACCGCTCCTGGAAGGCAGGAGGTTTCAGTTGGCTGAGAGTGGTGTCTCAGACTGGAATCTGGAAGAACACGAAGCTGCAAGACTGGCTTTGCAAAACGTTTTGCAGAATGGCTGATAAAAATCTTAAAAAAGAATTTGATGTCTTTTTTAAAGTGTGTTTTCATACACTAATATCAGTGTCACCTCCAAATATGTTTTTTCTTCTAATGAGCTGATTTTTCTACTTACTTTGCAAATTGATGGCATAAATTACAACCTATTTAGTGACATGTTACCAAATAATTTTACTCTCATGAAAAATCACTTTGAACGGAGTATATCAGTCACACATGACAATCTCTTATCTCCGTACATTCTCATTTCCACTGAGTAATCTGGAAATTGCATTCGGTACTTGTTTAAACTACACCTTCACCTACAGGCCGTTAGAGCACAGGCAGCCTGTTTTACCGAGGGCATCTAGAAAAATACTTCTGGTGCTTGCATCTTGCACGTGACTCCACACTGAGATGCGAAACCAGGATGTGATTGTGTAAGCGGTGTCACTGCTGGTGTGAAGTGGATGATAACTGTGGGTGTGAACGTGGGAATCTGTCAGCACTTGCTGTGTGTGTTATTTTGGGTCTGCCTGCTGCACCTGAGACCAAAGTGTGACTTGGGCCTTTTTCGCTGCTGCTTCTGTTTAGCAATAAAACGTGCAGACTGCAAGAGAAAAAATATATCACTGGCACTGGATGTAGATAGCACTATTTGGGATTAGGCATAGCCGTAAACATTTAAACGGGACACGTTTAAATGTCACCTGTTCCTTTTTCAGCACATGTCAGCCCTGATTTGTTGTGAGCTGGGGGACGAGTCCCACAGACTTACTGCGAGCACCAATTACTGGCTAGGGAGATAATAAGCTTAAGTATCCAAACTCATTTTCCATTATGATTTAGGATGTCACTAAGGTACATTCTCCTCCTGCATTACTGAGACCGTTCAGTTATTTTGGATTTTGTGGCTCCTTCCTCAAGCATCTTAGTATTGAGAGCCCTCAGCTTATTGAAGTCACCTCTGGACTTTAACCCTTTCATTTCTGGCTGGGTACACATCTGTCTGGTCAAAAGAATAGATCCTGTGGTTCAGGCTATGACGTGACATTGCAAAGTGTTTGGCAGCAGGGGGTTGCTGTAGATGCTGTCTTTGGACAATGTTGGCCTAAGGCTTTGCTACGAACCGGAATGGGGAACTGAACTGGCTGAAATATTTCTTTTCAGGTTATTTTTTTTTATCCAAAGCAGTTTTTAACCCTGGGTCACAGCAGAGTTGTGGGAACAGTTTTTCCGCCACTGCTGAGAAGGTGATGGCTGCAGGGAGAGGGCCAGGACTCCGTGGCAGGCTTTGAGATGAGCAGCAAGGCTTTTAATTGCTGTCGTTGCCTTTGGCAGCAATACTGCAGCATAGGGGTAGATCAGTACAAATGAATGATTCAAGTTTTCGTATTTAAATTAAAAACAAACACCAAACTAACTAAATGCATTCAATAAGCAATAAGCCTCAATTTAATGTGAACACTTTAGTTATGTTTGGGCTTTGTTGCTTAGAAAGGTTGATTGAGATGAAGCTGACTTTTAGAGATCTATCCTTGTAATTTCAGATAAAAATTAGATCAATTTAGTTTAAAAAGCATTATTGTAACATAAATTCTACTACTGGGAAGATATTTCAGTATAAATTTTACAAAACTTCTTTAAAAGAAGAAAAGTAGGAAAAGCCTGAAAATCAAGTCCAGATTTTTGAACACTGAAAGCTTGCAGTTGTTAAAGAAAGAAGGAGGAGCGTTTCTTGTGAAATGCGGATCAAATACCGATGAGGGTGTGATCTATCCTGATTTACCATTGTTGATAATGCAGAGAAAAACAGAAATATTAACCCTTTTTGCTGTTGTAGAGATACTTATTGTACAAACAAAATCTGAAGGAACACAACATTATGTATGCTTCTCTTTTTCTGGATGCAACCAAATTATAATTGATTTTTTTGCCTTTTTATTTCTAATGCAATTTCAGTTCTTGGTGCTGCATTTTTAGTGATCTCACAGAAAAATTGTTCGTGACGTACTATCCGTGTACATATGCAGTTACTCCAATTTGTTCATCTGGTGTGTATAAAAGTAGGGGGGTGTAAGGTACACTTCTGCAAAGGCAGTTTGTGTTCCTCACCAACCAGAGCTGTGCTTCCTCTCTTCAGAGATGGATAGTTCTGTGAAAGGCAGAGATTTCTTTGGTATTGAATGAGATGAAAAATCTTGGACTCTTAAATATTTGGAGGCTATATCAGGCAAATATAAAACCATCAATTTCAATGGAGAATTTAATGTTCAGATCACATGAAAGAATAGGGTTTGTTGAAAAGGGATTTATTGAACTTGAATGTATTTTCTTTGGCCAAGATAGCTTCTCTCACGTGGAAGTCATGAGAAGGGATTTACTTCTCTTTCTCTTTTCAGATGGCTATGATTAGATGTCTAATGACTGTTGCCATTCTCTGGTCAATCTGCTGTAATTTGATATTAGTGGAAAAATAAGGCACCTTCTTCCTCAGTCTTTGAAGATGAAAATGAACTTTCCTCACCTCTTCTTTTACTCGGGCATTTTTTTGTTGTATATGGGTTTGTTGGTTGGGGTTTTTTTGCTCAGGAGATGAGCTGCTATTTGGAAACAGCTGTCTGTAAAGGAAATATATGTGTGATCAAAGCCCTCACCAATTACAGAGTTATTACTCTTTCTCCTGGGCTTTTGAATAGGAACTCGCTGTCCCTGTCTTTTGTCAGCAATGCTCGTGGCAGTGCTGCAGTGCCTGACATTTTCTGTCCTGGAACCCCTTTGGGGAAAATTCACAACGATCTGGTCTGCCAGGGGTTTGCTCATATTAAGTTTAATTGTAATGTCAGTGTTGTAGATCCTAATAATTGTGTCTCTCTGCTATTGCATTCAGGCAGTGTAATAGACCTGGATGGCTCGAGAAGATGAATATAAATTCATTTTCTAGCACAGCTGTGTCAAACTACCCACTGCTAGCTAAGGCAGATACGATTCTGCAATGATTGTGGTATAAAAACCCTGTAATTCCCTGGGGACCATAAATAATACAATTTATAATGTTGCTGTTGTTTTTAGTAATGGAGGAGGAGGCGGATCTAGAGAGGCAATTCAGCGGGAGCTGTTCTCCTCACCCGTGTTTTCGGCACAAGCCAAGGCTGGGCTGGCCGCAGCCCGCGCCAGCGGTTCGGTCCGGCGGCGGTGCCGGGGATGCCGGGGAGCGGGGCCGTGGCCGTGCCAGCGGGAAGCGCTGCTGTGCCGGCGGCTGCCATCGGCCTGCGGCGGGGAGAGGGGCTCGCCCCGCTCACGGGCAGGCCGCGCCGGCTTCCGAGGAAGGCGAGACCGTCCTCCAGGCAGATCCCCTGACAGCTGCCATTTTCCTGGCTCTGCCTTGAAAATCCTTCCTGGGCATGTTCCAAGGGGAAAGTGGCTCACTGAAGTGTGTTTGGGATAGTTGTAGGGCCGAGCTGCCGGGTAGGGTAGCACTGTGTGCTGCCAGTCTCCTTACCCCATCCTTCCTCAACTAAAAGAGCAGATTTTAGGAAAATTACTATTTATTTTCATACTTCATGAGCGTGTTTTACGTCCTTTTGGTTCTTTTCCTTACACATGATCTAAAACCCTGAGCTTTTTTATTTTTCCCCAAAGAAAACCAGCTAGTGGTTTGTATTGCAACACCCCATTATTAATATAGAAATAGGTGAAACCACTGTATCTGTTTTCAGCTTAAATATGAAAGACTGAGCACTATGTTTCAGCCATCTGGGTTTTCTTAGAAGTGTATGTATGTGAAATCTCCACAAACCCTGTTCTACAGGGAAGTGAGGTTAACCTGTGACTGTGCAGCCAGAAACAAATTCCACTGATCCTTTTAGATCTGAAGTAGCAGGAGGAAAATGATTCTTCGCTGGCAGAAGCCAAGAGATGCCAATGGTCTGCACCAAGCTCTTCTTTGTGCATTAGTGGATGTGCCCTTTCCTCAGGAACAGCCGTTTGCTTAGTTGACCTCTGAATTATGCAGCGCCTATATTTTTGCCCTGCTCAGTCATCTTAATCCACCTGAAGGCATTGGCCAGATTTTTATAAACACTCCACTACTGTTTGTTTTGCAGGCACTACCCGAGGGGCAGACAGCATCCTGGGATACAGCCAAGGAAGACGAAAACCGCAATAAGAACAGATATGGAAACATAATCTCCTGTAGGTGTAAATTCGCATTAAATTGAGCTTTCTGTAAGATTTTATATGCATCCTGTGGAAAAGAATGTGTTTGAGAATCTCACTGAAAGTTGGTTTACAGTGCTGAGCGTTCAGTAGTTCAATCTGTTTATTACAGGCTATGTTTCTATGATTTATTTTATTTTATTTTATGGTTTTTTTTTTTCATTGTTTTACATAAATTCATTGCATGACTTTACGGTTTTTTACACATTTTCTATCTACCTTGCTTTGTGCTTAATGTTTGTAATTTAAGGGCTAAGTCCTTTTGTCAGATTTTCACAGTGGGTGATGATACCTATTTTCTGTCCATTTTTACTGCGTAACCTGGAGCTTTCAGTGCCACGAATGGGAGCACAAATGGAGATGCAGATATATCAGATGTTTAGATATGGATCAGAGATCGGATTTTCTCCTTCCTTGTGGTCAGTAACCAGTGGAGCAGTCGCTGCTTGTCCCCAGAGAACTGATTTGATGTGTGGGACAAGCTTAGTTTCTGCCTCAGAATCACAATAAGGCAGCTGAAAATGCACTAAAGCTTCTTAGTTTTACTTCTTTCAGTAACCAATTACTGTTGATGTTATAGGAATTCTGATACATTGCAGAACTGCAGGGCAGTGAAGGACTCCATAAAACCATTTAGGTCAGCTTTATTCTCCAAGTCAGGACGAGATTCACCTCTGCCATTTTTATCAGATATTTGTGAAGCCTCTTCCTAACGATCTCCGAAGTTGAGCTTTCCACAAGCTCTCCAGGCAGCTTACCCCAGAGTTTCATTATTGCTTGTAATGACTGGGGGGAGGAGGTGTGAGAAGCAATTCTTTTTAAGGGCTGCTGAGCAGCATCAAGTTGGAGAAGCCAGGCCTGAGACTGTCAGAACAAGAAATAAGAATATAAATGAATGTACCATAGATTTTCATGACTGGATAACTCTGTAGATCGCTATAAGGGCAAAATTAAGTCACAATAAATAATATATTCAGTACTGTATTTTTTCTCAGGTTAAATATGTATTTCCTGTAAAACAAACAGACTTTACTAAAGAATTAAAAAAAAAACCCTTGGCCACAAAGAAAGATCATCTCACACACAAGTACTCCTCTCCTTCTTTTAAGACTTGAAAGAAATGATTCATGTCACAGTTTTGGGGGAATGGCATAGAACAGCTCAGTTCGGGGACCCCATGGTAAAGGTGAAGAAATCTGGAAATGAAGATCAGAAGTTTGTGAGCCCTGATCTGATCCCACTCCTGCTGCTGGCTTTCTGCGTTGGTTGTGAGCAGGTCACCAGTTCCATCAATCTTTGTTTCTCCATGTGGAAAATGGAAGTGATAGTACTGGAGTATTACAGTTAGAGTGAAAATCGCCTCCCTTAACTTCAGCTGCCTAAAAGCTCCACCTCGCTCTAAGTTTCCTGTGTTCCTAGTGGCAAATAGAGATACCTCCTGACAGAGGTTCCATTTACCTGTCTATACGATTAGCTTAGATTAAATTAGTCTAAGACAGATGAATTGTCCAGCTATAACAACTACACACTGGATTGAGGATGGAAGTGCCATAGTATGATATAAGGAAGGAAACGTGAAAGACTCTTTGTTTCTCTGTATGATTTTGAGGAAGCAGTTGACATAATGTAAAAGTGGAGGTGAAAAGAGACAAGACTGTGTGCAATAGCCGCCATCTAATTTATGTTGAAAGTGGTCACGAAGAAAACGTTGAACTCCAAGTGAAATGTGAGAAGAAATTAAGGAAGCAAAATCAAGGAAGATAAATGGGGTATTATCTAAAGCAAAGGTGTTCACAAGGATGAATTGTTGTCTAACGAAGAGTGATGTTAGCCTTTTAGCTATAAATATAAATACAGTAGCAATACAGCTAGGAGGAGACGCGCTTGAATAAGGGAATGCGAAATATAATCAAAGCTAAGGAAGAAGTATCTGCACGGTATAAAACATCAGAAAAGAAGCTCAAGTTTGAGTGCTCTTGGGAAAGATTTCAGGATGAGGTTGAGAGAGTGGAAAGGCATAGATAAAGAAAGCAAGGGTAGTGAAAGAGAGGAAGGGTGCAGAAGAGTTGAAGAGAAATAACAAAGTTGAGTGGGTTTTCTTTGCTTTAAATATGTCTCAGAACAAAGAGTTTGAGGAGGCAAAACCAGCTCTTCTAAAAGGCAGCAAGGAGAATTTAGTAATGTGCAATAAAGAGTGATAAAATGGAGTGAAATCCTTGCTTCACTTTGAAGAGGCTAGGGAGAAGGAAGGGAGGATGCCTAAGGAAGAAGCATATCATTCATCAGACATCTTGTAAAACCATTGGGAAATTATCGGTGGTGTCACTGGCTAAGCCTTGAGCCAGACCCTGCTGGTGGGCGACGCTGGGCAACTTCCCTGAGTAAAGGCAACGATAGGATCGTCCAGAGACGGGCAACGAGGCTGGTGAAGGGTCTAGAGAACAGGTCTTATGAGGAGCGGCTGAGGGAGCTGGGGTTGTTTAGCCTAGAGAAGAGGAGGCTGAGGGGAGACCTTATCGCTCTCTACAACTACCTGAAAGGAGGCTGTAGAGAGGCGGGTGCTGGTCTCTTCTCCCAAGTAACAAGCGATAGGATGAGAGGAAATGGCCTCAAGTTGCGCCAGGGGAGGTTTAGATTGGATATTAGGAAAAATGTCTTCACTGAAAGGGTAGTCAGGCATTGGAACAGGCTGCCCAGAGAGGTGGTGGAGTCACCATCCCTGGAGGTATTCAAAAAACGTGTGGATGAGGTGCTTCAGGACATGGTTTAGTGGGCATTTGTACTGGGTTGATGGTTGGACTCGATGATCTTAGAGGTCTTTTCCAACCTTAATGATTCTATGATTCTATGATTCTATGATTCTATGATCCAGAATAGAGAATTGATAGCAGAGCTGAGAATAGCTGGAGAGTAGTTCCCCTGGGCAGATCACGAAAACGAATTGTGCTCAGTGGGTGCAAACTGTGCAAGAGCCGGAGCAAACACAAGGGGAGGTGGAAAACGATTATGCCCTTAGCTGCTTTGTTGTACTAGAATTGTAATTGCTGGTAAAACCCAGGGTATGCACTGATTGCTCCTACCAGTTTATTTGGTAAAAGGCTGCAGATGGCAATTAACATTATTTATTTAATGACAGTTGCCATTGCATCACTCCTGGAACAAGATATCCCATGCCTTTTGGGGAGTGAATTGAAAAGTTACATTTTGATCTAACTTTTGTAACTGTTTCAGAGACTTTTGTTAAAATGTGGGTTTGTAAGCTTTTGCAATAAGTAGCATTGCTCAGTGAATCACAGCGGATTAGATCTTGTCTTTATGGCCTTCTGGGTAATAGTACACTTACAGGACTGTTTTACTCGGCTCACTGCTTTCCTAGGGCTGTATTAACATCGTGCCTCTCTATGAAAACCTAGATCTTACTGCCAGCCCCAACATCTGCTGTTCTTACATTTGCAAACCAAAACTGCGGATGAGGCTCATCTGTTCGTGGAGAGGAGATGCAAGAGAGCTCTAAGCTCTCCCATGCTTTAAACCTCAGCTTTTCGGGGTTCCCTTCAATCTGCAACACTGGTATGTTTTTTGGAGAAAAGGAAAAGCTGAGGAGTGGATTTGGGGTCTGTATGACCACAGAAATCCACTGCTGATGGTGGAAAGATGCACTGTAATTGCACAGATTTACCGTGCTGGAGGAAGCTGCCCAACTCGAACTTTTTATTATATCGGCAGAGTCCACGAGCTTTGCTCCTGCGCTTTGGGTATAAAAGCTGTAAACAGAAAGATAGTTGTGGAGATGCAAGATTTTTCTTTAGGAGGTAAGAGTAGGTAGTGTATCCATTTATGTGCTGAAGTGAAATGGTTTAAATTTGCTTTAGGGCCTAGAGATTGAGGTCTTGAAAGCGCATCAGCAAGTGGTTGTTAGGGGAGGGATGCTGAGCTTTTGTGGGTTGAGCTGAACCCATTACCTAGAAGAGAAGACATCCAGAGGCTATATGGGGCTTTTTGTTCTATTCTGTTTTTCCCCATCTTGTCCAGATTTAGAGCCATTACGTTATAAGAGAGTAAAAACACTCAGATGAGAGATGAGGACGTAAAGACATAGGATTGTGTTTTGCTTTGACTTACAGGAGGGCACTTTCTTTCCCTTTTTCTCCCTTTACTGAGCATAATATTACAGGAGGAGGTCAGCACTCACAGGAGTCCTTGTACTGGTGCTACTTTAGACACGTCCTCCCATCTGCAGTGGAGCATCTTCCCACTTAGGCACCATGGTTTTAAAGTCTTGTGATGGTCCGTTAAAAACCATTGAGTTGATGCCAAAAGACAGTAGAGGAATTCGCTTCATTTCCTTCATGCTCTGACTACCATATGCTTTGGGCTGGAAGACTGTGAATTAATCAGAGAATTTTGTGGTGGAAGAGACGAACAACAGAGAGAGATTAACGGAGCTCCCAGCTGAAACGCAGGTGGAGTGCACTTCTTGGTCACGGACAGGGATAATGCATAAAATGAAAAAAAACCCCACATGTCAGTATTGTATTTAGAATAGAAGTCTTTTGTCTTCCAAGCGTTTTTATTCCGTGCTTTCTTCTGTAGTGCCTAAACTCTTGCTTGTCTGTGCAGTGTCCACGGTATGTGATCCTGAGAAGGTGGGGTACATCACACCTCGCTATTACCCAGTTCTCGAGGCACAGTGCAGGACCAATGGGGGAAGAAAGGGGAGGACAGTCTGCCTTGGGAGGGCAAATCAGCCTTTCGTACCAGAACTGGGTTGAATAATTTCAAGACATGTCTGTATTTCCCCCTTGACTATGTGGGGAACCTTGACAGCCAGTTTAGACTAGCTGCGTAATTTTTAGATGACGAAAGTTGTGTGAGATTAATCCAGTGCTGGTGTTAAAGTGAGATGTGGAAAAATTGCAATGATATTTCAAATGATCACTAATGGGAAATTTGACAGAAGTTTGAAACGGTAACGTATTTGTGCTAAAATGGGAGCACAATGTTTTTCACTGAAATTCTTGTCATTTTTAAAATGTTTTAAGACCAATTTTCAAAGTACTCTTCATAAAAATTTAGAGTTCTGCGAACTTGCATGTAGATTGTAGTAAACAGGGAGAAATAAAATAATTTATATATTTGTTAAAGTATATTTCTATTTTTTGCAGTCCTGAATGTTACAGACATGCAATTTTTCTTCTGATTCTCCCTCCATTTTTAAAGTTTCTTATAATCCATTTGTAACACATGGTGATATGATGTGTGATAAATTTACAGAAGAGTTGGGCGACATTTTCATTTCAGCATGCCAGATGTGTAGTCTCCTTGGCTAGTGTAGTCCAGTGGAAAGGGTGCAGAATCAGAAATAAATTCTGACCATTGGGAGAAGATATAGTGAAGACATTCACTGTTCTTTAAAAAGTCCTTTAAAGTCTATAGATGAAAAAACTAAGTACAAGATCATTACTGTTAGTAGCATAATAAGTTGCATTGGTTTTTGCCCCTCTCCATTAAAAAAAAAAATCCAGATAAATTCCAAAGTTTGGGGGGGTATTTACAAAGGGAAGGTATTTACAAGTTAAGTTATTTAATGAACTTTTTTTCAGACTGTGCTCCTAAACTTATGAACAAGATTAAAGGCACCATTAAGACATCATTAATATTTTGTGTGCTTGCCATACGCACAGGTTTTTTTTTTCTGCGGCACTGTTCACACTCATGAGAGAAATAAATCTCCCACAGGAATTAATCTCATTTTTGTAAAATATGCAATGAAATATTGTGAATTCTGTCTTCCTGAAGCAAAGTTCAGCTAAAAATATTTTTCATTTGGTCCCAAAATATAATTGGACCTAAACCTGTATGTCTCCTTTTTAAAAATGTCATTCATTTCCAATGGTAATTTCTTCATCCGTTACTGTTCTTCACAGACAGAATAACCATATTTGGCTTAAAGAGAAAAAAACAACAACATTTTTTACAGCTACAGAGCATCTTTTCTTTATCCATAATTGTTGTAAATGCATAGACCTCTTCTGCGTCTTCTTCCCAGGTCTTTCACAGCTAGCTCCCTCAGGAGGTATTCGTCTTGTCTGTTTTAAGTTTTTACTAAAGAGTGGCTCAAAGAGCTGAAACTTCATTTTTGGGTTTGGTTCTATTAAATGAAGAGAGGCAGGTTCTTCCTTGAGGGCTATTCAGAGCACTTCAGCTGCACACCATGCCTAGATTGTGTCTTTGTCCCACTTAAAAAAAAATCAACCTGAGATTCTTTTCACCTGCCATTAGGGTCATTTTTGGTCTCATCACTTTTTAGTTCTGTTGTTGCAATAAGTTCAGACTTTCATAACGTTATTATATTGTGGCATCACAAGAGGAGTTAGTGAATGTTCCCCTCCCAGCCATTAGCTCTAGGGTTTTTTTTCTTTGCTTTTGTACTCTCTGATTCTTAACTAGCCTTAGTTTCCTGCCTTGAATTGCAAGTGTGAAATTGTCTGCGGGAGATTTTGTGTATTTCATCTACATGTCGGTTTAATCAGCTCTTTGTCTGTCTTTGTGAATTGCTCTAAGTATAAATTCTTTTGTTGTCTGTCTAACCACATGATTAACTGCAGCTCCTGGTGTGGTAGCCTTGAGCACAGGTAACTGTCTAGAGTTGGGAGCAACATCAGCACTCTGAGAAATATACCTGCTTCCACTGCGTCTACAAAGGTTCTATTTATTAATGCAAATATAACAGAGCTTTTGATGGATTCACCTGCGTAACCTTTCTTGAGTGCCAATATGGGATTTGATAAATACAGCAATGTGGTTGTATTTTTTGGGTGTGAGAATCTCACCCAAAGAATGAACAGAGTATGAGAATCATTTCTTTACATAACCAAATGAATATTTAATACATATCCATATCTTGGGTTTCAGAACTGCATGCACATCTGTCTTCACAATTATTATCTGATTCTACATTTAATTAAGTGATGACTGGAGCCCTTTTTGACTGAGTTACTGCAGAATCACACCTCGTATTTTTATATTTCATTGCTATGATTCTTTTTAATTGAATGTCAGTCATGCTTAGGCCCATATTTTGCAAAGTGCTTCTAAACATTAATGCTTTACTGACTGCAGGCTAGGGTCTACAGAGCTGGTAGAGAGGAAATAAACTTAATGGACTCTGTGTTATACTTCTTTAAAAAGATCCTTTAAAAATGAGCCCAGCCTGCCCAGCAGTGACCTCTGTAACACAGTAGCCTGTGCCAAGCAACTGGCCCTTAGATAGCAGTTCTGCAATTAATTGCATACCGGTGCTGGGATTGCCAGACCAAATCAGCTCAACAGCCCAGCTCGCGGAGTATCTCCTTTGACAGAGCCCAGCACCAGCTGTTCCAGAGAAAGATCAAAATATTCCCTTGGTGGAAAATCATGACATAATCTGCCCGCTGGGGTAGTTCTTCTCTGCGTCTGAACTGTAGAGCATGCTGGGAGATGAAAAGATTGGTATCTGTTATTTTATTGCCTTATCGAAAGTAACTTTGAACGTCCTCAAAAACATGAACGTTTCTAATTTTTTTTCTTTTTTTTTTAACACTGCCTTGATGCCATTTTGTTGCTGTGAATTCTGTGAGTTGCATAAAGGAACATTGCTCTGATTTCCTTTGGTACTTCCTTTCGGGTTTCTGGGTTGCCCCATTTCTTACTTGCAGGATTTATTTCATTTTTACCCTCCTTAATCTTTTATACCTCTGTTGTGACCTATTCATTTTTATCCTGATCTTGACAGTTGTAGCTCTTGCCACAGTTTCCATAGATCAGATGAAGCCAGGGAGGCTGTTACTTCCAAGCGTGAAGATGGCTTTTGTGGGTAGAGATACATCCTGCAAAGATCTGTCCCAAGGCCCCCAAACCAAGCAAATTTGTGGTCTGTATAAAAGTTCTGTAAGGATTATGGTGACAGCAGTGAATTTAATGAACACAGAGTATGAATGAACACTAACTTAAGGATCTAAACGTTATATCTTAAACACAAAAGAAAGGGCTTGTAGGAACAGGAATACCTGTGATATTCTTTCATTTTTTTATTATTTTAAGTATTCAATTACCCACTTGCAGGAATCGGCAGATAAAATAAAACACTTAGAAACTCCTCTTTATCGTTACTGTCACTTTTTTTTCTTTCCTTCTTTCAGATGATCATTCAAGAGTGAGATTGCAGCTGCTGGATGGGGACCCTCACTCTGACTACATAAACGCCAATTACATAGATGTAAGTAAGGTTCCTGGACATTCCCGCTATGACAAACACTCCTGCTGACAAGTCTGCTTATGAATTTGGTGCATCTGACATAGGGACAGGCTGTTGATCTGATATGAATGACAGCTGAACATTGTACAAACATCGTGTCATGACAGGGAGAAGGTTCTCCATCTCCAGTTTATTCTGTCTCACCAATCTGGACAGATGGAGATTTCCTATGTTTGACAAATCCAACATAAGTGCAATGTGGGCTAAATGATGTAAGCAGAAATCAATATTGGCCCCTCGCAGTTGCATGAGTAGATACCTGAGACTTATCAACTTCTTACAAACTTGCAGTGCAGAAGGCTTGTAAATAGACTGACATATTTTTTTCTAGTGTTATAAAATAACATTCAAAAAGCAGCCTCCCTTGCACACACAGGGTGTTCAAATGAACATGCGTTTCTGGTATGCATCTCCTAAAGCGTAGGAACATGACAATGTTCAAAAGAGTTTCTTTGAGAGATGAAAAATACACCTAGTAAAGTTTCTTAAGACTGATATGCAGCATTTTCATACAGAGGCAAATGCATACCTTTCTTCTTTTTCAAACAAGAAGGTGCAGCGTTTTGCCTATTAGTTTTCAGAGTTGCCCACAGGTTAGTCATAAGACTTGGATTTCTTCGAGGAAATAATGAAAACTGCCCCATTCCTGTTTTCTCTTTGGCATAATGAGATCTTATTATTCAGCCTGAGCAAGATACCATTACTTAAAATCTCATAGGGCAGCCTAGTGGCCTGTCTTCATTCATTTGATAACCAGTGTTAGTACAGTGTTAAGAGTGCAGCAGTTGTTGGTACCTGGGAAGTATAAAATACCTGGTGTGCTTTGGCTGAACTGTGATCTCGCAGACCGTCATGTATTTTCTTTTTTTCCAGGGGTACCACCGGCCTCGCCATTACATTGCAACTCAAGGCAAGTTCATTCTTGTATGTCTAAATATTTGTAAAACCACTGCTGTTTTAAACTGTTGTAAGAGCTATTTATAGGGTGACATCTTCTGTTTTGGGGGACATCTGAAAACTTTTTTATAGGGGCACAAAAGGGAAGGATATAGAAAGTTCCAAGATCTTTAAGGCACTCAAACGCAAAACCTCAGCTACGGGAATAAAAAATGCTACAGACTTAGAGGTGGCAGTACAATCTATAACGTGTCCTTTGTGCATGAAGTATGAGATTAGAACCAAAAGGGACTTTATGGATCTTGGGTTTACCTTCTGGAGTGAAATTGCTTGAGGAAGGCAGCATGAATAAGCCTGTGACTGATGAACTTTACTGGGAACTAGTAGGAAATGGATTTGAACACCACCTTCTGTAAGTTAGTTGATGAGTTTCCTATGCCTTTAGGGGAAAAAAAGAAAGAGAAAAAGAAAAAAACCAACACAATTCAGTGCTGAGGGCTATCCATGTTAGATGACAAAACTCCCTACTCCTGTTCCTTACAACAGGGAGCTGTTTTCCTGCATCACTGGCCAAACTCCTACACCATCACCACTTCCTCTACCGTTATTTGTCCTTATTTTTGTGCACTCCTTACCTGCAAATGTGATGTTCGTAGAAATTACTCTATTCTTAAATTCTGCTTTATGACTTCATTGCTGGCTTGTCCCTATTGAAAGAGTAAAAAAACATATTAGAATAAAACTGGCATTTGAGGCTGTACGGGTATAGGGAATGCAGCAAGGCAGAGAACATAGAAGATGGATTATGGGCAGAGTGAGTGAAAAGGGTCCATGGGAGGATTTCGTCTACAGCATAGAAGAGAGGAAGGAAACAAGGTCTGAGAGAGGCTCTAGTCTAATAAACCTCTTGTGAGTACTGGCTGTTGGACCCTGAAATTTTTCTCTCTGGGAGAGCTTCAGAAATGGGCTAATTTCTGCATGTTTCCTTCCTCCTTCATAATTAATGAATATTAAAGTGTAAAATGGAGGAATTTTGGTGCTGCAGATACAAATTTCAATACAGCCTTAATAACAGAGTCACTATAGGGTGCATCCATGTCCCATCACTTACACATGATTACCTACTGGAGCCATCTCCACTATTTACAATACAGCCATGGCCTCTGTTTCCAGCATGCTAGAACCTTAAATACCCCCTGCGAGAAAGTGTCTGATGTCTTAAAGAACTCCAGGCTGTTCGTGTCTGTAACCCTGAATCGCAGAGGGATGCCCTGAAAGGGGGAGTAGGATCCTGTGGGAACAGGGCAATGGCTGGGGAGCAGCTGAAAAGAGTTTTTGGCATTCGATACACTCTCTTAAGATGTCCTTTTGTCTTTTCTCCTGCCCCAGGGCCGATGCAGGAGACAGTGAAGGATTTCTGGAGAATGATTTGGCAAGAAAACTCTGCGAGTGTTGTCATGGTCACCAACTTGGTGGAAGTGGGCAGGGTAAGGGTACGACTTTCCCAACATATAAAGCCAAACCACCGCTGGGTATAACACGGTGCTGCTGCTCAGGCAAGCTCAGCAAGTGAAATGTCTTTTGCTTACTGTAGTAAGGAAATGAATTAAGCCACTCTGGGTTTTTCTCTAAAATGTTAGATTTTGTAATACTTAGCTGCTTCCCTTCTAGACTAATAAGGATCATGTTCCTCGTGTAAGTCTTGGCTTTAGCAGAGTTATACAAATTTATGCTAGCTGAGAAGCTGTCCTTTTTCAGTACAGAAGAAAAAATGTACTTCTGTAATAATACTTATTCGTTATCTGTATAATTTGAATACTTCTCTACCCACAAAAATCTGGAGAGGCGAGAACATGTGACTGGTGTTCAAACTATCAAAAGAGCTCTTTAAATGACGGTCCAAAGCCTAGGGTTTCCAATCACTTCAGAAGATCGCTGCTCCGTGGTGGTATGAGATTGTGCACAGCTGGATCCTGGGGCCACCCAGCAGCGTTGGCCTCCTCAACACCCACCGCTGCACTCTCTTGGACTCAGATGAACCAGAAGTCCCTGTGTCAGCATAAGGCAGTTGCCAAAGCCCAGGGTGGGAGCAAATGTGAATAACTCAAAAGGCGTAGGCTAGACTTTAGGGAATAAGAAAAAGGCATGCCTGGGGTGGCTTTCCCCAGCATATTCTTCCGCACTCCTGGTGGTCTTTGGTTTAGAGACATTCTCAGCGAGAAACTGGAGCTCTTAAAAATTTTGTCCTGATGTTTGTCACCTTCCATTGCTTTGGTATGAAGAAAAATTTAAATGATAGTTTATTCACAGCCATTAGTAATTCAGCTGCTTTGTATTTGATTTCCTTTAGATCTCATGGTTGAATGCCAGCTGGTTCTGATAATTTATTGTTATTTATTCTATTTTACCTTCTACTGGCACTTCAGTTTGAAATAAATGCCTCTGTGTAAAAAAAACAAAAAAAAAACCCAACCAAACAAAAAAACCAAACACAACAAACCTACATTAATCATATTTAATATTTATAAAACCCCTTCTGATTATGACTGGAACTGGAACATGAAACCTGCTTCACAGTAGCTAATTGCTTCAGCTTTTAGAGGCCATTCCACTCTTTCATGCTAGAGCATTTAATAACTTGATAGTCTTTGTTAGCCTAAACATCCCTTCTAGACTTTCACAGCCTTGACTGTAATTTCTACTATTAGTTTTGCACATGGCTTCTACTTTCCTGAGATTTCTTTCTTGAGCCTTAGCTGAAGCCTGTCACAGCTGGTAAAATGTCAAATTTGTGTCCACATCTGATAAGGAAAGCTTAGAGTCAAACAAATTTAATGTATCAACAAGTATCTCACAATCCCTATGAACTGAAATTCTTTGGCTAAACAGAGAGAGTTCAGAATTACAATAGCAATAGCAAGAGCATAGATTTTTCTCAAAGGGGATGGTGGTAGTGACTGCCAGGTATTCTGTAAACCTGATATATGGTCAGGGCACGTATGGAAATTTAAGGGACACTATCTTAAAGAAGAAGAGCTAAATGCATCCTTTTAATTTGTATTCACAACAGAGGAAACTGAAAAAAATCCTCCCTGTAGTTTCTATATATGGTAAATGAATTTTGATCTAATTTATGCAGTTAATTTTGACAAGGTCTGTATATCAGAAGAAAGCCCAATTTGCGTTGGCTTCAGCTTGAAAGTGGAGTGAAATGTAGGTCAGTTCTCAACTTGAGCTAGTTCCTCTCAATATTTTCTTTTTTCTCCCCAGGTAAAGTGTGTTCGGTACTGGCCAGATGACACAGAAGTCTATGGAGATATTAAAGTCACATTAATTGAGACAGAACCATTGGCAGAGTATGTCATACGCACATTTACTGTACAAAAGGTAAGGAAATCTTCAATTAGCTGAAATTTTGATACAACGCTTAATTTGTGTTCAGAAATGTGAACTCTGGGAAACATATCCAGAATACTCTTGGAGATGGGAGCTGTTACTATTTGGACAGGTTTCACTTCAGAAACCTGAATTTTTGACAGAGATTCCAATTTTGGACAAATGATTTTAAATGAACATCTTGATGTAGCCACAAAAGTAGAATCCACAGTGCATGAAGTTTAAATGCATCCAAAAGCCAGCAGATAGTTGATGGTATGCCAGGAATAATAACTGTCGTGTTTCACAGTGGCAAATTACAGATGAAAAAAGGTATCAGTTAAAATGGATGCCAGGTAGGGTCCCCTTTCAACAGAAATAAAAATATAATAAAGGCAAGAGTATAAAAAATATCCCCAAATCAGCAGGATTTGGAAGATTTTTGTTACGTATAATTAGAAATTGGAAGTCTAAGTGTCATAGTCTTCCAGGTCTGTCCAAATTACTCTCCAAACATTCAGTAAGTAGTTTAAAAGCTTTTCAAAAATTCCTGCTAAATGAACTTCAGCCACACTGGGAATATTGTTCCAGCTTTCTAATACATCAGTTCCATATTTCATTAAATTACTGAAAAACCTGGTAAGAAATGCTAATGCCAAAATCTGACAGGTTAGAGGACCTGCTGCTGGATTCCACCTACCTGTCCTGTACGATAAGATGTCACAGCTCAGTGACACTTCTGTGTTACCCTTCGCAGGGCATATACAAGTGGTGTCCATTTTCCTGTATCAATAACTCGGTCTCACCAGAAAGGCTGAGTGACGGGTCTGGGTACCAGTTTCTGCCCTTTTCACCACCAGCTGTAATCTCAAACTGAGATTTTTTGGCAGGAGGTGGCAGAAAATCTACCATTGCCTGGGGCATGCCCACTCTGTAGGTGTTCGTTCCCCAGGCTGTTACTTCCAACGCCTCATAAAGTATTTAAGAGTGACTTCGTGGGGCTTTATGGCAATAACACCAAAGGAGGCTGGATAAGTGCAGCCGTGGTATGCTGGGACTGAAGTCACCCTGTGAAGTTCCTAATCAGCTGGGTTTGAACTCTTAAGAGGACAAGTTTGCACTGGGAGCTGGCATTCACCTTCATAGTCCTCAGTGGTATGTTACCCACTTCATTTGTACTTGGAGTTCAGCGTGAAATCTCTCGGAGTGAAAAGCGGCGCAGGACGCGTGCCCGTGTATAATGAGAGCTAAATGCTTGTTCAGCCCTCTGCGGAGGGAAGGGAGCAGTGATCAGAATATGCTGATTGCAGTCTGGTGGAAGAAAAATAGAGGCTGTGTTGTCTCCTCAGAAAGGCTACCATGAGATCCGAGAGATTCGGCAGTTCCACTTCACCAGCTGGCCGGACCACGGGGTTCCTTGCTATGCCACAGGCCTCCTGGGCTTCGTTCGTCAAGTGAAGTTTCTCAATCCCCCAGAAGCAGGACCCATTGTTGTGCACTGCAGGTATGCGAGCTCTTTGTCTGAGCCTTTCCTCTATCAGCTTTTTCAGCTTTTTTCCTTTTTTCTTCTCATCTGGCAATGATCAACTGCATTTTGTTTGTTTAAGAGTATAATTTGTGGGCCTCACGGGGAAACAAAGTGGAATTGGGTTTTCTTTTCTAAAGTGGCAGCTCTGGAGCTTAGCTGGCATGAATTGGAGATGATATAAGTAGGTCAGAGAGAGCCATTCGAATGTAGAAGACTCTCTGGTGGCCTATACTCTCTTAGATGCTCATAGCAGAGCTGGGAAAACGGTAAATATCTGGGACAGCCATTCCAGTCATTATCTACAACAAACCTCACGTGGCAGAAGGGACAGTGCCTACAAAGAGACAGGGCTGCCGACGGGGAATTTCAAAGCAACTTTGCTTTTCTTTACCCACATGCACTGCAGTTCAGCATCAGTCGTCTTAGCTGAAACATTAGTCTGTCTTCCCGGGTCTGGATGCCAGCCGTTGTGCATCTTGGCCTCCTCAAAGCCCAGGAGCTTGAATGGGAATGTCAGACTGAAAACCTGCCCAGTGCCTTCCAGCTAGTAAATAAAAGGGGAATGCCTGAGGAAACCTCGCTGCTTGGTTTACAGCTGTGAAAATTCAGACTACTGAACGGCGTGCTTGCTAACTGCCCGGCTGCTGCTGTTACTGGTGAGGGCTCTTCTGAGCTTAAAGCCCTACTGTGCAAGGCACTGTGTGAATGCGTAGGAGGGTGTCCCTGACACGGAGAGCTCCCGGTCTGGGGTGTGATCAGGCATTCTGCTGGTGGTGGGAGGGCAGACACACGCGCACACAGACTGGCATCGGTTAGATGACTTCAAACGCAAGGAGAGACGTTGCTACAAAAACAGACTCTGGGTTTGTGGCAGCTCCTTCTGCAGCGCTCGGGCCGTAGCTCAGGGCACCTCTTCTGTAACGGAGACGTGGCTGGAGCACACGGCTAGAGAGCAGAGCTGGCTATCCCAAAATCTCACCCCTAATCAATCCACAGGCAATTACCTCTAAGCGCCATGCTGTGTGATCAAGAAGAGAGAGAGAATACATCCCACAACCACTTTAAAAAGGAAAACCAATTAAATCTTACCTTTTTAAAACAGTTTGGGGGGGGGGGGGGTGTTTTGTTGGTTTTTTTTAGCAAGCAATGAATCAGTTTTATAATAAAATACAGCTAAGCCTGAGGAGCTGGCAGAAGGGAATTCATTCAGAGCTCAGGGCCTGAATTCGCTACCTTGGTGCCATGACGTGGGTCTGGCCCCGGAAGGAGTCTGAACCTGATTCATTGTCACCAAGAAAGCAAGGAGAAATTTTTCATCCTTCACATTTTAATGAATAAATGCCATTTCCTCTCCGTTATTTATCTGCTTTTGAATTTTAATGACTTGCTTTAAGTGGTAATTACCAAATTCTCCCTACCGATGCCTGGCTGCATAATATCACTGTTCGATATTTATGAAGTGCCAGAATCCTCTAAATATAGAAATGTTATAACTATTTGTTAAAATTCTGAAAAGCTGAGAGATAAAGGGAGAGGAAATGCCACTTATTCATTAAAATTCTGCAAATGAAAAATATCTTCTCTCTATTCAGCAGTTGATTAATCTGGGCCATTAATTTATGGTCATTCATATCTCCTTGCTTTCGGCTCTGCTGGAGTTTTCATGCAACTGAAGTTTCCCTGATTTGAGCTGAGTTTTCCTTCTTCCTTTGGAGTAATGTGAAGAGACGTTCTCCTCTCTGTATCCTTCACACCTAAACGGCTTGGATGATTTCCCAGGAGGGAAGGAGGACACAATGACAACACAGTTTTGCAGGAGATGGTCCAATTC
Source organism: Oceanodroma leucorhoa (assembly GCA_030449065.1). NCBI lineage: Eukaryota > Metazoa > Chordata > Aves > Procellariiformes > Oceanodroma > Oceanodroma leucorhoa. The sequence goes on along the minus strand of JASVER010000123.1, from coordinate 393,763 downwards.
TTGCAGGCAGGGCGGGGCTCTAAACTGGAGGTTTTGAGTAGCCTCGAGCTCCTTTCTCTATAATTTTACAATCCACAACTTGAAATCACCCTCCTTGGGACCCAAACTCCTCCGGATTAAAAAGGGAAAAGAAATGTTTGAGGTGGAGGACTGAGCCCCTTTCATCATGCCCATTTGAGTAATCGTGTGCATGACTTTTAAAGAGTCCCATGGAAGAAAATTTCTGGAATTGTGTCTGTTTGCAACCTGGAGGCTGCTCTCCCACATCCTGTGTGATGAGAGGTGTGCAGGTGAACCGACCTGTAAAATCATAATGATTATTTTTGTAGAGTAATTTTTTTTGTGATGTTCAAGAACACAGAGCTTTTTTTCCTGCTACCTGGCTGCATTTCCCTTTCAAGAGATATTATTTCACCTCATTCTCTTAAATCCTAAGGTAGTTTAGCTACACACAAAAATCAGCCCCATAGGGAGAGGGGAGCAGCTTCCAAGAGAAGACAGCTGAGTCTGCGATGCAGTTATTTTCTCCTCCGTAGAGCCCTGCCTCTCCACAGTCCCGTGATCATGCAGACCCTCATGTTTTTTTCTATTTTTAGTGCTGGGGCTGGGAGAACAGGGTGCTTTATTGCCATCGACATCATGCTTGACATGGCAGAGAACGAAGGCGTGGTGGATATATTTAACTGTGTGCGGGAGCTGCGATCCCAAAGGGTCAATTTGGTGCAGACGGAGGTAGGTGCCAGCAGGTCTCCTCGTACGATGTACTGCTTTTCTGTCAGCTTCTCCGCTCAACAGGAGCACAGCAATTCATTAAGTCAACACTTGCTTGCTCTGTGATGTGATTATACAGAACTTTCGGTGGCTAAACATGTCCAGATGTGCACCGAATCACATTCACTGGCAGCTACTCAAGGGCCTCTGAGACAGGAGGGCAAACCTTGAAGTTTAGGTCTTAGCATTGCTGATTAATTTTATTCTCATAGTAGAAAAAAGCTAGCTCCTGAATCCTCTCATGACTCATTCATAAGTATACTGCAGACTCCAGTAGTACCTAGTTTATATCAGTTACAAGCTAAACAAATGAAACATCCTCGCTTCAAGCTTCGGGTGCTGATTATAAGCAAGCTGCTCCATCACGTAGCGTCTAACAGCTGCACAAACTTCTGTGGAACTGTTCTCCTGCTGCACAAGTTTTATGTATGTGCTTCAATGCCTTCCCTTCCTGAGGGACAGGACAATAGCCTGCACAGAGAAAGGCTTTTAACTTTGTTGGACTTCTCATATTTAGTTCAAGGAAAGAACTTCACCCAGAGTACCAAGAGTCCAGGGGTTTTGAGGAGACAGATGGAGCAGACCTGTTAGTACAGTTGTTTCTCTGGTGTTACCATAAGTTCAAAGCACAATCCATTCCTGACCATTGCCTCGCGATTGTGAACAGAAAAGCTTTACACCCTGACTTCCTCTTCAGCACACCCCCATTTTGTCCCAGTGTTCCTGAGAGTGGTGACTTGTAAATTTGAAATGAGTACATGAGCCCTCACTTTCAATGATGGATGAAATATGCTCGCAAAGCTGTCACATAGCACACTGTGTAATTTGTCTCCACACGAAACAGAGCCAAATATGCATATCGGGCATGATTTAAGGAAAAAAGAGTGTGATGTTTCATGATCTGTATTGAAAATATGATTTTAATACCTTATCCTCTCCCCTGTGCAGGAGCAGTATGTATTTGTCCATGATGCCATTTTGGAGGCATGTCTCTGTGGCAACACCGCCATTCCAGTTTGCGAGTTCAGATCCATATATTACAACATCAGCAGACTAGATCCGCAGACCAATTCCAGCCAGATAAAAGATGAGTTTCAGGTAATTTCATATGTCTCAGTCATTGCAGTCAGTGTATTGAAGGCTTTTAATCAATTTCTGTGTGTTACTTTACGATTTCCAACAGAGCAGAGAAGGGGGACACTGAGCCAAGGTCTGATGTCAGCTGATTTTTGTTGCTTTACTACTGGATCAGGCAGAGATTTGTTTTTGAGCATGGACTTCTCAGCCTTCAGCAAGGAAAAAATTTCCCCATCACTTCAGTAGAGCAAGGGTACTAATTTTCACATGTAATGTTGTACTTCTCATTTCAACAAATATTCTGGTGTTCATTTTCTTCTGTAATTTATGCAGAAACATTTATGCCTCAAGGTCCCTTATTATCCGTTCTTGTGGCTCATATGCTGCTTCTGAGTCTTGCAATCAACTTCTTGACGTCCTTCCATACAAAGGAGAGAGTGAGCTCAGTGAGCGTTACTTTCGCTATTACTAATTTTCGATGAACTGAATCCTTCAGCTCACTATAGATGTTTTCCCAAGTACCTGGTGATGAGGACTGAAATGACATACAGTAAAACTCACAAGTGCTGGCGTAGCGTGGTTTGCCTGGGGCAAGCAACGAAATGGGGACCCCTCCACCTTTTGCTATCACCTTTGCTTATCCCTCCCTAATAAATGGGCTTGGGGCACACGAGCCGCGAGCCCTGTGCAGTTGTACTCGCACAGTAGAGAACTCACCCTGCAGAACACTGAGCTAAGCTTTCCAGTCTTATTCCCCATGTATCTGTAAATCCCTTTAGAATTTTCAGCCAATACTGATGTATGGAGAAAACATAATATTGTGGGAAATCTGGGGCACAGGAAAGAGAGACAGACCTCTGGTATTTGTTAAGAGGCCATTTTTCTTAGTCAGCAGTAAAAAGATGGAGATTCCTTTAATTGTAGGAAATGCCCATCCCCTTTCCCAGGAAAGTATCTTTTGCAGCAAGAGAATGTCTTTTGGGAGCCCCAGTCTGAGCCAGATGCTTCTTTTCCTCCTTCTGTATGCAAAGGGAGAATGTGTGGTTTTTTATCTGAAACCTTACAGGGAGTCATCAGGGTTGGTATAGTGAGATAAAGAATGTGGATCCCAACTGATGACAGTTCAATTAAAAAAAGATCTGGTTTTATCAAGTGATATCAGATCTGTAAAAGTGTTTCTGGTTCTGGACGCTTGGCAGGAAGGAGCCAAAGCCTAACTTCATCAAATGCTGTTATGCTATTAAAAAAACAAAGTCACCGCTTGCTGGGCTTATTTTGTCATGAGATGAGATGAGATTTGTCGCCTGTGTGCTTGTTCTTTTGAGCTGCCAGGGGCTGGCAACTCCTGTGAGAAGGAAATGCTCCACTGGACTTTGCATGAGAGGTTCGTTCTCTGTCTAGTTGTAGAATCTATTTTTACAGGATTTTGGCTCAGAGCATTCTTCAGCCCTAATTGTCTGGATTTAATGCAAAAGAATGGTATCTTTGCTACAATCTTTATGAACCAGTTGATCTAACTATAGATTTGTTGGTGCAGTTTGGGCCCACTGGCCCTCAGGTAAGGCTGGATGTATTTCTCATGCACTACATGTTGTCTGAACATGCAAAAGCTCATTCTGGAGAGTTTTTGTGATCTGAATGAGTACAAAAACAAGGGAGAGAGGGGAAGGGCATAAAATAGACAGGAGTAAATCACTAACAAGTCACCTGCCTAATTATCTGCACTGTCAGAGATCCGAGCTTTCGTGTTGCTTCCCCAGCCAGACTACCTGCTATCCGTCTCTAGACAAAGGGACTTTTATGTTGAACCTGCGTAATTTAGAGCAACTATATTATTTCAAATTTTATACTTTGACACATTCCTTTATCTTGGATTGTTTGACCCTCCTCTTTTCTCCATTCATGACCTCTCTGTGGAAGAAGTCAAGCTCTCTGTAAGAATTTTTGGCCCCTAGATGTTTTGTGTTCCTCTGACGGCTGCAGAGGAGTTCGCTGTATGACTGCATGGGCTTTGCTCAGGAAGAGGACACGTAACAAGTGAAAGTAGAATGACATCAGATAGCCACTGATCTACCATGACTCAAGCGACAGTGTTAAGATGCATTCACTTTGATTTGCTATTTTTGATCCCTGCTGACCAACCTGGACTGCTTTATCAGGAGGCCTCCGCAATGGATAAAACAAAACAAAATTAGATTTAAAGAAATACAGTCTGTCAAGCTGCGGGAAAGACAGATAATGGTAAAAGACTGACAGCAAGACCCCAGAGATAGGGTATGACTGTGTAAGTGAAGCATTCTATGTGTCACTCCAAAAGGAAAGTAGCAATCTAAATAATATATGAAACAAATAGACTTTCCTGTTTCAAAGATCCCAACATTTTCTCTTAGGTTTTTACATGCATTGTTGAGATGTATCAATTGTTTGACTGAGGAATCACCAGAGGATTGGAACCCAGTCTGACCTGCTGGGTGAGCCAGGTCAATACTCGCGGTACTTCTGCACAGGATCCCCTTGAAGAGGGAGAAGGATGCGTGCTTCCACCTTAGGGGTGCTAGAAACACAAGGAGGTTTCACTCCGTGACCAGGTCAAAGCTGCAACTTGTACCTGTGACAACTATTTCCAGCCTCTAGGAAAGAACAGAAATGGTATCCAGCTGGAGTTTTAGAGCTGTAAATTGTTAGTAGGTGTGTAGTGCCCTCAACTTATGCTGGAGCTTATGGTGTTCGGAAGAGCACCTCAGGACGATGTGCAAAATGCAATGTATTATAACAGCAACAAGTTCCTCAGTGCTCCTTCTTTTTCATTCTCGGGGATCCCAAAGATCTGCTAGTCTAAGTACCTTTAAAATAAACTTATTATGCAGATGGCATCCTTCTTGGAAGTAAATTCAGACACTCAGCCTGTTTCTGTCTGTCTTTCCCTTTTTCCCTCCCTCCCTCACAGACTCTCAATATTGTGACACCGCGTGTTCGGCCAGAAGATTGCAGCATCGGTCTTTTGCCAAGGAACCATGACAAGAACCGCTGCATGGACGTGTTGCCCTTGGACCGGTGCCTGCCTTTCCTCATCTCCGTGGATGGCGAATCAAGTAACTACATCAATGCTGCACTCATGGATGTAAGCAGCGCTGCACTGTCCTCACTGACCCTAGTCTGCGTCGAGTTTATTCATTCTCGGGATACTTTCCTGGGAGAAAGGGATCCAAAGCAAAAAAACTTTTTTAAGTGCAGTTTCTGGGTCTGACATCTCCAGACTGGGCAAAGGCACACAGAAATGTGTCACCTAGACTCTGATTATCACACTACCATTGTAGTTCTGCCTCACGTTGATGGAAAATGTGTGACAAAGTTGTTCATGAGCATGCAGTCTGAGGTTGTATCGTAGAAAGGCAGATGGACAAAGAAGTGGTGGGACAACTCTTCCCATACATTGGTTTGTCATATAAATTGGAAGAGAAACGTTTGCCAGGTTAGCTCTTTGAAAAGAATAGTTTGCAGTGGGGAGCGAGTGATTTATGTGAGCTTATGCGGTTAAGAATATGGGAGTACAGGGATCAGATGTGCAAAATGCTTAAAGGCTGAAGGACATGAGTTAAGCTGATGTGAATCTGTCTGAAGGCATTTTCCCTTCTTTGTTTATAGGCTAGAATCTCACAGCACAGGTCATTCGTGTAGGGTGAATTATGTTGACAGTTTGTTTTTGCTGTGGTGCTAACTGCCTTTGGACAGAGATGTCTTTAAAGCCACTAATTATTGCAGTTGGAGTATGTGTACGTATGATCCAGGGTGAAATGTCATCATTTTTTCCCTAGCAATGTTGGGGTCAGTCTTTTTTAATTTTGTCTGTTCTTTCAGTCTTTGAGGAACAGTGATAGTACTGCATTTAGGAGGTTAAGTCAAATGGTCGTAGAATTAATTTTAGATTTTTTTTCAGAACAATTGTGATGTTTTCATTGCAAACATACCTAAGGAAACTTTTTTTTTCTTTAAAGTGTGTTTGGTTCTTTGACAAATCTGCAGAAGCACAATCAATTCTTCTCTGGTTTCTTAGGGACTGGGAATGTGTTTGCACATTTCAGCCCTCATTACCTCCAAGCACTTTGATAATACTTGTATTCTTCCCCACAAAAATCCTGCTAATTAAAATTTTTTGTAGGAAAGGAATTTTTCACCCATCCTATGATGTTCTCTAGCTCTCCTTTATCCTTCCATAGAGGAATCAGCAGCTTTTGAGAAAACAAATCAGAGAGGTGAACAGCCAAAATCCCACATTTTCATAGGCATTCCTGTTGAGGACAGACCTTGCAAATTCTTTGTCTTTTCCAGTAGTTTCATGTCTGCAATCTTGTACTGAGCATGGACTCTTACAAGAGATCATCCATCCCATATTGCCTTGAACTATCATTGGTTCTTTCATTGTGTGAAGACAAGCATGTGCTGGGAACACTTGACAACACAGTCCCAGAGCTGATCATTTTATTTACAGTTTTCTTATGTTTATCTCTTTTTTTAAACTTCTCCCCAAATCTTACTTGACTTGCAGCTTTCTCTGTGTATTACACGACAGCTATGATGGAAGAAGTGCTAGAGCAGGAAGGGATGATGGTACACCTAGAATGGGTTACAGCCTGGGTTTGGAAGCATGAATTGTCCCAGGAAGGCTGCTCTGGACTGTGTTCTCCAAAATTAACCTTAGACACAGAAGGCCATTTGAACCCTCCCTCAGGGGGCGAAGCACTCAGTCCGGGCTCCTAGCTTAACCTCTGCTGCAGACTGTCTCAGTCTGTTGACTGCAGAGTTCTAAAAAACCAGCCGCCTCTGCCTTGAGTTAGCTTTTGGGAATACAGCCAAAGGGCTACTGTTGCCCACAGAGGGAAGGGATTCTCCCCCAGCACATTTTGAGACCCCTGACCTTTCCTCTTCATGTCCTCTGTCCCTTTCACATAAAGAGACCTTAGGATCTTTCCCATGAGAATCACTGGAAAGCCATGTTTGCATCTGCAGAATGGTTTGTTAAGAAGAAAGGAGAAATACTGTCTCTCACCTTCCCCTAAAACAGTTGACCATAATCCTTAAGCAAAGAGACTTTAGCCACATCTCTGAGTCAAGCCATACAGAAGTGGTGATAGGTTTGTATTTAATGCATGAGGCTTGGAGAAAGACATGAGTCCGTCTCGTGTCCCTGTCGTTGTTATTCCCCCAAGATCCTACACATGTTCTCTTACATGTTCTCTCTCTATGTCACCTCCCCTTTAAAATTGGACAGTGAGCCTGGTTCCTCACCTGTAGCAAAGAAAACACGTGGGGCATGTTTCTTTTTTCTCCTAATGGCAAAACCCACAAACACATCTTACCTTCAGCCAGCAGTTTAGCCAACTATGCAATCTGCTATATTGGTGCACAATGAAAAAACACAGCAGAAACATTATGATGTTCTTAACTCTAATTAAGAGATAAGATTCACTATTTTATTTACCACTCTGTTGCCTCCATTGGTCTTGTAGGACATAGCTTTTGACCCATACCGGTGCTCCTAGGGTTGAAATACAGAGTAGGGAGAAAGAGGAAAATCCCTTCTAGACTGATCATTTCCCAAGAAATCATTTCCTTTTCTTTCTGTCTTCTTCACGTCCCATCACCCTCCTCACACGTGCACACTCAGAAGCGTGGTGCAGCCGCCCTGCAAGCCGGTGCAGAGCGTGCACAGCGCCTTCTCCCCCTCCCAGCATGGTCTGCTCAGCACTTCCACCCACATCTGACTCAGATGGAGAAGAAAAGGCAAGCCCCCGCAACAGCCATCTTAATACTTTGGGGTTTTATTTATTTCTTTACTTTAATTCCAAAATCTTAAACATGTTGTGGTTTTTTGGTTTGGGTTTGGTTTTTTTTTGGTTTTTTTACCCAGAAATATTGTGCCTTTTGATTCAAGTCTGCTTCACAGATGTACGGCACAAAGGACTGTGCAGTTTGTAGGCTCATCTAAGCATTGCCTGCCGTGGTTGGAAAGCGATAAAGTTTTGAGCTTGAACCCTTTTATCTCAAAGTGCCTCGCAGACATTCATTAACACAGCCCCGCAGAGGTTAGAAGCACAGTTCCTCCCCTTCGTGGTTAGGGAGACTGAGGTCAGAGGGCTTGTCTGAGGTGAAAGAATAGCGTCAGAAATTAAATGCCAGTGTCACAGACTCTGGGTATTGCCCCACAAGCTCTCAAAGGATGGCTGGGATCCAAGCGTGCCGCCTCTGTAGCACTGCATCTCTAGGGAGCAATAGCAGACGGGGGGGAGCTAATCCCTTCCGTAGTTCCTAGAGTCCATTGCAGCAAAAAGGATCGCGTTTGCTTCCAGCTGTTTTCTCTCCAATTATTAATACTACTGATAGTAGTAGTAGTACTAATAGTAGAATTAGTATTATTTGCTGAGTCTCAAAATATAAATAATTGATTTGGGTAATCTCTGCTCTTGTGACACTTCTTTAATGAAATGTCTTCATTGGGAGCAAAAGAATCCCATTATGAGACATTCATTCATTGCAGAGCGATAACAAGGAGAAGGATATGTGATTTGTATAATCTGGTTAAATGGCTCAGATTGCCTAGCCATAGCCTCCCGGGTATAATATTCGTTTGAATGAAAGTTGATTGAAATTTTTTTTTAACTAATCTTATTCTTTTGTTAGAGCCACAAGCAACCTGCTGCCTTTATTGTAACCCAGCACCCTTTGCCCAACACCATAGCAGACTTCTGGAGGCTGGTGTTTGATTATAACTGCTCCTCTGTTGTGATGCTGAATGAGATGGATGCAGCACAGGTAAGTAATTTTTCATCATTTCTGTCATGTAACTTTCTTCTCAAACCCAGTTGGTTTTAAGAGCATTTCTGCTGCCATTTTCTTGTGCCTCACCACCCCAATACATAGTGAAGACGAACTGGAAAGTAATAGGTAATGTTTTGGGGTATAATGAAGGATAAGTCCGCATGCTTGGCTCCTTCTAAGGCACCTAATTCTTCCTGCAATTAACAGGGATTAGATATCTAAATATGTTGTGTTTGTGGACCTAAATCTTCTTCCCAAACCTGCGTTCTTCCCTTTCTTATTTTTGTCTTTAGTTCAGAAAAAATGTTCCCTACCACAGCCCTAGTGTGCTTCATGCTTGCCTGTTCACGTGGCATTTCCAGAAGGATACAACCAAAAAAGATGCTGAAATCATTCGAAGGATCTTTTCCCTAAGATTTCCAATGCAATTCTGTAATACTGAGAAGTGTGGCTCGCACAGTTTCTGGAGAAGCACATTGTGCTGTGTATTTTTTTTTTTTCTTTCTAGTCTCATGTGCAAGTTGGTTTCTTGGCTACTAAACACACCATTATTTTCAGGAGTTGAGCTTACCGGGGAGGAGCCGCTGCAGTTCCTCCTGTACTAGCATTTCCAGCCACCTTGCTGATGAGTGGCAGAAGATAACAGCTTTCAAAAAGGCGTAATCATGCAATTTGTGTGAAGAGTACATTTGGCATGGCTAATTCACCCATTACAGCACTTGTTAAACAAGAGGAGAGGAACCCTCAAGTAGTTGGTACTTCATGGATTAATTTTTCATTTGTCTCTTCCTCTGTCTTCAAAATCTTACCACACTCGAAGGCAGCGAGATTATTGGTTTCTTTTTTTGATGGTAATGGAGAAGCCGATTGCCCCGTTCATTGAGGGGATCTCCTTTCAGGGTGAATGCTATGGGATGTCATTTCCAGCCGCAGTAAGAGCTCTGCTCAGAAGCGGGCTGGCTCTCTTGGTGACCGGCAGAGTCCCAGCGCTGTGCGAGGAACTGGAGGTCCTGTGCATTTGCTGCCTCCTGGCTGACTCACCCAGCCTGATTCTGTGTCTTGGCATCGAATCCAGAGGTGGATTTCATCTTTGCCTTTTTTTCTGACACTTCAGAGAAAAACACAGCTTTTCCTGGAAATTACACGCTTTCTCACGCTTCGTTCTTAGAAAACACAAACCTATCAGCCTCAGCCAGTGTTATTCTTGTGACTTATCTTTCTGCACAAGACTTTACCTGCTTTGCTTTTTTCCTAGCAAAGTTCTGTTTTTATGAGGTAGTCTGTAGGCTGTAGGAGATTTGGCAATACATAAAGTCACTTTGTCAGTTATTCTGGTATGGGGTCACCTAGCCCGAGTCTGCAGCCAATGCCAAAACCACCCAGCTAGCACTGGAAGTTAAGGACGATTTTAAAGGTTGTATCTTACGAGCTTTCAAGGCGAGGTGTGACAGTTTGATATCAGTTGTGAAAGTGAGGTTTCTCAAAAGGAAACTTAACGTGTTGTGCTTGTGCTGTCATTGTATGACAATGTTGTAATTATCTAGCTGTACCTCATTGCCTAATCCAAGCGCTGTACCCTAAGGACTACAAAACCGTCAGTGGACAGTTGCCTGCAGAAAACCGTATTTGTGTGCATGAGCAGAACATGAGTAGAACACAAATACAAAATCTGCTTATATAAAAGCTGTGCCTGAGCTGTAGAGAGGAAAAGAATTAAAATAAATAGGTAAGTGAACCTTTAATCCACTATGCAGGGAAAAAGTGCAAATAAAACCGTGTGGAGGTCAGAGAACATAAGAGACCCTTTTAAGCACTCTATATACATATACATTTGGGTAGGTGGCCATTCACAGACCTGCTTTATGAAAAGCAGATTTTTGGTATTAAGGAAAGGTTTAATCTTTTTCTTCTTTCCAATGCACCTTGAGGTTGTTTCCTAAAGCACCTGCTCCGCTCAAATCTCCTTGCCTAGTGGACAAATGCTTTGAGAGGAGATCTGTAGGCTGCTTGAAAGTCTCAATGAAGAGTAAAGACAACCTTCAAAGGAGGACTTGCTTATGTGGTCTTGGCTGGCTTGCTTAATCTTGAAAAACTAACAAGGGCAAAGATGCATAAGATTGCATGAATATCCCACCCAATTTAAATCTCTTATGATCAAAGGAATAACAGCAATACAGAATTAATGCAGTAGCATGCACACACTTGACGTTATTACTGGCAATGATTGAACTTGAAAAGCTTGAGATCAAGTTCAAATGAGCATTTGGGGGTTTCAAAACTTCTAAAAAATTACACTTGAAAATAGGAACAAAAAAACAGAAAGAAATACAATCTCAGCAGAAACTGCTAATGAGATCTCATGCAAAATATTTTCTCGCCATGATCTATTTCCAGATGGGTTTGAAATACTTAGATTGTAATTTGTGTGGATAGGATTTTTTTTGTACTTTCAATTCAGTAATATCAGCATAAGAAAAAAGAGTTCCAACCTCCTTCACAAACTTCAGAGATTCAGTTGTGGTTCACCCTGAAATTGGAGTTGCTCTCGTTGCTCTCAGAGCAAACTCATTTTCCCTCCCCTGCTCGCTGGTAGAGTCAGAAAGCTAAAAAGTTCTTCTAACAGAAAAAAGAAGTTCCACTTTGCTTGAATTAAGATTAATTTTCTTGGCGCATGTACTGTTTCCTCATTAACACGAAACCTCTGTGGTTCCTATTAAATTTACCTACAGACACTAATCTTTTAATGTTCATTTTAAATCTATACCCCTACAGAAGATTCATTTGTCAGCCACCTTTTCTGCACCTTTAGACCCCAGAATTCAATCAGTTACAAATTGTGTTCATACAAAAAAGAAAAGGGGAAAAAAGTCAAGCTTCTAAAATATATTGCTTTTTTTCTTCATATTCATGATATAAAAAACTTTTACTGAGCTAGAAGGCGGTCTTCTCTGAGCCAATACATGTAATACAAGATTGGTTATTGATTTTGAGCGGGTTATAAATTCGAAAGGAAAGAAGACTGAACATGTACTTAGTTTCTGCCTGGCTCTGTAATATCTAAGGTCATCATTGTTATATAATAGTTAAGGTGCTTTCTGTTTCTTTTGGTGTTTTCTCCAGCTCTGCATGCAGTACTGGCCAGAGAAGACATCCTGTTGTTATGGCCCAATTCAAGTAGAGTTTGTTTCAGCAGACATTGATGAAGATATCATCAACCGGATATTCCGGATCTGCAACATGGCCAGGGTAAGATCAGTGAAATACCGGTTTCCCTGTTTATTGTCAAAAATATATTTTGGCTTTCGGAAGAGGCAGAACCAAGACTTGTGGTTTAGAGATGCTGAATCTCTCACCTAGGAACAAAATTCCACTGCAGAATTTAGTAGCTACTTCCTTTAATTAACATTTAATTGCATCAGTCTGTATTGGTAAAAGACTCTTGCCTGAAGTTAGAAAGTGGACGATATGAGCTGAAAATCTGTATTTAAATGGAATACATTTCTCTATGTATATTTGAGAACAATGAATCACTGAGTAGCCAACATAAAACCGTCAATATCCTAGGAAATAAACTGGGATAGTGTCAGCAGCTCTCCATCTGTCAACTACTATGCAGTGTCTCTGAAGACAGATGCAACGTTTGCTGGCTAGACTGGGATTCCCAATTGCCACTGTTTTTCCTATCAATAAGCAACTGCCATTTCTGTAAGCAACTCCTCGTCTGTATCCCTCAGCCCCAGGACAGCTGAAATAATAGAAACAAAGTTTATCTGCACACTGGACCCTGGCAATGCAACTTCAGGGCTGCAGGAAAGGATTTCAGTAGAGGATTTTTCTCTCATTAGTTGTTTCCCGGATTGATTATGTCTCCTTTTTTGTTCCTTTTTCATTTTTTCTAATCAGAAATGGAAACAGGCACCACAAATTACATTTCCATGCTGTTTAGCACACCAGTCTCTGATTGTATGGTCAGAGGCTGTGCAGCCCCATTCAATCGTGGCATTGCAGAGTGAACCTTGTGGTCCARCTAAGGGAACTGATAAATCAGTTACATATTCACCTTCCTATACCCCATGCCAGCTGCCTCTGAACCAGGGACAGCCTGGAAGTCATATAGCTAATAAGACTAAGGCTCTGTGACTCTCAGGCTGAAGCTGGCTTGTAAATGCATGGCTGGCAGGGTGGAGGCTGTCAACTCGCGGCTCTCTGCACCCATCTGTGTTCAACACTGTTGTGGTGTAACCCAGCAGGCAGCCAAACACCACACAGCCGCTCGCTCACTCCCCGCCTCAGTGGGGTGGGGGAGAGAATCGAGAAAAAAAAGAAGTAAAATTCATGGATTGAGATAAAGACAGTTTAATAGAACAGAAAAGAAAGGGAAAATAATAATAATAATAACAGTAATGATGATGATAGAATATACAAAATGAGTGATGCACAATGCAATTGCTCACCACCCGCCAACCGATGCCCAGTCAGTCCTTGAGCAGTGATCGCTGCTCCCTGGACCACGCCTCCTAGTTTATATACTGAGCATGACATCATATGGTATGGAATACCCCATTGGCCAGTTGGGTCAGCTGTCCTGGCTATGCTCCCTCCCAACTTCTTAGGCACTTGGCAGAGCACGGGAAGCTGAAAAGTCCTTGACCTAGTGTAAGCACTATTTAGCAACTTAAACCATCAGTGTGTTATCAACATGATTCTCATAGTAAATCCAAAACACAGCACTATGCCAGCTACTAGGGAGAAAATTAACTCTATCCCAGCCGAAACCAGGACAAACACCAATGGCCACTGCTAAAATCTTTGAGAATCCTTTCCTGCCACAGTCCCCAGAGATTTTTTTGAGGGCCACCTTTGCCTTTAGTTCTTATGGCACAACTAACCTCCAGCACAGGCTACCAGGAAAAACATTTGATCTATTTGGTCTATTCATACAGTTTGATGAGACTTTATTCTCTACTGGAAACAAAACAAGGGATCCTATGCACCTAGTTTCTGCCTGGCTCTGTAATATCTAAGGTCATCATGGTTATCCAGATTACCGAAAAGCCCTTGTTTCCCCACTGTATCAGGTATCCAGAGTGGAGGATGTTAATATTGATGATATCAGATTCAGAGGGGAAGATGCCATGTAACCAGTGCTCCCTGCTTTACCCTATCTCTCTGCTTCCTGCCCCGTTCCATTTAGCATCTTGAAAATGCTCTTTGTTTTAGCCTCAGGACGGATATCGCATCGTTCAGCACCTGCAGTACATTGGCTGGCCAGCGTACAGGGACACCCCTCCTTCCAAACGCTCCCTCCTGAAGGTGGTCAGAAGGCTGGAGAAGTGGCAGGAACAGTACGATGGGAGAGACGGACGCACTGTTGTCCACTGCCTGTGAGTAGGACTGGAAAAATGTCTGTAACCTTATGAAATGCTGTCTGAAGAGTGCTGATTATGGATCCGGAAATTTGGTGGTTTGCCAGGCTTCAGTTGGGGAAAATGAAGTTAAATTGCATTTGTAATACACTTCAAGTTGAATATTGTGCTACATTATAGCATCCTGGCCCGGAGATTTTACTGATTGCGGCGAGGAGCAGCTGAAAAGGCTCTGCTGCTTTCTGTTGCGTAGGTAGGTCTCATGACTGGAGCCCAGACACAACCGAAGCAGCACTGCCACGTGTCCAGCTCCGACCACGGAGCTGCGGTGGGGAGCAGCACCGCAGTCCCTGCGGCTTCCCTGTCCGCTACTGTCAGGGGTCGGCTTAGCCCTTCCATCCCCGTCTCCTGCCGCGCAGATCTCCACTTTCACAAACCCTTGGATGTCCTTAACCAGTCCCTGCGTTACAGACCTTTCTCAGTACGTGTGGTGCGTGAGCTGTGGTGTAAGCAGTGCTTTCCTCCGTTCCCTCAGCCTTGCCTAGCTTCACGAGTTGCCCCTTTTCTTCTGCACCCAGGAACGGTGGGGGACGCAGCGGCACCTTCTGCGCCATCTGCAGCGTGTGTGAAATGATTCAACAGCAAAATATCATCGATGTGTTCCACATAGTGAAAACGTTACGGAATAACAAATCCAACATGGTGGAGTCACTGGTAAGCTTTTTTCCCTGCTCCTTGCCCTATCCAGTGTGTGCAGGGGGAATTTTAGGATGGGTAGAAAAATTCCATGTCTTAGCTCAGTATGAATAAAAACAATCACAATGTAAAGCCGTCAGAATTAAACCCAGCCCCATTTTAGCACGTGCAATGAATCCTCTGGTCCCGCTGCTTCTCTCCCGGAGCAGACAGGGAACAGCTGCCCTGGCAGCGTGATGAGCAGCGTCTCCCACACCGAGCTGCCTCCAGGAGGTTAAACCCCAAGTAGCTGTCACCACGGCCATGAGGAGGGAGTGGGGTTTGTCCTCCTGTGCGTGTGTACAGCCCGGTGCTTAATGCTGTGACATGCCTTGAACCCAGGAAGGGAGAACAGTCCCAACCCCAGGCCTCGCTCCCTGCAACCGAAGAGATTAAACTGTTCTGAATTCAATCATCTCGATCGATCACACTGAATTCTTTCCTCAAAAGCGATGCGCGCAGTGAGGGCATGAAGCAAATAATGAATAGTCCATGCTGTGGCTGTCTCTTTGAGTGTTTTTCTCTTTCATTGATGATACAATCTTTTAGTAGTGCTTGTTCAGGATCACATAGAAATACAATTAATGTTTGCCTGGTCCTGCGGAACGGTAGGACCCTCCTCTAAGGAGGAAAAGAGGTCCCTAAGAAAGAGGGAGGAGGCATTTTTGGCAGCTTGTAGAATGAGGGTCTGAAGAATTTACCCGTGTCCTAATGTCACTGATTTCTGTTCTCTCTTTCAGGAACAGTATAAATTTGTATACGAGGTTGCACTGGAATACTTGAGTTCCTTTTAGCCTAGTGGAGGGAGGGGAGCTTCCGAAATGCCAGACCCCGATCTCTGGCAGACGCTTCTCCCCACTCCCACACTGGAAGGCAGTAACAAGTGTGGGAAGGAAAACCTCTCCTTCCCGGAGCAAGAGACTGAGATTGCACAGACCTCGCTGGAAGGAGGAGATGATGCCTGTGTTTGCTGCTGCCTGCTTTCTATCAGAACATCTACTGCTTCTTAAATAACCTACTGTAAAAATTAGCAAAATGGGAGACAGGCTGAAAGACTGGACTTTCTAATCCCCTCTGACTTCTCTCCTCTTTTGGATTGTATTTTTGCTCTCCTTGCTGCAGAGTGGGGAAAGAATGAAACCCTTAAGAAATTTTCTTTTAAATGTCTCCTTTTTAATTTATAGTTTTGTTCTCGAATCCCAGTCTTTAATTTCTGAATTTCATGCAGCAGTCACTTGGGAAAAATGAGATAGCCATAGGGAATATCTGAAATGTTTCATTACAGTTTGTCTACCTTATCTGTTCCCTTTTATTTGTTTTTCCAAATGAAAAGGCCAACACAAAAAAACCCCACTGGAATTCTCTTTCCATATGTAGTCCCCTTTAGCATGAAAATAGATGGTGGAGATGAGAAGCTCTTCATGGATTCACTGCCTCGGCTTCTACGCAAATGTTTCCTCCCAGGTTCTGCTAGACTCCCAAGGCTGTGCATGAACCGGTTACATCTCTCTGGTCTGTCTTGGTTTCAGTGCTGGTGAAGCAATACCATTAATGAGTTTCCCAGCCACTTCAACCTTAAGGTTAAATATTTGCATCAAACGAATTGCATTTGTCTTGCAACTTTTGGTAACTTTGTTACCATATTTTTCAAGTATTTGCTGGGGTGCAGTGTGTCTTTGAAAAACAGGGTATAAAGTAGGTATTATTGGTCATATACTATGTATTATTATTTTTTATTTATTATTTGTATTGCTGTAGAACTTAGGACCCCTAGTCACAACAGGACCCTGCTGAACTAGGACTGTGCAAACAGAGAACAAAGAAGGTTCCTGCTCAAGAGCTTAAAATCTGAAGGTAATCTTAAAATTGGGTTTGGTCAAGATTTCCTCACTATTTGCAAACTGTTGTACACTCAGATGTAGTTGAGTGATTTATTCAGATTTCCAGGCCCTACAAGCTTCAAAATGGTAACCCATCCAAGCTGCAGGAAAGGTGATGTACATAGAAACCTATTCTGAGATGCGTTAAGAAAGGTGTTAGACTAGCACAGCGACTTTCTTTCTTAAGCAAAACAGCTTTTGTTTTGTTCTGCAAAAATGCCTGTGCAACTCTCCTTCTTTGAAACAAATACCAGATGTGTTTTGCCATGGTTCTGGATCTCAGTCTGACTTCTTAGCAGCTAAGAAATTGCTTTTCTGAAAGAGTATGTTTAAGTAGTTAATCATTAAGGTCTGGAGGGTAATCTTGGATAAAAAAATAATTGAATGAACAAGGCCTTACATTATTCATTATTTCAATTTAGCCATCTATTTATCTGGAGGGTGCGGGGATACGAGGTTGCTCTATGTATAAATTAGATTCTGGGAGATGTAGGTTTCTTCAAATACAGATTTGCTAAAAGATAGACTGAAGGTAAGAGTTTAAGGAAACTCCACTTTCTTACCACCCTGTAGTTTTCCATCCTCAGGTGAATACTCAGCCTGTGCTGGGAGCTCTGTCACATCAATGCCTGGCATAGAGCATGCCAGAAGTTCAAAAAATTTTGCTAATTCTGTATGTAAATTCAAAAGGTACCTCTCCTTCATGATCATTCTTCTTCAATTGTCATACTTTTGCCTTGGCAATGAAGGATGAAAATTAAATCTAATAAAAGCAACTCTCAACTCAAACATACCAGTATCTAACCAAATAGTTATCATCTCTACCAGGACCTGCAACGGTCTAAGGAAGGGTGCTGGGAACAGCAATAATCCTCTTCCTGCTAAGCAGAGGAGGGTCTTGCACAGGGCGCTGAACTGCCTCGCTCATGTTCTTTCCAAGGAGCTTTGGATTCTTCGCTTGTTCCAAGTGAATATCGTGAGGGTCTTAAATGAGCTTGAACCACATTGTCCTTGACGTAGCCAGTGTGCCATAAAGTATCGGTGAGAACCCCCTCACAGGTGCCTCTGCTCTGTTTCTTGTTGGTCCTTTCTGTTGTCTGCAAGAAATCACAAAATCGCCTTTAGTTCCTGTTGGGGCTGTAGGTGAATATCTGGCGTCTCATGAAACAAACCATTGGTTTTCATTTTTTTTTTTCCCTTTGCCACTAAGCAACACAAACCATTCTGCAGAAAAAATAGAAGGCAAAGCAAAACTATGAGAGAAAAAGGAGAAGGAAGGCATAATATTAGTGTTTTAATTACAGGTGGCTTGCTGTAACAGTGTAGGTCAGGAGTTGGAGCCGTTAGCAAAGAAGAGAGAAGAGGGAATCCTGTTCCCAGAATGGGATTTTTCAACAACTGCCCGGGTAGGAGGAAACTAGAAGTGAGCAAAGTGTTCATGACTTTGCTAACAGCAGAAAACCAGGGGGAATCACTGTGGATACTATGGAAATATTAATTAGTATTTAGCATTCTGTTAATTTTACATGGAAACTAGCGTAGCGATAGGTCCCCATCATGAGTTACTGAAGGACTAGTGCAAGCACTGAGGGTGACAGCCAGGATAAAAGGAATGGAGAGGTAGAAAAAATGGCAATATGACTGAGATGTGAAGTGTAGGAGGTAGTTCAAGGCTTAACAGTAGCATGAAGTAAAGTGGATTAAAAAGCCAGAAGTAAGCCCATAGGAGGGATGTGTGCAAGGAGAGAAGCAGGTGTTGGATAAGCAGAGCAGAATAGCGCTTGCAATGGAGTTGTTTAAGCTCTTGGGCTAGGTTTAAATGTGTTTTCATAATATGAAAAATGCTACTAAAGGGTCAGGTGCATGCATCGGCATACCCACAGCAACTCGCCGTGTGCTTTTAGCCCTCTGCAAATGCAAAGTGACGTTAGCATAAACTGCAGGGAAAGATATTTAAGCTAAATTTTACCTTGTATTTGCAGGGAACAAGTTTAATGCAAATATTGGTTACCACAGCCCGACTGTTAGTCACAGCTTGTTATGTGGCAACTCAGCCGTGTGTCTCAACCTTCTTCTAATGTCCAGCCCACAATCCATGTGGAAAGATGCTCAGCAAACACTACAGATTATGTTGCCAAACTGTTCTGTCGTCATGCAGCTACGTTGCTTTTGGGGGACTGACCCAGCTCCAGTCTGTGTTGGCTCAGGGATCTTTGTGCTGTTCCTCGCTGCACGATGCGTATGTGCTGAATGTGAATTAATGATGGAGTTGTGTGGAGGGGGAAAAGAAGCTCGCTTTAAATAACCTTATTATCTTGAGGTGGTTTAAACCATAGAGGACAGCCTATAGCAAAATAGGTAATGTGTTTGAAGCAAGATTATGGGTGATGGGTTTGTTTTTGCTGGGAAAGAGAGAAATTATGAGATGAGATAAAGGAGGCTTTCTCACTGCTGAAAGGATTAATAGGCAGGGTGAGCTTTCCAACCTAGGCATCCCCTGCTGTGGATAGAAAGCGATAATGGATGGTAGAAAATGTGAATTCTTCAATGACTGAATTTCAGTCTAGAAAAAGATGATATTGGCAATATTTGAATGGTCATAATGAAGATGAACTTATTCCCATTCAGACGTCCTTCAGGGGTGAGCGAGCACTGTTTATTAATAGCACAGTATTGGTCTAAAGTGTAACCTGAAATACAGGGAACTAGAAATAGGTAAAGAAGGGTGGAGCAGGGGTGACTATCTCATACGTGGGGTAACTCACATCTTAAATTATGAAGGGATATAACTGAAGCAAAGAATTCCAGAGCTGTCTAGGCTGGCTGCTGGAGAAGGATGATCCTGGGTTATCTGCAGGAAAGAAATAGACCAAAATTCCTAAAAGGTAGAGTAGGTCTTAACAATCTTTCATTTTTTTTCTTTTCAGTTTTGTGTTTGGTAGTTTTGGGTTTGGTTTTGGGTTGTTTTTTGGTTTTGTTTGTTTGTTTGTGGTTTTTTGTTTTTGTTTTGTTTTGTTTGGTTTTTTTAAATTAAGATCTCTGCAGGAGCTGTGTCCTATGCTGGCACTTTTGGTTTTTTCCTTATTCAAATTATCTGTAAGGAAAATGGCATTCAACCTCCTGCAAATAGACTTGAGGTACTTGTTTATTAACGTAAAGAAATGGGACCATGCAAGGGAGTACAATGTACTTGTGAAGGTAACTGAATCAGGACCTCTGGTGGCAAGCAAGCAAATGGGAATTTGGTGGGTTTATTTATGTCTGCAGATTGAAATAATTGGTATTCTCCGATCAGGGAAGTCTCGGACTATGGTTAGAAGGAGGCCTTTCAATTTATGATTAAAATTCTTTAGCAAGGTTGCACAGAATTATGTCTGTCTTTGCCATGCTCAGCTCCAGCCAGTTTTATTAATGCACTGGTGGGTCCCTCTTAATTTATTAACATTTTACCCATTTACGTGAGTATTTTGGTCCACAGGAAGCAGGCAGTTAGCAATGACAGATTTTTACATGCATTGAAAAACTGTAACTTTCATGGCCTTTACCCCCAAATCAAACCGCAGTTTCTGCACCCCGTCTCTCCTGCTCAGCCCCTGCCCATGCGCACGCACACGTCCGGGTAACTCCCAAAAGGCAGACGGAGATTTTGGGAAATGCCTGTGACCCCTAATCAGTCTGGGCCGTGTAACTCTGTAGGGCAGAGGAGGGAATCCCAAAGCTTTTGCCTAGAGAAGCACGTATTTGTGTGTCAGTAGTTTCCAATCCTTTATTCTGGATCAGTAAGTTCCCTGCAAAAAAATGTCCGGTGGCAATGTGGACCCCACAGTAGTAGGTTTAACCTGCAGATGGTAGACTTGTTTTTCCATTTACTTTTCACAGGCCCTTTAGAAGCAGTTTGTGGGATTTCCCTTGGGAATCTCAAGCCAGGGATTGTTGGTCACTGCTCTGGATGTCCTGTAGAGTCAGAGAAAGGAGAGCGGCTCCTGCCGCAGATGATTCAGAAGGCAGTTACACCAATTGCCAATTCTTCTCTGGAAGAGAAGAAAAGGAAAAGGAATCTCTTTTGGGAGAAACCAAACATTGGAGGAGAAGGCAGATTAAATGGGAGTCCTGAAACAGGTAGGAAACTTGCACCTCGTTCTGTCGCTCATTCTTGCACGGCTGCTCTTAGATCTTTCCTACTCTTCTGAGTTCATGCCAAGATCATAAAAAACAGGTAATGCCACATTCCACGCTGTGGAGCTCAGTGTAGATGGAACAGTCAGAGTGTACCAGAAGGAATAAATCCTGAGGGACAAAGAGAAAAGGAAGTTCGCTTGAGAGAGGAATCTTGAAATACGAGGTGCCTCTATCTGTCACACTTGCAGAATTCTTAACAAGTCATCGCGGAGCAGCGCGCACTCCTGGCGCGGGCCTGGACGTGCAGCGCAGTGGAAATGTTCCACTCGGAAAACTTCATTGTCCTGTGATAAATTTAAACAATCGGCTCCATTACATTGGTAGCACAGTTAACTTTTATGACATCTCCAGCCAGTGCAAGGGGCATTTCAGGAACTTGGTGTGAGCCTGCTGTATTTTTGTTAGAGATTCTTTCATTTGTCTTAAGCGTACAAACTTCAGTCAACCCCAGTTTGTTAGAAAAATAAAGGGGGCCATGTAGCAGAAGTTATTCAGCATAACCACTGCCTTTGGGTCAAAAATTCAGTATACCTCCTAGGAGACTGTGAAATTATAGAACAAACTACTGCGTCTTCCCTGCACAAACCTTTTCAGGAGTAGAAACAGGGGAGCCAGCTAATTAAAGTCAGGGAGACAGAAGTGAGTAATAAGGATTCTATTAACCCTCCTGCATTCCTATTTATTTAGATTGCAGTCGTCTATAGCCATACATACATAATATACAATTTAAATGCAAGTGCTCTTCCTTTCCCTGTTCCCAAAAATACCTACAGCTCTTCTTTCATCGAGGGCAAGCCAACAGCATAGCAAGCAAAGCCCACTTCCTGCAGGTTTGGCAAGGACCACTAGGAAAATTTATCATGTATTATCTGTTCATTGACTTGGAAAAGGTATCAATCACCTTCCTCATATACATACTTGAAGAATGTACAATTTGCTGTAACAGTCAAGCAAAATCATACATTTTCATATATCAAGACTAAATCCTGGTGGTACTGAGTGTGATGGAAAGAAAAAAGAAAAAAAAAAAAACTTGCTGACTTCCAGTGACCTCTAGTCTACATCTTTATTTGCTGTGTTAAAATATTTTAAAAGCCTCCCTTGTAAAAAATAAACTATACTCAGAATATCCTACAGTTTAATGTTGGACTAGCATAATTGTGAAAACCTGGCAGCTTTTTCAGTTTGTAAAAAAACCGAGAGATCTAAATTAGCCTTTCCATCCTTGTCCCAGTGCATCTAGCAGATTTTTCACCACTATTCTGTTTTCAACCTGAGCCTTAAAAAGCAAAATAATGCAGCAGACTGGATGGCAGATGCTGGTGTTCCCATAGTGTTTCCTCGTGGAAAAAAAAAAAAATTAGAATGAAACAAGAAAAGAACAAACTAAAATGTTTTTCTTGCAACTCAGTTCTGCATGAGCTGTTTCTAAGAAGTATAAACATGAGCCGGTCCACACCAATTTGCCTGGAGCGAGGATTTGCTTGTTGCAAGGTGAAGGTACACTCTAGATGTACCCTTTGGGACCAGTCCTGATCTTCTGTATAGAGGTTTCCAGCAGGATAGTGATTTCTTTACTGGAGGTGCTTGTCGAAGAATGAGTGTTCCATTGGAGAGATTTTTCACTGGGAGATCTGATATGCTGAAATGCTATTTGGGGGACTTTGTGAGATACCTCAAATGTGTTGCACTGTGGAGATTTATTTCCTTGTGTGAGTACATCATCTTTCAATGAGGACCTCCAGGAAATCTTATTTGTGTGAAATTACAGAAAGGAGTGCATTTGCAGGGAGGGCAGTGGGAGCGTGGCCAGCGCTTTACAAGCTTTCGTGAATTTAGATACTCTAAAAATAGACTCCCAGAAAATAGACTCCCCAGGACAAATTATGGTCATTTGTTTGCATTGCTGAAAGTCTAACCAGACTTCATGTGCTGGACTTTCATGTACCTGGAACAGAACTGGCATTACCCCCTCATTGCCCCTGTAGCCCTTTCTTACGTCTCCAGCACTTAAACGCTGTACTTCTATGCCAGAAGTCTGAGCTGTATCCTTAACACATCCTTTAACCCATACTGACTAACCATATGGGCAAAATTCACTCCCACATTGATTTATCTTCACCTCCTTCCCCCCTCCCCGTCGCCAATCCTGTTGAAATTAAAATGTACTAGCATCACTTGTTGCCAGATTGTCCCTACGTCACACGGCGATGCTGTGGCTGCATCTGGATCAGCAGCATCCTAGTCCGGCCCCCTGGATGCATTTTGCCAGCAGGGAGGAGTGCTGCATGAGAGCTAGTCTCTGCTGGTGCGATGCTGCCCCCGTCTCCCCCCCTTTGGCCTTTATGGATTACTGGTGAAACTCACTTGTACAGTTTGGATGTTTGATAGATAAAGCACGTATGAAAAAAAAAAAAAGGAAAAAATATAAATACAAAAATCTCAACACTGTGCATTCAGTGTCTTTTCTTTCTAGCTTAAAAGAAGGAAGGTAAATAATGTCAAGTCAATGAATATCAGATATATTTTTTGACTGTACATTACAGTGAAGTGTAATCTTTTTTTTACAACTGCGAGTCCATCTTATTTATTCTTGTAAATGTTCCCAGACAATGTTTGTAATATGGGCTGTGTTGCAAATCCATAAAATAAATCTGTGATCTGAGATTAATGTTTTACTAAGAGACTCTTGTACTTGTGCCTCTTCTTTGCACTTAGAGGGGACAATGCATTGCAAGTAGTGCTACTAGAAATGGTGGGGTGATTGCATGGAAAAAAAACAAGACCAGCTTCTTGTCACAGTGATGGGCAGCTGGCTTTGCATCATGGTTGTCGTTCAGGAGGAGCTCAAGAGCAGCAAAGAATTCACCGGGCACTTCAGTCTCGCGGCAGTTTTTGAGTCAGTCCTCTCAGAAAGCCTGTGTATGTGAGCTAAGTATTTTTGAAAATTATAGTCTTAGCAGCATGGGTTAGAGCAAAGCATATTTTTGCAACATTTTCCTTCTAATGGGTATTACTATATCCTTTCCTTGGTATTCAAGTGCTTAACAGAGATTGCTAATAAGTTACTGAGATTTTTCTGGTGTTTTCTATAGACAGCTGTACAAGGGGGTTTTTGTGCAGATGTTGCCAAACCCAACCACAGGATATGGGTGTCAGTAGTGAATATTTTCACACATTTACCAGCAGGCTGACATCTTCACGTCTTCTACCCTCATTTGTCAGCAGGCACACGTGGCGATGCTTGCCATCCCATTCAGTTAGTGCAAAGGAGTAGACTGTAGGCAAGAAAGTAGACAAGGCTCCCGTGCTCTGAAGACCGCTTTATTCCCAGAATACAAGCAGGAGTGCGCCAAGATTCACAGCTTAGAGTGTCAGAACGGGAGAGTCCAGTCGTGCTCGCTCATACAACCCAACTGGTAAGAACCACTCTTTTTAGCATTGTTAATTAGCCTTACTAAAAAAATAAAAATAAAAATAGGGCATCTTAACAAGGATGATGTAGCTCCTGTTTTTCTTAAAGGATGGTAAATCTACCTTGGAAGCATACTTTACTATTCCTTTCTGTACGTATTCACTATTTTCTTTTGAAAATACTTTGTTCTAATTCTTCATTGCTGTGAACTAAACTCTGTTACCGCACTAGGTATCTGTGTTTGGCTCAGATACAGGTGTTTCTTCATTGGCCTGATGAAGCAAAGTCCCCATCTTAATTGTGGTGAACATTCAGATGCAACAACTGTTTATTCAAAGGGTTCATTATAATGAGGTTAGACTATAAAACCCCCTTCAGTTACACAGAGTTACCGTTATGCCAAGGCCCCAGTTAGAAGAAGTTGGTACCAAAGAAAGCTCCTCACCACAGTGTTAAATTGAGAGGAAATCTTACACATACAGTCCTAATTGTTAATAGAGACAGTTGCATATTTATAGTGATTAATTACAGTTCATCCTGGCACTTTATCCAGATTTATCCAAAATGTTTTGCTGACACCTGATATTAACAACAGGTTGCATTCATGGGAATTAAACAGCAGAGACAGCTCTGCCGTATTCCGGGTGGTCTTACAAAGATACACGTTGAAGCGCCAGCATTGAGGGAAGGCACAGATTCACCTTCCTGTCCCCTCCTGCCCAGCACGAGGATAGCCTTGGGTTAAAGGTGCTGGGGGAGGGCCGATGCAGAAGCCTGAAACCCGCTGGGATTAAAAGTGCTTCACACCCTGTTCCTGTTGCCGTGACGGGCACGTGAACCCAGTAGACATTTTATCCAGGTCAGTCACTGCCTTCAAGTATCAGCTGCTATTTTTCCATCCATCCCCACGATAACCAGTATTGTCGTACTGATAACTACTGCAAGGTCTTCCAAGTCTGACAGACACTCTGCCGGAGCCGAAGCTCCCCCAAGTTAAACCTTTAAATATCATATCTCGCGCTGAGCTGACGGTGCAGCTGTTGTTTAACAGCAGACTTCAGAGCTGGGACTTACTCAGGCGTGGCTGTCTACATGATAGTTGTGGAACTCTAGAGAGGGAACATGAGTAACTACCTTGCTGGTGAGAAAAAGGCCTTTCCAGAGGGTGAGTCTGTCTTGGATGAAGCAGTCTGAGGCAGATGGGTTGGATTGTCCTCTGGATGTGCCTGTTTTGCTCCACTGATGGAGTTAGCTAGGTGCCCAATACTGACTTGGGCAACTACTTTTGCGATGTCTGCAGTTAGATGAAGTGTGTTCCCCCTATTAGTAGATATCTGCAAGCAAATGACCTGCGTCATAAATAAAATGGCATTAAAATGGCATAAAGAGAGAAGGAACAGATTTAATGCTTCTTGCTTCTGCTTGGAAATTCTTCTTCTGAGCCATCTAGCTTGGCCGTTTCAGGTCCTCTCTTTCTTTTGTCAAGTCCTACATTTGAAAAACAATGAAAAATATTTAAAAAAAAAATGCTGCTCTGTGTTGATTTTACTTTTGTACACTGAGGTATAACTTCAATTTACAGGAACTAAACCAAATAAAAAGACTTGTACTCTCTCTTGAAATGATCTTGTTTTTCGTGAGTTATTTCTGTGTCTATTTGGGAGTATGTCATATTTCTTAGTAAAAGTGTATTTATAAACGGCTTGTAAAAGTTTATCCATGAAGTGTTTCTATATTGTGAATGAGTAGCTACAGAGCATTTATGCTACGGGTCAATAGGGTTACTTAAAAGTCTGTAACATTTACTGATGTCTTTATAAACACCTATAATGTACTCTTTATGCCAAAAGCAATATAATATTTAGTACCTCTTTATTAATACATTGTAAATGATACGCTGTTTAGATAAACTGTAACCTGATGGAATTTTCAGCAATGTGGTGAAATAGCTTTTTTTATTGCATATATAAATGGTTCCCTTTAAAACAACTGTGAGAGAAAGCCCGGCTTGCATAGAAAAACCGGTGAAATATGCAGAACCTTGTTCTGGAGATGGATAAAACCAGAAGTTTCTAGCAATAATCCCCTCACTAGGCTCCCGTGTAGGATGAATGTGAGCCTTGGTCCATGTAGGATCAAGAGGCTGAAGAGCTTGTACTAAATATCCTTTTATTTGAAATTTCCAGAGGTGTTCCTGGGAGTATCCTTTCACTTATGTTTCATGACTGAGTATGCTGAGAAGGAAGGAGAGGCCACCAGTCACTGCCTGAGCCTATTATGTAGGAAACACTTGGCTCAGCTCTCAGCTCCACCGTGGACTTACCATCTGTTTTTAGGAAAGTTATGTTGTTGGTACTTAAAATGTAAGTTTGTAATGGCCTCCTCTGGTACGATGCCTGATTGTGGGATATCACAAATGCAAGGTGATACCTAGAAGGATCTTTCTTCCAAGTAATGTGCTGAATTGTGCTTGAACTGATGCAAACTTTTTCCATCCATAGGATCCATGTAGGGCTTCTAACCCAACAGCAGAGCATGCCAAGAGTACATGCAGCAAGAATCCCCATTCAGGAGCGAGATGGTCCGGTTTTGTGCATCACTCTTGCAAATGAACCTGTTCCATCAGCAAAGTAGGCAAGTGATTGTGTGTGCGTGTGTGTGCTTGCCTGTGTCTTCTGTCACCTCCTTCTCCTCCTAAAAGCTGAGCACAAATACACCTCTAAAACAAGAGCGACCAGAAGGCTTTATTGGCCATGTTTAAACAATCCAGAGTGTTGACAATGAAAGAACGAGTTGTCTAGGAAAATGCTGGTCATGTGCAAAGAACCAAAATTATTGTTTATTCTGGTGCCATCGGAACTATCTTGCAAAGAAAAATAGGCTTTGACAAAGGAGGTAATGAGGAACCCCAGTTCTCTGTGCTTGTGTGTACACGCAGTTGAGTTGTAATTACACCACGTGGCTGAACGTGCGAATACACCGCCTGTAAGCAGCCAGTTTCCAGCTCATTTGTATAACAAGAGGCATCACAACATGTGATACTGGTTCCTGTGTTGGTTGGGGCATGAAGGATTAGCTGTGGCTAAATAAATACCAAAATCCAAAATAAGCACTTGGCTTGTTTCTACTCTGGATCTTAATGAAATTGCTTGTTTTTCAGAGGTTGTATGTAGAAATTATGTTAGTCATTGCGGATCTGGTTTTTAGCTTAGTCAACACCGATGGTAACACCCTCTCCACAGCTGCAGACAGAAACTTTGCGTAGGAAACATGCGTGGTATAGGAGAAAGGTTTCTTTGACATTTGGGGAGGGGTTTATTGCTTCCAGTGAAGGTGGTCCTCCACACATCCCTTAACCCGTCTTTTGCACAAAACTCTGAGACCTGTTGCTCAGCCTTGCTGAGCCTTGCTCGGAGCTGTTTTGTATCCAGGTAAAGAAAGAATTAAGTGCCGCTATTCTTTTTTAGTAACATTTTTACACTAAAGTCTAGAGCCTGCAAGCATTTTATAATGAATGGTATCTGTTATGTATGTTCACTGCTTGCTGTGTTACTGGTATATGACCCTTTTATTTTAATCTGGCTCACTCCAGGTTTCACTGTCTGAAAATGTTCTTGTTCTAGCAGGTGTTGAAATAAAACCTCTACCTCTAGAAATTCAAACCCCGCTTAGTGCGGATGTGCTCACCCTGCAGCCAGGTCAGGACTGAAGGGTGAATCTGTGGCTTGGCTCAAGCTCAGGTTTGGAAAAAGAGAAGCGAGTGAGTCTGGGGAGGAGGGCTTTGCCCCTGCCCCAGCTCCCTCCCCTCCTCTCAGACAAGTCGCAGCCCCTCGCCCCCCTCCCACCCTCAACTGGGGTGCAGGGCCCAAGGCAAATAGCCCCTTCCCCCAGCCTCGCCTCCCTTTTTCAACGGGATAGCTGCAAAAACATTCATCGTGCCATGAATAAGTATTAAGTCAAAACTCAGTTTGGGCTGTAAACATGCAAATAATTCTCTTTGACAAACTCCTGCTGCTGCTGTTGATTATGTGAATCAGCTTTGCAAGTTTGGAGACTAATTTTTGCAAATTGCAGCTTGGAAATTGCAGCTTGGACCAGGCTAAAAAGACACACTAACACTGGAAATATAAAGCAAATAGTAGCTTGCTGAAAGAGAATGGATCTCTGTGAGTACCAAACGTTGTAACAGTTTTTGGTCTGAAAGCATGTTGAATAATGTCAGAATTTTATATGCATCGGTCTGTGGGAAACACTGCCTGTTCTTCAATGCTGCTACTTTTTCATCTGCTGCTTTTAAAGTAATTTTCCCACTGCGGACCCTGCATGAAACTGCTTGAGCAGTGGCAAGCCTTTGCAAGCAGGGACCACAAGGAGGTCGGAGAGGGATGTTTATTCCTGGGAATCGTACTGGATTTTTAGGGAGATAACTCCATCACTTCAGGATGCGATTATTTCCAATTTTCTCACACTCACAGACTTCTGAAAAAAAGGGGAGGCTTAGAAGTTATCAGTCCCAAAGCAAGCTCTGAGGGGTTGATAAGAACATGCTGCACCCTTTGAACCTGAGGGGCAACCTTAAAAAAAAGTATTGCAGATGGTTTTAACCTTTTTGGTAAATGCAGTCACAAGGAGTGGAAAGATGAAAATGAAATGTTTTCCTAACATGTGCCATCCAATTTGAAATGACCTAAGCACTGAAGTCACTTTCTGTTGCTTTTTCCTTACCTTGTTTGGCGGTCTTCATTGGAAAGCAATTTTTTTTGGCCGTCATATCCTTGTGTGAAGCTGCCCAAGCCTGCCCACCTGCCTGCCTCATGGGTAAGGCGGCAGCACAGCATAGGATGCTCCAACAGCCTGGGCCTCTGGAAAGGGAGATTCACGGTCATTTGGGTTAAATACCATTTGGACCTTACTGGCATTTTACACCTTCAATTTTGGGCAACCCAGGCTTATTTTTTCTTACAAGTTGAACTCTGTAACTACTCTGTCTTGTATTAGGACGTATGTATATCTCTTTATGTCCTCTATATAGCTGCATGTCCTATATATGTACGTAGAACGTACATATACACAACATGTAGTGCTTTTATGCTTTATGCTCACAGCTTTTATGCCACTTCATGTGGGGTTATCTGGCAAGCTTGAGGCTGTATATGTCACCTTGGGAAGGTGTTAGCCGGGGGGGCCGTGCACTGGAGTGATAGCTGGTGGAAGAGATGGGGGGTGTTTCTTCCGTCATCGCAAAGGCCACATTTTGATGTTTGGGAATTTTCTCCCAAACCTTTCCAGACTTCGCTGTTTATTTTGAACGCGACTGCTCTTTCCCTCAGCAGGCGCTGTGAGGCCATGGCTAATCAGGTGGCAATGATTTAGTTTTTCTTACCACCTCACATCTCAGTTCAGTGTGGGAAATTACAGAGGCCTAAAACCCTTTCCTATTTCTGCTATACCCAGTGCCCAAGCATTTCCCTCAAGCTGAATTGAGTTAGGACTTTACCTTAATTTACATCACTCCTTTTGGAGGAGTATTTGTGTGCTAGAAGGGGGCTGTGTTTGTTCATCAGCACAGTAGGAACTGTGCGCTGAGAAGCAGGGGAGGCTACTAGGTGGTAAACAGAGAATTTAATTTTCTGAAAGCTCTCAAACCTGTTCAAATCTCTGTGCTATGTAGATAAGGCCAAGCTGTTGTATGAGCTGACACAGTAGGAACAAACTTCTGGCATATGCGCAGCAGTTACAGCATTAGAATTGTAAAGCACTTTTTTTTTTTAATCAAGGTAGGAGCAAGTTTTAAAGGATGATTTGTGTTGTGTGTTTTCTGCTACAAACAGAAAAAATCAAGAGGGGTTGGAAAGGAGGTGAGGAATCTGAGCAAACAGGAACAGTCTGATCTAATCAATCTGGTTGCCTCAAATGTCATCACTATTTTACCTCAATTACCTTTTATTCTCAGGATATCACAGATTTTAGTGTCCTTTAAATGAGCAAAAAAACCCCTCTTTCCTGATGCAATCCTTCCTTCAAGGAAATATTAACCTAGAATCTGTGCCTAAACTGACTTTTACCTTTATCTTGGTGATAAAAAAGTACAATGAGCTGGAAGCAAGTGGATTTGTTTTTCTGCTTAGGGACTTGTTTGGGTTGGTACAAATGGGTAACACCCTGGGGTTCAGCCAAACCCCGGCACCCTTCGGTGTAAAGGGTTTGTTTTCTTTGGCTCCACAGCCAAGTAGGAATCTAACAGACTTAAAAACTTTGGAGACCCTGACTTCCACCCAAAGGAGAACATGAGCCTATTTTAAAATTGTGACTACTTCAGGTCTAAAACATTCTGCAAACATACACAGAGCAAACATTACCGAGTCCCGTACGTATGAGATGTGTGTCGCCCAGCGAAACACCTCCCCGCACGCTGTCTCTCCGGTTTCCTTCTTCCCTGCCCACTCCAAGACAGGCTAATTGCAAAGCTCTGAGTTGTGTTTGAAGTGCTGCCTTTAAAATTTGAGTGCTATGGTCTAGCCCTGGTTATAGTAATGCTGCAGGGGGAAAAAAATGTATTAATGTATTTTCTGATTGCAAAACTACTACATATACCTGAAACTTAGGTATAGCCATGCTTTTTAAGAAACTTATGAGTCAAAATTTTCTGTTACAGTGGACTAGATGATTGTTGTGGGTCCCTTCCAACTGAACGATTCTATTCTATACAAAAAACACTTGAAGTGGTAAAGGAAAAGACTGTGTATAAGGTCGAGTGCATTGCGCTGTGGCTGTATTCTCGAAACAAAATCCTAGGATGTTCCCAGACAGCAGAGAGAGCGGTGCAGGACCTGGAAATGCTATAAAATAGAGGGAATCAGAGGAGAAGAGTGAAGGAACTCAGAGCAATTTCTTCAAAAGCCATGGTCCACAAACACAGTAGCAGCCAGACTGTATAGAAGACCTCATTACCCTACTGCACACTGAGCAGACAAAAATCTGGATCCTTTGATACCCACCTTTGTGATCCAGGGTTCAGATCTGCTGCCAATGGCAAGCAAAGCTGTTCCCGTACTACCTGCTTCTTTATAAAGTGGCTGCAGCCCATGGGGAAAGGACCACGTGAGGACCACTGGTCTCTCCTGGCAAATAGTCCTGTGTGTGGGAGCTGACAGTGACGCTGCAGAGGTAGAGCATCCCTTCGGGCAGCCATTTGAGAGAGACACCAAATAGGACAATATATATTTATTAATCTATGGATACTTTAAAGCACAAATACACAACCTCTAATCAGACACGAGGCAAGTGGAGACTGCTCTGGAGTGCCAGAGTACGTCAGTGCACCCTACGTGCGTGCTTGGTGCTGCCAGTGCCGGTACCGCCGATTGCACTGGGGGTGTTATCCAGTGACTGCTGTTCTTGGGGGTGAACCTCCTACCTCTGGTCTTGAACTCGGGGGGGAATCCTTGAACTAAGTAAAGGAGAGAAGATGCCGATGTCTGCTTTTGTCACACGGCTCGGACATTGGCAGAGAGAAAGAGATGTCAAAAATGAACTAACAAGCATTGTTAACAACACCAAAACTGCTGCCTCCAGGCAAAATTTTGCCAGCTTCATCCAAGGTTTCCTCTCTTTCAGCTCAATATACTGATTACACTATGACTAAAGCAGAAAATGTTATAGTTTTATTTTTAAGGAACATAAACAATAGCATTTTATAAATGCAGCAGTTTCCCTTTGTCCAGAAGGAATGAATATTTTGGCTTCCTCCATAAGATGCAGTTGCCAAGAGGTGTTCAGCTACTGTCCCAGCTTCGTGATCCCCACAGCACATATGCCTAAGAAATATAATCCTTCTGCTATTATCTGCCTGCATTCTTTTCTGAATGCACTTGCAATTGCAGGCATGAAAAACAATTGGAGATGGGAACATTTGTTGGCTTTAAAACTTGCTGGGTGACAGCTCAGCCTGACTTCCAGCATGAATGATCAGGGGAAGAGCTGATTCTGCCAGAGAATATGGGGTCCCGCATCCACACGTGAAGGACTTCGCTGAGCCTTGTGTAGGACTGTCTTTTATTTTCTGCCAATTCTGATTTACTCTGCTTGGTTAGAACTGTTAGACTCTGCACAAACCTGTTTTTCTTTTGTCCCCTATTGCTCTAACTCTATCCTAGATACAAAAGGGCTCTTGGGAACAACATCCCATTGGGCTGTCATGCTGAACCGTCTCCATATCCAGATGATAATGATGGGAACTGTAGTGTTATATGGGATCAGTGGGCAAGCAAGAATGACTTTTCAGCATAATTCACTGCTTTAAAGCATTGCAAATATTCTGAAATACCTATTTCTAAAATCATGTCTCCCTTTTAAAGTACTTGTGTTTGGTGGTGTTGATGTGTGTGCATTGGAAAGGAAAGGTACCGGTGAAAATCAAACAAAGGTTTCTGCCTTCCCTTTACTGAAAACTCAGGCTGTTTTCCCTCTATTAATTCTCCCGTAAATCCATAGCTACCTATTACCTTGGACTGCAATGGCTTCAATGGGGTTTTATAAACCTTTGGCCCCGTTGCTATAAAAACCTTCCATGTTTTTGCCAAACCTCCCTCAGAAAGATTACTTCTGCTTTGAAGATGCCAATAAAGGAAATTGCTTTCACAAGAAAAGAGCTAGGAAGACAACCCTAGACCCTTCATTTGGACTACCTCCAATCTTAAATTTATTGGAAATGAAGAGCAATCCCAAATATATTATAAAATGCACTGTGGTCCAAGCAGCGAGGTTTCTCTGGGCAGTGGTTAGTCATGTTTCAGTGCCTCCTGCCCCTTCTTCAGCTTTTGAGCAAAGGCTTCAAAGAAAAAAACAACAAAAACCCACCCAACCAGCCAAGCTATGAAGCGTTTGGCGCAGGGCTGCAGCGGGGGGGTGACGAGCCGTCCCGCCGCGTGGCACGGCCTCTGTCAGTCAGCTGCTCGCGGGGATGAAAAACCCCAGATGGTGAGCAGCAAACCTGGATCTCGTCTCCGTGTGCAGGTGGCCCCGTGCCATTCTCTGCCGTCACTGAAAGGAGGTTTCTTTCTTGCTTTCTTTATCTGTGGGGGATTTTTTTGCTATTTTTTCTTTAACCCAAATGCCTTTGTGCAATCTTCTTAAGAGTCGCACATGCTGCTGGACCACCTGGAGGGTGCTGTATCATGGCATAAACCTGAAAAGATGAGACTGTCGTCTTTATCCACAGAGACATACTGGAGTCTGGTTTAAACTGAAAAATGAACAAACTTGGAAAGTTAGCCAGAGTTCTATTATTAGGTCGGCCAAGCTGAGAAACGAGGCTGTGCAAATGAATGCACATTCGCTCATCCTTCCTGCCCGGATTTCCTAGAGGGAGCCTGGAGAGCTCGAACGCGCGCGGGGAGCTCCAGGGGAGGTGAGAACCGACACAAGGCAGCACGGCCGCCACAGGTTGCACGTTGCTGCTTCTCCTGCTGCTGCGATTTCTGCTAAGTTCTTTCAACCCTTCGGCAAGCAAGTACCTTACGTCAGACAGGCAAGTGACAATGTGTGAGTACATCTATCAGCCCTTTAATGAATGTAAAGGAATCTTGTGTGTGTTGTCACCGTATCCCTCGCCTGAAGCCAGGTGCAGGGACACTCAGGTCGCCCTTTGCTGCCCAACCTCCAACAGGACCATCCTCTAAAGCTGGCCAAGCCGTGGCTGGTCTGATAAACCATCCAAACGTGGCCTCGGTGGTGTCACTAGGCAGGCGAGTGAGGGATCAACGCTACACACATACAGATATCTCATCCCAACCTCAGACAGTGAGAAGTGGCCTTAAAATGGCTTGTATCTGCGCGGAAAGGGACAGCAAAGCTGGGGCCGGGAGGCAGCTGTGAGAAGTCCTTCATCTGTGCAGGGAGGGGAGATGCTGGGGCAAGAGATGGGGAAAGTGGGAGGATTATTTGCTGGGGGGAAACAGACTGGCACAGCGAAAGATTAACCCTAATCAGTCTCTCCAGCTTTGTAACACTGTGTGAAATACTAACCCCTGCTCCGAGGATTGGGACAAATGATGAAGGAAAAAGTAATATTACTTCTCACCATTGAAGCCACCAAATTTTTAAATTTTTTTTTAGTTTAACTTCTATTTTGAAAGTGTTTGAATACGCTGGATCACTTGGTATTTCAAAATGTTTTGTAGCCACAAGGAACATTTTGTCAGCAGTGTTTTGTGAAGCGGCAGGGGGATTGTTAATACCAGAAAACGGCCCGCTCTCCAGCAGGCTGAATGCACAGTAAGGTGCGAGGTTTGGATGCACACTGGCACATCCAGTGCCAGAACAGAGACGGAGCTCAATTGCTGAAGTGAATTATCACAGGCAACCTCTCCCTTTCTCTCCTTTCCTCCCCCTGTCCCAGGGCAGCTGCCCTGCGGGAGGGTCCCAGCGCGCGGAGCCCAGCAGGGTCGTGCTGAGAGCAGCGCGGGTCTCCCCCTGCTCCCGGGGCTTCGGATCTGGGGAAGGGGCTGTTGGAAAAACTGAGCCTGAAACAGCAGGCTCAAGTTCAAGGTAACACGCTGGGAGGTTGCTGGGTGTGTGGGCTCCTTCAGCCTGGGTGACTTCTCTGTCCGAGCTCATCTAATTTCGTCAGGTGATCCACTATCCTCTGACGTATTTAGAAAAAGTTGTGGTTATGCAAGTATGTGCATGAGGCAGGTGGTTTCCCTTCATCTTTCCAATGTACAGACTAGTTTAGGTTGGAAGGGACCTCTGGAAGTCTTCAGTCCAGGTTTTAATATCTCCACAGATGGAGATTTCACAGACTCTTTGGGGCACCTGTTCCAGTGCTGCCCCACTTTTGTGAATAATTTTTTTGATGTCCAATTCCTTTGCTGCAACTTGTGACTGTTGCCTCTTGCCCTTTCACTGTGCACATTAGAGAAAAACCTGTCTCCATCTCCTCTACAATGTCTCTTTAGAACCTCTATAACCTTTAATTAAGTCTCTTTATAAAGAAACTGTTTTCTTGGGGAGCTGACTCAGTATCTTGATGTTTGGCTCTTCTTATCATCTTCAAAATATATTCTTGTTATTAACTTGTTACATCAAAGCAGATTGAATGGTTGGATGTGCAAAAATATCTGTATCCCTTAGACTTTGCATCCCTGTGACTCCCCTGATCCACAGTTCGCTGCTCAGAGAGGTTGTGTGGAGCTGCGTGGCTCTACCTTCAGGGAGCTCTCCCGGAGCTGCGCCCTTCGCTGGTATCTTCATCACATCTGTTTTTTTCTGGTCTGGTTAACCTCTTCTGAGGTGAACTCAATCAAATCAGTGCTATTCAAGATTTCAAAATGCAGCAGACATAACGGGGACCCAATTCTCTTTTGATAACACATTCTTCAGTGATAATGGTGATACTTTGGTTTTCCTTGTAGTTATCAAGATGCTTTTCTTTTCTGTATGCATCAAAGCAGTAATAATTTGATTTGTCTTCCTTGAGTAATGATTTTGTCTTACACTTTTTTCAGTTACATTTATCTTCAAGACATTGATTTCATTCCTTTTTAAATTTTTAAACTTCCTTCCCTTCTCATGGATTTTGTAGTGATTCTGAATGAATTATACTGGCTTTGTGATTATTTTAAGTAGACACTACTTTTATGTGTAGTGCCCAAAAAAAGGTAAAAACCTTAGGCTAAACTATTCTAAGGATCACTTTCCCTGCACCCTCAGAAGGTTTTTTGAAATAGTGCTTTGTTAATAATTTCAGTGAATGTATTGACTACAGTAATTGATTGTTTCCTTATTCTGTGGAATAGTTCCTAACCTTCCTACATATCAGCACTCACGAGAGACCCTCGGAGCTGGTGCCCTCCCTCGCCTGGGGTGGGTGGGGGTGGGTGCCCATCCCCCTGGCTCCAGCCCACCCCTGTGCAGGACTGGTGGGCTCGGAGAGAGTGCGTGCACAAGGGAGACACTGTAGATCAGACTGTCTGATTTAATTTTCCCAGATTTCTGGGTGGAGGATTGAGGCACCAGTTTAGTTCACTGAGTCCTTGGAAATTGCGACAGCTCTGTACGCTGCCAATCAGGGCCTCGCAGAAGGGTTGCAAAGAGGAGAAGGTAGTAGTGTTCGTGTTGGCATAGATTCGCTGTGCAGATGTTGAGCTTGCTTTTGACTTGTCAGAGCAGTAAATTTGCATTCCTAGCATACAGCCGATTGTGCATTAAGTCAGTCCCTACAATCAGTGGAATAATTTATTTATGTAAGTTTGGTTCCCAGGACTGTGTAGCGATGTGAGTGTAGCCAGATTAGATGATCTAACTTGGGACTGGAGCTCTGCCTACTTACACACAGCATCCTATAGAATGTCAAGATTGTTGGCTTGGGTATTCAATGTCACCAGAAGACGACACCTCACCCCTGGGACCCAGAGCTAGGTGACCTACAGGCTGTGCATGGTTGCAGTGGACCTCCTGGACTTTGAGAGTGGCTCAGGCCATCTATGCAGCTATAACGCTGACCCGTAGGAGAAATAGGAGCTGTTGCGTGAGGGTACAGGCTGCACTGGAGAATGTCCCCAGGTCCTTTTTTTTTTTCCCTTCATTATTTTGTTCTTTCACCCTTTTCTGTTTTATGTAATGGTTCTACATGTTTCATTGTTGGTTCTATTAAAACATAATTTTGCGTAGCGCAACCAGATGACCACAAAATCCAATCATTTGACATGTAATGTTTGCTCTAATAACAGCTACATCATGTAACTTGTGACAGTGATGGTCCTAGCTGTCATATTAGGAGAGATGCAGCGATGTGACAGGGACTGGGTTTTTATTTGGGTAAAAGCAAAAGCTATAAAAAAAATGTGTGTCATGGATTCACATCCATTTGAGTAATTTCACAGAATTACCAGTAAGAAAATTAACCCATTCAAACCTAGAAAAGAGGTATTTGAAATAAGATACATATTTGACACATCAAGACACCTATTTAGACCTCAGAGAATCTAAAATACCAGTTTCAAATTCTGAAGTCCAAAAAAAGGCCTGATTATGGAATAAACTTCCAGAGAAAAATGGAAAAAGCCAAAGTCTGACCAATTTAAGAAATTGCTGTAGCTCCATCCTCTTGAGCAGCACTGTAGAAAAATGAAATTTGCTTTCAGCCTCACTGGAGGTAAGCACATGTGGACTCACTTTGGTGTACACAGGATTCTGTGTACACCAAAAATGACAAAGAACCAGAAGTCCCACAGGGACTTAGCATTCACTAATCTACTTTACATTTCAGATGTTCTGATACCATGGTGATGGGCAACAGCAGAAAGACCTAGAATAGAGTGTAAGTGTTTTCAACAGCTTTCTTTTACTAAGTGCACTTCATGCTATCATGAGAAAGTCCTCTTGTTTTTTTTCCTCTTTCTCCCACTTCAAATAAATCGTCTAGTACCTAAAAGGTCATTTTGAAGGACTTTGCTTTTCTATAAATTACTGGATTCTGTAAAAACACTGAATATAAGTGACAATCTCTTGTCTGTCTGTATTTAGTATCTTACTTCGAGACTCCTAAGAGAAAGCCTTTCACGATTTTCTCAAAAGGAATGGGGCAAGGGAGAGAAAGGGAGGGGGAGAATACTGTACTGCATTTTCTTTCTGAATTTTCCATGTTTCTTGAACAAGAAAGGAATGAATATCCCAGAATAATTAGTGTAACGATAATAAAGAAGGCTGTGAAAAGCCTTATCTTGTAAAAAATGTGTTTGTTTTTTCTCTCTGAAGAGTACTGTAAATGACATCCAGTCTGGTGTGTGTGCAGCTTTTCGATAGAGTTGCATTTGAATAGAAAGCAGTGAGTTTTGTGGGATTTTGCTGATCTTGTAATAACTTTTTTTCCCCTGTCTTCTGGAGCTAATCTTATGCCTGACTTCAATAATTTTGAAGGTATTTGAGATTTGTATGTTACTTGATGGCGTTCAGTTTATTAATGCTTCTATCTACTTAAATCCACTACACGATCCCAGTGGTGACAAACTGGCAACCGCAATTATTGCCGATAATTGAGAAGTGACACTGCACATGTAGGGCTGGCTCTCAACCTGCTCCAGACAATGAAGCCTCTGTACGGAACAGTGGGGGTTTTAAAGGCTAAATTTAAAGTCAATACATATCACTTTCCATTAAAGAGGCATTCTGTGCGTGTAGGATGTGCTAAGCCTCTCGCAGGAGCAAGTCTCCTACCCTTCATTTCTTTTCATACCTTTCTCTTACCTATTTTCCCTTTACCTTTCAATTTTCCTCTCTGTGCTCTAGACAACTTTCCCTTCCTTTGGTGCCACTGTGATGCCCAGTGGCCCATTCTAATGCAATATTTAGGTGCCTCCTGGCTGTGGTTTAAAAGTTACTTTAACGTTTTCTGTACTAAAGTAGATTTTTCTTCTAGCCCAACAATTCTCAGTTCTTAGCTCCTTAGGCTCCTATAGTTAGAACTTCCAGAGCCATACCAAAGCCCCAGATCTCAGTGGCTCACATCCCATTTTCAGCATCAGGTATTTTTATCTGGTAGTATCCAGTCTTTTTGCATCATTCAGTGTTGTTGGTACTAGTTTCTTCTTAATTTTCAAGTGCTAAATGGCACTAGGAGGCAGATGAGCATTTATATAGAATACTTGCTATATTACTTTTTTGTGTGTGTAAAAGAGTGGCATGAGATTCAGGCTGAGAGTGAGGCAGGCATTTGAAACTGTGATGGGAGGAGAAGTTGAAAAGACTCTGAGAAAGCTGGAGGATCATTTATTTTGCTTCTGTTTAACATTTAACAAATCTTGGTTTTCCATCTCAACTGAGGTCTAGGAAAGAGTAGAACAAGAGCTCTCAATGCCTTCTCAAGCTTATTCCATTTCAAAGGTTACTGAAGCACTGCATAAATTGCTCCTAAGAAAGCAGAGGATCACTTGACCTTTTTGACGCTCGCAGCGACTGCTTTGTCATCTACTCTTCATTATAATACCATTTTCAATGGTATGAAGCTTGTGGTATAAGCTGCTGCTCCAACATTTGGGCCAGTGCCCTACTTGCTTCCAGGCCCGTCAGTCTTGGCAGGTGAGGGGAAATCTCTGGGGAAATATTGGAGCTCAGACCTTAATAGACTAATCTGCACCTCGATGGAGTCTTTTCACTGCGTTCCAGGGACTTTGCTTCAGGCCTTCAACTGATGCAATTTGTGATTTTAGAAAGCGGGAGTCTGTATGAATTACAGTTTGCATTTCTTTCTCGCACGCACCCATTCACAGGGTCCCATAAACGTGCCAACAAAGTGCCAGTTCTGGATTTATCCATGCCAAACCAGGCAAGGTTGTGATATATCAATAACCCATTTTACAGAAAAGGAGGTGAGAAAGATTAAATGATTTCTCCTGATTAACACATACAGGATAAAGCACTGCTGAAAAAGGCAGCTCAGCCGATGTTGATGAGTTCATCGCTGCTCAAAGGTGTGATCCTTCCCCATCCTTTCTCTCCTTCTGGCCACCCCCCAACCCTGCTAAACCCTTGACAAGTCCATTGAGCTTTCTGAGCAGCAGAACACCATTATTTTTCCTTGGTTAGCTTTATGTAGCAAAGGAAGCTGCAGGGTGAGGTGAGGGTTGAGTGGGAATGGGCAGGTACCTGGCCAGGGAGGGCATAACCGCTTTTTCCAGTGGCAGCCACAACTGTGCCACACTGCGAGCATCAAGAGCTGAACTGTCTTCCCCCATCCCTGTCTTTCCCAAAGTTCAGACAGAATTAATTTCTTTATGAAAGGCATCTGGCTTGGGTAAAGGAACAGGTCAATACTGAGGCTCTTTCTCCACCTTGGCATCTTGTGATATGTGAAGTGTCATGCAAAAGCCTCATTAGTCTTGACTTGTTCCTTGAATTACTGCGTTGGCAGAGTAATTGCTATTTACCACCGGTGGAGCAGACCCTCTGCCTACGCTGTTGCTGCTGCTGTGGCCACCCGAACCCGTGCGGTGGGGTCAGCGTGAGGCACGAGCACCTGTAGTTTCGGCGCACGGGTGCCTGCAGCCGTGCCCTCCGCCCCGCTCCTCTCGCGCTGCTCACCCCGCACCCCGCCGCGGCAGCGCGGGTAAAACCACGGCACGCACGCCGGCCCCCAGCCCCTGCCCCTTGGTTCCCCAGGGTGCGAGACAGCCCGTCTTTCTGGCAGTGTATTTCATGAGATGGCATATTTGTAATCGATTAATTCTGCACTGGAAGCACACCCATCATCCTTGGCAACATATGGCAACTAATCCGTCCTTAAGCAGTTAATTAGGCACCATTTGTATGCACATGTCACCCTTTGCACGCTGAGGCAGCTGCGGTTCCTGTAGGAAGCTGTTTGTTCTGGGCTGTCTTTCTCCTTCCTTTGTGTGGAAAAATGAGATGTTTCATACTCATTTTCTTTGCTTATGTTCTTTTTAAAGAACGGAAGTAATGAGGTGCTGCGTTGGGGTGCAAGGATGGGGTAAAAGAGTGATCCAGTCTTTAAAGCACTGGATGAGCAGGGGTCAGCTTTGTGACTCTGTATGTGATTACAGGGGTAATGGTTCATGTGGCAGGACTTGCCCTCCCCGTGCACTGAGGAGGGGCAGGAATGACGTTGCCTTGGCAGAACTGGTCAGGCAAACTTGTTCAGAAGGCACTTGTGTCTTAAATGCCATTTGCTAGCCAACGTTATTAATTTCTAAATTTAAGAGCACCAATCTACTGTATTTAAAACTTAAAAGATGTTAGTACTTGGCCTTAACAAAAAAAAAAAAAAAAATCACATAATGTGTATTTTGGTACGTGCATGCGTTATTAGTTTATTATTATTATTAGTTTACTGCTTGTAGTGCTGAGCATCACAGAGTACTATGTGAAGCCATTTTATGGAGGCAGAAATAGGTGTTGCTGCAAACTTCAAGTGTCTGAAAACTTTAAAAAAAAAAAAAGGGGGGGAGGGTGCAGAAATTGGGAAATTGAGCCATCCATTACAGGAGGCAGACTGTGTGACGCAGAAATTACAATACCCTTCACCTATTATTATCATTTGTTGTTTTGTACTACAGTCATTTCTGCAACCCCCAAATCAGAGCTCTTTTATGCTAGGCACTCTCCAGACTATCCCATGAACACAGTCCTTACTTCGCAGTGCTCATAATCGATATCAAAGGCCATGGAAGTTTGGGACTGGAATTGTTCTTGCTTTTCTGTTACAAATGAGGAGGTATAGCAAAGATAAATGAAGTTCTAGGGATAAAAATGGGGTCTGGATTGTTGAATGTCAGATCTAATGCTGCAGCAAAAAGATATCTTTCTTCCCTTGCTGAATTTCTAGTGTAGTACCTTGTGCCTGACGTCTGGATGGCATTCTAAAAACTTCAGAGGGAAAAATGTGCAATGGACAGTCAATAAACTGTTTGTTGGGGAAATTTGCTCCTACCAGAACGATAGAATCAGGAACTGAAAAGGCATGGGAAGACATTTCAGAGTTGTTCATCAATTATCACTGCTATTTAGTTTCCTGAAATTAGAATGGAAAACTCAGTGCCTGAGCTGGTTTGAAGACACAGAAAGTGCATGTTGTTCCATTAGCTCCAACTTTGGTAAACTCCTTGTAAGTCTATGACAAATTACTAATCAGTCTGCAATTTTTCATATCTGTCTTGTCTCTATTTTGCTGTGCTTTGGTGTGATTACTGCATATTCTATCTCACAGCATCTTGTAAATAATATATCAGCCTTATTGAACGTGGTGTTTCCTCCTGCATTTGATGGGCTGAGTC
This sequence comes from Oceanodroma leucorhoa, assembly GCA_030449065.1. NCBI lineage: Eukaryota > Metazoa > Chordata > Aves > Procellariiformes > Oceanodroma > Oceanodroma leucorhoa. The sequence goes on along the minus strand of JASVER010000123.1, from coordinate 351,735 downwards.
CAACCTTGGGTGCTTGCACGCGGCGGAGTCGAGCACGTGTGTGGGAGGGCTGCGCTCCCCCTGCGCCCGCAGTGCAGGAGGCAGATTGCTGAAGTCAGGCTCATAACTAAAAGGCTCTGAATTCCCCCCAGTAAGCTGGAATTTCTCCCATACGTAATAACAGCAGTTGTGTAGTGTTTCAAATAGCTTCAGACTTTCCTCTAGTGTTTACTGTCTTCTATTAAGTTTAATGTCCTTTTCCTTTAGAAGCAAGTATAAATGCACTAACTACAAATAATACACAGCAAAAGCAATGTTGTGACATGACTGGTTTGCTTAATCTGTCCGTGAATGACCCTTTCCCCATCACCAGCCTCGTTAACCCAATCTAATTTTTGTTTCTTTCCCATTAAAATTGCTTTTTTGTTGTATACAGCTGATAAATTCCATTCTTTCAATGTAATACATCACAGATTTCTGTATGAATTCTTCAGGCTCCTTCTGAGGAAAGCCTGAGACCCAAGGTGCAGTAAGAGCAGGGGCAGCTGTGAAAGGGGTTTTCATTATTATTACTCCATTGCCACTCAGGAGCCCCGCCTGGACCCGGGTCCTGTTGAATTGGGTACGATACACATACGCCAGGACGGCATTGCCCCCTTCTGCAAAGTCTTTACAGGCTGAGTACCCGAGAGAGCTAACGTGTAGGGAAAGATAAATTGATGGGAAATCCACCAAGGCCAATTACTTTGAAGTTTCTAGAAGAGTGAGTTACAAATAAAAGGAAAAAAAGGAGCAAGCTACAAACCAACATTACAAGGTTGTCTTCATGTACTAGGGACAGATAAATGAGATAGAAATAGCTTTTTTTCTTCTTTTTTTACAGCCGTCATTGCAGTGTCTCCTGGCTGCTGTGGGAGCAGCTGACTTACTGCATCAGTTAGCAAATGGGACAGGTTTGCTGCCTTTCAGAGACACGGGCGTGCGGGCATAGCCCCAAGGCTGCCCACTTTAATAGGCTCTCTGCTCTCCATCGCGTCTATGCCATTCCAGAGCAAAGAGGTCCTGCGTGGGACGAACGGATGATGCTAGCGGCCAACAGTTTACTGGTTTGGCTGACTTCCCCTTGGGAGTCTAAAGGGATGGGACCGTTGTGATGTTGACTGTGGGGGTAAAGCGTTAGAAAGTGAAAGGTGGCAAAAAGGCATGTATTCAAGGAGTAGAAACTCTTTGAGGCCACAGAGAACAGCACAAAATTAAGAAACTCTCAGTCACGGTAGGAGACACTGTACAAGGAGACTGAGTAATTAAATAAGTCTTGTTTGCCACACTCCTGCAGGGATGAAGATGTGTTAGAAGGAGTTTCGAAGTAACCCAGCCCCCAAACGAAGGAAACAGTCAGATGGGATTGACATAGCGATGGCTATTTGTATGCCAAAGTGACATAAGGTTGAAGCTAAAAGGCCAGAAGCTCAAGAGAGAAGTGGACTTTGTGTGTCAGCTGGGAGAAAAAGAAAAGTGAGAAAGAAAGGAGGGAAAAGGTGGCAGGGACGAGGGAGTTGAGAGGTTACTACAACTTGAAAAAGGCATTAGAAGTGCTACCATATTAAATGAAGGCAGGCATCAAGGGGGAATATTTTGCTTTTTCAGAAGTTTTGAAGAGCTGTCCTAATAAAGTAAGGTGAGCAAGCAAGGTCAAGGAGGCCAAAAATGAGCAATGAGACAGATTTACTGTTCTGACAGATACATGGCTCTCCACCTGCCACGGCCCAGCTATGGGACAAAGACCTGATGTAAGAGGCATAAGATAAATAGTGGTGCAGGAAGGCTTTAAATTACAAGGGATCAATTTCTCTGACATAAATAAAGTTTCTTTAACCTCAGTTCTCCCATGAGTCAGCATTTCTGACTGGAAATGATTTACACACAAAAAAGATATTAGAGACATGATTGCGAATGGAGAATGTAGATTTAAGAAAATCAGTACTTAGCTAGGAAGGACGGAATAAGGTGCAACCACTCTGTAGTTAACCAGGGTGATATAGTCCTTAGCCTGTGAACAGGGCAAAATTCGGAGCATATTGTTCCTCAAATTATGGTTCCAAACTTCCTGACTTCAAGGAAAGTCTCTGCTCATTTTGCTTCTATTAAAGGTAAGATCAGTTTTAAGCCAGGCTCTCAAGGGACTGGATTATCCCAGGCTCGGGCAGATCTACTTTCCTTTGCAGAAGGGTGGAATGATGACACTTGCCTGTTAACCCATGAACTTGGTGTAAGCAGGCACTGACCTCCACTGTGCTACCACTTAAGTTACCGAATTTTATCTCATTTGCACACATAGTTTGCTGCCAAGGTGATGTTATCGAGTGCTCACGACAATGAGGACATGTTGTTTAGAGCAAGGGAAAAATAATAAACACGGGCTGGAAATCGGAGCTGGAGATAAGGTTGTTTGAAGGCACAATGAAACACAAAACAAAGGTGGTTGTAGGGTAGGGCTTCTTTGGTCTCTGGTTGAGATGCCTGTAGGTCATAAATCCATGTAGGTCAAACTGCTTGTATGATACCCACAGCCTGTTTTTAGAAACCTTGCTAGAGGTTTGCTTAGGATTTACTTTTGACATGTAGGTTTTGTATATTTTTGTTATATTTTTTCTTGCTTGTTTTTATTCTTCAAAACTGGAAGAGGGCCAACGCAACTCTCCCAGGCCAGGGACTGTCCCAGGGCCAGTTCAGACTGTGTAATCAAATTGGTTTTTTTCTAATTGTACTGTCGGATCTTTTTTACTTAATATTGCAACCATAAAAGCCTTGACTGTTTTGGGTAATCCTTACACATTGCCAACTTCCTCATCTTTGTGCTTCTTATACATCCCATCATAACCTGATTTAGAAATGCCTTCAGCAGCAGTGCTATTCCCCGCTGCTCAGACAGTCCCAGGGAGCCGGAGGCTGCAGGCACCTGAGCGTGATGTATATTCATGTATTGAGCAGGAGTCTTTCTCAGATGCAGCTCGAGGATGTCTAAAGTGTGATCTGCTCCATAACCAGCACACTGGCTTTCCTCAAGAAGATGCACAATGGTGCAGCTTTTGTTCTGTAACTCAGAGGAGCAGATACTACATCAAAGAGGGAGGTAGCTGCAGTAGGGTCAGTGACGGTGAGAAGGGCTCTGAAGCTGTCTCTGTACCCAAGCACTGGTTATGACTCTGGGCTTACCTGAGTGAGGAAGGAATGAGCGTGCTATTCCAGGCATCGACCAACATATAGTAACCCTCCACATCCACGTTCCTAGCCAGTTGTTACTGCAACGTAAAACATGAAATTTTACTCTACATTAATTTTTTTAAAAGGTTACATTTTCCTGTTTATAGTGTTTCAACTATATATTTATTTTTAATAGCCTTTAGAAACCAAAAACATCTTTCAGCCTCAAGGGTCCTAAATGACAGAAAACTTCAGAGAAATCTATGCTTGCTGCTCACGTCACCCCCGTGCTGCTGTGATTGGGAATGGTGGGAGGTCAGGAAAAGCAAACAAGATGTGGAGCAGCTGGGAGGAACCGCTGGGCTCGGACCTCCCGGAGTGGTCTCATGGTCCGAAACCGCAGCTGCTTCTCACAGCTCATGCTCACAGCCCTGGTAAGTCCCAGGCACTTTGCCTGGGCAAGCAGTCTCCTGGAAGAGGAAGAAGGGAGGGGGCGAGGACCAGAAAGGCGAAGACTGGCCTGTCATTTTTGAGCTATAAAAATGAATGGGGAAAAATACCTATTTTTAAATGCTGAAATAAGTCCCAATAATTTTCTATATTTCTCTTCATTTTACAGCATTAGCTGTGAGTACTTTTAATGAGTCTTTTTATGAAAACCTCTTTTGGTGTGGGGGGAAGTTATTAAGCCTCCTACAAAGGGATTTTATGGTTTTAATTATAAACAGGTAATGGAGTCTATGTAAAAATTACCTTTTGACTTTGCAATAAAACCCATTTCCCCCAAGGTAAGAATCCATAAAGAGAGAATTACACAGCAAGGGAATGGAGAAGTCTGCTCTGAAATCACAAGGTGCCTGCACAACAGCAGCTTTCGAGAAGCCCTAGGGATCCATCGACCTTAGTCTGCACGTCTGTCTGTCTGCTGCAGGCCAAGGAAACCACAAAGGGCAATGCAAGGTTGCAGGGTTGCCCAGGCTGTCTCACTGTGTCGCATTAGAGCAACCTCAGGGCTTCTTTAACTTTGTTAATGGTCATGTATGGACCACCCAAAAACCACAGCTGGAGACTGATGCACAGCGGAGGGATATAACAGCTCTGCTTCTTTCCTTTGAGATGCACCGTGAGCTGCCATGGTTGGAAAGAATAACTTTTTTTTTTTTTCTGGATAATATTCCTAGACTAATCCACCCTGGTTTTCTTTCTGGGCTTTGCCCACTCTGCAGCAGGAATCGCTTGCATCTCAAGCATGGAGAAAGCCCTTGTATTGGAAAAGCTTTCTCTTTCAGTGATTTTCACCATAAAGAAATAAGTCTTTTCTGCTAGCCCTGTTCTGGAGAGGTTGGTCAAGGTTTGAGCTGTCAGTGCAGCCAAGACGAGTGTCCACAGCCACCCTTTTCCTTATCTTGAAAGGAAAACAGTGGTTTGCCTCCTGATGTGAAGTGCACATCTTTTGGATTATTACAGGAGGCATTTTCTTGGCACTAAGAGCCAGTGCTGGCATTCAGCACTGAGCACAGCCGTACTGGTCCTGCAGACTTCTTATGACCTTGAGTAAGTCACTTAATTTCCCTTTGCCTTCTCATTTCTCCCCTCTTCCTTCCTTCTTCTCTTCCTTCCTGTCCACAAGGAGGTAAAGTCTTTGATGAATGGGGTGTCTTTGAGCATAAGGTCAAGTGGTCCAAAGAGACTGAGTTACTGTGACTTAATGAGGTAACTCTGTCACTTATCTGTCAGCAAGAACTGACTGTACATGTGCTCTTAGCTGGCTCCTGCTAGGAAATACAGCACGTTTTAAAACACCATAAATAGCGTTACTCCAGCTAAGAGCCTACTGCATTTGAAATTAAGAAATAAGGAAAGGCTCCTGAAAGCAAAGACTCTGAAATAAAAACATTTATAGAAAATGCGCTCTTTTTTTTTTTTTTTTTTGTAGGAAAGGTTGCTCTTTTTTCAGAGCGCAACCCTGGTGTCCAAACACGCTCACGTCCCCCTTGCAGCAGAGGTCAGCGAGGCAACGGCAGGACCCCGTCTCGCGGCAAGACATCTCCTGGGGGACATCGTGCACTCGGGCCAGCTGTGCACGAGCAGCAAAACTAGCAAATGCCTAACAAAACCAGGCAAGTGGCTGGGAACTGGCCGGGCGGTGACCCTTTCAGAGAGACGAGCCAGCACCGTGCCGACGGGCTGTTGGCAGCGCTGGCTGGCAGGGAGCCGCGCTGTCACCCACGGCGGGCAGCACCGTTGCGAGACCTCAGGCTCCTTCCAGACCTCTGGGTATTACTGTAATGCTCTAGCCCAGACCAGCTATCTACGCCACCCACTAGAAGTGGCTAGTGATTTGACTGAGTTGGTCAATGTAAGTTTTAATTGCCTTTTTTGAGCTGGAAGACTGAGAAAGAAAGAGGTGAAGAGAAAAAAGCACAGCACTGGAGACTGTAATTTGCTGTCTTTTAGTTCTCCCTGTATATCATTTATAAGGATATATAGACTGTTATGGCTCATCTGTATCCCTCTAATCGTTAATGAGGTGCCTTTCATGCCCTAAAGTTAAAGTCATAAAAGTAAAGTGTGTTTTCTACTGCAGGTCCATTTTAGTTCTTTATACAAATGTCCTACTGCCCTTTATAATTTATTTGCTATAAATCTTGACAGCGGTATTTGTTTTGTTTTTCTATCTAAACGCAGTGTTGAGTGGAAACAGCCTCATTATCTCCCTATTTCTAAAGACAATTCACTGTCTTTGAAAGGTGCTATATTAAGAGCCCTAGAGATAGCAATCCCTGTACATACAGAAGAGGCACAGCACAGGCAGGCAAATCAAGCCTCCCCCTTCCTTGCTGTTGTGCTTTAGGTGATGAATGAGCTGTACTTCACTTATCTGTCCCAAACTTGTGGGTTCAGCAGCAAGCGGGCTCATCCACACCTCGTCTTTTCCCTTGCTAAAAGGAATGCCAGATGAAAGATTTTACCAAATCTAGGGAAACAAAAATTTGCATTTTACTAACTAAGTTCCCTCTTTTTTGACTTTGAGACGGCTTGTAACAGGCTGAGCCTTGTTCTCTTATTTGTATTAATCGTATTGATCACAGTAGTATCTGACAGTTAACGGAGTCCCCACTGTAGTGGACTCCTGGATTTTTTTGAGGTCTCACCCCCAGGGTGTTTTTGTGGCTGTCTCTGATGCTTTCATGCTTTCCTGCATTTCACTTTTAAACTCTCCAGCAAGCTACAATCCCACCAGTCAACATCCATAACCCTGCTGCAGCGTCAAGGAAATTCTTGAGGTCACATTCTTCCGTTTCTACCCGAGCCAGCCTGCGTGGCTGTAACATGGGTAGCGCTTCAGTCGGCTGAAATTTCACTACAGCTGTCTTCAGTCAGGGTGTACAATTTGGTTTCAAGGAGGTTTAACTCAACTTATGTCAGTATTTTAAACTGCGCTAGGAAAGTAAGGTTACCCAAGGTTTATAAGATCTAGCCCAGAATTTAAGTGCCACATTGAGGTCTGTAGCCTTTTGCAATAACTTTCCATCCTTTTTGAGAAGTCTCTCATTACCTACTCTATGAGCCCTGACTCATCTGGAAAGCAAACATGATGATGCAGCCTTGTTCACACCCCTCATGATGCCTCATGAGATAACGAAGGAAGATAGTTTACTGGGAAAGTCCATTGGGAAGCAGATGGACATGCAGTTGCTTTTCATATCCCAGATTTCTTCATAAAATACTTTGTTTCCTGGTGAGAAAAGGAATCTGCTACCAAAAAAAGTGTTGGAGGGAGAGAGAGTGGGAAAACAGAGAGTAATAAGTAAATGGGGTTTAAGGCATGAGACCATTTTGACTGTCTTTTTCTTCTGCTAAGGCCTATCATTCTCTAAGACAGGAGCTGCTGCATCTTCACGGCACGGTAAGGATTGCTGTAAGCCCCCGAGCCTCCATAAGGCCTTTCCATAATTGCTTATGCTTGTCTATGTAGATGGAGACGATAGCTAATCGCCTTCCTACAGATACCCACATGCACACGCACACACACGTGGCCTCTGTCACGATCCTCCATTTCTTCAGAGACCCTTTACAGTACGTTTTAGGTATCATTCAAAGTCCTTTGAAACCAAGAAGGGCCTTTCTTTTGGCTTCAGTGGGCTTTGGCTGCGGGGCTTATCCTCATTTTAAAGCAGGCTTATTTTCTTTTTAAGAAATTCCTCTGAAGATTCTCAGAAAAGGTTAAAATTATGTTTACACGTCAGACCTCTGCCTGGCAGGTACGATACTATCATATATCAGCATCAGTTCCATGCTACAGATGTTTAAAGAGTTAAATAGTGGCAAGTGATTTTTCTAAAAACTCCTGTAACAAAGTCCAGTTCAACAAACCACTCATGCGTATGGTTAAATCTTGTTAATCCCACTGGGAATCCGCTATGTGTTTTGTGGAATTGCAGCCAAAACGCAGACCTCCTGGCTCCCACTTACCCACTAGAAAGGGCTGGCTTTATTTTCTCTTTCAACACATTTACCAGAGTTTTTAAAAACTTAGTTGTAAGTGTGCAAGGTCTTGTGTCACAGAGTCATGTAGCTGGAATCCGTTTCTAGAAGAGCTCTCCCCTACGTGTAGTTTATTAAAATCCGCGAACACACTGTCTGCGCTTTCCGTCATTTTCCGTCATCTTCTCTGGCCTGCAGAAGCCGTAGCCCTGCGGTCGCCTTTGCGCAGCTCCTTCGGTTCAGCCGAACGCGGGTGGGTTGGTGCTTCACTTCGGAGGGCCGGGGGCAGGCAGGAGGGAAGGCACTTCACCTCTTCCTCGGAATTGTTTGTACCATCGCAAGGTGCTTTGGCACCTCAGAAAACATTTTACACCAGGCAATCTTTCTGTCACCAAAATGTACTTACCTATTTTGATCTTGGCGATTAAGCATCGCAAAGGTTTTGTGTAGGTATTGTCAAAAAGTACACCCTGATGGGGAAAAAAGTGTTCCACGGGGATGTTTTCCTTTGTCCTCCATCTGCCAATCTTCTGCTGACAGCAACCCAGCTCATGGAGATTCCTCTCTTTTACAGACAGAGGATGGCCCAGAAACCCTGCTAATAAGGTCTATTCAGAGGCAAATCCCTTTTTTATTCGGAATTATGCTGTCTGTCCCTTCCTGTTTGTTGTTGTAATGGGTGCTAACCACATGCATGGAAGTGGTCCATTCTAACACTTATATCCAGGTAGATCCCCAAGTGAGATTTTTTTTGTCAGAGGACAGGGGATAGAGTGCTAGGCTTTTTTTCTTAACCTCACTCTTACCTTTCAAATCACCTGACAGCCAAAGCAAAACATATCTTTCATAAAAATGAATGTTTACAACTAATGGGCATAATTTTTAAAACACAGCAATTGCCAGAGACTGCTGAGTGGTGCACCAGATATGGAAGTTTTTCACAGCTTTGGAGCTAATGAGTTGTAGACATTGGCAAATACTGGCTTTTTAAATTAGAGCTACTATAGTTCAAAAGAGACAGATGGCTTTATTTATGAAAAGGGATTTAAGGACCACACACAGAAGACTCCACAAAAAGACAATGTGTTGTGAGAGACCATATATCATAAAATGTGATATTTAAAACAGTTCATATTTCAATTCCCTTTTCCTCATTGCCAGCCAAATCTGATGCATCTGCTTTTTTAAATCCAGGAATATTTGTGCCTCAGTTTTCTGTAACCAAATAGAAATAAACCCAAAACAAGAGGAAACTTTGAGAGGTCACCTTCAGAGCTGGAAATATTGTAGAGTTTACCTTGGGCCTGATTCAAAACCCTTTGAACTCATTTCTGTCAATGCCAGTGTGCTTCTCTCTGTTGCTCTCTCTTCCATTCAATACCCATCGTGTCAAACATTGGAGACTTAAATTTAGTGATCAATACTTTGGCTTGTTTCCAGGTTCTTCTTATGCAACATTCAAGGTACCTGGAGCACAGAATTCCTTGGTAGAAAGCTTGCAGTGACAATTCACCAGTGTTGTACTTGGCCATCACTTTAAAATACAAATTTGATCATAGGTTTAGATGGCCCAGAGTTACTGAGATTCCAGCTGCTGTTTTTCAGCAGAACTCAGAGCAGTAATGGGTAACAATACGTGTTGTTGAAGCCATTCTTGTTCAGAAGAAGCTGCGCAGCAACGTATCACACAGGAGAGATCAGAAACAGAATAGTGGAGACTATGACAGCTTTTTCATTCATCCACAGAACATCCGGAGCTGCACCAGGCTGGACAGACTCAAATGGGAAAGAGCCCCACTAGAGACGCTGCTGCGAAAGCTGCTTCCATGCAGAGAGACAGGGGATGCGATAGTACAATGATGGGCAGTAGGATAAAACTTTGGGTTTGTGTGCTTGGTTTCAAATGAGGACCAAACCATAACCCAGAATGGTACGTAGCTGTTCGTGCTCTAAGGAGATGCACTCCTCGTAGGGGAAGGTATTCCTCTTCTGCTGCTGTTATTTTTTTTTCAAGCTTTAAGAACAACTCCAACAATCTCCTTCCTGTCAGCACAGCATATGTCTCCTCTGCCCTGCTGTTATCTGAACAGAATACAGAATGGAAGCAATTTCCAGAAAGCACAGCAAATATTAAGACATGTAGAAGCGCAGGGCACAGGCGAAAAATATCCCAGCAGTTACTTGGCTCTCCTCAATATAGTGTGGCAGTTCAAATATTCATCAAGTCCAGACTGCTCCAAACAAGGAGGCAAATTCTGAACCTTTAGTTATACCAGGTGGGTTGTTTGTATGTCTTGCAGCCTTCAGTGTTACTCTTACATTTGCTTGATTTGATGCCTACACTCCTGGAAAGCTGGGCATCCTGCAGTGTTGTGTCCATACATCAGGGTCTCCAGCACTCACATTGCCATTTGTGGCTATTTGAATGACAAAGATTATTGTGTAAATTATCTTTTGTTCTCTAGAGTACGGGAACAACATTCAGGTAGTGGTGTGAGTCCGGCAGAGGACACCAAGGTAGTCAGGAAGTTTTGAAATCCAAAGTTGAGACATCCAAATCTCAACAAGTCTCTGAGCAACATGCACTGATTTGACCTACTTTGAGCAGGGTGCTGGACCAGGGACCTCCAGAGTTCCCTTCCAGCCCAGGTGCCGATGTGAAAAGCAATGTATATCAGTGGCTGAATGTTTGCCAGCCCGCTGTCCTGAGCAACATACACCAACACAAGAAAAGCTGCTGCAGTTCTGCTGGTTAAGGAGGGATTATTTTCTCACCCTAACGAAATGCATTCCTGTCAGCCAAGCACAGAACCGCCTTAAGCCATCAGTTTACAATGCTACTTTTCCCATGTCACCTGGCAGATATATCTTGAAGAAAGCATCTGTAGAGCAGAGATTGGAGCTTCTGTGCCAACTGAACCCTCAGTCTCCTAATAGCAAAGGAGCTATCAATGTCCTGATGGTGACATCTGTGCACCCAGGAGGAGACGGTGGCCACCACTGCACATTCACACAGAACCTTGAGCACCCATTGCGTGACCATTGTCTGTAGCTGCCTCTTCTTCAAGCTGTGGTTGTAGCTGGAGCCACCATCCACAGGCAGTGCCTGAGGCCAAGCGAAGATCTGGTTCCTATTTTAAAAGAGCTTGTTCTTTTAGGCTTACCAGCAGCTCCAGTGAGATTTGCATTTGTGGGTTTGAGCTGGAAGATCTTCATGCTCAAACTCCTGCTTTCCATACAGTTACCATGATGGAAGGGTTACAGCCACCTTAGGGCAATGACAGACAGACATATCCATAGTGTCTGCTGCTAATTAAAGAGCACTTAGGAAGTCCTGGGCTGAATGATTAGCATTCTGTAAGAAAGCAGAATTAATATGTAGATCTCCCCACTGGAAAACAAGACTCGACACCACAGGGACAGACAACCAGCTCCAAGCTACTGTGAAAGGAAAAGTCTGTTGTGTTTGACATTCGTAATCTTTAAATAAAGCATAATTTAGTCACTAAATATGAGCTCTTACTGCTTTAATGTTAAGACCAATATGACTACTGGCACTAAACATAGCTAGGGATAAAGGCAGTAATAAGAAATTGCCAGAGAATAGTGTAACACAGTTTAATTTCCAGCAAAACATAAGGGGGGAGGGGGGAATCTATTTATTTTAGGATTATGAAATTGCAGTGGCTTTTGCTTTTGGGTTTTGTTTTTTTTAAAACAAGATTCCAGCAGAAGAGGATAAATGAAGATAAGTGGCTGACTCAGGCATTCTGAAATCAGCTCTGAAGCTTTCTGTTGTAGCCTGTCATTACTCTGTGGGCTTGCAAAGCAAGAAAAAATGGAAATATTAAGTGAAGATGCCACTGAAACAAACTGTTCAGTTATAAGGGCTAAAAAACAGCTTGTTTTTATTGGCCCTTATGCATTTTTATTTTGCTACTCATTTCTCGTTATACAAGACATAGCTTTTCAGAGGGAGATAAAATAGACGTATGGAGAACCTACTGACCTGTGCCTAGACTTTGTACATGCGTTACTATGCTACATGGATGTATTAAATACTAATAAATAATATAATAATAACTTAGATTCATATAGCACCTTTCTATTCCCAGAGATTCCAAAGCACTTTGAAAACAGCAGGACTTAATTGTCTTCTCAATTTACTTTTATGCACTCGACTTCAGGGGGATTACTCTTGATTTACACTAAAAATATACAAGAATTGGTTATCTTCCCTCCGGACCACAGCTGAGAGGAACACAGCAATTATGAAAGATCACTTGGAAGCATGATAGGCCATTTAGAACAGAGAATGAAAATGAGGTTTTTTGGCTAACAGAAAAGAGAGTGCTACGGAAAAGCAGAATATTATAAGCCACAACTGGAATTTGGTTAGGAGCTGTGGCTCAGAACTATTTTGTTCAAAGCATCTCTTAGTCCTAAATGGCCAACCATGGGTTAACGTTTCATGGGAGTGAGGGCACTTTTGATACAGTACTGGAATATCAGTTTGGTGCTTGCAGTTGCTCACAGTCATCATCTTGTATTTGTGGGGTTTTGCTGCAATTGTCCCTCCCTTTGTGGGTAATGCCTACGTGGGGTTTGGAATTCATAAAGTTCATTTCTAGCAAAAGATAAGTCCCTGTGAAACAGTCTTTGAAAACTATTTTACATTTTTTCATTAATCTACGAAGTGTATGTGATGTAAAATGTGTAGTAGAGAGATCGATGTCCCATAAAGAGGACAGTACATATGGCAGTACTCAGAACAGTGTCCTCAGTTGACAAATGAACATTTTTTTATCAAAACATTTTAAAAAAGCAGATTTCCATTTTTGCAAAAACTGACGCTTTAAAAAATCTATGCCAAACTAAATTATTCATTAGAAAAGAAATTAGAATATTACGATGGTTTAAAATGTTTTACTGTTTTGAACTTTCCCTTAAAGTGATTTTTTTCTCCCGCTTGATCTTTTAAATGGTACAGTGCAAATAGCATTCAACCAAAACCAAAATGGTGGGGGGAAATATTATTTATCCTTCCTATTGTTTAGATTTTCAGGCTTCCTAAAAATTGAATATTTTTGTTTTGATTAGAAACACTTTTATTTTTTAATTCCTAAAAAAAAATCCATAATTGTCTCTCTAATGTGGAAATGCTATTTAAGTTCTTCTGTTTTGATGTTTGACCTTCAGAGCCAGGAGGAACTAATTCCTTCCCTCTCTACCAACTAAACTGTGGCTGAGGAACAGAAGAAAAGAGAGAAGTGCTTATAGTTAAGGGGTTTTGCTGAGAAAACACACCACTGCTGTGGTTTAGAGCCAGGGCTTCACCTTCTGAACCCTGGGTACTTACATTCGTGAGAAGAAAAGAGTGGGGATGAGCTGCGAGTTTCAAGGTCTGCAGCTGGTCTCCAGGTTGTCTCTACCATTGCCTCAGTTCTGCGATGTGGTGTTTTGGTTTTCTAAAGATGGAAATGTAGGCAGTGTGACGAAGATTGTTGAAAATGGATAGAGCTGCTAAGGGCAAATGGGGTAACAGCGTTCTAGTGGGAAGATCCTGCATTTCCTCGCCTGCGCCGTTTTTGTACTGAGCAATATTTGTCCTTGAGAGTTGTATTCATTCATAAGCTTAGTTTAGTACAGGTGCAAACTTCAGAAAAGCTATTTTTTGGCTATTAGTAAAGGCCATTGATGCTTTCAGGGCTGCCAGGGCTGGATCTGCCCCCTCCCCTGCAGAGAGCTGCTGTCAATTAGTGCATATGCAAAACCTTCCGAGCTGGGCTGTGATAACCACAGCTGGGCTCACCTTGTGTCTCCATGTGGAGAGAGCAATGACTTCAGTTAAGACAGCATCTGTGGTTTTGGTAGTGCCAGTGCCTTGCTGTGTATAAGAAGAAGACAACCTGAGGCCAGCCTCCCTGGGGTCCGGGTGGGTAGGATTCACTGAGGCTAGTGGGGGGTACTAGAGGCTAAAATTCAAACTGCAGACACGAAATATGGTATAGGCTGAGAAAACCACAGCTGCCTGTGGCGGCGGGGGGAGGGCATAAGTTGAGGAATCATGAGCATACGACACATCCCCTTAAATTGCAGTGAATGAAATATATGCCCTATCCCATGGAAAGGTCATTGTCTCCAGCCAAGATAGTACAGGGGGAGACATCTTAGGTTTTTCCTATGCGCTAGGTAGCCCTTCGCCTCTGAACAGCTTCCCTCTCTCTGCCCAGCCCCTGCTTTTGCTGTAAGGCCCCAGGTCTTGAAGTAATTTTGTCCAGGCAGCTATAAGTCCAGCAAAGAAACCGAAAAAATTTGAAAGTGGGGATTACATCTTCTCTGAGGAAATTACTAACGATCTGCAAAGTTTACAGCACAACAAATGAGAGCGAGTGGGTGAGGGCAAAGTGCACTGGCTATTTTAAAAATATACTTGTTCTAAAGGCTGAAGTGGTGCTTTAGAGAGAAATAAAACAGGGATGGGGAAGCAGTAATAAACCAGGACTGTTGTGCAAGTGAACGGTTGCCTTCCCAAGGGAGCACTTACAAGCCCTGCTGATGTGTGACGGTACTCCTTATCACTCAGTGCTATCAGCTATTGTAATAAAAGTGGCCTTGTAATGGCTGGATGGGAGCTCCTGGCTGGGGTAATGACTGCACTCGTTCAGCCCTCCTGGGAGAGGATTTGCCTTGGACCTAGTAGGGTCTTGGTCTAAGTCTGTGTCTTCCTGCTTGCTGCTTATTGATCTCCAAGGAGAAGACTCCACTCAGGGTATTAAGGGTCATTTCTCACTGCCAGCTAGTTAAGTGGCACAGGGCAAGTGGTAAATACGAACAGAAGAAAGAGGCGTTAATGTGTGCTCAGGAACTTTAAAAGTGATGGTTCTTCACAAATGAAAGGGATGCTCACCTCAGCTGAATAATTCTTGAAACCGTGGCATTGCACTATTTTGTGTCAGATGTGTCCACAGTATTCAGAGGTGAGTTCTTGTAAATGGCCTGGGAACCAAATAGACTGCAATAGCATCCTTGAAAACAAATTCAACTTAGAGGCAGTGGTAAATACAAACTGAACTTGCTCTCAGGAATCATTTACATGTGAATTCTGCCAAAATTTGTTTCAAGGCACAATAAAGAGTCTGTGCTGAACGTCAGTGTAAAAAGAAATGGTTAGACATAAATATATTGAACTGCTGTTTTTGCTGAACATACCTGCTTTCAGTGGGTATCAAATCAAACTGGCTTGCTCCAGGCATCTCAGCCTCCCATGTATTTCACATAGCTGTGAATGGTAAATTTGTTATTATCTTGCTCAGAGCTCTTATTTTCTCATTTTTGTCACAGGAATGACCTAGAATGCGAAAGAAGTCTTGACATCCAGAGCCCGCGTGAGAGATGTCCCCAAACCCCAGGTAAGCCCCTGGTCTGTCATCGACTTCAAGCCAGGTCTCTGATGTTGAGAGAGCATGAGCACGACCTGATAGGTGTGTCCCTCCCTCTCCATTAATTGCTGAAGGAGCCTAGGCGACTTAGGCAAACTGTTTAAGTGGCTAACATTAAGTGAGATGAATCTGTGCCCTGAGGAGCTCTTGATGGCTTTCCCAGGCTTTCGGCCAGGCCCTCAGAAAATAAATATAACATCCTGGAATATGTCTGCAGTTGTTTTTTGCTGACAATAGCAACCTGCATTTTGTCTATAGGGAAAAAAAAAATATTTCCCTATTTATCCCTATAACACTGGGTTGAAATCCTGGGGTTTCTTTAGCCCTTGTGGTGTTAAGGAACATTGCCTCCAGATCTGAATGTGCCAGCTCAGTCTGTCTCTAGGTGCCAGGTCCTGTTGTAGAAGGAGGTCCAGAAATGCCCATGAGTGATGCTCTAAGAAGAAGGAAAGTGGTTTTTTTCTTTTTCTAATTCAGAGATACATTGATGTCCTGCAATAACACCAGCATACAGAGTTGCAGGGATGCTTGTAATTAACTTCTTAGGTGGTCTTTATCAATATTTCATTTGAACAGCTCATGAACTTAGTTATCCTTGGGACACCTCTGCAAAGGGAAACTGAGGCACAGTGAACCTGGATGACTTGTCTCAAATAATATGAGGATTCTGAGAGAATTGGAAATTAGTCTCGAGTCCCAGTGTAGTTCCCTAACCACTGAGCCCCCCTCCTCTATAGCATTTTGGGACAAGGCTATAGAGCACTGCGTGATTCCTAGTAAACTAGCGTGACTTCACGATACTTCTCCTTATCCTGCTTGCAGAGTGCTCCCCCTTGGAGGTGCTTTGGCTGCAGTTCAAAGCTGAGATTTTCAGAAGTGACTACCAATTTCTGATACCTTGGAGTTTACAAAACAAATCCAAGAAGTAGTAAACCTAAATCTTTCTCCTCCCCCGGAGGACAGAACACTCCCTTTTCCACAAGTTCCTGTTCATTAACATTAAAATCATTATCAAGAAAACAGCTGGGGAGTTCACATGTTTTTCTCTCCCTCTGTCTTGCATGCAGGTTGAAGAGGGCATGGATGGAACATCTCCTCTTTATTGCTGGAGCCTATGGAGAATTAAAACAAATTTTTTTGATCAAGTAATTTTGTAGTATAGGAGTGATAATGCTCCTCCTGAAATAATATCATAAACATAATTAAAAGAACTCCCAGAAGAAGATAGTCAGCAGTTTTAGAAAAATATTCAACCTTATGTAAATGATAATACGAAAGGGCAGGACAGAGACTTCTGAGTGCTTTATTTTGTGTTGTCTCTGTAGTATTTCTGCTTGTAGAAAAAAGATTTTGTAAAACATTGCTTCTCCACATGGATGCCACACAGATATGCTTTAAATAGTTGAGCATTCAACAGAAAATTGACCAGACACGGTTTTGTTTCATTCAGCCATGTTTAGCAGCATCGTATTTCTGCACTGTCTTCAGGAGGTGTAAGCATCTCTCCGTACCCGCTTGCTCCGGGGAGAAGGATGTGCGCGCTGCGGCTGCACCCCCTGATTCCAGCACCTGGACGTTGCTCGTGATATTGGGCAGGAAGAGGACCTTCGGCTGTTTCCTCTCTCTGCCTGCCCTCAGCTTCACAGGCTCATGTATTCGGGTATCCCAACAGCTCACAAAGAACGCTGAGGGATGTTCTTGTGGGTCTCCGATGACGCAGGCCCCGTGCCTGCCTACGTTGCTGCCCGCTGGCTTGGGCACGTGTGTGCTCTCCCGAAGGCACCCCGGGGCGGTGGGGAAAGCAGACCGAGGTCCTGGGGGAGTATTTTTATTCGCTGAACCCGGAAGTAATAATGACTCTGCAGTAGAATTTATTATATAGGTTTATATAATTTCATATAAACAATCACTGTTTTAGTCAGATGGATAAGGGATGAAAGCTGTTTTTTTTTTCCTCAGGAAAACTTATGTGACTTAAACTTGGTGACCAGCAAATCCCTTGCAGAAATGAACTTTGCTCAATCTGCATTCAACTACGTGAAATTGGTACGACATAACGGCTCTGGCAATTTGTTCATATATCTGATATTTGCTAATGTGCTTTGATTTATTGGCTTTCTCATATCACAGTAAAACTGTATTTTTATATTCTTTATTTCCTTCACAATCCCTAGCATGCACAGTTCCTGCTGGGCATTCACAAATTAATCTCTGATATTTTTTCCTTGCGTCTTGCACAAGCAGAGAGCACCATCCATCTCATTTTGAAATTGGTTCTGCTCCAACTTTCTGCTTTTCCTTTCTCTCCTTTCCGCTCCCCGTCCCATAGTACTTTCCAGTGGGCACGCGTGTGTGTTGACCCCAGCCATTGCTCACGTCAGCGTGTCTCTAATGCACGGTTTGGCAGAGGGGTGCGGGGACGGACCTCTGAGCATCCGTGGTACAGTTGCTTAATATAGCACACACTCACGGGACTCTCTTCTGTGACTTTTTTTGTCCTCTCTGCATTTGGCAGGAAAGGCACTGGGCAACAAAGAAAAGAGCTGTCACCTTTCCATTCATCAGCAAAACAATTTAAGTGACTGTAGCCAATCTCAGAGACGATCTTAAACAGGAGAAAGCAGCCGTGCTGTCTGAGACCCCAGGCCAAGCTGGGCTCCCATCAAGCTAAGACAGGCATCATGCAAGCCTACCAGTTTGTGGTTAGAAGGTCCATGTGTTAAACTCCTAGGGCCCTATGCGGGGAATGACATTGATTGTGCTGCCTTGTCTTTTTTGGGGGTGCCCCAAACCTGCTATTTGTTTAACTTTGTGTCCAGCACTTAGATAGAGATGCATTTTCAGAGGCTGCTCAAAAGGAGTTACAACTTGACTGAGAGGGTGCTGAGGATAGATTTAAATTTAGATGTAATTGTCTCATTTTGCTTGTACAAAATCTGAGGAATCATAATATCTACAAAATTGGCCTTGCTATCCTTTGTTGCTGCTGCTGTTGTTTTTTTCAAAGACTTTCGTTGTTACACATGAATACAAATGCCTAAATCAGGTAATGGACATTGTGGTTGTCCACCATTCTGGCGGAGGAAGGATATATAGAGGCAGTAATAAAGGCTTTCATTTTGTCAACCATGTTTGAAAGCTGGATTCACAAAATGGTTTAATGGAAGGATTTGGATGCTGGATAACTTTTTCCAACCCTTTTAGTTGCGCTAACTGAGAGAGGGATAATCAAACCTAAGTGACTCTGCTTAATTCACTGGAAACCATACGATCCACCACTGCGACAGCTCTTTTGAATGGCTTGTTCCATTATCCCAAACAGCTTGGGACCCCTGGTGCACAGACTAGTGCAGAGCCCAAGCAGCAAAAGCCAGCAAGACTATTTCCCAAAGCTGCTGGAATTTTTATGATTGCTGTATTTTAAACTACTTAGAAACATACTGTTAATCTGCTCCCAAATACACCTATGTTTTAGGGTCAAGATTTGAATGCAAATGTGGGTAATACAATGCAAATTGCTTTAATGAAAATGAGGCTGCCTCTTTAAAAGCATTGGCATTACCAAAAGAATACAGGCTAATATAACTTCCCAGAGTACACGGCATCATGAGTTTGCTTTCAGAACTAGACACTCACCAAGGAAGGCACATACAATACGTAAAATAGAGGAAAGTACAGTGAAAAGGGAATACAAAAGGGAATAAAGCAGAGATGAAAGGAAAGAGGGGGAGAGAGCAAAGTGAGAGGGAAAGGGGATGGTACAAGAATCAGGAGAAGATTAAACTTGCAGTTGGTCACAAAAGAAGAACGAACTACATTGATGCAGTCTAGATACAGCAATATACACATTGTAAAGAAAAATGAGGGTGAGAGGGAATGGTTTTAAACTGACAATGGTTTGGAATGAAAATCTCAAGGCCCGTCCTGTCCCAGATCTGATCCTAAGCTGAGTGCAATGGATAGGATTTCCCAGCGTTCACAGGCAGAAAGGTCTGTCCCTGGGGTGCTGCATGACGAACTGGGGCTGCATTGGGAACTTGATTCTCTTCTTAATCTTGTGGCCGATGCCAGGACTGAAATGTGAATGTGAAGAAAAAGAATCAACACTCCCCACCCCCTGCCGAAATCCAGAACGAATCCACTTGACATGAAGTGAACTGTGGTCTTCAGAGGAAAGGCAGGCGAAACCTGGTATCGCCACCGATAAGCAGCAATATTCTTGCCTGACTGCGTCACCATGTAAAGTAGAAACAGAGAGGGGGAGAAGCAGCCCTGTTTGCCCTAGGGCCTTTGCTGGGGCCCTCATCCCTGTTGCGTGAAGCACTAAAGCTCCTGCGTCCTCCCACTAACTTCAGTGAAAAGGATGCAGAATTTTCCTTTTACTTTACAGTTTCAAATCCAGTGATCAAACAAACAAAAAAAGTGTGGGGGGGGGAAAGAAGTGTATTGGAGAGGAAGAAGGGAGGCACACTCCAGTTCTTGCTCCAGATGTTTTCCTCCTCCTGCCATTTGGTTTCTGCTCTTCCTTAGCACCACAAGTTAATCTCCTACGGTAAAGTAACAAAACCGAGTGGCAGCTGTTGCCAACAACTCTCTGCACAGCCCTGGAGAAAGAAGTCTGCTCACATGTCTGTAGGGTATCAATGGCGACAGTCTGATTTACTGATACTCCGGCTACATCTCTCTGAGAGAAAGGGCCTGTCTCTGCCAGCTGGGACAGAGAGGCAGAGGCGAAGACAGTTGCAAGCCGTGTGGCATCGTGGTGTGAGGTGACATTCTGCTCTACAGCTACGTGGAGCTGTGCTGCAGCAAAAAAGAAGGTTGGATAGCAGCAGGGTTGACTCAGGAAAATAGTGTACAGGACTAGAACTGCAATGAGGTGCCCTTTGGCCCCTCGGAAGTCAAAATCGGAAGAAGCTGAAATATCTTTTCCCTCTTGCATAGCACGGACAGTAATTATCCAGCCACTATAATGTTGTGTAAGCAGCATTAGAGGAGATACCATTTTATTCTGATCTGATCGGGTGTCACAGGATGGCGAGCACAGCAGGTATCTAAGTGTCATCTTTTATGGTTTTTTGCTGTGTGGCAGAGGAAGACTCTCCAACGGACACGCTGCCCACGGGAGCTCCAGCACTGGGGGTGCCCTTGGTCCCATGCTCTGCCTCTTTGCGGTCCACTGCACCTTCCTGAGGTTTTTGGCCTTTCCTGCTAAAAGCATTAGGCTAAGATACAGCAGTGAGTTTGGAGTGTAGCAGCAGAGTGGGTGCTTAGTGGATCTTCCTGAACTTAAATGATCGATTACATGATTGCCTGTGACTGCCAGGGATGGACTTGAAGACTCAGGTGGTAATTTTCAGACCTGTACTCACCGATCACTAATTCCCTCCACCCATCAGTTTTGTGGTCCACGCCTTCAGAGTTGTTCCACATAAAATGGATGTAAAGTGGCCTGATGAAGGGCAGCAATCCCAGGGCTCATGCACTTGATGGGGCTATGCAGAAACCCTTATTCCGTTCTCAAATGATTTGGGTGGACATGATCGAACAGCTTTCTCCCTCTCTGCCTCACTGTGCCCATGTGTGACCGAGGGCAATGAGGCATGCTGCATGACTCTAACATGCTGCTGGATCCCTGGCTGAAAAGCTCTGTAACATTTGGGGAAGCATAACTGACACTAAGAAGTTTATTCTCTAATAAGCTGTCTTTGGGGCCAGGCTGGTATGAAACATGTTTGGGTGAGTCTGGTACTAGTCTGTCATTTAAACCTGGATGGCTTCCCATGGCCTGGTGCACTGCAGGTTGAGCAAAGGGCTCTACAGCATCCCAGTGGTTAAAGGCCAGTGCTGGTGTCAGCAGTCTCAGCAGTCTCTCAGCTTCCATGGTGATGTATTTTAAGGACATTTTTTGCTTTATATGTCTGTAAAAGGCGCCTGCATGGGAGTGATGGAAATATGCATTCCTGTCTTTTGTGTCTGACCAACCTTCTTACGTCAACTGGGAGAAGGAAGACGCGGAGCTGGGAGTGGGGAGTGCCTGCTCCCTGCGGGTGGGAGGGCAGCGATGTCCCCTCCTCACCCTGCCCCATCTGCTTTGTCCGCTTGGACAGCAGGACAAGACAGGACAGTAGGTTATCATAGCTAGCAGCTAGCAGAACTATCCCTGAGACAAATAGCAGTAAGCAAAAGGACCAGATTTAGATCGTGACAGATATGTGGACAGATTGACTGAACACTCCTCTGTGCATTCCAGTGGTGATTTGCTTAAAGATGCCTCAGTAGTGGCGGTACGAAGAAGCCTCACAGAACCATCACCACCACCGAAACTGAAAGCCACCACCAATCAGCCATAGCAGCTGTGCCCTGGGACCTTGCTGTGTGTCCCAGCCTCCAAGCTGGACTGATTCCGCTCCCTCAGGTTGAAAGGAGACAAACCGAATCCTGGATGCCTTTGCAGGAGGCTTGGTGCAATCTTGCTGCTTCTCTCTGCCAGGTTAGTGTCAAATCAGTCCTAGCAGCTTACAGTGTTTTAACAAATGCAGTCCCATTTCCTTCAGCTCCAAGGCTACAACCCAGCTATTGAGAGCAACTTCTGTAGCTCAGGATGGAGACCTATTTTACTGGTGCTGGGGGTCATAGACTTTAGTCCCTGGTACCGTTCGTCGTGGGCTTCTCAAGCAAGGTGAGGATGCACTCCTTTAACAACTGGCAGCCAGCGCAGCAGCGAGGCTCATGCAGACAGATGCTCGGGCCTTGCATCCTTGACTCGGTGCCTCCCTCCGCTCCCTATCTCATGTACCAGGAGCAGTGAGCGAGCACCCAGCACCAGTTCAAATGTCCGTGCCAGGGAACAGATGCTCTGTCTGTTGTAAGGCACTGAGCCCACCTTCAGACCCACCAGCTCAGGGAGCAATGGCATTTCCAGACTCTTTCATTCATTTTTTTTCCCCCTAAAGAAGATGTAGCAGTAATGGTAATGGTTTTAAACTGAAAGAGAGTAGATTCAGACTAGATATAAGGAAGAAATTTTTTACAATGAGGGTGGTGAAACACTGGCACAGGTTGCCCAGAGAGGTGGTAGATGCCCCGTCCCTGCTAACATTCAAGGTCAGGTTGGATGGGGCTCTGAGCACTACCTGATCTAGTTGAAGATGTCCCTGCTCATTGCAGGGGGGTTGGACTAGATGACCTTTAAAGGTCCCTTCCAACCCAAACTATTCTATGATTCTAAATTGGTGACAACAACAAGGATAGAGCTGGCTGTCCCGCTCCCAGGATATGCTGCCCCCTCCAGCGCTGAACTACCTATAAACTGATTGATGAAGGGAGACTGCACACAGCTTTTTCCAAAGAGTTTGCCTTAAAATGCTGATTACTGGGCAGCAAAATTACACGGATTTCTAGCCATTTCTTTTCAGGCACTTTGCGGCCTAAAGCTGTTTCCACAGCTGGACAGCTTGGGAGTCTGGACCATGGTGCTGCGGGCTGAGAAGCGCAGCAGGTCAGTGCCGATGGGAGGGAGAGCTCCAGCCGTCCCTTCTGCTCCGGCCAGCAGCGTCAGCCACCGGCACGACCTGCTCGGTGCCTGTGCTGTGGAAGCTGAAAGCTGTGCTCACAGCTTATGTGAATCCGCTCCTGTGGGGTCAAAAGTCCTGGGGTGAGATAATCTAGGCTGATACCGGTCTTCTGCTCTCTTGGTTTTCCTTGCAAAGCCATTACCAAGGATTGAGATGGATGCTTTCCCTTAAGAGCTTTACATTGAGGCAGATTCCCCATCCACGTTGAGATGCTGATTTCTGGGTCTGACCCTCCCTGGTTTCCAGATGTCCCAAAGACATTAAGAGCAACATGGGGAGCGCAGGATGAGGAACGAAACTCTACTGCATTTCTTTTTTCTTGTTGTTGTCAATTAAACAGGATTTATGTCTTATTTCTCTGTTCTGTAATTACCCCCTGGGATTTATTTCAGACAGCTCAAGAAAACAATATACCTCCAGAACTTTCTGTCTGCTGAGAAGAGTTATTGCTGTACCTCCTGATTGTCTAGCAAAACCCAACTCCCTTCATTACTTGCTTTACCTTACTGAGGCAGAAGGGGGTATCTATTACAATTTTGTTTCCTTTCAGGAGGGTACATAAAAAATGAGCCTGGACATGTCAGGTACAGTGATCCTCTAGGACAAATTTAATCACGGATCATGGAAAGTATTAATTACCTCCTGTGCACACCAGGCTGCGAGAGCTCCCCTGTGCTAGCCTGCAGAGTTAGACTTTGCGGCAGAGCAGTTGTCATCAGTGATGAGTGAAGGCCAACCTGTTGTTTCTGATGAAATACTCACTAATGATGCTCTGATGCTATGGGTGTTTTATTTTGTGTTCATTTCAATAACAAAGAAGAGGTATTTTATTTTTGTACTTACACTTTGAAACGTGATCGACTGGCACCTTAAGAGGATATGTGGTTGCTTGAATTTTTTGAAATCTGAGGGGCGGGAGAGGGTTTTGTTTGCATTTGAAGGAGGGTTTGACAAAAAAAAAAAAGAGAGAAATATTGACATAATTTAGGCAACACGCACTGTAAACAAGCTGCTAGGTTTCTCTTATAATAATTTACATCCATTCCTCTGCAGAGTGCAGCCTGTGTATTTCTCCTCATCTGAGACAAAGCCAATCATTCTGACTTGCAGGCTTTCTCGCACAATATTTCTGCCATATTTGCCCTGAACTTTGGGTTTGATGAAACCCCTTATCAAGTCAAGCTCTGCTAAAATCACCAAGGGTTTAATACAAGATAACAAATTGGCTTGTTTTATTCATATGTAGCTTTGCTTCACACAGCTCAGCCTGAATTTGTGGACAGATTTGCTTCCAGCACAGTTATTTGGGATTGCAGGTTAGTTTGAGGTCATGCAGGTCTACTGCTGGAGAAGCCAACACACGCTAGAAAAACATACCCGGTGGGAGTGTGTACCTTCTCCCTACAAACGCAGACAAGAGATTCTGCCTGCAGCCGTCCCACTCGTGAAAGACTTAGGTGATCATTAATGAAAATGATTTGACAGTCACTTCAAGTCAGGCCACCCAGACATGAAAGCACCTCTCACTGCTCTGTTAGGTGGTGCTGGACACTCTCCTGTATTAAGCATGTTTGCCCAGGGGACACTTAGGCCTCAACACTTTGGGCAGGACCTAGAGTGGACACGTAGATCCTTCCATCCCTTTGAATGGCAGATGGCTGTGTTGGTCCCAAGGCGGGACTGGCCATGTACTCGTTACTACTGATGCTGCGTTAGTCCTAAGGAAAGAGAAGACAGCTTGTGAGAAGCATCCTTGGAAGAAGCAGTAGAACAAATTGGCTTGCTCCTGCCTTCAGATCCAGTGTCCTCCTGCCCGGCAGAAGTACTTCTGCTGTCAAAGGCAGGTTGCAAACTACTGCTGTGGATATAAAACCTCCCTTGCTTGCTGGCAGTCATAAATTACAATGCATCTCATTTCTCGAGGTACCTTGCCATGGCTTGGGTCTGCAAAGCATGATATAAAGCCAAATTATTCTTTTTCTTAACAGTGACTTTCTATAACAATTGGGTCCTAAATAGGTCCTCCCCAAAGGTTGTCTATCCAGGCAATATGTCATGATTCCCTCGAGACTGCACTGGCTATTCCCCATGGTGAACATCACTATTTGCCTTTTTCTTTCTTGGTTGTTCATCCTCTTCTTTCGTGGCAGTCCCACGTGTTGCTCTCATTACACCTCTGTGCCATTGTGTTCTTCCATGTTTTGGAAAGCTATAGTCATGTCCCAGAGGGCAGAGAAAAATGTAGATGGCTATGGAGGAAAGAGCTTTACCTCTGTCAGTGCTTGGGGAGGGTTATTGCAGTGAGGGAGGATGAGGATTTGCATTCATTGCAAACTCAGGGGGAGGGAGTCCCATCATTTCTGACTCTGTTGTTTGTTTCCATCAGAAGTGTAGCTCTAAAATAAAGTTAGCAAACAGAGTTGCTCTTTCTGCCTCCAGAAATTCAACCCTGTGCTGCAAAGGTTACTCTTGCTGTCAAAAATGCTAGAAATAGGAGCAGTTGTTGCTAAAGTTTCCTGCTACTTATTCCAGAAGATGATACTCATATTCATTTGCCATTCTGAACAGGGCTTCATTCAGAACTTCTTGTAACAAAAAGTACTGTTTGCTTATTAAAAATAACTGTCTGGCTTAAAAGG
Organism: Oceanodroma leucorhoa; assembly: GCA_030449065.1. NCBI lineage: Eukaryota > Metazoa > Chordata > Aves > Procellariiformes > Oceanodroma > Oceanodroma leucorhoa. The sequence continues at coordinate 326,406 of JASVER010000123.1, read as the reverse complement.
TACCTGGAAGCAGCCAGAGGGAGAACAAACAACTTTTTTTTTATTATTTCCAAGTGAAAATGAAAGGTCCAAATTAGAGCTCTGGCATGTATTTGTTGAAATTTTCATAAACAGTGCTCACACCACAATTGAAATTACAAATACCATATCTGTGAGATCCTTCTGTCATCACTGCAGTGTGTGTAATGTTAATGCTTGTTTCTGAAAGCATTTTTGCTTAGGAGCTTCAGGCATTTTTACTTCTTGTTATTTTCCTACTAGTGTCAATAAGGTAATAAGTTCTTCTGTATTTTCACCTCTCTCTCTTTTAAATGTAGCTATAAGTAACCATCAGGCTTTCTGGAAAAAAAAAATCATTAGTATTTTCATCTAAACAAATGAATAATATGCTGGTAGTTTTCAAGTTCCCTTTTAAGCCACTGTCTTATACTTTCTTTCATATGGTAACTCCTGAGCGAAATTCAATAGGGTCAAGAACCCCGTGCAGTGGAACTGTGCAAAGTAAACGGTATCAGAATGACAGTGTCTCACAGTCTATATTACAAACCGACGGGGAAGCTGGCACTCTGAATTGAACTGTTTGCTGAATAGCAAATCTTCAATGGATTACAAAGCAATTTCTCCCCTTTGAAAAAAAAAATTTCTTTTAAAGTGAGGTGAAAGAAAGTATAGTTTTCTTCAAATAATCAGCTGTAGAAAGTAGATTCCCAAGTCCACAATACTCCTATTTCAATGCAAATTTGATCTGTAAACAAAAACTGGGCAAAAATAGGTAAAGATTTTCAGAACTGCTGCATTTGTCCCAGACTCATTCAGGAGTTGTGGGCCAGGATTCCTCCGTCAGGTCCGGCGAGTGCCTGGGAAAGCTGGTAGCTAGAAACAAGAAACACATCACTTGGCAGCCTCTGCCTGTATTTCTGTCCTCAGGGTCTGTTGGCTGTGAAAATTTCCTCCACTGCTTTGACATTTGCCTTACTAGAGAAACAGAAACATTCAGGTTTCTGTCTTCACTCCCTACGTCGTTCAAACCCGTAGAGGGCAGGAATGAACGGAAAGGAAAAATCTCTGTCTGATGCAGGGTAACTTAGGAACTGCTGGGAAAAGTCATCTGCTCTGCCACTGACTGCTTTACGTGCTGCGGAAGGAGGATGGGTTTTACTGGACTTGCTTCTTATTTGTGTTGTGTAGCCAGTCTGAAATTTATTTATAAAACCTCATCTTTTTATAAACAGAGTTAGTGCCGAATACTGGCAAAGTTTGGGTATAGGGAACAGAGCAAAGATACACCTTTAGACAAGAATGTGGAGGGTGGAAGTGAAAGGAGGCAGACCTGGGGAGTCGGAGGGAAGCTACAAGGCAGCCAAAGGAGCTGCAGCAGGAGCTGAAGAGCCACGGGTGGGAAAGGCTGCACCGGGGACGGACAGCAAGCAGCTGTAAATCCAGCCATCGCCGCTCCGTCCGACGGGATCCAGGTGTTGGTCCCTATGCTTCCAAACGGGTGGGAGCACTTCTCAAAATGTAGCAGACTTAGGGCTCCTTGGGGAAAGTGGCACACGTGGTTTTTCCCCTGTGCCTTTGGGATGGGCCAGGACTTTAGGCAAACGGTCCTTTCTTACCTCTGCATCCTGTAATCTGTTGTTGTCGTCGTTTCTTTTTTTGGTAGCAGATCATCACCGAGAGAAACAGGAGCAAATCTTGCACTTGATTTCCTCCGTCATATGGTGAATTCCTCTGCTTCATATGTTGATTGGGTGGTTGATGAAGAACACCAGGAGGAAAAAAAGCAATTATATCCAGCACAGGCACTCACAGCTGGTATCACAGCTATTCAAAGTGATGGTTACAGTACTGCTGGAAAGCCATAACATTTACACTTTCCAGACAAGTTAAACCCTTCCCAGTTAAAGACACAATGTCTTCGTGTTCAGAGTTAAACCCCTAGATTTGTACTTTAAGTAACCCTGTGCCCTGAGTCTCTCTGTACGTGCATGGTAAACCCAGCAGGGAGCGTGGGCACCGCACCGTGCATGGCAAGAAAATGTATTTGCGTGGGTTCGTGTGAGGCTCGTCTGCTAAAATATCCCTGCTCTTGGGTAATTACCAGCTGCTTTTGAATCTTTCCAGATTCTCTGCTTCTGCCACCCACAGTTAACGTGGACAAGAGGATTTCTGTCTCAGCTGTGCTCGGGTCCCACTTCACGTGTTGTCAAATGACTACTCCAGATATAAAAAAGGTACAAAATCTCTATAGTATATTAAATTACTGCTAGCAGGTAACTCCAAATTAGGCTGTGTAGGTAGGCAAGAGACAAGGACATTTAGCACTTTACAGTGTGCCATAAAAAAAGGGCGGTGACATTCAACAAAGGAGTACAAATGCTTAAAAAAGCATCACAATGTTGAAATCCCTCACTCCTCCTCCCTTCCAGATTTGGGGCATTTCTCAAAGCCTGTTGGTTGCTTCCACATCTTCTCACCCCTCTGCTCCCCCCTCCCCTCTCTCCCATTTCAGCTCAGTGACCTGAATAAATTAACACTTCCAGTTCAGAAACAGGGAGTGCAAGCAAACACGAAGTAATTTTGTAAGAACAGGGATGGTATTTTGCAGTTTCTTGTGGATCGCTTCGGACGTACCTTTGGCACGTTTGCAGCATGTGGGATCTCTGCTGGATTGCAGAAGACCTGCACCTGTAATGCCATTGCCATCAGAAAACGCCTGTGGCCCTGGGCCTGGCGGGGCTCTGCCCAGGTTGGGTGTGTGATCGTATTCAACTCGATAAAGCTGAGTAGGACCCTACAGCAGTTTGTCGGAAGAGCCGAGCTGGATAGTGGCTTTGTGGCTACAAGGTTAAATAAAGCAGGCCCTGAAATGCTTGTGTGAGAAATGGGAGTGCTGCCACAGAGGTAAATCAATGAAGATAACGTCGGCAGTGAGAAATACCACTGCCTACTCCCTTCCCGAAGTCCTGTGAGCTTCCAACTTACCTTGAACAAAGGCCCGGGTAATAAATGGCAGCACAGGTTCTTGGCTCTGGAAAACTTAATTGTAACTGATCATCAGAAGAGGTGAACCTGGAAAGTGATTTTCCTTCCTGCAATGACCAAACTGCAGAGCAGCCATTCGTTTTTCCCCCAGTCCTTCACGTTAACTCCATGCCTGCATCGTTACTAGGACTGCTCAGCGCTGGGGAGCTTTTCAGCCAGGTAGCCTTCAGGGTGTTTCGACGGAGCCCGGTGTGGCTGGCGTGCCGCCGACTGCGCTGGGTTTGCCACGCCACGGCCAGCAGTTGTACCTGCCAGGGGTGTTGAGAAAAGGCTTAAACCCTTGTGAGTAACAAACAAATCTAAAAACTTGGCGACCTGTTCATAGACAATTTATAGGTGGTGAAAGGTGAAACTATTTGAGCTGTCTGTAGTAAATGATTAATTCATCTACTTTCTTCTTCTCAAACTCTGGCCTGTGGTCTATAAGGCAAGCAAAAACTTCATGTATGAGTGCCAGCTACTGGGTCTGATATTGTAAAGGTTGAGCTACTGATTTCTACTCCTGAGATTTGGTGAGTCACAGCTCCAGGGGGTATCACCAGACTGCAAATCCCTACAGCTTACAGAGAGCTTCAGTTTCTACCATCCCGCGAGAAAGGTTGGGCAACACCAGGATGTCGCACAAAGCCCAGGGAAGGGTGGTTGCTGACTGCCAGGTTTTCTGCTTCAGCTTTTTCTGGAGGAGTATATGGCTATCTGAACCTCGCAACATTGAATTAGTCCAGCCCTTCAGCCTGGGAAGGAGGGATTTGTTCACGCAGACAAGTGAATTATTAATACAATTTGCAAGAGGTAACCTCACTGAATCACTCACACAGCTGCCTCTTTCCCTATATGTAGGGCTGCAGCTGTGGCAAGGTTAATACAGAGCATCCATCACTTCCATTAATAGATGGCAGTGCTGTGTAGATCCCTTGTGTGGTCTGCCTTTAATTATTTTTTAAGGTGGCCTCTGTATATTTCTTTGCAGTGAAGGCTGAAGTGGAGAATGGAGGTCAGGTCTGTGGACTGACTGATTAAACCTGCCCATCACACCTTCTGTACAGGGCCCTTTCCAATGCAAATAATGCCTTGTTACAGAAGAAATAGATAGGAGAAAATGTGTTGGTGCAGCCTGTATTTGTGAGAAGGCAGATTTTGAATAGACTTTTTTTTTTTTTTTGGTTAGAGGGGAAGAGCAGTTTTTCCTCCCTCCAAAACACAGAGGAAACGCTGAGCTGCCTTTTGTGGCTCCAACCCTGGGTGCACCACGGCTGGAGAGCACAGCGCTACTATAGGTATCCCTTGTTACTGCCCTGTTAGTGGTCAGGACTGCTCTCGATACTCCAATTTCATAATATAGTTTATACTGCACATTATATTTTTAAAAGGGTGTCTGTCACCTGAAAATGAAATTAAACGCAAAGATCTCTGTGGCCTTTATCTGTCCTCTGGGCATCCAATTGACTTCACAAGGTTTACGCCACATGCACCTGAAACACAAAAAGGAACTGGAGTTTACCAGATTATCACACCTTACCTTACATATTTCACAGTAATATTAACATACAAGAGTCCACCCAGAGCAAATATTTCTTTCTTATGCACTGCTCTGACCAAGAGGAAAATAGTTCATGTGAGGCCTATGTGCGTACAGGAACACATGAAAAAGCAAAAATAAGTATTAAAAGTAACAGCCAAATAAATTCACCCTACATGCAGAAACCTTATGAATAGCACGTAGAGAATGGTAGCAGAAACAAGACCTGTAGTCCAGACAGAAGGATAAAAGACTTGGGTCCAGGAAAAAAGAATTGAAGGTCAAACTCAAGTTTTTGTGATAAGTCTAGCTCTTGTTGTCATTGATTTACAATCTCTTCTGTATTTGCCTTTACAGTGGTCGGTGAGGTAGGAGTGGATCCACTCTATTATAAAGGATGATCATGCCAAGGATGAAAAACAGGGGATGGCTTCAAATTTATTCTTGACTCGCTTCCTCTGGCACCCAGAGGACCCGAGAGTGTTTGCACTTGTCATCGTGAGTGTACATGCCCAACTTTGTGTCTGTCATACAGCCATGGGCTGAGTCTGCATCTCTGCACTAGATTGTAAGGACTTTTCCATCACGGTCTGGAAAGCAAGGAGAATGGGGTGTGTAGGAAGGCATCCTAGGCTGTCCCTCTCTGAACCCAAGCTGCGACCCTGGCAAATCCCTGCCTGGTGTCTGTGGAGCCAGCACGTCACTGCTATTGCCAAACCCAGGGAGCTGAAGACATCCCTGCAGATACAGGTGCGTAAGATATCTCTGTCTCTAATCTCTCCTCCCTAGCTCTGTCTCTGTATAAGGAATCCTTTATGAGAGAAATATATGACTGACAGATATTTCGTGAAAGTGTTGAATGCTTTCATCACATGATGTACTAAAAATGTAATCCCTTACATTGAAGAGCACTGGGAGCTGCTTAAGCTTTTATGGCTGGACGTCTAGTTATCCCCTGGTGTGTTTTAGTTGCTGCAAATTAGGGTGTCGCGAGGTATGGAGAAAACTTGTTTACAGAGTACGTGTCTAATCCACTGTTCTGATCATCCCGACTCACCAGCTACTTGTACGCCACTAAATAATATCCAACCTCAAATGAACATGAGCTGCTAAGGGGTCATTAAAATTCCTTCTCAGTCCTGATCATTAAACAAACCATACAAGAGGCAGACTCCATACCTGGAAAAAGTGGCATGTTAATGGAGATGCACCCAGCATAATTGCTGCCATCCATCACCCCTGCCCCGCTGATATTGACAAAGTGCAGCTAAATATTTAAATAAGCAATTTTTCTTCAGAAGCCGAAGGATTAGATGCAGCCAAATTTCTCAGTCTAGTCAGCAAACGATACAAATCCAGGGATTAAACAGGATTTGCTGGAGTGAATGAGAGCTGCTTCTGCATTATGCTTTATGAAAAAATATTCTTTGCTGCCAAGACTGTTGCTTGGGGCGCGAAGGGGAGGACAGACAGTTCTCCTTCTTATTGAAAGCAAGCAAAATAGAATTAGTTCCTCTTTGCTCAACACTCTTGATTTACTTTGAGGGTGTAGTTGAAGGAAGATGTGGCTTTCCCAAGCCCCATTAGACACCTACGCTTCTTCTAAAAGCAATCCATTTGAAATGAAGCTGTAGGGGTTACAAGGCTCTGTGCATCTGTTTTGCTTCAGAGTCAGCTCCTTGGAAGGCTTGCCAGGTTACTAGCAGTAAAATAGAAGAGAAATGCTTGTTGAAGTCATTTTTACTTGGCTACATGTTGGCATGCTGCACTTTTCCCACGTTTGGTGATGGGTATATTGAATGTATTGGGTAAGATAAGAGGTTCTCGTTGAAGCACAACAGGTACTTGCAGAGGGAGACAAAAAGGGTTTACAAGCACAAGAAGATATATTTGCTGGGGCTGGTTGGGAATTCTTTGAACAAAAATTCTTTTCATTTGCAATGTCTCAGTTCATTAAAAGTGAATGAAGTCATTCAGAGAAAAAATTGGTATTGATCTTTTTTTAATAATCCAAGTGTAAATTTCTAGGCTTTGGTTATTGCTTTTTTCCAGCATAAAATAACTTGGTTTTATTCATTTGTCTTTAACCATAATAATATTACGGTTAAAAAAGCAAAACAAAACAGATGAAGAGAGTGAACAGCTGATCCAAATTAAGTTGAACTGAAATATTTGAAATGACCCAAGCCAAGAAAGTTAAAAATCTCCCTTGGAATCTTGAGTTTTCAAAACTGATTTGAGTTTGAAGCTTTATGCTGATCTGAACAAGGGGAGAAAGACAGTATATCCCATCAGTTTCCATAAGATAGGAAAATCAATTCCTGGGCGTTCTTAAGGGTTACCTCAGCACTGTTTGGCAACTACCAGGAGGGATTTGTGAATTATTTAAGTGTGAAATCCCCTTAAATCTTGCTTTTTCTGATGGCTGCATGTTGGGGAGGAAGAAGAGATTTGCCTTTGCAGTGATAGCAGAAAGGTTTGCATGTCTTAGCGTTTTTTAGGTAATGCCCCAGATTTGTTGGTCTGACTGATTTGGAAGCCGAGCAGAAGTCCTGTCTGTTCTTCTTGAGGTATGTATCTCAAGAAGAACTGCAATAAATGAATTGGCCAGGGCTATTCAGTTTATGCAGTATTTGGAAAGACTTTTTCTCCCGGTACTTTATTTCTCTTTGCATATTCACAATACTTTCCTCTAGAATCTGAACTCAGATAACATCTGAACAGAACTCTGTTCAAGGCTCAAAATATTACCTCTCTCACTGGTACATCTGTCCAAGGATTGCATGTGCTCATCTTGTCAGATCAAATGTTACATACTTTTTCCCCTTGAATCAATCAATGTCAGGAATCCAAACCTCATGCCCATCTCTAGGGAAAGACAGCAGCATTTATAAATCACAGAGAAAAAAATAAAAATGGTAAGATAAATGTTTTTCAGCTCAGGCTTACAAGAGACTATGGGGTGAGTATTTTCCCCTAAATGATGAGAAATAAAACTGTTCTTACATTATAGAGAGCAGGTTTTGGTGGAAATTAAGTAGATTATTCCTTATGACTTCATTGAAATTCTACTAAGATGTCTAAAAATGCACAAGCCTGTTGCTTTGCAAGGGAATTCAGTGTGTTTCATCTTTGTGAATTGATAGTGATACATAAATGTCAGCTTTATTGAACATGTCTCCACTGTCTGGCTATCCAAACAGTATTAATTAACTCCCAAAGTCCTGTTCCGGCATGCATTCAGACTCATTTAAAAACTTGCACTAGAGCAGTTATTAGACAAATGCAGAATAGAAATATGGTGCACATTTTTTAGTGAGAGTAATTAACCACTGAAATAAATTACCCGGCGGCAAGGTGGATTCTCCATCATTTGAAGTCCTTAGCTTGAGGCTAAATGTCTTTGTGAAAGATATGTCATAGCTCCAACAGAAGTTATAAGCTTGAGGATGTGCTGTCTGCAAGACACGCTTATGTATTTACAGCTTCATTGAGCCGGGTCTGTAGGAGAGTTATTCCTGTTCTGTGCACTAGTTACAGAAATTACTGGTGGGACACAGCTCTCCTGCTAGCTGGGAGCAGGACCCAACACTTGGCCGTTTCTCAGGAAGATTCTTAGGACCTGCTACCCCCAGTGAAATCAGCTGGTCAAAGCATGAGCTTGCTTTTTCCACTGTATTTCTCATCAGAGCTGAGCAGAACACTAAAATCTGTTAAATGTAGCCAAAATGGAAAACATTTCAGAAATACCTTAAGCAGATTTTTTTTTTTCCTATTCTGTGAGGTCTTATTTTGACTGAAGGAAGTCTCGCAAATCTCAATGGGGCTTAGCCTGAAAAAGTTGTGAGTCGGTGAAAATAACAAACTTCTTTGGATTTCATCTTCAGGAAGTAATGGGATTTCACATAAAAATGTGCATCTGGGGAGGGATCAGAAACTCTTTTTCTTGTGGTACCTGGTTGCTGATGCCCTGTTCCTATCCACCTAGGTGAAAAGGTCGTATCCACACAGGCCAGCTAACCGAAAGGAAGGGAATAGGTGAAATACAGCAGCCAGATTTGCTCTAGAGGGATGTACATGGTGCAACCTTCAGGTGCTCAGCTGTACCTGGAGAATCCGGAAACATCCTGAAACCAAACGCCTGGTGAAGCAGCAGCCAGGAGGCAGCTCCGTGTGATCCCCAGTGCAGGTCAGTGTCAGATAAGCTTGTCTCAGCCTAGCTGAAAGCTGGTGGATAATGTGGTTAAACAATAAGCATTTTGTCACGGTAATGAATCCTGGCATCCATCTTTCTGATATGATTAAATCAGTCTGGAGACAAATTCTTCATTTCTGACTCCAGGTCACTGCACAAGTATGCAGTTTGGTTGTTTTTGTGGGTTTTTTGTGTGTTTTGTTTTTTTTTTTTTTTAATTCAGATACTTAAGCAAGGTGCCACAGGCAGTAATGAGGCCACTCAGGGTTAATTTTTACCTTGGTAAATGGCAGGGAGCGTGGAGCATTTTCATTTGCTCAGCTGTGGATGTTGACGAGTCTCTGCCTGGCAAAACGGTGGCTGGTTTCTTTCTCCAGAGAGGGCACTCACCCTGCACGCACACACACAGAGAAATGCGTTGTTCCCATTTGCTCGATGTTCTTCAACTCCACTCATTAATAATATTGTGCAAAGCCCAGTGTGACTAGCTGAACAGGATTATGCCATAAGGTATGCAGAAAGCTGTTAAAGGGCCATATAATTATTGTCATTGATGAAAAGTCCCTTTCACGGCAGTTCTGATGCTTGCAGGTTAAAGAAGGCTTTGCAAATACACTATCGGCCATTCACAATTAACTTGGTTATTGATGACACTCCATAAATGTTTAAAAACACTGAAGGAGAAGTAATAAATGGTTGATTTGTTTTCTTGACTGCAGCTGCTGCAGGCTTGCGCTGTTTGTATATAATTCTTTATTCCACTTAACACCAGTGGATATATCTTCTCTTACCTCCCTCCCCCCCTTTTAAGCTAGGCTAATGAGATATCTTCTTTATTTACTGCAGGCTAAAAAAAACTGCCTGCAGTTCAGCCCCGATTAAAAAAAATCCAGCAGGCCAGCACCCAACTTGACCTGTTTGCTTCTCGGGGACTTAAGGGATTACTCCAATTCCACCTGTGGAAATGTGGACATGTTTCCCACCTTCCAGCATGTCACTTTTACAAGCAGTGCTTTAGCCCAGAAGTTTTTACCATCTCCTGAAACCTGTTTTCAGGTTCTTCCCTGGCCACTGTGCTTTGCTGGAGGATCTGGGGTGATAAACAGAAATTCTTTGCTGTGCCATCCATGGAGTGCCTGGCATGCATTTCCATTAACTAGTGCTCACATATATACTCACCCCTCCTCTAGATACTTTGTAAATCCAAAATCATCTGGTCTTTTCTGCCAATCTAATCTAGGGCTTCCTTTCATTCATCATTAAGATCTGCAAATACAATTTGCACTCAGGCACAAGTCTCAGGAGTTTAAATGTTGATGCGTGAATCTGTCATAAGCTAGTACTTTCTTTCTCTTTGGTAGCCACTGTAGTAATTCACAGAGCACAGATTACAAGTTTGGTTATGGGTTTGAAAAGAGAAAAAAGTAACTGTGTAATCAAGAAGAAATCATAACTTTGGTGCTGTGGAATCAGCAGGCAACACTGCTGCATAGCTTAAAAATAGCTGTCCTTGCTCCATGTCCTTTTTCACTTGCAGGAATAGTTTTTAGACTCTCCTAATCACTCCGTTTGTTTTCATGTGGGCTGGCAGGGGCATCAGCTATTATAAAAAATAGACTATTCAGTGGAATATATCTCCTCTGAGGGACAAGACTGTTCTTCTTTCCTCTTAAAAATAATGTCTGGAAAAGGGAAATGTTTGCTAATATTCACTTCAGAGCTGCTGTACGCTTGATTGTGTTTGTATTAGTTTATGGTGAGCTTTCCCCTTCCCCCAGCCTTCGGGGCACTAAAGGCCCCGTGCACTAAAGGCTCCCCGCCTTATAGTTAGAAAGGAGAGATGAGTAATAGCCATAAGCTCTCTGCTTGCATCTTTCATGCACATCCACTCATAACGCTGAGCTCCTCTTCACTGTTCATTCAGTCTCAGGAAAACCATGGCCCTTGTGCCCTTGGCGCTGGATGAGCAGTGGGGAAGGATTGGTGTGAGATACCTGTGATGGCTCCAGCTCCTCGCTGCCCGCACCTTTCCTAGGCTGCTTGTTACAGAATCATAGAATCATTAAGGTTGGAAAAGACCTCTAAGACCATCAAGTCCAACCGTGTTCCTGTGAAGGTCTCAGCTATTTGTGGAGTAAATGACTGAAATGCCACAATCCATGATGAAGAAACCTGCAATCAATTCTGGTTTAGCTGAATAGTCCAGGCTGCAAGCTGTGGTGGTTCGTGATCTGCTGCCCACACGCACCATGCGGTGCGGGGAGAGCCCGGCCGGCAGCAGAAGGGGCTCCGGTGAGAGCGGTGACATTCGCATTGCTCGCTTCAGTGGTGACAGCCTCAGCGCTTGGGGTTAAATAAAGCCAGATTTCAACTGATGCACCTGGGAAGGAAAATTGCTGGCAGGACCCACAAAATGGGACATTCTGTCTTGGAAGATGGTGGCTCCAGCATGGACTTGGGGGTCATTGTGGGCAACAGCCACAAAGTGAGGTCTCAGCTCTGCAGCAGAAGGGCAACCCTGAGCGTGCATGAAAAGAATCAAGTGGAATTAGGGGAGTAACCTCATCCCTGTCCTCAGGACTGTAGTGATGGCTGCTGGAGGACTGCGTCCATTTCTGACATTGCCTCTTCAGGATTGACAGGAAGATCTTACGGAGACCTCAAAGGAAGGCTATGAAAATGATTCAGGGGATGGGAAATGATTTACATGACCTGAAGCACAGAGAACACCATTCATTAGCTTATTAAAAGATGGAAAGGAGATTTTATCGTTCATTTTAAGAACATGTACATGGAGAGGAGTTTTGAAAGTCAAGGGCCTTTTGACCTTGCAAAATAGAGCCTAACAGGAAGGCTGGAAAATGAGTGTGGAGAAATTCAGCCTTGAAATAGGACTGCATTTCCTAGCAGCCAGACTGAGCAGAGCTGGCTGTGGACTTACAAGTGGATTGTGTATAATGAGATTTGGTATCTTAAAAGAAAAGAATTGCCATCCAATTTCAGTGAGAACCTCTCTTCCATGTCTGTTAGCGCTGGCGGGAGCCTGGGTTGCCAGCGTGCTCGTACTGCCGTCGAAGCCTCTGAACCACAGTCCTGCAGCACCATCCCCTTTCTGCTGTGTTACGGGTTACGCTCGCACGTCCCTGCTCCCCAGGGGCAAGAGCAATGCTCGTGCCAGGGTACTGTCACATGCACCAAGGGACCAGGACATTTGAACTCTGCCTTCTTGGCTTTATTTGATGTTTTTTGGACTTCAATTGAGGTGCATTCCTGGGCATTTTAAACAAATTCAAACATCTCCCTATGTGGTAGCAGCAGCCAGGCAAAAGAAACAGGAAACTGTGCTCCTCTTTGGAGGCTATTTTTTTTTAACAACTACATAAGTGTAGGCATGAATGGAGGCACCAGGCATGAATTTAACCCTTTCCCTGGAAGGGGTTAGGTAAATAACATTAGCAGGTAGAATATGATAGATGTGACTATTTATCCACAAAAGCCTCACTGCAAAGTGGAAATATCATGTACTGAACTTCTGTAGAAGGGAAACCTCGAAGAAAGGCAAGGCCGGTCTTTATTTAGTTTCAGTTCTTTGTTCTTTTCCATTTTTCTGCCATTTCAGTTGCCCAACAGCTTAGATCTAAGCAAGGTATCAGGACATCCCATTGCGTTACACCAGGGACACATTTGACCCATTTATTTTTAAGTGCTCACACTCTCTTTTCGGTATCTGCTCCAATGTGTGCTATAAAAAAAAAAAAAAAAGCTTCATTACAGGAAAAGGTATTTGAAAAGGTGCCTATGTGGAAAAGAACACGTTGGGAGCTAATGGGGGCTTTCAGGGGGCTTGACTGTACCAGTGATAATTGAAACAAACAGACCTCAGTGGCCTAAACTAATTCAGTGGAGCTATATTCCTCTTCCTTTTATATTATACATGCAGTAGTTTAGCACTCCCCAGCTCCCCACTGGCAGTAAGAGACACTTACAGCTGTTCTCCTCTCCCTAATAACGGCACTCTGTAGAGTTAATGGTGGGCTCCGAGGGCCTGATGAAGTGCTGCCGGGCTCTGACGACGCCAGCCAAAGGACTTGCCATATGCCTGGGGAATTTCACCTCTGTTTAGACTCAATTCAGCCGAAACTCCCAAGGTGAAATTCCATTTAGGTCGGTACATTTCTGCACTAACAATTATAGTTATGTGGTGAGCGCTTTCTTTTATTTCTGCTGGGCTGGTGTCTGTTGTATGTAAAACCAGATATGCGCTGCCTTCACCCCTGCCGTGGTGACCCCAATTGCAGAAGGAGAAAGGAAATTGAGATTTAAATGGGGAAAACTTTGGTTCAAACAAAAATAAATAAATAAACATGAGAAACACCAAGGACTTTTCGTGCTGATTTTCTCTACTGCTGTGCTCGGAGAACAAGGAGGAGTAACGTAGTAGATCTTTCTGTCTGATACACTCATATCAGTCTGAGATAACCTATGGAGGATGGTAGATTTATTCCAATCTTACAGAAAAGCAGAGAAATTATATATTCTATATTAGATATATAGAATATATAGATATTATATAGAAAACAGAATTTGTATTGGTCATAGTCATTACTAAGCATAAGCAACAATGCCCAAATGAATGAGAAAATATCTATGGAAGGTGGAGAGCTGGTAACTTCCATAATAACTGTTATGCTTATTTCTACAGAGCCTTGAACGGGTGGTCACGGCCCAGTGTGCTCCACAGGCCAGCTGCCGACCCTCCACACATGCCTTTGGGCTGGCCCAGGGAGGACGGTCTCTGGTCGTGCTGCATACAGGGGGACGGGTCCCTCTTTCCTCCCAGGCCCCATCAACACCCATTTACCCCAGCAGCCAGTGAGCATCAGGATCTGTGGAATTTGTTGCTGTTCCCCGGGGGCTTGCACCGAGGGATCCCCCGGCACAGTTACTGCCAGGGCTGCGTCGCTGAAATATTCTGCAGTACCCCAGCCATTCGTTACGGGTAGGTTATGTTTTCAAGCTTTCCTTCACAACCACAGAACTACAAACTTCATCTATTCATTTGCTTGGACTCTTCCTTTGTTCTGCTAATTGTTATGTGTGTTTCAGAACAACGAAGCTCAGGTCTGGATACAATTATAGAAATCCCAGTTATCCATAGTTACCCATGTCCTTAATGAAGCCCTGGATATTGTAAGATTTTCTAACCCCTAACTACCTATCAGTGCAACAAATTTAGTTTAGAAGGTTTTTATTCTTAAAAAAACCAAAACTGCACGTGTTTGTTTATAGCTGTTTCTCTTGTGTACTCTTGGCAGATTGCATTGGAGAAACCGCTTGCTTAATCTGGGGCAAAAGGAAATCTTCCCATCTGTGCTCTGTTGGCCTGTGTCGGAGACCAATCCTGCTTGCACCAGACCTCTTCCTCCCTCCCCTTGCTCCGTTTGATGTCCCAGGGGAGCCCAGGATGTCGGGGTTGCAGCTCAGGCAGTGTGAGGAGGAGGCAGGGAGGCACGTGCATACGGAGCCCACCTCCAGCTCATCCCTGCGGCTCTCGTGGGCACTGCACGGAGCTGGAAGGTTGGCCGTCGTGTTGTGATGGGCCATGGTAGCCCCAGATCTCCCCAACGTGTTGGCTGAGGCTGTACTTAGAGCAGCTCAGTAGAATCAGGAGGGATGTCATTCTGCAGATGTCCACTGGGAAAGACATACATCAAGTTTTAGCCCCTTGAGGGGCTTCATCAGGAGGGTTCAGGAGCCTCTGGGACTGGGTATTGTATAGGAATATTGGGTCTCTTGGTGCCATCTACACCTACCTGGGTCCAACATGACATTTACAAACCTGAACCCATTTGTATAGGTTTTAGCTCCTTTCAAATCTGACGCTGTATGCAGCTGCTGTGAGCATGGAAACTTGTCTCTGACCTTTTGAAACCGTAACTTCTATCCGTCAGTCTCTTACTAATTGCTGCTGCAGTTCACGGCCCTGGATGGAAGGAAGAGCATTACAAAACTGCCCTTGCAAAATATAAATTATTTTAATTACAGTCAACATGCACTTAACGTGAAACACAGTGAAATAAGTTTCCAGCTGGCTTTTTTAACTGCATCTATAAAATGCACAAGCATATCTTGGCTGTGCAAAAGCTGGGTGTGCTTGTGTGGGGGTTTACTGAAGTGCTGGTTTGTAGGCCCTGGAGCTCACACGTGTGAGCACTCCTGTTGTGCACGCCTCAGTGAGCGTTGTCCTTTCATAGAATGGACAGGTTTGCAGTTTTTGCAGATGAAATCAGGAAAGTCTGCTAAAAATGCAATCTAATATTTAGGTATTTAGTTTCTTTTTTTTTTTTCCTTTCTTTTTGCATTTGGTAGATGGGTACCAGTATCAAATATTCTTTTGCTGAGATGCTGCAACCAAGTAATGAACTTTCCTGCAGGCTCAAGATAAGTCTAGCTTCACACCACAGATACCTTCTTTTTGAAATAATGACTTTCCTCTGTAGCAAGGTTCATCAGGAAAGGTGCAGGTACTAACTTAAAGCAGCTGCTAAAGCCCTGGCTTGTAGTTCACTCCTATTAAGCAAAGCTCTTAAGCATGTTTCTTTACTGAAAGCCTAAGATCTGTGTCAGTCTTTGCTGAATAGGGATTGACTTAAAATTGTGCTTAAACACCTTGTGGAACGGAGGCACATATAAAGAAACATGCAGCTGGAGCTTCTCTTCATTTGCACTGACAAGAATCAGGCATGAATTCACTGAAACCAGTGCTACATGTGGGAGAAGAAGCGGGTCCCTGGCATAGTAGAAAAGAGCTGTGAATATTTCAATTGTCTTACAAAACGAAACCATATTTTTAGGAAACTAAAACTATCAGCCATAGCTCTGCTTTAAAAATCAGCCCCTCAGCTGCCAGCAACATGGCCCGTTAGCTGTTCCATTAGCCCATACCTCCTTTCCAAAGAGATGTATTTGAATGTTCATGCAATCAAGCTATCATGTAGGCTGAGCATCCTTCAGAGCTTTCTAATATACAATAATATGGCTATCACTTTGTGCCTAATGTTTCATAAAAATGCCATATATAATGCTACCTCCTTGGCTTCCTATCTTCTTTAATGAAAGGTTGCAGGAGTTTCATTTCTAAATGGTTACTCCACCAATCATAAAAAAGAAAAAATTAAAAAAAAGAAGAGCTAGGATGCTATTGTAAAATGCTCTGTAATTGTGATGGTGGGGAGGGAAGTGGGCTTCCTATTCCCTATAGTACTCAAAAGCAGGAACAAAATGAATGCATTATCAGCTATAGTGATCATCACATCTCATTTTGGCAATTATATATTACATTTGTGTTTATGTTCAGCATTTCTTACGTCTCCCATGTATAAGCATATGAGAGATGCTGGGATTTGGAAAGTCACAATAGACACACCAAGCCCTTTACTTTGGTGGCATTCCTCCAAGGATTAATTGGTGTACCAGAAATATATTGACATGTAGAAATTGATATAAACAACTTCCTGAGTAACACACAGATGTGATGTTTGTTCCTCCTATTACCTAGCTGCCCAGTAATGTTGTCCTGTGTATTCAAAGAGAATTTCTCACGAGCAATTACCTCTCTGTGCTATGCTTCCTGCAGTTCTCAGGAACAAGCTGAACTCTGGTTTCTGAAAAACAGGCTTGTGGGAGATTCATTTCTTCCCCCCATTCATTTCTGATCCCTGCCTCCCTTTTTATAGGCTTGGAAAGGCTACAGAGTCATTTATACTCTAACTTTTCCTAGTCGAATATTTTAGGTACCTGACTTTGCCCATCTCTAATAAGTAGGCAGACATCTGAAAAGCTGCTCACCATTTCTGTGGGTTCATTGACATTTTGAAAATGTGCTTCTTTTTATCATCTCCAAAATGTCTTCCCCTACAAACATCATACTTAGAATGATTTATAAGCCTTTCTGGAGATTTCTGCCTTTTAATGCCTGCTGGGGAATTTTCCAGGAAATTGCAAGGATGGAAAAAATTGCACTGGGATGCATACATATAGATGTGTGTATATATATAGGTATATGTACATATGTATATTCATATATATAGGTATCTAAGTGTATATATAACCACACTTGGCTAACAGCCAGATGCATTAATCTAGATTTACGAAGAAAAGGAATATAAAAGGAGATGGGGCAAGAAAAGAACAAGCAAAAACCTTTTCTTATGTTCTGCAAAGAGGAACTGGTTTGAAAATAGATCTTATTTATGTAGTACAGAGAATGTCCTTATTTTCACATCTTTGTCAACACTTGGGTCTGACTTCTTAGACCCACATGTGACTAAAGCACTCATAGCTTTTGTGCTGAATTTCTTGTCCCAGGTTCTTACAGAGCCGAATCAAGACAGCATAGTGAGTCCCAGCAGCAGCGTGTGGCCTCCCAACAGGGAGTGCACAACTCTTCTAGACATACAGGAGCTCTTCATTGCTGGAGTTTTGGTCTGAAATACTTGCTCTTTCACCCAACAAAGGGCAAATGCAGTTGACCCTTTGAGCCAAGGATACTGCTGGTGAAAATTCAGACGTGTATCTATCAATGTCAGAAATGTAAAAACCAGTGACTCCCTTATGTCTGTCCAGATTTCTTCCCTGTTTCCCAGATGGAAATGCAGATGCTGTGCTACGTTTGCAGAGTCAGTCCACTAAATCCAAAAAAGACATATTTCAGGTCTATAGAATCCTGAATACCTCTGAAAGTATTTGTGTGCGTTGTTACAAGATGCACGTGAGCCTGCCCATTTGTCCAGACTGGTGGAGAGCAATGGATCTGCCTGGGCTATTGGAAAAGCCAGACAAGTGTCTACAAGAGCAGAAAGGCAGTCAGCAACATGTGAAAAGTGTAATTTGTGAGCAAAGGACAAAATGTGGCACATGAGGCCAAGAGAGGAGATTTCAGTGAGTTTCTGGTACAATATATACCTTTGTCATCGAAGAAAGGGGCAGATTTAACAACTCTCTGCGATAACTTATGCTGTTGGGGTGACACGAAGAGGCAGAGTATGATGGTGCAGCTTTTCCGTTTCCATACCTCTCCTGAACTACAGCAATAATCCTCTGCATCGCCACTCACTTCTATGAACACTACTTGCTTTCTTTAACCTTAATAGGATTTTCAAAGACTTCAAGCTGTCTGGCAGTCTTCTTGAATCCTTTTGGAGATAATCAGGCTGATGTGCTAATCACATTTGTGCTGTATTTAAAAATAGTGGGATAAAGTCTGAAAAGTGCTGAGCAGCACTGTTCACCTGCAGCTTGTTTACAAGCAAAGCATAAAGAAAAGAGGTGACGGACAGCATAGCAAATGGGGATGTCCAGGTGCTTTGCATTTGAATTAGAAAATAAGCCAAACCCCGATTATTCACTGGATTGAGGTTCCTTTGCTATGCTCGACGGTGAGCAGGGGCGAATAGTTGTCTCAGCTTGATCACATCTGAGGATAAACACCCCAGGCTGATCCTTCCTCAGCCCTGTGAGCAGTCTCCGATCTGTGGGATTTATGCTACACATGATTAGGTGTGAAACGGAGAGGAAGTTTATTGCAGAATGCTTGGCATGGGCTTGGGGAGTAAATTGATAAAGACGACATGTACATTGTCAAGTTGGGTGTTCTTAATTTATAGAAACCCTGAGAGCCATTATTCAGTTCCACCCCGTGCAGTTCTCCCTGCCAAATCCTACTGTATTTATAGGAATAAAAAGGAAGAACTGCTTGAAGATGAAGAAGCCGCTAACACAGACACGCACGCGCTTATACAAAATGCTCAGATTTTGAGCTCTGACAGTCTTTCTTTAAAGAGAGCTCTTACACCAAAAACTAGCCAATGTAGAGACGTGCAAAATGAATTCATTCTCCAGCTTTTTTTATTCACAGGGTCTCTTGGGTACAATATAAACCACTCTCTCCAGTCCCATAATTAGGTGCAAAAGTGGAAGGAAAAAGGCAATACACTTAAAATTTCCTAGAACCATTAGAGCGTATCACATCCTAAAATGATCATCCTTGATCTCAGAGAGTGCCTGCTCACAAGTGGGTTAAACCTGTTACTCTGACTTCCAGGTGCATTTTAAACTGCTAAAAGAAGAAATAGGCTGCAGATCCCTTTCTGCTGCCTTGGTTTGGAGCGGGCACAAAGAAGGAAAAGGCTCTCACTCCCTGCGGTGCAAGCGGTGTCCTGCAGCCGCCTCCGCCCGCGGTCTGGGGCTCCTCAGCCTCCGTGGCAGCAGTGCCTTGGGGTGTTGCCTGGCGAGCCGGAGATGAGGGCACTGCACAGGAACGGGAGGATGTCGGGACAAATCTACAGCGTCTCAACTGCCCTGAGCCTCGCCGCAGCAGCGGCTCAAGTCAGAGAAGCTTCAGACACATTAGTTGCCCTTGGTGAGAAGGCACCGTCCATGTTAGTTTTGGATGTCACTGTTAATGAGTATGATTATTCTCCGGCTCACATGTCTCTTTCTATTAACCGTGGCGTACCGCTGCCTGACACCCTGAACATGTTCTCTTTCTGCTTTGCATCGTGCAGCCTGCTGCATAAATGGCAATGCAAATGTTTCCTTGATAATTTTGTCACACCAAATCTGATCACATTTATCCGGTGTCATGCACACGCACACACACACATACGCTCAAAGACATTTGCCCTGAGGCATTAAAGCCAAACTCTGCTCTCTTAGTTGAGGAAACCCAGCAGGAAGTTGTCCAGAGTGCTTGTGCATTAAATGACCTGTTTTAATCAGTTTTGTGGGTTGGCTGAGCTTTGTGGTACAAAAGGAAGACATGGTGGTAGTGCTCTTGAAAACAAGCACTGTCTAGTCATGCACAGGGAATGGATTTGGGGACCAGCCTTAGCCATAGCCTTGCATAAATTACTTCGTGGCTCTGTGCCTTGATTTGATAAACCTCCTTTATAGGTTTATTTACTGGAGGCTTAATTAATCTGTTTGCCGCATACTTTCAGATGGGGTGTGCTCACATAGTGTCAAGTCAACAGTAAGAAGAGTCATTTCTTAGTGAAAGGGTATCAGCAGCCGCTTCTCAAGCTTGAGCTTCCTAATTCCAGCTCTAACTCACGGATTCCCTGAGCAAACATGGTAGGTCTCGGGCGGCATCAATTCACAGGCTGAGCACCGCTGGACTTGTTGATGTGACTGCCTTTCTCTAATTCCTTACCTTTTCAATGGAGAGATCCCTCAAAGGCTTTTTTTGAAGCACAGAGCTGTTCCAGACCTTGAGAGATGAAAGCCAGTCTGAGCAAGGGTTTGAGAAGGAACTATCAGAGTTTGAGCTCAACTGCCAGCTTCTCCTCCTGACATCAAAGCCCGTCTATTCTCATTTGCTATGGCCTCCACATTTCAAAGGGTGACTAATTCCACTTTCTCTAGCCTCTTGAGACCTGTAGTTTGCTTCTAGTCTTTTTGATGGTTTGATTTCATATGTACTGCTAGAGAAATAGGTGAAAGCCCATTGTGCCTGGAGACCGCTGGCAATGTCTAGCTTCATTCAGCCATTGGTCCCTACCTAGAAAGCTGTGAAGTGAAACCAGAAGAAATCAAACATCATGCAGGTAAGCAGAAAAAACAGTTTGGTTTCCTATGATATGGGGAACAAAATCCATCTCTCTTTGATGTGCAGAAACAAAAGAAGGAAAAAAAGCATTCCCTGCTCGGAAGTGATTTTTTTTCTTCTTTTTGACAGCAGATTTAAGTTTGACATTTTTCTGTAATGTGAGCCCAAGTGCCAGGACTCTGTGAAAGCCCAGCAGCTGGAGCTGATATGAACTAGGGTTTAGCTGAGACCTCACCCTATGCTGTTGCTGTATTCATTCTAGTGTGGCAGCAGCGATGCTGGAGATAAGCATTGCCCCCCATGCTACAGCCAGTGCACAAGCAAAACAGAGCATTAACAGCTGCTCAGTGCATTGCATCTTTATTTCCAAAGCATTTTACGTAAAAAGTTAAACATTAGCAGCTGTTTGTGGGTGAATATGTATCAATTCCTCATTTGGCATAATAGCCCTGAAGGACTAGTAAAACTTTTATCTGTTCCACTCGGTGACGTTACCCGGCTGACACAGATCTGAACAAGGGCAAGGAAAGGAACATTATAATCAGGGGCTTATTGACTGCCTTAAAAAATTAAGTGAAAGGTTTTATGCAGTGGAAATGTGTCCTTCCTGTTAGCCATTAGATGAGTCAGACTGACACAGAGTTTGGGAGCCTTGGTGCTGCAGGAGCCTTGGTGCCGCACCAAGGCAGGAGGCAGCGGAGGGCTGCAGAGCAGGTCGCCTCTGGGAGCGAATCCCAGAATTTCAGGAGCTGTGGGGAAGGGCGGACAGGACAGCTTTGGTGGTCAGACAAAGGTGGCAGCACCCAGTGCCCTGGAGGAGTGTGAGATTGTGCAGCTGTGAGGCCCCGGGAAGTGGGGTGCACCTTCCCCTTCGTCTGCTCCCGTTTTTAGCCTTAGGCGTGGATGACTCTGTGGTCCGACCTGGGCAGGGAAGACAGTTAAGCTGCATATTCCCACCTCGGCCTACCTTGACAGGAGCTATCTGCTGCAAAACATTTACAGCTGACAAGCCTGCAGGTTCCCTCGGGGGAGGAAGCTCATTTGTGGCTCTCAGAGCTATTTCTTGGCTGTCGGTGGTCCCAGCAGCAGCACTGTGGTGCCGCTGGGCGGTGGACAGCAGCACCACTGTCTCGGTGGCATGTTGGTCACGTTTTAAGCTTCCCTTGTGTCCATGGGGCTGAGGAACAGGCAAGCCTTTCTAGCCTTTCTAGGTCTCTTGCAGCTCCTGAGTGTTTAACCCCCTATGAAACAAGCCTTGCTTTTCTCTCATTAGCGGATATGTTGATAAATGTTAACTTGCCTGCTCCTGTCTCTTTGTCTTGCTCTGTCTCCTTCATGCCTATCTATGGGAAATTATGTCCCTTCTTTCCTTTCTTCCTGCCTTGAGTTCACAGAATAATGCCTCTCTCAGAACAGAAAGTAGCTCCTGATAAAGACCTGGATTAAATAAATCCCTCACACCATTGTTAGTGATCTGACCCCAAGGAGATCTCATGGATGCTTCACTCAGCTGCTCCCCAAATGATGTGCAATTGTGTCTTTGGAGGGTGGCTTTCCACTCTGGGGGTTCAAAGAGGCAGTCTGAGGCAGTTTAGTTCAATGTTTTAGTTATATTACACTTGAATTCCTCCTCATCCCCACAGTATTTTAAGCACTGGCAAACTGGTAATTCTCTGTCAGATCCTGATATGTCTATATAGTGACAGATATCCAGCTGACTTCAAAATTAGGAGCTGGTCAAGCATTGCATAAGTCTGTGTTAGGCCATTTATTTTTATTTAATTATTTTTGGAGGCAAATCATGCATAATCCCTTCTAGAGCCCAGGACCCCCCTGTTTCCCATTTCACCTGCTTTCCCTCACCAGGGCCGAGCTGCTGTTATTGCAGGCAGCGAGAGGGCAGGGCCCCAGGATGATGCTCGTGACCTCTGTGTCCCAGCAAAGCCGAGGACTGGGAGCCCAGGGGCTCGATGTGCTGGTGCGTGCTCAAAGGTGGGGATAGAGGTGGTTTAAAAAATACACTGGTAAAAACAGTAAAAAAGCATCAGAGCTGCTTTAGGAGATCAAGACTGGAAAGATAATGTGGGCTCTCTCTACTCTACAAGTTGTCTTTCTTGTTAATCATATTTCCTGTTCTGTGCCATTTTATATACCAATAGCATATAAATTTTTGCTGTTCATATCACCATGGAGCTGTCAACGTGGAATACGCATTTCTGCACTAACTGAGATCCTCTGAATTATGTAAAGTTCTCCGAGCTGCCTCAGCAGGCTTTTTAAGTGGGCTTTTACTTCTTGAGCTGATCAGCTGGCAGACAGTGGTGGCAGAGCTTAGATGAGCACAGGCGGTGTGGGTCCAAGTTTTACCTGGCACTTTCACAGCTGAGCAAGGGAATGTGAATAAAAAGCCCTGTCGGAATGCTTCTGGGCTCCTGTCTGGCAGTCCATGTTTTGGGGGAGCATGGGGTCAGATGAGGTCAGACTCTGACAGCAGTGGCACAGGGAATTAGTGAAAAAATGAGGTTGTAGCAACATCAGAAGATTGCTGCATCCAAGTGTAGTAATTGCCAGAACAGGAGAGATCTGAAATATCTGATAGCTCCTTTACGAGATTACCAGTTATCGTAAGGAAAAAAATAAATCAGAATTAAAAATCTCGTGTGCAGAAAATTAGGAAAAGGAACAGAAATGGCAACATGGCATTTTGGATCCTGTTCTCAAAAGTAGAGCATCAGTGAGACAAGGCCAGCACTGAAACTGTAATAGAGACATTAGCAATCCTTCCAGACTGGCAGAAGTTCAAGGATTTGTACATGTCTGATGGAAGGATTGTTCACTTAATATCTATTTTTCTATGAGGAGATGATCCTGGCATCAAGTCCGATATCATCCTAACCCATCCGAGTATTTCTGTTGATAGGAGCAGGTGGAGGCTGTTTCACGGCTGGAGGACGACCGCACTCCCTGTGCACAGTTGCAGCACAGGAGACGACACAGACTTCGCTAAGGAATAAATCCTCCAAAGGAAGATGCAGACACTTAGTGAAACTAGGCAAAGCATTCAATCCATTTATCAAAGAATATGCAGTTCTCATTTCAAGGCAGGTGAGGCATTGATGATAACTTCCATGTGCAGAAACTTAATCTACATCCAGAACATTTTTAATTAATGCTCTGCACCTACCAAAGGCAAAAATCAGCAGACGACTTATGAATTTGGTGTCAGTTCTTGGATGATACCAGGCTACAGGGCTTTCTTCTGCGGGTTATTTCACTCCTCTTGACTTCTCCATCAAGCTGTTGTGTGCAAAGTGAAGGGATGTAACAGAAGTCAAACTGTTGTCTGCCTGATTTTGCAGGGCACAAAAATAATTCCCTCTCAAGTTAAGGGGGAAAACACACATGGTGAAAATTACAGTCCTTACTTCACTATTGTTTCAGCTACTCCACTGCGATACCAAGTGCTAAACTTTAACTTTTGTGACTGAGGGGATGGCAGTGAGCACATAATTGCCGAATTTACAAAAACAGAGGAAAAAATAAAGGGGGGATGAGGAAATATTAAATGATCTCATCCTCCCGAGCCTTAATGGAAATGAATCGAGGCTGCTAGACAGCTCAGGAAGGCAATTACAGGGAAATAATCTGTGGTGTTTAGTGAAGCAGTGATGTGGGGCATGCTGAACATGATGGATCTGGCTGCTATTTCCAGTTAATAATAATGCACTTTAAGAAAAGGCGGTGCTGCACATGTTCGTGCTTTTGTGTCTGTTCGTGCAGTAGAGAAGCCAGCCAATTTTATTATTTTTTTTCCTCTGCACTGGGAATTGCCTTGAACCCAGTGGCTGGAGTGGCTTCTAGCAGTGCAAGTTTCCCCTCAAGGCAAAGCCTCTGAAAAGCAGTATTTGCTTTTGTGAAGATCTTGGCCTTCTTTCCAACAGTCCAGCTGCTGGAAAATTGTGGCTTAGGGAGCTGTTATGCTCTTTGAGAGTTGGTATGTGCCCTGGTTGATAGCCGTTCTTGGCTGAAGTCCCTGGTATAGGTCAGAACTAGTTGTTAACAATAAAAAGTGCATGGGCCTGGAAATAAATGAACTTCTTAATAGAATCAAGCAGGGAAAGACTTTTTCTCTTCTTAAACCTTAGGTCCTCCTTTTTGCTGCAGGGCTCTAGAGACAGCTGAACAAGCTGTAACAAAAGAGACTCTTAAAACTGTCCTGAACTATTTACTGAGGTTTGAAAAGTTGTTTTAGATTTTCCTGCACTTGGTCTCACTGGAAAGCAGAAGCACCCGTCACCTGTAGGAAGGGTTGCTTACAGGAGGACCGTGAGGGTGCAGGTCCCACAGCAAAGGACCAGCCTCCCTGTTGCAGTCCAGGCGTGGGTGAACAGCGGGCTGGTTCTCCCTGGCACCGTGCTTTACCTCTGACGGGCAATACGAGCAACTCTGAACCTGGCTTTAAATGACCATGCGGTGCAAGTGAGCCTTGAGGAAAACGGTAATTGGATGCAATGAGTGTCTGTGCAGCTCCTGTTGGTACAAACAAGCTCTCTCTTTTTACTTTTCTACTTTCTTCCACCTTAGGTCCTAAATCCAATCTGATGGTTTTTTTTAAACACCATGCCTTGTCGAGCTACCCAGTGCAACCACTAGGCATCACTAATTTATTCTGCATTTAGTTTGTGGGCTCTGTCAAGCTGATTCAGACTCCAAAATCCTCAGTCTGTTTTCCAGGCCAAATATATTAGAATAACACCCAAGAAATGTAATAAAGACAAACACATTTAAATATTTATCTGGAATGAACGGAATGAAATTCCAAACTCATGAGATTTGCTTGTTGCTAATGATTTGCTAATAAGTCAGCCTGATGCAGGCTGACAGGGAAATACTTTTCCAATGTGAGAGGCCTGTGTTTCCATCTCATACTGATTACTTTATAGAAGAGTCGTCTTCACCTGTAGACACCTAGAAGTCAGGTGAGAAGGGAAAGAAAGAATCAAAATATGATGCTATGAGAGCATTTCCAGAAGATGCATTACAGAAGAGTAAACAAAATTCATGGTTTTATTGTCCAGAGATTTACTTATGAGTAACATTTTGCAAAATCTCCATTTCATTCCAGGTCTGGGACCTGCTTCATTATTTCCCAGAAATGGAAAATAAAGATGTATTCTTTCCTGTTTTTCTATAAAGGTATATGTGAAGTTAGTTTAGTGCTGGTGAAATGTTGCAACCGATCATGCCTATAGATTCAGGCCCTCTAGTTACCTCCACATTATACTGACAGCTTTTGCTGTCTGCTATGTCACTGCTAGGTCCCGGTTCTAACCTAATGGCAGGTCAGCAAGGAGAAGGTCTGCCAGCAGTTCATCCAGTCAATAGTTCTCACACTCCCACCAAAGGTACCACACATTACTGGCAAGGCCTTATACAATATCCATGCATACTGGAAATAGGCATCATTTGCTAGTTCGATCTTCATTGCTCCAGAAACAGCTCCCATTTCTATTTACAGAAAAATATATCGATTGCTCTAAGCTGGACTCCTCTAAACTTTGATTCCCTCAAGGATGGTTAAGGGTGTTTAGAAAGGGAGAAAAAATAGCATAAGTATGAGGAATGGATGGCTGTTTACAAGGCGTAAATCTGAAAAACCAAACTGGGAATTAGAGGGATGAAATTTATGCACAAAATAGGCTTCAACTCAGTGCATAACTTTGGTGGGGAGAAAGAAAGTAGAAGTGTGGATTTTGAGAGTTATCACTTTTCTTTTTTGACATTTCAGAATGCAACTTTGCAACCTCTTTGTTTTAAAATAGCAACCTTTAGAAATTAACCTTCATCATTAATATTTTTTAAAGTAAAATAACCAGGGATTAAAATGGAACCAAATTTCTAAAGGAATACTAGATATTGGCTGGCAAAAAAAAATTTTTTTCATTTTTATTTCGTCAAACACAACTGAATGTAAAGTACACACAGGTTATACAGAACTCTTTTTTTTCCCCTGCGTTTAGAACAAACTGCGAGGTCCATTGTCCACCCAGCTCTAACAAGAAATTGGGTTCGAAGATAGCATTTAGTTGATTCTTTAGCACCTATATTTTTCTTCTGGTTTGCAAGCATTAAGGTTAAAAGAATTAATCTTTCATCTGGATATGTTTCTGTGGAGATTTATTTCACACTCAAAAGAAAGGGAAAAGGCAGTTATGTTAAAGAGGTGGAGCCCCGAGCCACTGATGGAGAAGGATGTCCAAAGAAGACAGCACAGGGCCCAGCGTGGGAGAAGAGACCCTGTCCATGTGCTGGGTGTAGACAGGGAAGAGCCTGTGCAGTGATGAAACGTCAGAAAAGGAGCCGAAAGCAGGTGAGGGAGTAAAAAGGAAAGGGAAATCTGGCAGCATGGTTAGGTGTCTTCAGAATAAACTGCCCCAGCTCCGTGTTTAGACCAGTCGGAAAATCAGACATCCCCAAAAGTATGACTCCCTCCACGGCCACAGGGCACCATAAGTGGTGGGGAATGAAACCTGCTGGAAGGGAGCTCCCAGCCGAACGCCGACAGCTCACAAAACCTGATGAGGGATGCTCAAACAACAGGGATGGTGGGGGGGCACCGCGAAAAAATGACAATTGCATCGACTTGGATTCCCATCTCAATTCCTTCAGATTTACCTTTCGATTTCCAATCAGTGCCTTGATCCACAGACTCTGCCATCAACACCTGCGTTCCCGGAGCATCTAAAAAACGAGCCACATGGTGCGAGGCCGGGGACAGGCGCCTTCCCCAGAGCCAGGCATACGTTTTACATTGTTTGTAGTCTGCATTTCTGAGTCATTACTCAGTGGTACAAGAGTGCGTGCGTGCGTGTGGAGGGGGGGAATAATTGTGCCATTAATGATTGCTATTTTGATTACAGGATGCAATTGTCACTGCGGTTGGAAGCCAATCAACGCGTTGTGAGTGGGAGCCCGCTGGTACTTTCCAATGGTCCTTGATTAAAAAGGAAGCTCTTGGCTATCTTCAAGCAGCAGGAAAGGAAACAGCACGGGTGAAGGTGAGGCAAGTGCCAGACTCTCACTCCCGATGGATCACAGCTCATTTTCACCATAGTTTAGTCACGCAATCTGCTTTTTTCTCAACTCTGAGGCCTTCTTCCCCCTTTGCTCCCAACCAGACAGTGTCTAGAACAGCTTCTGCTTTTCGGTGACAAAACCTGAGTGCTCAGATCTTTGCTCTGGCATATTTTCCTGCAAATGAAATACGCAGTGTGCCTTCACAATCCATCTCCAGTTTGTATGCTATTGCTTGCCTTTCAACACACCCTTTTTCAATGCAGTTGCAGATATCGAAGTGTGTAACTGGAATCCAGCTCAAAACTAGCAACAAGTTACAGGCACGATATTTTAGTACAGCAATAGGTCATTTTGATAAAAGTGACAGATGAAGGTGAAAATATATGGTTCTCTATTTCTCCCAGATTTTCTGTGGATTTTCAGATAGTGGAATTTCTCCTATCCTGGAAATTTCCTGGCGTCAGGTGTGTCAAATCTTTTCCTAAGAAGAAAGGAAAAAAAAAAGGAGGGGGAGGCGTGTTCTCCTGTGGGTTTTTTTTTGCTGAAAACAAATGAGAAAAAGTGGCTAAACTCATCTAAACTTCAGTATTTTATCTGACTTAAGTCACCTAACCAATAACTCACCAGACTGTGTTATGAGGACAGGAAGGGGTGGGGAGAAATTTGCACTGAAACTGTCACAAAGTTTTGAATTGTGTCTCTAAGTCCTATAAATTTGAAATGAGGCACCTAAAATATCACCTTACATTTAGATATTGAGAATGCACAGAATCCTTGGTCCAACAAAGCAGTACTTGTTGCTGAAGAGCACCTGAAATCAGACTATGTTTTGGTAATTGTACCTAGGTATTTTGGTATGTTTAATAACTTCGGTCTGTCTCAAGATATAGGAGATTCATAAAGGAAAAAGAAAATCACAGGTTCACCCTTGGGTTTCACACTGCATGAAACATCATCTGATCGATGTTGACAGCTCTCTGCAAATGTTGTGATGTGAGCCTTGCAATCCACGATGAACATCCATTAGGCTTATGGGGATGCAGGGATGAAGCTTAAAGATTTCCTTAGCACTCTCCCCTCTAAGATATACGGAGTAGTATTCTCTGTATAGTAGAAATGGCTATAGTTTTTAATGTCCATTTGTAGATCAACACTGATATCTTGTTTCTAATAATTCCTGGCAGAGAGGTTGGCTCTCACTCCAACTCACCATAAGAATTTCAACTCTCTGGTGGAAAACACATGGCCTCTGGTACCTGGAGTGTTCCTGTCTGGTTGGAGAGTTATCTGATCTTGTGTTTTGCCATGGCTGAATGAAAGTGGACATGCATTTAGAATTTAAAGGTGTATGCTCCTGCATAAACAGTGTTAGCCATCAATATGGAATTGAATCTGCTGCATGAAAGGGGCCATATCACCACATAGATTGAGTGCACCCTCAGTAAGTTTCCAGATGACACCAAGTTGGGCGACAGTGTTGATCTGCCTGAGGGTAGGAAGGCTCTGCAGGGGGATCTGGACAGGCTGGATCGATGGGCCGAGCCAACTGCATGAGGTTCAACAAGRCCAAGTGCCGGGTCCTGCACTTGGGTCACAACAACCCCAGGCAACGCTCCAGGCTTGGGGAAGAGTGGCTGGAAAGCTGCCCGGTGGAAAAGGACCTGGGGGTGCTGGTCGACGGCCGGCTGAACATGAGCCGGCAGTGTGCCCAGGTGGCCAAGAAGGCCAACGGCATCCTGGCCTGTGTCAGGAATAGTGTGGCCAGCAGGAGCAGGGAGGTGATCGTGCCCCTGTACTCGGCACTGGTGAGGCCGCACCTCGAATCCTGTGTTCAGTTTTGGGCCCCTCACTACAAGAAGGACATTGAGGTGCTGGGGCGTGTCCAGAGAAGGGCGACGAGGCTGGTGACGGGTCTGGAGAACAGGTCTTATGAGGAGCGGCTGAGGGAGCTGGGGTTGTTTAGCCTGGAGAAAAGGAGGCTGAGGGGAGACCTTATCGCTCTCTACAACTACCTGAAAGGAGGCTGTAGCGAGGTGGGTGTTGGTCTCTTCTCCCAAGTAACA
The DNA here is from genome assembly GCA_030449065.1 of Oceanodroma leucorhoa. Lineage (NCBI taxonomy): Eukaryota > Metazoa > Chordata > Aves > Procellariiformes > Oceanodroma > Oceanodroma leucorhoa. The sequence continues at coordinate 296,899 of JASVER010000123.1, read as the reverse complement.
AGCGATAGGACAAGAGGAAATGGCCTCAAGTTGTGCCAGGGGAGGTTTAGATTGGATATTAGGAAAAATTTCTTCACTGAAAGGGTTGTCAGGCATTGGAACAGGCTGCCCAGGGAAGTGGTGGAGTCACCATCCCTGGAGGTGTTCAAAAAACGTGTGGATGTGGCGCTTTGGGACATGGTTTAGTGGCCATGGGTGCTGGATTGACGGTTGGACTCGATGATCTTAAAGGTCTTTTCCAACCTTAATGATTCTATGATTCTACGATTCTGTGAAAGGATAGTCAAGCACTGGAACAGGCTGCCCAGGGAAGTGGTGGAGTCACCATCACTGAAGGTATTTAAAAGATGTGTAGATGTTGTGCTTAGGGACACAGTTTAGTGGTGGACTTGGCAGTGTTAGGTTTACAGTTGGACTCGATGATCTTAAAGGTCTTTTCCAACCTAAACGATTCTATGACTCTGTGATAGCCTTGTTGCCATGATGCATTTGTTACATGATATTAAGCACTGGTAAAAAATACAGGACGGAAACAAACTTAAACAGTCACTCAGGCAAACTGCAAGCATCTGTAGCCCGTGCTTTCAGAAAGGTTCACATAGCAACAAAGGGGACTAAAAACTCTATTATGCTCTTTTCCCCCTAGAAACCCCGCTAATGCATCTGTCTTTTTAGCTTGTTAAATATGGGATAAAGCTAAAAGGTAAACAATCAGATACAATTGTCATAGCACAAATAATAAAAAACCCCAACTTACAAGCTCTCTTGATATCAGAAATAATTACATGTCTCCAGTACCAGGTCTCAGGCTGTTTTCCATACCCTTTCATTACCCAACCAATGTGACAAGGCAACCCACACACTCCTAAATAACTTTGAAAAGGCAGCCTCTTAAGGGATGGAGCTGATAGCTAGCACACAAAAAGATAGTATCTTTGTTCATTAATAATGTACAAGTGACAGCTACCAGGGGAGTGGGTTTCAGCAGATATTCAGCAGATAGAAACTTTGAAGAAAGGGTCCAATTTTGATCAGTTTAGCAGCGCTGAGGGGGCGATAGGAAGGAGGGTATCTCATGTCTGTGGGCAGACTTAGTGCAAGAACTAACCCAGGCTCAGGGAGTGGCAAACAGTGCTTCTCTTTGGTATCTGGGCAGCTGATTTGCATCTGCAATTAATGGCTGAGAAAGAGAGCGTAGCACTGCTTCCCTGATGGTTATCTGCCATGGATAATCTTTTCTGGGAACTAAAATAAAGCTAAACACAAAATGCTGCAGAAAAGAGCCCCTTTGACTTCAGTGGTCTTTGAACAGGGGCAAGAGCAGGATGTTTTCTGGATGCCCTCACAGCCAAGCACCTTCCAAAAAATCTCCTAATCCTCTTACAGTATCAGGAAAGGAAGAGCTGGAACTGACAGAGGGCAGATTTGAGGCCCACGGTCACAGTGCATCCTCTCTCTTTTTCATCTTGTTTTTCAGCACCCATGTCTCTCTATTGATAACCATCCCCAGTTTCCCACACTAAGTTTGACTCTACCACAGTTTTGTCCTTTCAGCTAAGAACAACCAGCTAGCTTGCATCAACGTCTCTTTTAAGGTGAGGTAAACTTGTTTTTATAGATAGATAGGCAATCTTTTATTAAACGAGACCATTTTTTATATGGTGTTACATCATATCGCTGCAAATAGATAATGCAATTCTGGTATAAAGCAGGGTATATTGAAGGTATAATGAATGCAATATGAGGTATAAATGGCTATAAAATGGCTACAGAATTGTTGTAGGCTGCCTGCCCCTACCCAGAACTAGCTCCCTTCCAGGCAGTCTGTCTGCCAGGCAGATTCAGGTGGTGGTTGTGCTATGGAATGACTCACGTGAAAATGGAAGAACTGCTGTACAATGTTGGATCAAAGACCCATGTAACTCCCTGTCTGGTTCCTGACAGTAGCCAATAGCAGGTTAGCTAAGATGTCATCTATAAGAAAAAAGGTAGTTTTAAATGGATGATTTTCCCAGCTTCTGGAGTCCAGAAATGATGTGTACTTGATGATGTGTAATACATGTAATAACTATATGCAACAACAACTTATCTCAATGAATCTTTTCCCAATCTGTTCGTGGTTTCAGCCACTGAAATATCCTGTGACAATGAGCTCCTCAAAGTAATTCTTTTTTGTGCTAAACAAATGTATTTTTATTTGTTTTAACCCTGTTGCCAACACTTTTCATTAGGTACTTAACTGTTTTCCTATTGTAAGAAGCTGAATAATCACTCCATGTTCATCTTCACTGCACAATTGATAATTTCATAGGTTTATCTCTTCTTTTACCCTTCTTCATCTACCATGGTTGAATAATCACCATCTATTTAACCTAGTCTGGACTTCTATAATCTATCCAGTCATAAAGTCTCTCCCCCTGAATTTCTTCTCCCATTTTTATCCTGCAGTGTCATGGTAGCCTTTTACACTTCTTTGAAATAAACTTCAAGTTTGATTATTGCAAATAATTTTCTATCCTCAGCAATTTTCCATATCAGTGTTTGTCCTCATTTTGAGGTTATGTAGAATTGTTGAAAAAAAACAAGTTCTAGCAGACATCCTTTTAAGACCTTGCTGAAATCCAGTAAAAACCATCCTTACCTTTTTTTCTTATTTCATAACCAAACATTAATCCACAAAATGAGCAGCTCTCTTATCCCATGGTGGTCTCTCTTCTTTAAGACCCCTAGTGAGGGAATTTAATGAAAGCTTTTTGGAAATCCAGCTATGTTATGTTGACCAATCCTTTTTATTTGCAAGCTCATAAACACCCTCAAAGACCTCCAGGAGATTTCTGATCACAATTTAACTCAACAAAAGCCATGTTGACTCATCCTATTTATTCACATACCTACTTATTCTTTTCTCTACTATACTTCTACAAATTGTCCAGTACAGACAATTATTTCCCTAATAAAAGGGAAAGAATGGAAGAGATTAGTCACCATCCTTTAAATTTAAAGATGAGTGATGTCTTCAGGAAAGCACATCTTGATTTAACGCACATTGTTTTTGTGTCTGCCATTCCCGACTTTCAAGGAGCAGGAAGGAGAAGGAGCAGCCAGGACTCCCTGACAGAAATACAGCGATACAGTTGCTTACACTGGCATCATGGAGGTAGAGGTAGGGGAAAAGGGATCTGGAGGGGAAAGAGGGTATTTTACAGTCAACTGAATAGGATCTTCATGGCATGGGCTGAAATCCTTCAGAAGGTTTTCTGTATGGTGCTCTGGTGGAGATGATGGTAATAAAGTCAAAGTTCCTCTGATGTGAAAATGCTTGTTTAACTTTTAATTTTTCTTTAACATTTAACTTTTCTGTTACAGTATATTCATTTCCTGGGTTTAGTTTGCCACCTGCAGACAAAGTGTAAATGAGAGAGCTGTAGCACTTAGCCATATGTGATGGATATTTATAGGTAACACATGTTTTGCAAGGAGAGCGGTTATTGAACTTGAATTTTATTTTTAACTTTTTACCCAGAAATCAAACCTAACGATGAATGCTGAGGGCCTGAAGTTCCTTAACTGTTGTGGAGTAAATCTGTAATGCTCTAACAGGATGGAAGGAAGTTTGCCTTGGTTGGAAAATTTAATTTGATGGTTCTCCATGGCTGTAGCAGTAAATATTCCTGGGTAGAGGGTGTCAGAGTGTTTACTCCTATTACGGGAGAGAAAGCACACAAGCAACAACTCTCTGACAGCCCGTATAGACTTTCACCCAAAAGTAGTATCTACTACAAGACTGGTGTTGCAAGAGTAATAATAAATCACAAGCTCAGACTGCTCATCTGGAGCAGATTCCTTATAAGCTACAGCCTGTCCTGCTATTAAACCTATTAAAGTCAGCAACCATTCTGTGCCCTGTCTTTTTGTCATTGATGCAGAAAATGGACTTTCTCAGCCTTCAGAGACAACCTGGTAGATGTATTTTCAGGACTGTGTTTTATTCGACCTGGCTGGCTGATACACTGTCCTTAAAAAGGAGGGCTGTGCTGTGTTGGCAGTGGGTGCTGTTACAGCACCTCCTGCAACAGATTCTTCTAGAAAAAAAGTTCATGTATTGACTCTTCTGAGCTCCCAAGAATAAGATGCCGATATCAGTGGTCAAAGTTCAAGAACAAAAAACCAAAGAAAAACTGGCTGCTACATAGTTCTGAAATGTGCTGTAGGTACTTGCAAATGCAAAAGCATAGTCAGGTGTCAGAGCTTTAACTCTCTTCTACCACCAATTTTGCCATGTTCATGGATGTTTTCCTGCCACATGAAAGCACTGGGATGCCAAAAGCCAATTTACAAGTCCAGAAGTGGAAAAATCTCAAGAGTCAATTTTGATTATTTGTGATATCAGAGGATTCACAGAGGATTCACAAAACACATAAAGCATCGTTTTGATTTTTAGGTTCAAACACGATGAGAGCAAACAGTGTATGAAAAGAAAAAATTTGACTTATTTCACACTAAAACATTGCACAATGGCAATTTCCTTGTGCTTCAAGAGTGCCTTGTAGCAAGGAGCTCCACAGACAAATTATGCATGAGCTGGGTGTTTAAGATCTGTGCGGGTCGTCCAGACCGAATGACCAAAAGTTATCCTTTCTCCTTGGGAATGAGTACTTACATTGGAAAGACAAGGAAGCTTGCATTAATACCAAAGTCAACCAACCTGCAGCATCCAAATACTCCATTTGTAGGGAGGTATTTATTTTTTTTAACTCTCATATTAATGTTCTATGACAATTAAACCCAAGGAATTGTTTACATTTGGAGCACAACTGTGAAATTATGGCACGACTAAAGGTACTGGGAGTTTGTCATTGAGCAGAGGCAGTATTTCTCCCTGTCATATATGAACATGTTTTGCCTGCATAAAGAGTGAATTTGGACACCATTGTGATGGGAAAGCTTGTAAAACAATAGGGGAAGAAAAAAAAAAAAAGAAAAAAGAAACATACTTGTTTATAGGTGGTGTCAGGAAAAGAAATAACCTCTGCAACAGTGTCTGGGTCTCCAGGGCTATGAAGGTGGCACTTTCCACCTGCACAATATTTACTGGAAGCATAAAATCCAACAAGGAGAATGTATCATTTGTGCTGATAGTCTGCTATAGAGATTCTGCTAGAGAATATTACCTCCCATGACCCTCGTCCTCCTAACGCAGAATTGCCTCTAGTATTTCCATGCAGAAAGACTGGTTAATTAATGAGCATCCATCGTCACACTGCTGGGTTGTCCTCGTCTTCTCATTTGGCCACAAGGAATTGGTTTCTTTTCCAGGGTGGAATGAACCAAGATTTACGCAGACGTGAAGGGCAGATTTGTAGACAGACATTACGATAAGTGAACATACGCAGCCTCTAACATCTTCTTGGACAAGGCAATTTATCTGAGCAATGGGTGGAAGAATGCAGAGGGTGAGACTTGGCCAGGACTGCCAGTTTCATTTCACCTCCTGTATAGAAATACATGATTTTTAGCTAGATTCAAAGAGGACCATTGAAATATCCAAAATTGTAATAGTTAATCACAAGGCAAGCTTCTGAATGTATTAAGAGTTTCATGGCTCTTCTTCAGACTTATTTTCTATTGCACTAGGAATTTGTTACATTCTTTTCCTGGGTGGCATGGTTTTCTATTTTCCTATGAAGTTTCTCATTTGATCGTTTTCTGAGATAAGTCACTAGGTGAAATGGTCACCGATTCTTATCCATGCTGGCAATTGTAATGTTACTCTGAAAGATTTTTTAATAATAGTGTGAGGGAAAATGGTTGTAACACTGACCCACAGCTGTCCTGTCCCAACCTGACTTTGCAGTGCTGTTGAAAAGAGCTGAGCGCAAATGAGCTGTGCTGCACTGCCCTGTGCCTCCCAGCAAAGAGCTGAAATCCAGCTCTGCTTTCAAATTCTTTTCTCTCTGTGTTTGAAGGCAAAAGGACAGCAAGGGCTGACAGAGAAAAGTAGAAGGTTACTAGAAAAGAAATCTTACACTACTACAGAAAAAAAGAAAAAAATCTCTGTTCTGGAGAATACGTATTTTGCTGTATTGATCTCGTTTTGCACTACACTTGCAGGCTCAGGCAGAGCTACGAGCAGTAGGAAAAGTCCCTCTCCCACATAGTCCTGTTGCAATTGCAGCACTGCTTGCTTGCTTCTGTACGTCATGATCATTCACTACTTGGCAGTTCACTATCTCCTTCCTAAATCTCTACACAGAGAACCATCTTGATCATTTCAGAACATTTATGGGATGGAGATTTACCTGACAGACCACATCTATTAAACAACTTTGGCCCCTTTGTCTCCACTGTGCCACCTCCTTTCACTTGGGACTGCTTCTGAAAGCCTTGTACCCCTGTAGCGTTTAGAGTCAAAGAGTCAAAGGTTGAAAGAGTCAACCTTTCCCAAAGGAAAATCAGTTTCTGTTCTTCCAAAAATGGAATTCCATGCTCATCTCCTCCACACCCAAATTAATGTGGTCCAAAAAAAAGTATGGTTCCCCTTCTATGCAAAAGCAAAACATTTCTGAGTGGAGGAGATGTTGGTGTTGCAGTGGTCTGGTTAGAAAAATACAACTGATTAATTAACACGAGCTCTTGAACAGAGTTGGTTTTTAGTACCAAACAGTTTTAGTCTTTCTTTCAGGAAGCTTGTCCAAATGCCAGGTTCTTGGGGAGCAACCTGGCCCTATGACTCTGCTATGGTTTGAATGAGTGCAGCAGAAAGCGAGGGCTTCTCCTGCGCCGCAGGAGTAACACCGGGGCAGCCTCGCTGCAAGTGCTGCTCAGCTGTCATCGCAGAGGAAACGCAGAATCCGGTGGAGATGGCAGACAGATACACCCAGAGGTACTTGAGGTGATTTTAATGCTGAGCAAACAGCAAATGTATATTTTTGCTATGTAGAGGCTGCGATGGTTAGATATAAGGATTGTTGGGGCCCTGGCATTATCTTGAATGGAGATATATATAGGTAGATAGGAATTTAAGTAAAACCTTATTCTTTATCTAGGCTTTTTCACAATGTGTTGTAGAAAAATATAAGTATATGGTTGGGAATATTTTTTAATTTAAAGATTGGATGTTTCTAATCACCATTATCTCCCACCATCCACCCCACTAGCCAAAGACTTGAACAGAAATTGACTGTCAGAGCAATAGATTTTCTTTTTCTTTCCCTCGAGACAATATTTTCTACTTATTTCTCTCTCCAGTATTTGTAATTTGTATCGGATAACTCTTTATCGCCCATTCCTAATACATTTTGTCTGAAAATATCAATGGTTTTAACACTAGCCCTTGAGAAGGATGGTTCTGTGATGAAGGCAAGGTTCAGGCATCCAAACTGCATTCGGTTCCCGGTGGTGATGCAGATTTCCCCGGGGCTGTGGGACCAGCTGTGCGATGGGCACATTGGATGGATTCCTGAGCTGGTGGGAGGAGCAGCCAGCGCATCTACAGGGTGTGACAGAGCTGGGTCACACAGGCATCTCCGGCAGCACTTCACTCCTGAGCTTAGGTACTTGATGTGCCTTTAATCTCTCTGCACTTCCTTTTAACCTCCATAAAATCAAAACAAGAATTGACTTCTCCTCCACTTCTAGGTTTGTCTTCCATCTATGGACAGCAAGTCTGCAGCGAACAGACATCCTTGTACTGGGATAGATCTGCGTACGTGTGTGCGAGTGTGTGTGTTTAACAGATTAAGTTAAAAACAATCTTTATCGCTTCATTTAACTAAAGCATTTTTCCAGACAAGTTCCTCTGTTCGAATGTTCCTTCTAATTATCATTTTCCCTTTACAATATGTTGTGTCATGCTGCTTAGGAGAAAGCTCATAGCGAGAGAGAGAGCACTGGGGTTGTGAAGGAAATATGTCCTGGCTATTAGAAAGTTCAGTGAAGCGCTGACTTTTATATCATCATGTAGGGATGGGTGAAACAGTCCAGAAAAAAATACCCCCAGCTGAGCCGCAATATGGGGCTTAAAAAAATCTCAGTTTCACAATGTTTTTTTAAGGTTTCTCCATCAGTTGCAAGATTATTTTTCTCCCTGTAAGTGTTTTTATCCGAGCTGATTGGTCTCAGAGGCGGAGGTTGGGTTAGTATGTGGAATTACAGCCCCGGCCAGGGTGCTTGCCAGGCTGATTGCTTTGTGCTCTGAGCACTGGTGGTTCCGCCCTGGGCTGCGCGGGGGCCTGCTTTGCTCAGAAGAAATGATTTGGAGTCGCATTCATTTGCTTTTTATCCCAAATCCATGAGCTGTTTGCAGCTGTTAATTTAACAGTTTAGTGCTTCCACCTTCCATAGGCAGAAGCAACTGCTCCAGTGCCTTAGACATTGAAACTTCATTTCCAGTAACAGGACTTGGAGGGCTGGGAGATGGGAGAAAAATGCTTTTGCTCCAGTGAACAGGGACAACATGGTGGTCACATAAGTCAATTGAGAGTGTTTGTAAAATGAGTCTCTGTAAGCTCCAGCTCTACAGGGATGAAAAAAGAAGGGGCGAAGAGCCGTGAAAGCAAGGCCATCTTGGGAGAGTTTTTCTAGGGCATAGTGTTTCTGCAGTGCCAAGGGAGCTCAATTAGTCCAAACAGCTAAAACATTAGGTATACAGAGTCTCTGCTAACGCAGGCAGGTGCATGTCCCTAAGTATATCAGAATTCAGGATTTTTCTCCATGGGGACACATCAAGCTGAACTAGGACAGATCCTTTTTCCAAGCTGTAGTTACACTAATCTGCTGTAGAAGAAAGAGTGAAACTGCTATACGGCATCTACTCATGGAAGAAAATGTATTTCCATTTTATGTTTTTCGAAGAGCTGATGAACTTTATGATCATGAAGCTGCCGCAAAAACTTCTTACCCGAAGACTGTTCATAAGCCAGTGTCAGTGAAGTCAATAGGAAACTTGAGTGATTTCAAAATGATTTTTCTTCCCCCTTCTTTTATAGGAAAAAAAGATTTTGTTTTTTTTTGTTTTCAAGAGCCTGTGTTAACTTGTCAGATCTGTTGTCAGGCTGCAGTAGAAGTTGAAAGCTTAATCGTTACGTTTATTATTTTTATTTTGAATTGTCTTTATCTACTCTTTGTTTCACAAGGTCTTTTATCTTATAAAGAGGAATTCATCCTCCAATATTATTGTAAACTTTTTTTCTAAAGTCCAAATTTTCCATTTCAAACAACTGCACTTACGATGAGAAGTTCTCCTTTTCAGCACATCCGTTATGCCACTCTGTCATCCCCATGCTCTAATCTGAATACTAGTACCACTAGGAAAAAAACCCTGTATCCAGGATTTCAGTATTAATTGTGACTTTTTATTTTGTTTCAATGCTAAGCCGTTCTACAGCACTTGAACAATATTCCGTGCAGTGAATTGTTAGCTACATCAGCTACTAAAAAACAGTAGCAGCTGGAAAGATTGTGCAATTTGTGTTGGATACAGTTCAAAGTCTTTTACAGAGCCCTGGAAATTTTGTTAATCTTTCTGTTCTAGGGCACTTTGCAGGGCATTTGTACCACACGACTTCAGACATCTAATTTAGTCAATTAAGTTAGCTACCTGATCTCCTCTACTTCCCTCCATAACCAATGGGGAGCAAGGAGAGCTCCTCTCGAGTGTGACTTAGAGCAGCTAAATTAGGTTCCTGTTTGAAATGCTGCTTCAGAGCAAGCTGAGTTTCTCCTGTAATTACAGAGAGAGTCAAATTAGACTAGTTAGTCATCTCAGACTGGGCAGTGTGAATTCCTGCCTTTGTACATTTACCTGTAGCGTCCAAATGAGAGAAGACTTCAACTCTTAAGTCCTCCTTCCATAAATACATGCCAGCTTCCTCTGCAGCTTGCTACATCAGGCAAAAGCATGGGAGTATGGTACTGTGAGAAGCCTCTGTTCAACAGTGAAGTTATTTTCAAACATTCATTGCACAGCTCAGTCATGAGAACATGCTGGTGGGTCTCCACAGATGTCCAGGCCTTTGCAGTTCCAAACCCAGCCTTCCAAAGAAGTAACTTGGTCTTTCCCACTCCTAACATCCACACTTATGCAACACTGAGGTGCAAACCCCTGAATTTTCACTAATACAACTAGTTCAGTTCTTGCCCTGCTCTACACTGGAAACTGCCAGCTCAGCATATCTCTACATTAATTTAAAGCTCAACAAGCATCTCATGAGCCTCAGGTCCTGGCTTTATCTAATGTTTCTGCATTTGTGTATAGATGATGATTTCCAGGCTGTTCAATAGAAATCCCAATGCCCTTTTCAGAGTCACTGGAATATATAGTTTTGTCCTCTTGGGAGATGCTGCCAGGATTGTTTAGGACCTCAGTGTTAAGAATGTTGTTTTTTTCTCTGATGTGCTTGGTAGCTCACCCTGTGGTTTTGATATCGATGTGTTATTTATTCGTGACTCCTTATGCTTCTATAATTCTCCTTTGAATGGTCATTTGCTTTGCTGGCCAGCGTTTAAGTCCTGAGATCAGTGATTTTTCTCATGGCCCATAAAATAAGAAAAGGAATTTCGTACTTTATTTCTGCCTGGTGGAAATCCATATCTGGAAAAGTGGGGTAGGTTCAGAATTCACTGGCAGGCACTGGGCAACTTATATTGTATGAAATCAAACTGCAAAATATTTTTTATAAATTTTAAAGAATCCTTGTGATCAATAGACTTTTCTAGCTTAGGTAAATAATCCCCCCAAAATAGAAATGTAATATGGATATTTTAGGTTGCCTGGTTAGACAGATGATACCCAATGGGAAATTCTCTATGACTTTATTGATTTAGATTGTCTTGGACTACTAGAGTATTTATAATATCTCACTGATGCTCAGATGCAATGGAATTCAAGCAGGAAGCTAAACAGCTTCTCCGATATTATCTATTCAACCATCTGCTTGACAGATAATGGGTAACCTTCCAGACTCAAGGACCTGCGTCTGTCTTTTAACACTGCTAAGTGGTAAGTAGCAAGTGTGGTTTTCTGAAGTAGGGAACCTGGGGGTCGAAGGAACACTCAGAATCTAAAATCCTCTCCCAGCAGAAGGAGGAGGTGGGGGACCAGGAGACCTGTGGAGAGATGGGTCATCAGAGAGGCTGGGGAGAGTCTGAAGGACCCAGGCGACGGGGAGAAGCAGGCTTGTATGCATCAGCTTATTGTTTTTAACGCAACTTTTCTCTGAAAAGCTTTTATTTTAATGGATGATAAAATATTTTAAAAGACTGTGTAGGCAGTCATAGGCTGCTTAAAATTTCCTCACATTGACCGTTGTACAGAGAGTGTCTGTCATAGGAAGGAAGAGCTGAAAGCCTCAGGTCTGTGTGGGGAAGTGAAAAGAGAGACCTGCAGGGACCAGGGCTGTGGCTGGATTGGGAACTCAGGCGCTTTTTCATGTACCTGGGCTAATTCTGGCCATTGGGATGACTATTAGACATGCTCATGGGAAAAAGCTCAGTTTACAGAAATATTCCTAGAAAGGGAATGTTGAAACTGAAATCACAGCCTTTTTCATTGGAAACCCATTTCTAAGGCTTCTGCTCATCCCAGCAGAGACTGCAGTGGTTCCAGGTGATCTTCGCATCTTATTGAACCAGAGCAAGTACTGAAGATCCTCAGCAAACTGCTCACTAGCAATCTATTGAGCAAGAATGGTCTAGTGAGGTGATCCAGCAAATAATTTCAATAGTGAATAAATACAGCAAAATCACCATCTGCCTGTGAGTAACTGGAGAACAGAACAAGAGGCCAAATTCACAGAACAGATTATTCCTCTAGCTCTGTTGGGAATCCTGAATGGGACCCGCTCATGCTATTCTTTGATCTAGACCAAATAATCTTTTGCTTCCATGAATGCCAGATTCACTCATATGCACCTCAACTAATTGACACCTAAAACCATGTTCTTTAGCTAACCAATGTGTTTACACACGCATCTGGGTTACTTGTGAGACTTTTTAATTCATGGACCGTGGAAAAATATTTTTCTACTTTTGCTATTCAGTGCTGTTTGCTATTCTGTTGTAGCTTTTGCAACTTGAACTGGTGTAAAAAGGTAAAAGACAGATGTGCCAGTTAGGTGACTGTAAATTAAACAATTGATTTCTTGCATGCTTTATTTTGTGTGCAAATTAATCTTGATACAAAGCCTGATAACATCTGTAGAAAAAAAAATTCCCAGTTTAAGAGGCTTTGAAGTTCAAGCTCATAACTAATTTTACTGAAGTTAATAGATTTTGTGAGTACATCTATGACTCAAGACTCCCTCAAAGCCTGGGTTTGGCATTAAATGATGAGTGTCCTGGAAAGAACACTCTGAGTCCTTTCAATGCATCTTCTGGTATTATAACCTGAGATGTATATTTTCAAAGCATTTTCTCTTACATCTGGGTCCAAGTTACAGTCTTGATTATTTTTATAGAAGAATAGTGATTCTCATTTCAATCACAAGACTTCAGAAGCTGTGCTTTTTGGGGAAAGATTCAAAACTTTCACTGATAAGGCAAACCAAATACATATTTGATAATAAAGGACTGTAATTAGAAATCTCTTGTCTACCATCAACCAATCTTAAAATTATTTTGGCTTGAAACATTTTCCCCCTCAAGGTGAAAAGGCAGAAGGTGAAGTTTATGTTCTGGCATCAGGAGCAACGTTGCATGCCTTAGGAGTCATACATTTGGCCCTGTGACTGAAGGTAACCTTTATTTTTATCACTGGTATCATATATTCCATGTTTGTGTGGCTGTTATATAGTTGCCATTGCAGTGTAAAAATGAAATAATGGTTTAATAGTGTCTTCAGCTATGGAGACCATATTATATTACTTATGGATTACGCTCATAATATTTTGTCTAAGATAAAAGTGAGATTACTGGTCAAAAGAAACATTAGAGTGTCAAAGGTTTTAATATTTAGAGGAATGTTATAATTTGGGGCTGCATAAACTGGGAATTCTTGGGAGAAATTATTGGAATATATAAGACACTTTATCAGATTGCCACAAAAAAAGAACACATTTCAGTCATCTGGAAAATGAGGCTGCTTTCTTGAGTTTAGAATTAAAGACTGTGAAAAAAGCTCTACCACTTAATTTTTTTCTCCCCATACTTATTCAAGTTTATCATAGCAGTGATGGTCATAAACAGAAAGGTAAACATCCACTTTGGCAGCCAGATGATCAACCATAATGCTTATTTCATTTAATTATTAGTTCTAGCATTTAAGCAAAGAGAAAGACTTTTGCTTTGTCTATTGTTTCCTTTAATGGTAGTTTTGTTTTGTTTTCTTCCACTCTTTTTCTTGAATGATATTAAAAAAAAATACAGTAAGAGATTTCCAGGGTTGCATTTTACATCAAAAACATAGGTTTTTATTTGTTTGTCTAATTTTCTGTTCGCTTTCTTTGATTGCCATGAATTGGAAGGTGACAAATGACTTTGTGAAGGGATAAGAGAAAGAGCTTCCACAATGACATTTAAATTGGAACCTTTGATGGCATGCAGGTGATTTAAATACATGTCACCAATGCACAGCTATAAAGGCAGATTTAAAAAATGCTTTTTCTTCCTTTACTGCTGCTTTAACATGCATCTGGAGAGTGCTGTGATCCAATGGAGCCATTGTAAATAAGCTGCAATCGTTGTCTTTCAAAGCCGTTACTTGCGTTCCTCAGGTGAGCTGCATTGTGGGGGTTATAAATAATGATTATAATCTTAACTCTTACTATGCAGATAGAATTGGTGGTGTTAAAGTCACCTCACAGTGAGCACTCCTGATCCTGTTTCTAGGTTTACTATTCAGCAGGGGGTCATAGCGTGTCAAACTCCCGTAGTTCAGAACTCCATATCTACTGCCAGCAAACATGTTCATCCTTTCTCTAACCGTATGCAGGGGGCAGAGCTGGGATCACCGCCACTGGAAGCAAGCAAATTATCTTCTGCAATCAGCACGTGCCTTATACATGCGCTTGACCTTCTCTCATAGTTCTCAGAAAGGTCTCCGTCCTCCTCCAACAGCAAGTACACTACCATCATGACTAGATCCAGGAGTGCTCCTTTAATATCCCCTCTTTTCTTGTTAGGAGTAGGTTTGAATTAAATTCAAGCATATAGGCACCACTGACATTTGGGAACGTTTCGGTCTCTACCAAGTGATAGCTTGTGCCCCATTTGATTTACTGGTGAAGCAGAGGTTCTTTCTTCATGTAGTGTGCGTGTGCCTGTGTGTTTGTTAATGCTATTATTCGCTAGCAGCATAGCCAAAATCAAACTCTTGCAATGTGAAAGAAGACCTCCAAATCCAGGGCTATCGATGCTTAATTGGCATGAAAAACCCCAAGTTCCCTTGTGGTTTATTACATGCTGAAACACTGTGATTTTAGTAGATTTGCAGACTCTATTAAACAATCTCTATTAAATAAAGACGAACCCAATGATTAAATGTCTCTCAGCACCTTGCATGAACTTACTGAGACAGTAACAGTGGAAAATCTGAATATTTCCCATGAAACAACTGATATATAAATATCTGATATGCTAAAAAGAAATAGTTTAACACTTTCTTTTTCTAGCTTCTTCCCTTTAGGGAAAAGGGAGGTGGAAGGGGAAATGGCAATTGCGTATCAAGAGGAACATAGCTGATACCTGTGCAGCAGCATCTCTGCTCTCCATCCCGTGCTGCTGTATTCACGTTGTGCTGCATGGTGCATTGACCCCTGTCTGATAAACACAAGTCTGGAAAACAAAGAATCTTCAAAATATTTTTTGGGGGGTAGGATTAAGGGTTAACTTTTCTGTTTGTCTCATCTTGGCATCTTACTACTCTTCTCTCTCACCTGACCCTGACACGTCAAAAGGCTTGGTTGTCTTAGTGCTTGGGTGGACTGTGATGGTTCCTTATCCCACGAGAGCTGTTCTGGAAAGACAGCAGCTTCTTCCTGGGGTGTTTTCATCCTTTTGTTTTGATGGTAAAATATCTGTCTATCTAGGTATACATACATATTTAAACTGAAACTTGTCACTCATTAGCTGTATTGATCCCTCTTCTACCCCTATTCGCAGTATAAAAAAGTTTATGAGCCCCAAATTTACCTCCCATCTTCATTAGATAAGAATTCGCCTTTTCTGTCTTTTTACATTTTTCACCCCTGTCTCTGCTCCCAAAACATCATTTCTATTTTTATTTTCCTTTACTGGTACCATTCTGAATGCATTCATTGGGCTTTTTGCTTCTTATACCTGGTTAGCTCAATCTGGTCTCCAACACAGACCTTTCCAAATTGCCGCTGTTATTCCTATGTCTGGTTTTTATATTTCACAGCTCGTTTATTCTGCTATTCCATCAGTCTCTTCACTCTAGGTATTATACCTTCAACCATGCTGCCCCTGCTTTGGACACATTCCTCTCCTTTTCACCAGGCAGATTATTTTGTCCTCCATCAAATCCATCTTTCCCCACGTTACCTCCAGCAGTCCTGTCCATCTCTTTCCCTTTACCCAGGTTTCCTCACTCCTTCCAACACTCAGCTGTTACCCAGCATGCTGGTTTGGCTTGTCTGACTTTGCTGGAAGCTCTGTTGGGCATTGACTCAATCTTATTTCAGATTATTAATGGGGCTGGAAACCCCTGGTGGGAGGATGAATTTCACTTTTCTGGGGCTGCATTGCAGAAATACAGCATCACCACTTGAAGGCTGTGTCTTCTTCCCACTGAGACAACTTAGGATGCATTTCATCGGTCCTGACTTTCGCATATAGCAGCAGAGCGTAGCAAAGATGCGAGCGCAGGAGTCCTGCTGGTGTCGTTTCACAAGAGAGCTATTTATTCTGGACATGGCTCCACTATGGCATTGCCAAGCCAACCGGAGCCAGCAAAGGCGATCTGGACCGAGGCTGGAGCAAAATCTGCCAGGATTGCATGGGAAAGGGGTATTGAATATTTGGGCATCTGGGTCAATGGATGGAGCGAGGACGCGGCGCAGCCAGGAGTCAAGCGGAGCAGCATGTGGTGCAGCAACCACAGATAATTGGGACGAGCCTGCAGCCAGCCAGCCTTGCTGCATTATATAGAAATGCTGGATAACTGGGAGGAGCATGAAATGAAATTGGAAGGGATAAAGGTGGCAGACGAAGGGAATAGCCTTTTCACCAATACAGAGCTCGAGATGGCTGCTCTGCTTCCCATCTGCTCGGTAAATGTGTGTGGCGAGCTCAGCAGGACCATGTGGTCCATAGCTGCTGAGCAGGGGGAGTCAGACCGGTGGTATCAATAAGCAGAGGCTGAGCCCCACACGTACCGGTGTGGGACAAGTACCTGCCCTGTGTCACCAGGTTGGGGCAATTTGATGCCCAAAGTGCCTCGGTCTGCTCATTGCCACAGGTTTTCTGGTTCCCCGGGTCTGCGCTGGGGGCTCAGAGCAAACAGAAAGAACTGGTGCAGATGAGTGAGAGGTTACGGAGGTGCTGAAATTCCTTTATTTACCCTTGAAAAATGCATGCCTGGTGCTATATATCTGAATAGCATTGAGAATCTGGTCCCAAGCATATAACACAGGGAAGGACAATCTGGGGACAACTGCAAAACACAGGAGAAGGATTCATAGGCTTGAGGGCCAGGAGGGACTATTATCATCATCTAGTCTGACTTCCTGCATAATACAGCTCAGAAAACCTCAGCTAATAATTTCTGCATCAAGCCCATAACTTCTGTTTGAGTTATAGCATCAATTTTCAAGAGACATGCAGTCTTGATTTAGAGAGGATAAACTTTGGGTTCTTTTTATCTGTCTTCCAATGTCTGAGCCTTGAGGGTGCACTCACATCTGGTTTTGCGCTTTTGTCTGCAAACATAAAGGCTCGATACTAACTTATCGAAAAAAATTAAATTAAAGCTGAATTTTTCACAGTGCCTTTTTCATCCATGACTTGGGGCTTTAAACAGCACACCCCAAAAGTTTGATGCTTCTGATAACATCCCAACTTCTGGCAAAACAGTTATCTCCTTCCCAGAGATAGACCAGATTAGCAGTTTCAGAAGGCAACCTCTTTTCTGGAGATTTCCATCCAAGAGGAGGTGACCTGGCAGGCAGCCCTTGCCCCACCAAACAGCGTAACTTTGCTAGGGTGAAATGCAGCTCTCCCATCCCGTCTGAGATCTGACCGGCTCTTGCTCCAAAGCACCCGGAGCCACCGATTAAAAAGGCATAAAAGGGTCTGAGTAAGATGAAGGTTAATAGATGCTGATATGGGAGTAACCAGGGCTGTCAGGGAGCGATTAAGCTGCCGAATAATCTTCCACCTGGAGCTGTCAGGCCAGCGTCTAATGTTTCATTCAAAGAAGGAGCTCTACATTCCTGATGAGTAAATGACAGAGAAGATTTCAATTAGAGCTGCTCCGTGACTCAAATCCTGACATATTCTGACGGTTTACTTTCAGTTCTCCTGCTGTTCTCTGGGGGTTGCCAACCCATTAATAACACATTTTAAGATGTAGATGGGGGGCCACGGCTGCGGTTGATTAGCAGGTAGCCATCAGTGGGTACGGAGGGTGCACCTTTCTCGAGCTGTGAATTGCCTTTATTATCGATATTTGGATGGGGCAGGAAAGGAGTTTAAAGCTGCTAATTTGAGGGAGCTGGTCCTGTTATTACACCCGTGCAAGGGGAGGCAGGCCCTGCGCAAGCAGTTACCTGCAGCGCCGTTAATGCACCACCAGCCTGGCCTCAAACCAGGTAGGGGGGCAGGAGAGGTTCCACCTGCAGTAAGGTTTCCCTTCACTTTTCCACGTAGTTCAAAACCAAAACAAGATGGTTTGCAAACTCGACTTGCATTTAGTGCAGAGTGCCCCAGGTGAGGGCAAGAGGTAAGAAAAACTATTTAGCTAAATGCAAAACATTTTGCTTGACGATATTTCTTGTTTTGAATTTAGCATGAATTAAGAAATGGTTGAGTACCGTGAAAACAAAATGAAAGCTTTCATTTTGGGTCAAACAGGATGTTTCAGTTGATTGAAGGTGAGTATTTGCTCCTTTTCACTCATTATGGTGGAAAAAATGTTTCAGGTCAACACAGAACAGCTCTGTTTGTTTTCCAAATGAACTGAAAAATCCATTACGCTCACAGCTGTACCTGCAATATCTCTGCTACGCTGCTCCTGAGGTCCCCTATGGAGCTGTCAGCCAAACACAAGACAGAAGACAGATTAAACCATATTTTTTTTGTGTTTCTTGCTCTTGTAAAGATGAAAGTGAGCCACACCTCACAAACCTGAGCCTCCCTCTAGATCCCACTCAGGAGTTTTAGAAACTCTTACTCTGACCCTTATCTCTAGAAAGGGTTCACGTCAAGCTCAGGATTTTGCCCCTCATCCCACCTCATACCTGTGGTTTTTAGTGCAAAATAATATTTCAGGGGACGTGGCTTCACCCCTTTTACTGCAGGCCGTGGAAAAAACAACCAGCCCCGGTGTGTCCACAGGGCGTTTCTGTTCCCTGCCTCTGTCTGCCCTTGGGTCATTCCTTTTAGCTGGGCTCCGATGCACCTTCCTGCTCCCACCAGCCTGGGCATCACCAAGCTGCGCCCTGGCATCACTGACTGTTAAACCCCACCTATACCCCAATGTGGGGACTGGGTTTTCATGCTGGGACACATGGGATTTCTCTCACGCCTTGGTGGGACAGACTTGTGCTAGGAAGCCCTGATTAGGAAAAGACTGTCTGTGTGCTTTCAGAGTGGCTGGCTTTGAAGGAAACAGCCTTTGCTACAGCTAATTAGGAAGGTTTGTATGTCATGAGTACCTGGATGCCCCTGCAATCTGTGCATGGCATGGGGTGTGTGTGGGGGGGTTTCCCATGGAGTGTGTTTGTTCAGTTGGAGCGTGGCTGCAGGGGTAAAAAGGTAATTTAATAAACTAACTCCATGCAAATAATCCACTGCATCGGAGAAAGAGAGAATACTTCACATGTATCCATCTCTCTGCGTTTCAGTGGCTCTTCTATGTCTCCCTGCTCTCCCTTGTGTGTATCGGGAATATTTCAGGCTGCAAAGAAGTCAGAAAGCTCTTTGCTTTTTACATCCAATTTGCACCCTGCAAACACTTAGTTCCTCATGCTAATACATAGCAACACGCTCCTGCATTTGCTGTACAGCAGTGCCACTGTTGCACTCTCCGTACTGCACTGCCCTGTGCCACCTCCTGGTTAATCCCCCTCCTGCGGGACCAGCTGCCCCGGGGCCGGCTCTGCCTGCGAGATCACTACAGCAGAGGCAGTGACTGATTGTCTTGTGAACTCACTGCAAGCTAGGCGAAAATCATTTCCCCACTCTGTTAAACTTGAGAAAAATGGTTCTCAAACTGTTTTGCTTCTTAGGAAGCAGTCCAGTGTTTTTCTACCATGTTCCCATTCACCTAACTGCAAAGTGATGGGAAAGTGAGTGGAAAACACTGACAGGTGCAAACCCGTAGAAGAAGCCAGTCAAAGTTTACAAGGTGGACATGAAAACGTTTTTTTTTTCTTTGGGCTGTGAGGCCCCAGGCTGGCTGAGAACAGCCTGATTTACATCCATCTCTCTTTTCAGCACCCCTTGGTTCGTCCTCATCACCAGTCCCTGCATGCAATAAATCTCAGTGAAGAAGAGTAAGCTCATGTCTGAGCTTTGCTTTCTTCCCCATTTGCACTCTGCAAAGGGACACACATGAAGTGACACCTCTGAGCTGGTTCTGAACCTCAGGAAATGTTGTCAGGAGGGAGCATGATTTTCTGACTCGCTCTTCACTGGGCTCCGGAGGCTCCAGCATGGATTTACTGCCTTGTTCTCTCTGCTGTCTGTCGGGCTTCACTTTAACGAGCGCTTGGAGGGTCATTCAGCATTACTCTGTTGTGCAAAGGGGCACAACCTCGGTTTAAGATTTAAGACCAGAGCCCCCCTGCTGCAAGGCTTGTCCCTACCATAACTTTGACTCTGTGGATAGCACTTACATATAAAACCCCATAAGGAAAGTTAATGTATTTTTGCTAGCTTGTAATGATGCTGTGCATGTAGGACCAAAACTATTCTGTGAGTTTTTAAGTTCTGTCAGGCTGGACTCATCAGGGGAGAGTAAAATTTGGAGCAAGTGTACTATGGAGTTTGCCTTGCACCTCCTGAGCCTAATCAGTGGAAGTTGTGCAGCCAGGGACAGAGATTTCCATTTACTCTGCTCATCCAGAGCACAGAAAGAGGAGAGAAGTGGCCCAGGGTTTGGCTGATGTCTACGTTTGCCTTTTGAATGACATAACATAAGCATTTGAATGACAATAAATATCAAATAATTCTAGTGATAATTGCTGAATTCTGGTATTTTTAGAAAACTATTTGTAGAAGCAGAGGCAGAGCTGAGAACTTCTTTCCAACAGGCTCCTGGAGACTAAAAGCTCTCACACGTTTTAGAAAACAGCAGTAGGAAGTGCTTTGTAAGCTCTTTTTTTTCTTCCCCTCTTCTCATGACTGCTTACGGTTCCTTTATCTTGACCTTCATAAGGGCTTTCTTATTTTTAGTTTCTTGCTTCTCAAATGCCTCCTGTCCTGCTTTTCTTGTCTAGGGCTGTGTCTGTCCTATTGAGCTATGACCTCTCAGAGAGAAACGTGCTATTCTACCTACTATACTTGATGCCAAAGCCAGACCCATTGATGGAAAAGTCTAGTGCATTTACTGTGAGTACACTGGGTTTTTTAGGTATCCCACTGTGCCTTTTCCCAAGGAGTGTTCTCCTGGAGTGAGTGCATTTCCAGCATCCCCATCATGTGCTCATATTACAGTCATAAAATGGGCTCTGCTGTCCTCACCACAATGCTGCTCTTATAAACACTCTGATGAAAGGTCTTCATCCCTTCTCTTGAAGGGGGGAGAGGCTATGGGTGAGATACTATGGTGGGTGGGATGCTATAGGACCACTACGCATCCATGGTAGCTCCTCTCAGGTTCGTGTGGCAATTTTCAAATCTTATTTTTGTCCTCCAGCATGGGGGAGACAAAGGCGCCTTTGAGGTCGGTCTAACGATCAGTCAGTAAAGTCAGGACTGGCTATTGCAGCAACGCTGTTGCTCCATCTACACGTCCTATATTGATGAGGCCTTGTACAGCGATGTCCTAGAGATATATTATCTTCCTGGATGCAAGATGTTGCTGGTTTTTTTCACTTTGCAGCTCCCTCATGCCACGCACTGCATGTAGCTGCCGATGGGTTCAGTCTCGGGCATGTGCTCATAATTTTGGAGAGTAGGAGAGGCACTCACAGGAGCTCCAGGCGCGCCTTCCCCCTGTGTCTGTGAATGACGGTTGCTTTGTACCTGGGAGGTGAGCAGCATGTTAGACATAATGAGGGTTTGTTGCATCCAGTTATTTTTCCCTGTCACTCTGTCCTGCTTTCTTTTTGTGTGTGTCAGCAACGGAAAGGCAGGATTTATAGTCGCTTCTCATGGCTTTCAACGTCTGCCCGCGCAGGGGAGGTTTTGCTCCTGTATGCAGTGCCACACACAGCATCCGTTTAACAGAAGCTGTTACGTAGGCTCAAAGTGATGAAACTAAATGGAGCCTGTTTTTAATAAACTTGAGAATAAAGTGTGAGAGAGAGAGGAAGGAGAGGTGGGCGCGGGGGAGAAAGAGCAAGAGGAAGTGAATTCCCAGTGATCATTAGCTGGAGGAGTCCCTTTCACTTGCAGGTCTCTGCGAACGCGCTTGTTGAAAGTTTAGTGGAGGAGACAGTACACCTAATGGGATCTCGGGGGAGGTATCCTCTCGCCTATGGATAACAGGCTGCAAGGCAAAGCTGTCAGCTTGTTCTGATTTACTACTCTCTTGCAGCAGGGAGATAAAAGTTTGCACTTCCTGTAGCAATGCAGGCAACGGGGCTTCTTACGGCAACACTACATCAAAAACCAAAAAGGTACAAGTGACTCGAGCCAAGCAGGATGGGGAGGGAGAAAAATATGCAAACTAAAATAGCCTTGTGTTTTAGATCCAGAAAATGCCCAGTGCATCAGACTCATTTACTGAGAAATATGTCCTGTAACTCTCCAGCTCAGGGACTAGAGGAAGGACTACCTAACAGGCTCTTCACAGGAAAATCCCAATGTGAAAAGATTATGTAATATATGAATATTTGTTTATAATCAGATTTCTAGATGTCAAGTTTAAATTTTTTACCCTGACTACGACATGATGAGGCAAGTGTTAAAGTGAGACTTTGCAGGCTTCAGTTTTATGTTCTGCTTCGTATTTCCTGTGCAGTCTCAGTCAAGTAAGTCCCTCTTTGCCCCTCTCCTCCCTCCCTGCAAAGCAGCCGTCGAGGCATGTTCGCAGCTGGGGAGGCTCTTGCAGAGATGTTCGTTAGAGCCTGAGGGACAAATGAACATGACAGTAATGGAGACAACAGAAGTAACTCAGGAAGAGTTACAGGCTTGCAAGTGTGGCTAACTATAATGCAAGGTCACAGCTCCAAATACATTATAATCCCAGGAGAAGCACCTTGCTTCTAATTCTGCTGCTAGCAGTGGCTAACAGGGATGAAGGGCCAGAACTGGGGCCAGCTTGAGGACTTGAGTGTTGCTAAAAGGTCTTGGCTTGGACAGAGCTAATTTTTCCTCTGCAGAGCAAAGAGTGCAGGGGTTGCACTGGTGGTTGCTAAATTCACAGGCCACATCAGCCTCAAAAAAATCCCTGAGATAAAAGAAGGGTGAGACTAGAGGGGGTACCAGGGCCAGCATGCGGGGCTGGATGGTAGCTTGGCCTCAACCTCCATGACTCTTCCTGCATCCCTGAGAAAGACAAGTCTTGGAGCAGATATGACAAAAATCAAGGCCAGAGAGAGAAAACAAGAGGCCAAAGGGGAGGTGACATCCTTCTGTCCTCATCTCTCGTCTTCTCCAACAGCATGTCCTAGGGGAAAAGCAGAGGATGGGTATAGTCATCTGTAAGCAGGGAGAGCTGGGGGTGATGTCCCCCGGGGCAGTCACTGAAGGAAACATCTCTGGGCAGGTTCTCGAGTCAGCTCCCCTGAGTCAGTGTCTGGTGTCATTGCTCAAGAATGCTGAGCCTTCCCTAACCTCAGGCTTCTGGGATTTATTTAGGGTTTTATTTTATTTTAGACTGGTGGCAAGAGGAGACTGCTGTACCGATGACTCTGGAGTGGAATCAGTGTGCATAAACAAACAGGGAGATGGGAGACATTTTTCTCTTTAATGTCATCTTGAGTCTTTCTGGAGCTGTCTATTTATCGCCAGTCTGTAGGTCCACAAGATGATGAGACAGATAAAATGGGATGATAAGCTTACACTAGAAGGGAAACTATCAACAGACCTGTTGATTTATTGCCCTTCTCAACTCAGGTGCATTTAGGGGTGAGGGGAAAATAAGTTTTCCCCTAACTTTTTTTGCTTCTTTTAGACAGCCATTAACTCTCCATGGACCATGACTTTCATTTCCCATCAGCTTTGAATTACTCAGTCTGGGACTGAGCTAGAAGGTAATTTCAAGACTAAAAAAGAGGTGGGGAGAAACCCAAGTTTTTATTTCATTCTGACTGTAGCTGGCTTAAATTCTGCCCTTTATCAGGGCTTGCATCAAAGACAGGCTGATGGGGATGCTGCTGTGGGCAAGTGGAGATGACAGGCTTGCCTAGATGGTCAAGGAATTGTGGATCGGTCCTGCGAGGAAACTAGGGTGACCAAAAAAATTCAGCAGAGGTACAATCAGCATTACCTTCAGGATAAGGACTTTGGTATGCATGGCCATGTAACAAGGAGATGAATACTATGCTGCTTTTTGTGTATAACTGTAGAGTGAACAGATAGCTTTTTCAACCATTTTTAACTAAGATTGCAAGTACCATAAACCCTTACACTAAGAGGGTTTAGGAATGGTTTTGATTCTTCCCACAAATTCATGCTTTGTCTCCCTCCTTCACCTTGAAATAGTGCTTAAGGACAGAAGCAAAATCACTGCTTCACTTGGAAGAAACAAATGGCTCCACATCTACTGTGTCCTCTCTAATGGATTAAAACCTCTCTCTGAACTGCAATAGAGATCCTCTAGGCTGGTTCCCACACCTCGCCATCCATCCCTCACCCCGCCGAAACCTGCTTTCAGGCAGGGAGTTCAGACTTCACAGAAACACCAGTTTTTACTTTCCTGTTCAACGGAGCTTTTTCTCCATGAACAACCCCAAAATTCTGTGTTAGTTTCTGACAGTGTTAAGAGCTTTGCACAAACATGAGTCCATGGCAAAAATTTAATAGGGGAACTGGCCCACATATGGCAGTCGAGTAATGGAGACATCTTCACCCACAGTGAGCATAAAATGCAACAAAGCGAAGCAATAAATAAAACAGGAACGGGAGAGAAGGTGAGAGGATATTTACCTTATTCTCATTCAGTGTTTGCTTTCCCCCCTTTGGAGTAGATTTCCCCCTTTTTGGATTGTCCAGTGCAAAACACCCCGGCAAAAGTTCTGAAGTTGCATAGTTTTGCTAACTACACCAGCACGGCTGCCTGGTGGCTGGCCATCCTGACTGTGCTGGTGGGGGAGAGTGAATCCTGGCTTCACATAGTGGCTCTCAGTCAAAAATGTAGATGGGCACTAGAAATTAATGTAGCTCATCATGTTCATAATGGTTACAGTGCACATTAGAAAGTGCCTTCAGTGTTTAGTGGCTCATAGTTTGCTCAGTGAAATTGTGGTGGAGGCTACTTTGCATACACCTATCCTGCTAATTACTGTCCTCTTCCCCTTCCCCAATTAGGAGAGAAAAGATAAAATTCAGGCTAATTAAAAGCTAATTGATGACAAGATGACAATATAACAGCCCATGCTCCTAAGTAACAACAGTCTTCTAAATACCACCAATCCAATTTAAAAAAGACAGCATCGATGTTGTAATACCTAAAAACTGTTCTCATCAATTGTGTAAAATGATTAACATGTCCAGTTTGGCTGTTATGCGGGTGTGGGATGGTGCGATGAATCGCTATAGCACCCAATGGGCGAGACAGGTGGCAGCAGGTGAAACCCTGCAGGTTTCAGCAAGAGGCTCTCCAAAACCCTTGCATCAGGTGGGGGTGCTGGCAGGAGCAGCAGCGATACCATGTCTGTGTCTGTCCCTTGCACATCTTGGCAGTGCAGATGAAGCTGAATCCCTGCGAGGATGAGAGGTCTCCCAGTTCTACCCCGGCACAGGGCAGAGCTGGGTGGGGACAGCTCGGTAGGATGAGATTTGCAGCTCCTGCTGCTGCTGCCAAGCAAGGAGGATGGTGGCAGGGAGTGGTGCTGCTGGGGAGGTGCTCTCCACCCCAGAGTGGATGCTCCCTCGTAAACCCCGTCCTGAACATGCCAGTGAACAGCAGGAGCCAGCCGGGCTTTTGTGGACTCTGGCACAGGTGCCACGGACAGCAAGTCCAGGCCATTTTGGCTGCCGCTGGCAGTCCTCTCGCTTGCCCAAGCATGCAGCTGGCTCTGCCTCTGGTCAGGGGTAGAAATCACAGCAGTGCTTACGTTCTGTCAGAGCAGCTTTGTCCAAGCTCCCTCAGAGACTCCCTGACCCCCTCCGTGGCAGAAAGCCTGGCACACCCTCCCCGGTGGGGAGGCCAAAACAGTTTGTGCTGCTTGTTGGCTTCCACACTCCCCCCTTTCCTCTGCCAGGGCAGGCGGGGTGCTAGCCGGCGTCGTGGGCTGGGACCAACGCGCACACTGCTCTGGGACCGGAGCGGGGCTGGTTGCAAACCACCCAGCAGACGCTGCCCTTTTGTCCCCTTGCATGCTGTTCCCTAAGCCCAGGAGCCAGCAGCTCAGTTAGGATCAGAGTAATTTCATCCTCAATATAATCTGCAAATTCCTCCTGGTCCCTCCTTGTTCGGCTGAGAGCACCAGCCTCGTCACTGCGGTCCTGCTGGCTCTTCGGGAGCTCCCTGCTGGAGATGCACGTGACTGACATCCCAACCTGCACAATAGAGTGGCCCCCGACATCATTTCTTCGTAACAAAGATCCATTACACGAAGATAATGCTTTTGAAGGACTGAGACAATTGAGTTAAAGAAGAAATAATTCTACTCTGTCTTTTTCTTGATTTTTTTAAATTTTTTATTTATTTATTTATTCTGTGAATCTTTATTCTCTTAGTGAAGTATCCATGACTGGTAGCTCTTTCAGCAACTTGGCAAGGCACCCAGAGTTGTCCGGGAGGGTCGTGGATAAATAAAATCTAGGGAGGGAAGATGGGGAGTGGGTGGTCACAGTCAGTTTGGATAACAAATCTGCTAAGCCGCCATCCAAGGAAGCAGAGAGAGAGGGACCCAAGTGAAGATGCCAGGAGAGTCCTGTAAATAAAATCAAAGCAGAGAACAGATGAAATGTGCTGTGGGTAGCACAAATTTGGTTTCAGACAAGTCCATTTTGTAAGCAAAATTTTATGTTTCCTCTGAGTCAAAAACAAGAGCTCCCTTGGACTAGTGACTGATGTGGGAGAGACTCTTGGCTTTTCAGGGACAGGTTCTCCAAGTTTTTATTCACCCCAAAATGATAATAAAACCACAAAAAAAAACCCTATCAGTTACATTCACCTCTCTGTAGAAGATCAGTTGTGTAATAACTGAGCCATGCATAAACTCTGCCCTGGGACCTGAAAAGATGTCCGTGCCGGGACACGACCTACCGACCCACAGCGCTGAGCTCCGCCAGCGTCACGGGGGGAGCACACGGGTACCCAGCACTCTCTGCTTTACGTGACAAAACACTCCGGAGGCAGACATACAGCGGGAAAAACTTTAAATAACGGTGAGACCTCTTTGGTCTCTCTAAGCACGGGACACTGCAGACAGACGAGAAGGAGGACTGTCTTTCCTGGGCTCAGCTGAGACGACGGTGCTGCTGGGTGCTATCAGGGGAAATCTGCTCCAACACGGGGCAAAAGCAAGGCTTACAAGTTTTTCCCTTTGTTCCCAGGGCCCTGTGGGGTGTGTCAGGAGCTGGGAGGAGTTGGAGAGTGAGGTGCTTCGGTTTTGCTGGTCCCACTCTTGCAGCTTATTGTGGCTTGTGGGAATTATTATGTGCTGCTTTGGGATCCAGCAGCAGTAGCACTGCATAAATGTCAACTAGCCATATTTTCTGTAAATGTTCCTCACATCCAGGTTTCAAAGTGGCTTCAGAACTATTCCCTGAGGGGTTTGGTCATTGTCCTGCAGATGGGAAAATAACTGCTGGACTGGGACTTTACCATGACTGGGCAGCACCCATGGGACTCTCGCACGCTGCTCTGAGCTAATCCTCATGAAGTCTGACCCTGCCTTTCGAAGGAAGACTAATCCATCACACCCTGATTGTGAAAAACATTAGCTGTTGACAAATGTGGTGTTTACAGTGGTAATAACAGCCTGATTGATGGCCGGGGCTGGGGAACTCAGCTGGTAACTCTCCTGCTAGTGAGCTGGTGGGGCAGGGACGGGCAGCAGAACCGCTGTGCCGACTGTTTCCAAAGGTGAGGTTTAGCACCTACGTGTGGAGGCTGGTGGGGAATAAAAGGGTTTTTTGGGAGCTTCCCTTCCCGGTTCAGCATTTTTGGCAGGTCTATGCCAATGTCCGGCATTCCCAGGGCTGCTATGGGGAAGAGAGGTAGCCAGGTGTGGCTGCCTTTTGCTGCTGAGGTCCAAACTCTGTTGCATTTAGCCTCTTCAGCAAAGATAAATAAACTTTGCTATTAGCTTTTTTTTTATCATCTAAATCATGCAAGAAAAAGCATTCACTGACCTGTTCTGCTATAAACTATAAGTGGTCCTGAAGACCATGAAGATGGACAACTTTTTAGAAATACTAGACAGAAGTACTGCATGCTCTGTTGAGTTTTTCATTAGGATTTTTCTCCCCTGTCTGTGTGTTTAATCCACACTCACTGGATTATGCATTTGCATGCATTATAATGGGAATAGCTACAATCATGGTAGATTTTTTTTTTAAATCTTCATATAAAAATGTTATAGGACATAAGCAAACCATCAAAGTTAGAAGGAAACATCCCATTTTTGGTCATGTGTTTTCATGTCTCTTGTGGTGGAAATGCAAAGTGAGCCTGATGTGGGCTGCAATTTAAATTCTGCAGGGAGTTGTAGTTGACAGAATTAAACCGTGTGGTGAGGGTGCCACACGAACTGAACATAAACATGAATTAAACCCTGCAACTGTGAAGGAACCAGGGCTGTTGAAAAACTAGTACTAAAAATGTAAATTTAAACTCTAAAAGAATGGATTGGAAGCAGATTTAATTGCCTCAATAAAGGGGTAACATGAAAATTATGGGTGTCAGAGAAGATTAAATGCACCTCAGAAATCAGAATAGACTGTTAATGTGTGATGGATGAATGGCAGAAGCCTGACAGAAGGCTATTACGCTGATGCAATTACATAGAAAATGTGGATAAGTGGTTAAAAAAGGTGAGTGGAAGGCAAGAGCTCTTGCTGGGGTACAGCAGGGTCTTTGCATCATGGGGTGACCTTGGACTGAATCCTATTTCGAGCATGTCTGGTTGGACTGCTTGGAGTCCGCCCTTACTTGGATCCTGGGAGCCGTGTAACCTTGTTCACGTGGCTGGACAAGTTAACCTATTCTTTGGAAAGTGTGCTGTATTAATTTGGTCAGAGTCAATGTTAACATGCCTCACTGTTGGCAACTGGGACACAGGTTGGATGACTCCACACAGCACTACATGTAGACAATCAGGTGGGACAGGAGATAGCTCACCTAATTTTAGACATCTACTTCTGCACTAATGATTTATCTTCCTTTGCAGTCATTGGGGAAAATATCCCACCCACTTTTAGACTGCAATTCATCTCTATGGTTTTAGACCTAAGCATTGCAATAAGATGAGGAATAGCTAAGGAATGACCACCTGGGTTTCCCCAGAATGCACGGGAATAAATATAGGAAGGCATACGGTGGAGGTGTCAGCGTTAGCATACGTGAGAAGGCCAGTAGCTAGACTTGATTTAACTACAGATCAGTCAGAGCAGGGTGCCAGTGCCTGCTCGCTGAAACCCCGTTCTGCTTGTGCTGTAGATGATGTCTCCCTGATTGAGAAACCTGCTTGTGCGAGCACTGCATGTCAAAATCACTAGAGAAACTTCTTCAGTGTTGCAAAAGAGGTTCCATGACAGTGTGGCTTCTGCCGTCCATCGGCGGGTAAAGGACGCCTGTCACCAGTGCCTCTGGAGTGACTGCAATGGGGGTGGCACTTAGTCAATGGGAAGTGTCAGAGGCTCCCAGAGCTGATGAAGTGTCACCGTGCTGGCAGGCAGAGGCAGATAAATTAAAGGCTTTGAAACAAATGCAGTTGCCAGATCCTTAGCAATTTTTCTAATAAGGTTGTGTCCAGCAGCAGGAGCATCAGAAAGGACTTTTGCCACTCATAAAAAAACTTTTTATGCTATCTCCCATTTCCAGAAACTCATTGCTTTGGCCAACACCAATTTTCCAGGAATAAAGAAACCCCCCAACCCCACAAAACAACAAAAATGCATCTGTTAAAAATAGGTATTTCTGAATATGGATGATTGGCCTTAGAAACAAATGGTGATGTTCTGGGGAGGGGGCTATCATATCTTACAGGCATATTGACACAAATCAAAAGGCAAAGGTAGCAGACAAGGCACCATTAGCTGTGTGTGTCTGTGTCTGCCACAGGCTCACGGTGTGACCTTCACCAAATTACTTAAGTTGCGAGTGTCTCGGGCTGTCTTGCTAGAAGAAAATACATATACTTATTTACCCACCATTGAGAGGAGTTGCAGGGCTTAATTATTCAGTGTTTAGGAAGCATTTGTGTAATGGCAAGAGCAAAAAACAATGCTATGCAAGTGCAGAAGTTTATTCTGATTAGATTAAATGTACAACTGCTCCCTGCTACTTCCAAACCAAGGGTTCCCAGAGGAGATTGCATTACAGTCTGCTGTTTTTCATAATCCAAACACAACACCTCTTTCTGTGCACAGCAGGTCAGTGAGTTATCAGAGGCTTGGATCTAGCTTAACTTCAGTAAAAGTGCAAATGTCCAGAAAGCCAAGGTGTTTGCTCCGCGAACTGGGTCAGATGAAGAGAGATGTCACCAAGTGAACTAGTCTAGGAGCAGGCAAACAGCTTTAACCGTGGAACACCTCAAAAGCTGAAGCCTTCTTACTCTGCGGGTGAGTTTGCTGTGGCCTTGCAGGCAGTCCCCAGGGGCTGAACTTTCCAGCTCCCTGTGAGGTGGACATCCATGAGACATCTTCATGGCAGCACGGGCTGCAACACGCTTCTTCGTGTTGACTACAGCTTAGAATCATAGAATCATAGAATCATTAAGGTTGGAAAAGACCTCTAAGATCATCGAGTCCAACCATCAACCCAGCACCCATGCCCACTAAACCATGTCCTGAAGCACCTCATCCACACGTTTTTTGAACACCTCCAGGGATGGTGACTCCACCACTTCCCTGGGCAGCCTGTTCCAATGCCTGACTACCCTTTCAGTGAAGAAATTTTTCCTAATATCCAATCTAAACTTCCCCTGGCGCAACTTGAGGCCATTTCCTCTCGTCCTATCGCTTGTTACTTGGGAGAAGAGACCAACACCCATCTCTCTACAGCCTCCTTTCAGATAGTTGTAGAGAGCGATAAGGTCTCCCCTCAGCCTCCTCTTCTCTAGGCTAAACAACCCCAGCTCCCTCAGCCGCTCCTCATAAGAGCTGTTCTCTAGACCCTTCACCAGCCTCGTCGCCCGTCTCTGTACACGCTCCAGCACCTCAATGTCCTTCTTGTAGTGAGGGGCCCAAAACTGAACGCAGTATTCGAGGTGCGGCCTCACCAGTGCCGAGTACAGGGGCACGATCACCTCCCTATTCCTGCTGGCCACACTATTCCTGATACACGCCAGGATGCCGTTGGCCTTCTTGGCCACCTGGGCACACTGCCGGCTCATGTTCAGCCGGCCGTCAACCAGCACCCCCAGGTCCTTTTCCGCCGGGCAGCTTTCCAGCCACTCTTCCCCAAGCCTGTAGCGTTGCCTGGGGTTGTCGTGACCAAAGTGCAGGACCCGGCACTTGGCCTTGTTGAAGCTCATGCAATTGGCCTCGGCCCATCGATCCAGCCTGTCCAGATCCCTCTGCAGAGCCTTCCTACCCTCAGGCAGATCAACACTCCCGCCCAGCTTGGTGTCATCTGCAAACTTACTGAGGGTGCACTCGATCCCCTCGTCCAGATCATTGATAAAGATGTTGAACAAGACTGGCCCCAAAACTGAGCCCTGGGGCACACCGCTCGTGACCGGCCGCCAACCGGATTTGACTCCATTCACCACAACTCTCTGGGCTCGGCCGTCCAGCCAGTGTTTTACCCAGCTAAGAGTACACCCGTCCAAGCCATGAGCCGCCAGCTTCTCCAGGAGAATGCTGTGGGAGACGGTGTCAAAGGCTTTGCTGAAGTCCAGGTAGACCACATCCACAGCCTTCCCCTCATCCACTAGCTTGTCCAGCAACTGTTCGTTTGAAGGGTTTTCGTACAGTATCAGACTATAGGATTTTGTGGGGAAAAAAACAAACAAAAAAAAACACAAAAAGAAAAAACCCCCCCAAAAAACACCAAAAAAACCAAAACAAAACAAAAAACCAAAGCAACGAAACAAAAAACAAACAACAACCAAAAAACGAAACCAAACCGCCACAAATCAAAATTTCTTATTTTAATCTCCATCTCCCATAATTCCTTTCTGAAACTGCAGGAACTGGCGTGCAAACATCAGGAGGCACCTGTATATACCGGCTGTGGCTGTATAACTCCCCTGTTGTCCATCCTTTTCTCTTCTGCGTGTATCTCCTTCTCTTCAATTTTGGGAAAATCTTTTTATCTTTGCCAGCTCATTTTCTCCACTGTTTATGCCATTCCTGACGCCGGTGCGGGCTGTCAGCACTACACCAGAGTCACTCTGCCTGTGGATTTCCTGTATTCTTCATCTGCTTTTTAAAGCCCGTCAAAAGGTAAAAGAACTGCGGGGAGCAGTAATTTTGGAAGTTTTCAGAGCCACTTGCAGCTTTTTTGCCTGCTGCCATGCCTGACAACTTGAACTGGTGGAATTATTCATTGGAAATAAAGCATTTGAGGAATATAGCTATTGATTGTTATGAATGATTTATGTATTATTTATATTCCTGCAGCCTGTAATGACTCCTTATGGATTGGGGCTCTACGGTGTTAAGCTTTGCACACAACTGCACTAACGCAGTATGTTTAGTCGAGGAGAGTAAAACAGGGAGGTGTGGTTCAGGACAGGGAGCCCAAGGTGGGTGAAACAATCATATTTGGTGCGGTAAGTGACTGTCACAGTGCAACCTGCCCTGCTGTTAGCAAGTATTTTGTAGGCATCTTGTCATAGGTAAATTTTAATGAGATATTTGGAAGAGGACAACACGCTTTTGCATTCCTCCCATGGGCAGCATGGTAATATGCCAAAAAAAGAAGGAAAAAGCTTGTTGGAAAATGTAACCGACGGGCAATAAAAGCTGGCATTATTATCGGAGCAGAAGGTGGGCTTGATGCTTTTTACCCTGTCTGCAAGCAGGTTGCCTTTGTTGTTGTTGAGCTGCTCATGCCTCACGGTTGCCTGCTAAATGCTGAAGTCCATCTGTGCTCTCTCACACACATTTTAGCCCAGAGGCTGGCTTGCAAAATCAGGCTTATATACATTAACAGTTGGTTATTCAACCTGTGGGAGAGGGCCCCAGCATTTCTTGGTGCTGTTTCTGTTCTCTGAGTGCTTGCCGGATTGCACGCTCAGCCCAGTCCTCTCTGCTTGTGAATAACTCAGCCAAGATTGAGCCTCATATCTCTTGTGAGATTAATGAAGTAAACTTTTGAAGATGACAGGCAGCATCCTTACTCAGAGTACTCTCAGTCCAGTGAAAAGAACTCAGCTTTGTTGAATTGTTGTAAAAAAAAAAGCCCAATTTCATCCTGGAAGTTTAGCATATGCCCATAGGTATCACTGAGCTAAAGGGCACTAAGCCCAGGCCAGGGGCTGAAGCAGACCCCAAAGTAATAAAAGATAAATGACAATGTCAGTAAACTGGCAAATTTGGTTTAAGTAACACTAAGGAGTAGCTTCTCTGATGCCTCATTAACTCTGCCCGAGTGACCAGCATGTTTGTTTCACAGGTGCTCTTTCAGTAACCCCATATAATAAGTCATGTTTTCAATTAATACCAAACAACGGTATTTTGGATACATAACAAAGCCTCCCACAACTTTCTGAATGTTCAGTGTTTTCACTGAGTTTCATCTCTGGGAACACTCATATGACAATTACCCGCCCTGCATCGCCCCCAGCTTTGCTGTTTTTTTTCCGGCCAGGAGATTTCACTGCCTTGGCAGGGCCTTTAGTAAAGACATTTTTATTTACATGGCTATTATGTTTCTGTCTTCCATCAGGCATCCATCTGGCTGGGCGGTCATGGAAGTATTAATCATAGGGGTGTCTAGACACCTACTCCAGAATGAGAAATTCAGGAATTCAGTGCAAGGAGATTTTACATCAGATTTCACTGCTTCAAAATGCTATTGATTTTACTTGAAGAAGAGGATTGAACACTTTGAATGTTTTAATAATGTCACCTTTTCATTTTTTGTACCTGTTTTCCAAAGCTGGAAACTTTGGTCATTTCAGATGAGTTTTTAGTTACAAAACATCCTAAGCATCCTTATCCTGAACAAAGCTTTAGCATGAGTTTAACATATGGAATCTGGTAGACTTCAGCAAGGGAAAAAGGTTTCCAGTTTAAAAAAACACAACTCCAGTATGTTGTGAACTTCCACAGGCTGAATACTTTCCAGAATTAAGACCTATGTGCTGAAACTCCCACCTACCAAGCAGCTTAATACAAACACAAAGTCTCTGCCTTTTTTACCGCTTGAATTCATGGAGTTACAGTTTAGCTATAAGATTTTATTGTATGTTTTTGCTTTGGTGTATGTGCAATTGCTAAATTGTAGCTATTATTGAAAGTACTATAACATAACTGAAAAGGGATAATACGCTAGAGCTGTATGTATTTAATGAATATGGCCCAAAGGCCATGAAGAAATAATTTTGACCCAGCCATGCCCTTGAATATTGAGTTTTGCCTGAGAGTAAAGATAGATTTGAAACATAATTCTGTAGCATCTGTTCTGCTGCTGTCCAGCAGCAGGCAAAGAGGCTTTTTTTAAAAACAAAAGAAAACAAAACCCGAGATGGTTGAAAGCAGAACAGAGGGTGAGGGCGAGGAGGAGGCTGTCTGAGGACAGCTCTCCATCTGCAGGTCCTGTGGCAGCTCTGCCGGCTGTGTCTCGAGGGTTGGATGGACCTTCTGAAAGAAAACATGTCGAAGTTGTGGACCAAAGGTGGGTTTTTTACTGGTTTGAACTGCTTTGGAAATATAACAGTGCTGATGGGCACTGATTGTGAGAATACCTCCCAGGAGCCAAGGTGTGAAGACTCAAAGATATTGGTTTTGAGCAGCAGAAATCCTTTTGTCTGGGAAACAGAAAATAAATGAGAACTGCAAGATAGGACGTTTATGCAAGGGACCTAATGTGGAATCTGTTTATGAAGAGGAAAAAAACATGAGTCAAACTAAAGGGAAGGAAATATGAGAAAGCCACAGGGCCTAAGCCAGATTCTAACTATTGGAGACCAAGATGGGTCATGTGGGTCATCCTCTGGAAGAGAATTATTTCGCTTTAGTAAGTGAAGATCTTTTATCAAAGAATCAGATTTATGTAGAAAAACTCAGAAAAAATGGACCTCACCTCAGAATCAAAGACTACATGGAGGCACAGCATTCAATATCCATGCAGCGTGGGCCAGCACTGGTGCAGGACCATAGCTTCGTATCCATCAGCCCACCAGTACTGGCTTCACAAGCCGAATTCCAGTGCAGAGCCCGTGGTAACACTGTGATTTTCATTATGCACTGCTTCCCTCAGAAGGAGAGGAGACAATGGTGCTCCTGGAAAAATAGCGTAATAAGTTATTCTTGCTGCTAAGAAAAATTAGGAGTTTTATACAATTTATCTCCTTTGGGGGATTCGGATAGACATTCAGGATACGGTATTTTTGAACAAAAACTAAAGAAAAAAAGCACCACAGGGAAAAACCCTTTTCTGAACACCTTTAGTACCTAGCTGGCTCAAGCTCAGATAAATATTAGAAAGTCCCAGAAAGATTAATATACAGTGTGTGAGCTCTGTGTTTGAGGGTACCATGAGGACTTGCAGATCAGCCCAGGTCAAACAGAGGAATCAGTTTTGCCTCACACCCAGAACTCCCAAATTAGTTTGTAACCCAAATATCTCCCTGTGCATCAAATCCTCTTCCTGAGGTGGGTGTTGCCACATGGGATCCCCAAAAGGGCTGTATTGGCTTACCCATAAGGGCTTCTTCTGCTTCTTAAATACATATTTGTTCAACATTGTCCCTTAAATAAGAGCAAAACCCCCTGCATAATTCAGCATCATAAGAATAATGAGTTCCTTAAGAGGTGTTGGATGGATTAAGTCATGCATAAGGCCTGGTATTATAAGACAAGAGTTAAACAGCCTATTGTATTACTATAATTGGAGTTATAGGAATTACAGTAAAGGAGCACCGAAAGGTAATTTCCAGTTTGGCTAAACCCTCCCTGATTCCCTCTGGCCACAAATGATCATATTTCTTCTTGGAATCAGACCTCCCCTATGTAAATTCAATGCTGTTATAATAATATCTAATCCTCACACAGACCACAGAAGTCCTCTTTTTTTTTTTTTCTTTTTACACAAGCTCATTTGTGAGATATTTACTGCTGAGAGCCTGATCTTGGCTTCAGCTCGGCTGATAAGTAGGCACAGAAAGACTTTCAGATTAGAAAGACAAATAAATATTTGGAACTGATTAAGCTAAAAGAAGGTTCAATCATATAATGTTCTGGGGCTGATTTAAATATATGAAGCCAAGAAACAGCAGAGAGAAAGTGAATACAGCAATCCCTTGGTCTGAGTGCTGCAGAAGATAATATACATGATGTGAGATCACCTCCTGGTCCAAGAGGCTCTCACAGGGTGGGAAAAAGGTTGATTTAAACTTCCTCAGTTTGCTTAAACTGGCACAATCGTACTGAGCCAAAGTTGATGGAGTAAATCTGAAGTGTACCAGCTGAGATCTGCCACTGATCAGTATATTTTGTTGTTCCTTCTTGTTGTCCTGAATATATTCTACACATGCATAGTGTGACAGCTGGCCCTAAGACAAAAAAAGTAACATATGTTGTAGGAAGAACTTGTGTTTAATACAAGATAGATGCACATTCAGCACTGAAACTGAGCTCCCACTGAATGTGCAAAGCAGATAACTGCATCTGCAGATGCATTTGGTGAAAATAATGAGTGTGCAAATAACAGGTATGATTCAGTACCCAGTCTAGGAAATAGGTCAACATGATCTATCACTGTGGCCTGTGCTTTGTGCTGGTCCTGCATGAGTGGAAAGCTTCCAAATACCTGACATATTGGCTTTTCTGTCTTTTTAATGGATACTCCATATTCTGTAATAATAGTGGCATATACAGTCGGTGTTCCTACCACTTTGCATTGCCCTTTGGGGGAGGCAAACAAACCTTAGCAACTTTCTCTTCTTTTTCTTGAACAATCCCTTAACACACACTACAATCATCCTGAAATGCATTCAGTAAATCATCTCTGATCACACAGCTGAAGAGCACTACTCTCTATTGGTCATTTAAAACATCTTCAAGGGTTTCATTGATGAAGACTTTCCAAAAGGAAAGAGGCCACAAGGAAGATCTATTGAATTTTGAGTCACTGTATGCTGGGTGTTACATTAGAACTTAAATCAGATCCAGCATTTCACGAGGAAAGGAAAACAGAAAAGTCAAGTGAGATAAAGGGCTGTTTATCCATAAGAAGACGTGATATGTGTAAAAAGAGCCACCTTACCAAAGGGTTACCTGTTCAAAATGCCCCCTTAAAGAAGATACAATTAGAGCTTAATCGTTTCTCTCTTCAGTTCAAAGCTCCCACATCTAAGTTAATGAACACATATGCCAAGTCAGCCCTATTTGTACCTCGCTTATCTTGACCATTTAAACAAGCTGGCTCTTTGCTAACATTGCTGTTTATAGAGATTGCACATCTCTGCGTGGGAGCATTTCTCCTCTTTGTAGGCTGGGTTTTGCTCCGTGCAGAGTGTTGAGGATCAGATGTAATTTCTTCCTTCTAAGGAAGTCCTAACAACTAATTTACAAATAAGTTGATAAAAAGCTAATAGATGCCAAATTAACCACAGGAGGACTCCCGATCTGTTCCCTGAACCGCAGGAACATGGTGGAAAATTACAAGAAAAAAAAATCAATGAAGAAAGAAAGTTGGAGTGCATAAAGTTCAAGCGAGGTACAATTGTTACTTGACACCAGCATCTCCTTGCAGAGCAACCGAGTTTATTAACGTGTACAATGCAGCACCATGTGTTTGAGGCTGCTGTATGTAATGGAGAGGCTGCAATGTGGAGTCAAGCGCTCAAAAGCCGTGTCTATACTGGTTAATTAAATGCACCCGGTATTAGTGTCTGACACTGAGGCTGGCAGGCTCTTCTCCCTACCGTGCCACTCTCTTCTCCTTCAGTGTAGGCTGCTGTTTGCAGGATGCTTGTTCAAATAGCCCTAACATGTTAAATCACAAATCCTTCATGGGAATTGCCTAGAAATGGGTTTGTTAACCTGGGCCAAAATTGGGGATTGCTGTAAAAATTTTGGCCAGCAGGTATCTGCTAAAAGAGTGTGAGGAGGAAGGCGAGGAGGCAGCGGTAACACCATGCGGAGCCATGCTGGAAGGCTGGCTGGGACCTGGAAGCAGCACAGGCTTCTTGTTAGAGAGCACGGAGCACTGATAAATTCATAATGTTTCTAGGCTCAGAGACACACTTGTTGCTTTGTGAGGCACAGACATGGCCCTGCCTCTGAAACTGGCTCTTTTTGAAGTGCTGTGTGCCAGCCTTGTGCACGCAGACTGTCTTTCTGGAGTCAGGCTTTTCCCTTTTCCTCCCCCAAATCAGTGTTTCTCTTTCCCTCTTTCATGCACAACACGACATTTTTCTCTTCTGTCATTGCACCTTCTGGGGGAGCAACTTGCTGAGGCCAGCGGTTAGTAGTGTGGATGCCCTTGAGGATACAGCCGTTGATGCTAGCCCATTATGCTCTGTTAGCCTCATCCACTTGAAAGTGTGCTGCCCTTGGTGCAGTTTTGCTTTGCACCTACAGGTAACGGAGTGGTTTCCTCTTCACATGCACATACAAAACATACACACGCACCTATACATATGTATATGCACAGATACGCCTGTACAGGCTGTGGGCTGTCAATCAGTTATACATCTAAATGTGCAGGCATCTCACTAGGTTTCTCCTCAAATCTAACTAATCAGGATGCTCCAGGTATAGTATTTCTGTCTTTTAAACTTTGTTATGGTCATATCCATGGGAGTGTGTGATGTGGATGTTTTCATGGTTAATTCTCCGTTGCTGTTTGCCAGCACACTGGCTCAAGGTGGAGTACTGATCCAGCCATATAGGAGCACACGGGTTCCTCACGTGTGTCAGTCAAACACTTACAAATTGAAGCCCATCACACTTCATCAGACGTGTTGTTACAGACCCCAGGAGCCGCTCATTCATCCCACAGCCCAACCTACAGCACCCAAAGTCTTGTGAAAGCAGTGAAATCCAATCCCCAAAGCCCTGTAGTAGTGATAAGCAGAAAATCACAGCAGCCGGTGTTGGAAAAATAGGAATTCAGCTAAAGCAACAGTACCTTGACAACACTTGGCGCTGCAAACATCACTTAACTTGACAAACAACCAGTAATAGCTAGAGTGAAAATAAAGGGTTAGGCAGGTAGAGAGATAGAGTATGAAGAACATGCTGAGCAAATAACAGCCTTTTGAGAATCAACATTAGCATAATTACTAAACATAGGTAATTGCTGAAATAGCATTTGCTGGCAGCGTTTATGTTTCTAAACGCAACACTTTCTCTCTTCCCTACGTAATCTTCTGCTAGGACTATAGAGTGTGCTTACACTCAGCTTTTAGCTGAGAGAGAGCTGGTATGGAAATTGGCACCATCTGAAAGCCAAGGGCATAGAGAGGAACAAACACATTTAACACCTTGGAGTCCAACCATCCTTTTTAAACAAGGTTGTCATACTTGGGGTTACATGTCTTGTTAAAATCTATATGTTATGCCATCAACTCAGCATTTGTCCCAGCGCCCTCCTTGATATTTGATAAGACTGGACATTCTCAAATCAATTCCTATTGATTTCTCACTGCTGAAATAGGATAAGCATGTGACAGACACAATGAGTGTTTAGTACAGCAGATCAAGCCATTCCAGCACTAGAAAACAACTTGGCTGATAAAAACAACACAAGCAAAAAAAAAACCAAAACCCCCACCAGGCACAAATGCAGTAACATGCAGCGCACAAGCAGAGGTCCTGGCTGCAATCAAAAGCATTAGCTGGTTGTGCTTAAAAAAGTGTTTAGCCACAGTTTTGATGGAAAAGCAGGTGGAAATTAAAAAGACAAAAAAAAAAAAAAAAGCAACAGATGAGGTTACATCTGTGAAGGTTGTAGGGCTGATCTGCAATTATTTACGAGCACTGTATGTGACCTGGGTACCGAGATCATGCTGTGCTGGCTTACTGCATCTCTTACTGTATGTTGCTCTGCAGGGCAGATAGGAAGGTGTCAGAGGCAATAGCTGGCCTCTACCTAAGTAATTACCTATAAATACCATGGGGAGGAGAAAAACTATATGTGCACTATTAGCTGTGAACATTCCTCTGGATAACAGAAGTACAAAAGGGACTCAGCCTTTGAAAAGAAGCAAAAAAGTAATTTGAAAGTAACTGCAGAGGGCAAAAATGGGACCATGCAAGGGTGGCTCAGAAAGGGCAGAATACCACGGAGACAGCCCCCACGGAGAAGGCTGAAGTAGTGGGGCCTTCTAAACCTTCAAGGTGGTGGTGAGACACAAAAAAGTCATATGTAGATGCAGTTCTCACTGGATGAAAACATCTTTTTGTTTGAAAAAATTGCCATATTCTTGTTGTAAGATCAGAAGTTGATATCCATCTCTGGACCACTGACCATGGCTCACTGGAGGAAGATACCTACTTGCCAATCTCAGATGGATGAGCTGAGAGAAATGGGTGTCATCCTGACATAAATGGGGAAAGATAGTGGGATCAAAAGCAAAAGCATGAGTCTTTTGGTGGAGCAAAATCATGGAGCAAAAGCTGGAGCAAAAGCATGAGGCTTTCTGAGTACTGCCTCGTGGGCTCCCTGGTGAGCTCCTCCAGGGGTTTCACCAGCAGCAAGGCAGACACGTGTTTCATGGAGCATAAATTGCACTCTCCTCAGGGATAGCTCAAGCCTTGAAAATTTGCACTTGAACATAATTTCCTTAGAGGAAACTCAAACACAATAAGCAAGAAGCATGAGGCCCTTTGGTGATCCATATATAAATAAGAGATAAAAGATGGCAGACCCTTCAAAAATAAGCCAGAAAAGCCTTCTACTGCCTAACCCTGTGGTGGCATTTAGACAGCTGTTTCTTTAGGCAAGAAGATCAGTATTTTGCTGTCATTCATTATGGATTTACCAGTTTTGTATTGATTTTGTTGTGGCCTCCTATGTACTTTAATTGCTGCAATAGAGAAACAAGTTGCTATACATGACATTTCCTTTCTGAGAAGCTGGCAACAGAATTGCATGAACCACTGGTAGATTCACTGATTTCCCTTGTGAGTCAGTAATAAAATGATGACTGAAACAGCTTGTCCTCCTTTCTGTTCCAAAACAGATATTTTTTTTCAAGAACTCTCACGAGCTGTGGATTTAAAAACAGAAATCTTCCTAATTGCTGGATAATATGGTAGACTTTCCTACAGTATTTCACAGTTATTAACTCTGAGGTTAATAACTTTGAGGGACAGGCACCTGAGTGCCTTTGCCTGGGCAAGCAGGGTTGCTCAGGCTGGGGGTGAGGTCCACCCAGAGTTGGCCAAGGGCAATGGGGATAATTGACAAAGTGGTTTCTGGTGCTTTCATCGTTAGATTGACACGTGGTGCAACTCTCAGGAGTGTGGGCTGAAAAAGAAATGCTTCCTTCCTCTGGGATGCAAGCCACCAGCTCAGATTCAAGGCTTCTCACCTGGGAGATATGCAGCAGCTGGAAACCCATATGGTGTGGGGCAAAACAATGTCACAGTGTGCTTGCAGACTGAGGAGCAGATAAGGCTGATTAAGTTACCTCACCTCATCCCTCTGGAAGGGTTTTCATTGATGTTGTAGTTTCTAGAAGTTCTTCCAGGGCATTTTCAGCTGTCCCAGCTGAGCAGACTCCAGCTTCCCTGAGGAACTGCCATGCCAGCAGAAGGCATCTGCTCACTGAGTACCTTCAGACTGAAATGGAGGTGAGAGAACAAGAGCTTATTTTGGTTTCCCTGTGCTTTCCTCCCTCAACTTTCAATATTTTCAAAAAATAATGTTCTAATCTTATGTGTTTAGCCATCTGCTGACACCCTCTGTCTGGGTTTCCATAGCTGTACTCTTCTCATTGTGCATTTCCAATACACTTTTTTTTGTATATTTTTTTAAGCTGTGACCCTGGCAAAACTGAGTCCAAGGAAGGTAGTAGAACAGGAGGTAGTTCACCTCATTGAAAACTGTGTCAGAGTTAGAATTCATGACAATACCCACTATTCTCCTTAGACTGGTTTGGGTCGCACTGCATGAATGAGTGTGGTAAGAAAAGAACCAGAGAATTCTTCCCTCTGGCAGCTTCATGTGTGCATATTTAGGTACCATAATGAGAGGTGCTACAAGAAAACATGGATAGATGAAGGCCTGTGAAGTGATCTATAAATAAAATAAATTTGGTGTGTCCATAAATTAAATTCTGCAACAATCCCATGAGGTAAGTCAGTATTACAGATATTTTTGAGATGGATAAACTAGGCTCCTGGAGATGCAGCTCATGATGAGTTGTCTCAGCTGCATGTTGAAAGTAGAGCCTGGGCAATCCCTGGCAGGATTTTAGAAATGGCAAGATTGCTGAGGAAGGAGAGGATTTGTTAGGGTTGGTCAATCTGATAAGAAACAATTGTATGCAATTAAGTAAAGTAAAATAGGCTCTGACAGCTCTAGGGGTGTATCAGGATTTGTGCGTGTGTTTTGCGGAGACACAGAATCTACTTCCTAAAACATGTGATTGACAGAAGTGGCAAAAACATGCTCAGTCCAGAAAGCAGAGGTGGGCTGAAGGAATGAAAACAAAAAGCAGCTTTCTTTGCCTTCTGCTGATACTGCTTCAGATCAGAGCTACTGGAAAACTCCTCAAGGAGTATTTGCAAGCTGTTCTGCATGGCCATTTTGGCATAGCCCAGCTGGTTAATGCTAGCAAATCTGGGCTGGTAACAGTTCCTGAAATAAAACCCATCTTGCCAGAAGAAGAAAGTCTAAGAACGGAAAAGTCTGGTTGTATTTTTTCCATCATTGCCTATGTACTTCTCAGAGACATGTAAACAAAGCCAACTTGTTGATGAGAAATATGTCAATCAAAGCGCTGCTGAATGTTCTGGAGACAGTTATCACTAGATGTTTTGACTAAATGTCTGAGAGCTCACGCTCTTGGGAAATTTCCCAATAGATCTGAAGATAAACACACTAGCTCTTGGCATCTCTCCTGACTGGATGAGAATCTGAGAACTGATAATTATTTACATTTAACCTGCGCACCTTAAAACTTGTGGTGCATCCTTTAGAAGGCAGCATTGGAGCATTTCGCAGTGGTGTTTGTTAAGGACAAAGTCCCAGTGAATATCTAAATTCTGCCAGATTACTTGTCTACATTTCAAATCATGTCAGAATAAAAAAATTACTCTCTATGTCCTTTTCATCTATAGTCACTTTGGTCACAGTTGAAATACGGAGGTAGCAAAAATCAGACGAGTGAACCTGTTCTGGAAAGTTCTCCACTGGGGGGTAACATCACAGGCATTTGGTGAGGCAGCGAGAAGAAATTTGGTATTCAAAGCAACTTTTGTAAGTTTTCATTTTAGTCAAGTGTTTAATGATCCCCTGCTGCTACAGTTCTGTGCTGCTGAATGATCCTTTGTTGGGCAGAACTCTGCTAAATCCCGGGTTTGGGGCTTCAGGGAGCCAAGATGAATTACTGGGAGGTTGGCCTCAAACAGCAAGAAGTAAAGATTCACAACTAGGCACCTGCGAAAGCACCAAAGCAATAAGTAGCGTGTTGCTACGGGTGGTCTTGCTGCTTGCTTTTTTGCACAACACTGAAAACAGGCAAGGTTCCCTGTGATCCGGAGTCTTCTCCCCAAGCACAAGTGCTCTTGAGCAGTGACATCCAGTGCAGCAGCC
Organism: Oceanodroma leucorhoa; assembly: GCA_030449065.1. Classification (NCBI taxonomy): domain Eukaryota; kingdom Metazoa; phylum Chordata; class Aves; order Procellariiformes; genus Oceanodroma; species Oceanodroma leucorhoa. The sequence continues at coordinate 253,338 of JASVER010000123.1, read as the reverse complement.
TGGGATGGCTACTTGAACTAGGACATGGGGCAGTAGAGGACAATACAGGTCTAACTCTAAGAAAATAACACCTCCTTAGTCTGACCAGGAGATAACATTTTTTTTTTTCCCTCTTATTTTTCTTTTGATCTAATTCTACCTGTGAGGACATAGGCAGCGTCCACTGTGCAGAAAACTTGAGGAATGGCTTGAACTCAGAAGAGGAATCAGTAAGCAGAGATTTTTAATTAGAAAGCTCAAATTTTCATCTCTGCCAGCAGCGACCTTTCTGATCTGTTTACCAGGAACATACACAGGAGTGATTCTTCCTGTTGTTCTGGTGACAAGAATAACAGTGCGTAAGTGGTTTTGTTCTCCACCTACATTACAGGTATGCTCGTTTTAATTTTATCTGTTACAATCAGTCTCTCCTCCGTAGCACCCATCTGACTGGCAGAAACACAAGCCCACACAACGCATTGAGTAGTAAACATATCTGTGAAATGTCACGGCATTAACCAAAATTTCACAGATCAGCATGAGGAATAAATATAATGACAAAAATGGTTTGCCCATGAGAATTAACCAGTCTCCATTAGTGGGAGTAAATGACTGACTGACTTTATTCCTGGAGCCTGTAGATTTTTGTAATTCCGTATCTCAGCCATGAACCTATTATTGGCTTGTCCAGACTCTGCATCTTTTATCTCAGTTAAGTCAACAAAATACAGTCTGGTTCAGAGTAAGCTATTGCAGGTATACAGTGCATTAGCATAAATATCATTGCACAGTACTGCAACAGTATAAGCATTTAATCTGATCTGCAAAATGATTTTCGCCCCCAGATCAGTTAGAAGTTCAGGATGGTCAGTGTGGTGTGCATTGCACTGACCATCTGTCTAAGGTAGTCTGGTCATGGGGGAAATGATGCTGACATTATTTATACCCTGGAAGCATACCTCTGGATGGACACTGCTCCTCTGTGTGTGTGCATGCATATATATGTACTTTCCTCTCTGTATGTATGTATAAATATATATAAAACAAAGGCCATGCTTAAGCCCAACTCCAGATCACCAGAGGAGAAATTTTAATGACAGATTGGCTGAAGGGTTAGGGTCCCACTTTTGTACATATGTAGCTTAAGGAATCGCTTCCTTGTTTTCTACAAACACCCATCAACATGTAGGACTTCTCATAACCTGTCAGAGAATCTAAGAACTTGCCAAAATGAATTAAATATATAACCTTAGTGATTACGTGCATAGTTTTCACTTTGGTCATGAGCTCACATGCTTATAGCAGAAAAGTACCTCCTCTCCAGCCCATGGGAGCTCACAGGAGCCCTGAATGCCTTCGGTGCCCTCAGCACCTGGCTTCCAGGGAGCAAGCGTGTGGGCAGCGGCAGACCCCAGTCATGTTTCAGCTCCAGCAACCCACAGTCAGAATAGCTTCTTTTCATTAGCCCATTTGGTCCCTACCTGGCAAACTTAAAAAGAGGGAGGGAGACCACTGCACAAGCTCAGCTAACAGTTCACAGATGGTATTAGTTACACCATGTCTTCCTAGATGACTTTGCCTGAGGAGACTGGTTCTCATGTGTGCTCTGCTGTACCAGCTGTGGGTAGCAGGGATGCTCCATCTGTCCCCATTATATCCATAACACTGGTTTTGGATCTTATTCCTCCCTTTCATCTTGAATAATCAATATAGGCCTCAGATGAACAGAGACCAGCTGTATTCTTGTTCTTGCAATGGAAGTGATATGAACTAGAGCAAGAGAAGGACAATAAGGGCAATTGCTGCCTTCTCCTGCCTATTTTCAGATCTGCAGTCTGCTCAGCCTGCAACCCAAGGCAATGTGTGAGACCATCCTGTTGCTGAAAATAGTCCATATTTGCTGATCTTTAGAAGTTTCCACAAAGACCGTTGCTGAGAAAAGAGGTATCCTGGCTGGAGGTCTACGTATTTGTACTGTTTCTGCGTTACTGTTCATTTATAGTGGTATTATAGGAGCAGTTAATTACAATAATTTGTTTGTATAAAAACTCTTCTACAGGCCTAGATCTAAACATATGAGTTTCATAACTCATAAAAATTAAAGTAAACAACTCAAGAACAAACACACACAAATGATAATTAAGTTTTGATTCTTCTAGCAGTCCCAGGCCACTCCTGGGACTTGCCAGTCTTGTCAATATTTTAACATGTTCAGGAGCTCTTGAAAGTAAACAAATGGCCATCAGTGGGTAAGCACTTCTGTATTTGTTTTTCAGAATTAGTAGCTCAGGTAGGTTGCATGTGTGTGGCAGGCTGAATACATTTACTTCAGAGGCACAGAAAACAGTCTTAGGCATCTGTAAATGTTGAGATCTTGAACATGTTCATATCAAACCTGAGCTTCAGATTGCATTAAATGTTTTCTCTACCAACTAATCAGCTAAGCACCAACATAGGGCAGATGGGAAACCAGGGACTCAGACATATTAGTCTCCCAGCCCTTTACTGACCTCTAACAATCCTTTCTACTAGTATTCCCTTCAGCGAATAACAGGAATTTCACAACACATACAAAAAAAGTCAAATTAAGTTTGTACAGATTCAGTCTGACAGTATCCCTTAAAAAAATCACTGAGAAACAATATTCTGCATGGCACCATTGTCCTATGGCTTTTCAGATTAAAACTCTAGGTGATCGGGAGTGGCTGCTCATTTTTCAAGACCAAAAGTCAGTGAGGGAAAAGCCACAAAAAAGTCATCAGAGACATATTACTTATACTGGGAAGAAAACAACCTAATCAGACCACAGCTCAATACAGGGAGTTAAGTTATTAAAAGCCTCAGAAGATGGTTTGATGTGGACAAACGGTGATGCCTCTGACAGTTCAGTCCATCTTATGATATCAGGTGGAATAACCAGTGAGGCTGATACAAGTTACAGCCCCAGAGCAGCAATCCAGCTCACGCACCTTTGGATAAATTAGGCCCTGTCTCCGTAGATGTTAAAGCTCCGGAGGATGCTAAGGCAGTGAAGTTATTTCAGGCCCTTCCTGTTGAGCCAATGCTCTGCGCAAGGCAGTTTCTTGCCCTCCTGCAGGTAACCTCGTACTTACCTCGGGGTCTTGGCTCGAAGGGAGCAGGCTGTAAATGCAAACCCTGTACGCTGGATCATGAATTGCGCTACCTGCCTGCTTAGCTCACCGTGATGCAAGCAGGAGTAATGCACAGTGATGTTCGGAAGTAATTACTGCAGTCAAGTCCTCTTAATACTCCTTCTTTCCTATTTTTGTAGTAGAGTGGAAAGAGCTCTCCATCTCCCCGGGGTTGCCATGCCCCTTACGGCCTGAATTACGCACGATTGTCATAAAAACGACAAGTGATGTATCCTTGCTATAAAAGCCAACCTCATGTTAAATTTCAGTGTCCTGCTCCAAGGTACCAGAAATGTTTTACCTGGACAAAATCCATATATATTTGTTCAGAAATACCCAGACAAGCAATATGCAGGCTTTCAGCATACAGCCTGGTGTAGTTCTGGGTCACTGAAAAGAGCTATAAATGTATAAGCACCAGGCAATTATAATAATAAACAGAGGTATTTCACGCACATCACCACTCACAAAAGTCAGTGTCTGGGCTTCTGTAAATACACTGATACGTACTTAATTATTAAAACCATCAATGAGGTAGGTATGTATGCAAGTTACGCAATTACATAACCCCCATTATTACATATTTTCTTAATTGCCATGTGAAACTGATGCCTGTGGGTGGTTTGAAACAAAATACTGAAGATTAATACAGTTTTGAACTAGCAAATTACTTCTTGTGTAGTTTAGTTTAGCTTTATGTAGCTGCAATAAATGTGTATCTTGATGATATGGTTAATATTACATTACATTGTATTATTTTCCATTGTTCTGAAATACATTTTAGCATTTTTCCACAATGTAAGATGACAGAGATCAATTACAAAACTATTAAATGTCAATTAACATCTTTGCAATCTGAATCTCAAATGAACCTGTTAAAACTACCTTGTTATATGTCACTTATATGTATAAATGCTGGTTAAATATTTAATGAATGCATGAAAAAGTAATTACCTATTTACTGTTTATGTAGTGGTAAGCTAATCCCATCACTGTTAGTTATGTCCACTGGAAAACTAAGACTGAATTTGCAAATCTGAGTGGCTAAAATGGGCTCTGAAATGCATCATTCATTAGTCAGATGCACTTCTATGTAGTGCCTAAATATAGATTTGGGAATCTAATTTTCAGAACTCTAACAGGAGCATTTTGTCCTATTAAGCTACAAAGTTATTTTTTAGCATGGCTAGTCAACACTAGTGCTCCTTATATAGAGTTTAAGCATTGTGCAGCATCTACAAAGCCTTGAGCTTTCCTGGAAAAGGTCATCATCACGTAAAAAATTCATACTTTTTAGCAATAATTTAGGCTAAAATGTAGTCAGTACAACAAGGTTAACACCTCCACTCATAGGAAAATGTAGTCATTGCCCTTGGGATAAGAACTTTCCCCTTGCAGAATATTAAAAATAGGATTTTTATTTATTACAAGTAGTCAAGACTCTGCTTTGGCATCTCAGCTGAAAAATGGCACCTTTAGGAACACAGCAGAGGAGATCACATTGCCCACTTCACTTATCAATCTCGGTTGCCTTTGCTAAAAACCTGCTCTCTTTATCTGGTCCATAGAGAGTGCATGAGTGCTCTGAAGCGTGCTCCGGTGACAGATGGACTCCTTCTCCATTGACTACACAAAGCCAAAGGGGATGAGCCTCCTGAAGCAGGCACTTGTGTTAAGGTGGGTAGAAGTGGGCTGGGGAATGGTGCCCGTGTCGGGGCAGACCTGTCCCGAGGAAAGGCTACCTCTTGGGTCGCTTAGGCCAGCACTGGCCGTTTCCCTCGCAGTGAGAGGAAACGGGATTATTTTCAATGGGTATCGTTCGCACATCTCCCTTTCCTCTCTGATGAGTTACTTGTGCAGGAGTAAGATCAAAAGGGCTGTTAAAAAGCCAAGCAAGACCAGCGAGGATACAAGCCCATACAGGGACGAAGTGGGGAGTTACTAATTGGGGAATGCTTTTTGCCTCTCCCTGCCGGCTGGTAAAGCATAGTCTTCCCAAGGCTAAGCTGAGGATCAAAGGGGGATACTAAGCTTTACAGATCATAGCCTGCAGAAAGAGCAGTGGAGAGGGAGGCTGTCGGCCGTGGCAGGCAGGCAGATGGAGAGTTGGAGAGGAGCAAAGACTCCGGTTCCTCGGGCGGTGTGGGACTCCATGGACAAGTCAGTCCATGGTGGGCTCCTGAGGGACCTTCCAACCCTCAGGAACAGAATACGTGCAGCTACATCTCTTTGTCCCTTTCAACCATCCTTCTGTTATTAGCAAATACATCATGCTTTGTATTGAAAGAACTGTCTATTTGTAATTAGAAAATACAGTTCTCGGGTCCCAAAGGAAAAGTATCTGCAAGTGTCATGTACGGCAAAAGGGAGGGAGCAACCTTGAGAGCAACAGTTGGAAAGATCCTGCTACAGGGATACATGTGGTCACCAGCCTGCAGCAGGGACCAGGAGGAGTGACATCCCCAGGGATTAGGAGCCTGGACCTGGCTGTGGTGCAGCACGGCGATAGTTTGGAAGTAAAACTGCACAAAAAACACAGCCCGTCCTGCTGGACAGCATGGTCTCCTGGTCATGGTCTCCTCAAGGACTCCTTCCTTGAAGTCTATCTATTATGCCAAGGCCAACCAGCAGGCTGCTGCCTGGGACAGGGTCTAACTCAGCCAGGTCCCTGAGAGAAACTCATTAGAGGGAAAATGCTTCATCAGAAATTTGCCAACTATCCTCTGACGGCAGACATTGTTTTAGACTAATTCCTTCTCTTTCATGTGCTGGATCGTGCCAGCTGAAGCTGTTATGGGACTTGCTCACTGAATTCTCATTAAAATAAATGCATATTGGCCAGCAGACTGTGCTGTATGGCTCTGCAAAGCTGATCTTCAGGGTCTCCTCTGCTTTTTGTACCAGATGACTTCAGACAAAGCTATTAACACTAACTGGGTGGGAAAGGGACCAACAGTAGCCCCTGCTGCCAGATTGTCCCATCTGCAGGTGTAAGAAAGCACTGCCTTTGAGGAGCCCAGAGCTATTCTTTCCTGTTAGCCTGGGGCAAAATGGAGCAACAGGCACAGAGGTGGCTTTGCTCTTGAAACCGGTAGATTCAGGAGATGAGGTACTTTTGTGGATGACACAACTTCTAACGGAAGAAATAGCATTAAGAGCGTTGTTAAGAAGTGGGCCTCTGATGAGAATATCTTACTGTTCTGTAGCTGCTGTTTTGCTGGAGTCGTTCTGGTGGCTCTAACGATAGCAGATGCTTCAATATAATTTAGAAGGAAAAATATTGGGTGTTTGGGTCCCCCCCCGCCCCCCGAACAGAGTCACAGAGGGGCATTTTTGTTCGGTTGTTTTAGGAATGCAATTTGGTAATTCAGTTGCTTGGCTGATAAATGTCTGCCCTCTGATCCCAGCTACAGGAGATGGAATAAAATGTAACTGGATTTGACAGACAGAATTCGTCTGGTGTGTTTGAGGCACAGCGAAGCAGCCCGGGGAGAAAAACATTACAGCAAATTATGCTTTCTTATCTCCTTATGCTAACAGTGCCAGGTCAGCTTGGAGCGGTGAATGAACAAGACTTCGAAAGGACAATACCCACCAAGCTCAAACAACAATGCTGCCCTGGTCTGACTCGAGGGTTGGAGATGTGGGCACCGGTGAAGCTGCTGAGAAGTCCCAGCTAATCCACTTTCCCCTTCTGGTCCCCCTCCCGTCCTTGGTTTGCAAGTTTGGGGCAAGGGATTGCTTCCCAGCAAGGCTAGCACCTTGGACCTTGCTCTGAGTCACAGCCTCAGTTGCCACAACCCTGTCTCCTTGCACTGTCCTCCTCTTTGCCAGGGCAGTGGACTGAGATGGCAGTGCCACAGGCAGAGAAAGCCTCTCCCATTTTTTTTGCAGCACTGTTCAGAGTTTTTGGCGTGCTCTCGCAATGCAGATACGCCCAACAGCGAGCCCAGCTCTGCAGATGCCCTGACTGTAATGTGGATGCCCGTGTGGCTCAGCAACTGCAGAACAGCCACAATTGTGGTTTTTTTTTCAATTTGCCAATGCAAAATATGTTTATTCTAATATTACTATTTGGGTAAATTCAGTTCTTAGAGGTGGTTCAAAGCATCACCAAGCACACCCATTAATTGGTGTCTTTATTCCAAACACATTCTAGTTTCCTGTGAAGTGACCCTTATTTGGTGGTAGTGGATGGCCATCAATCAGGCTGGAAAGTTCGGACCATCCCTAGCTGAGCCTGCTCTGAGCTTGGGGCTAATGGTTCCCGTCTGCCTTTCTGCTTTCTCCATAGCTCAGTATTTTGGGGATGGGCAATGCTGAGGTGTGGATGCACGGCACTGGGAAAGTTGCATGTGCAGAAGTGATCTCAGCTCAGCACTCTGCCCAGGGGTGACCCAGCTGAGCACCACTACACTGGGCTGGTTCTAGCAACAGGAGTCCTTATATTGGTGGTTTTTAAAAAGGTGTCTAGATGCCCCTAAAATTTGTCTTGCAAATAGCCAGAGGAGGGTAGGTGAAGGAAAAAGTCTGTTATCCTCTCTGGAAGAGGAACACTTGCTCCAAGGCACTTGCATCCTAATCCCTAAATTCACATAAAGCCATAGGGACTTTTCTGTCAGCATGGGGACTCTGATGTATCTTCAAAGTGATGGGGAAAGGAGACGGAAGTAATTTTTTTTTAAAGTGTTCACTACCTGGATTGTAGCTATCTAACCTGACCAGATGTCCTCCATTCCTCCCACGTCGAAGCCTGCCTGCTCCTTTCCTGAAACATCCATCACACCGCAGGTCAGCTCTTCCTTGATTTGTAGGAGATGGTTGCCCAGTCTGCCACCCCTTTAATCATTCCTCTGACAGCAGCTAGAGAGATGAAAAGCTGGAGGGATCTAAGTAATCCATTTCTAAGTGTAAAAAGCCCCAAAAAAGTGGGGGGAGAGTGGAAGAGACCGAGTCTGTCTGCTAAGCAAACAGACTGATTACGTCAAGGGACAGGAAGAACAGCACTTGGAAATCAATACGGATGAGGCTTTGAAAAGGTTGACTGACTGCACTGGATTAGCTATTGATTTTTGTCATTTTCACAGCTAGTGCCATGCTCTCCACCCGCTGAGGCCATTAAGCTCTGAGGCCTTAAACTTCTAATCCCCCGCTAATAACAACAAGACAATAGCCCGGCAAGCTAAGGATCTAACAGGATGTCCAATAGCTTCGGCGCTGTATGGAGTGTGCCCATGTCAAGGAAGCAATCGTGGCAGCCCGGAGACACTGTGCGGAAACAAAATGCACAGAAGGATTCAGATCGCACTCAGAGGCCAACTGCAAATCAGTGTTTATTGGTAAGAATCTCCAACTGACTTCCAGTTAGCACCAGCAGCATGGGATACATCATTTTTGCAAGATCTCTCTGAGCATTGATTCTGTTAAAATAACCACAGACAAGAATTTTGTTTGTTTTCAGGACAACTTTGATAGAAGTGTGCAACAGTGTGGGCTCCCTCTCCAGCGGCTAAAAGGGTGAAGCTATATTCAAGCACCATGCCATCACCATAACTTTGTTCATTCAGCATACCCAGCTGTAAAGAAACCCTGAGCTTATTTTAAGGTAGGACTGTAAAAAGGGAATGTTGGAAGGAGTCAAGTCCTCACCATATATCCCGATGGAGACAGAACATGGGAAAGGGTTAATGGGAATGTTCTTCTGAAATGGATGGAAGGTGGCTAAGGAGTGGATAAAAGAAATGGGTAGAAGAGATCTGGCTATGAGTGAGTGCTTCCAAGGCTGGGGAACTAAGCCAGCTTCTTCTCAGCTCTGGAAATGGTAAGCAGATGAGTGCAGCTCACCTCTTCTGCCACGCATTGCTCCAGGGCTGCCTGAACTCAGTACAGCAGTGACTGAGTGGCAGAGTGTGCCCAGGAGAAGAGAAAACTCCTTGGAGATATGCTGTATGTTCCTTAGCAAGGCCATGGTCCTTCACACAGCCATGCTTAGCAACATCGCCTTCTTTCCTCTGCTGCAGCCACCGCATCCTTCCTTAGAGCCCGTGTGGTGGCGAGCACGACCCTCTGACGACCTGCTGCGTGTCAGACATCCGCTCACCCACGGTCCTAAATGCCAAAGCACATTACTAGGGTTTATTTATTTGAGAAACTGAGAGATCTGGATAAAGCCAGTGGTGCTGGCAGAGCCGGGGTGCCACAAGCCCCCAGTGTGCAGCTGTGCGTGCAAACAGCTGATTACAGCTCGTCGCGGGGGAGCGCATCAGTAGCCTTTTGTGTTTGCATTATAAACGCTTTGTTGAGTGAGTGCTCAACTTTTCTGAGAATCTCAGTCTAAATGTTGACAATTTTATTTTGCTTGGGTTTGGTATTTATTTTAAGGGCCTTTGTGGTTCTCGGAAACTAAAGGATTATTGTCAATATACAAAACAAATGGACTCCGCTGGATTTCTTCCCTTTGGAAGCAGGGAGATAATGCTCCTGCAATAGCAATCATCACTGCCCACCCAAACGGGCAGCAAACAAAAGCAGAGGGATGTGCGAGGGAGCAGATAGAAATTCTCCATTCACAAACCTTGTGCAAATCTGGACGATGAAACGCTGCGCTCTCCCTTGATCCTTTTCTTCAGGCATCTGGCCAGCTGGCAAGTCAAATTGAAATGTTCTTTCTCATTTTCTTCTCAGATTGTTCCTTGCCTTTTAAGGGCTGATACACAGCTTCAGCCTGTGCATCGTGTAAGTCCTCCTGAAGTTTTCCAAAAACACAGGAAAGGGAAAAGTGCTGAACAAAGCAATAGGGACAAAAGGAAACAACTCAATTTTTTCACTTACTTCAGTGCACCTGAAGTACCTGCCCTGAAATCAATGAGCCAATTCATAGCCAATACTGGAGTAAATGATAGAAAGCTCTTTAAGGTGAATGTCTTCAAGGCTACCAAAATGAAAATAACCCTGTTTGTAGTGTGGTTTTATTTTTATTTTTTACATTAATTAATGTTTGTTTTAAAGTTCTATCAGACTTACTTATAAATATTTTAGCTCTTCCTCTTAAGAGTGGCTGGAGAAGATGTTATATGTAAGGCGTTATTAAATCTGAAGTAAATAGTAGTTGGGTTTTTTTAAATTTGCTTAGAGAATTAAAAAAATAGTTTCATTCTACTCAAAATTATCTCCCCATTTTCTCGAAATTGAAGAAAACAAATCCCTTAATTTCTCAGCTCTCATCAGCAACATACCCCTGAGGCTTAAGCAAAATGTTCAAAAGAAGCATTTGAAGGGATTATTTCTTTACAGATGCTGAGAAGGGTCTGGGTGGGGAAGAGATTAAGTGAGACAACCTTTCACCTTATAAGGTTAAATAATTTGGGGGAGATCCATAGGTGCTGCAAATCACTTTAACCCTAGAGCCTTTTTTATTAAAAAAAAAAAAAAAAGAAAAGACATTTTATTTAAAAGTTGATTATTCTGAATATATACCAGTTGCCTCAAGCAGAACACAATAGGGAAATGAGTCCCCTGAGCGAGCTGGCTTGCTTATTTGGTAATACCGTCATGCGTGTTTTGCCGTGTTGTTTTACTGAGTTCCTCTATACAATTTTTTTTCAAATAAAAGTAACAGCCTGTGAGGTCTACAGGAAGAAGGAGATGCCAGCAGCACCCAGGAGAAGAACACGTGCATCCAGTATGTGATAACTCTGTGTTAGCCTGTGTGAACAGGTGATTCCCCAACATTCCCATGGGAAGTTTGTGGGACAGAGGGTGGCCAAAGGGGCAGTCGTCTCCTGCCCTCCTGTGCTCCAGCGGTGGCTGTAACACCCTCCCCGGGCCGCGGGCAGCCTCTGCTCCCTGCCTGCCCTGGAGGAGCCTGGCTGGGACCTGGGTTTGGATGCTGCTGCAGTGCTGTGTAAGTACCAGGGGGACCGCCTCAGTTTACCTCCTATGTACTGTGCCGATTTGTTGACTATCTATCTTTATGATTAAAAAAAAAATAGTAAAAGGAAATGTTTATCACAGCTAATCATAACAGACAGCACCATCTCTCTCCTTTGCAGACCACACATGAGTTTGGACTAGAAACTGTTCAGCACAGACACCTGATGCTTCACACGGGAAGATATTCACAGGATCTAATACTTCTGCAGGGCTTTACCAAAGTAAGTATTACTAACATTTATCTAGACTTAGGTGTTTTTCACCCTGTTGCATTTGCCAGCTCTCTTGCCGTCGCCGTCCTCACCTCCCTTTGGGAGGAAGGTGCTGGGTGTCTTTGTCCTCGCGGTGGGGGCTCACGGGCCACCTGGCCACTTGCATTTGCATATGTGGCTCTGCCACCCACAAGGTAAGAGGAACGTGCAGCATGCTATTTATTTCACAGGAGGCAGCACGCTTTTTTTTTTGTTTTATCTCTTTCCAGACAGTTGGCTCAGTTTAATGGACTGTCTTTCAGCTTGTGCATAATTCTTCTCCAAATTAAATTCTCTTAGAAGCCCAACATAATACAGACCGTGTTGTCAGCTCATTACTTTTACATCCTTTCTTGTTCTGTTTATGTGCGCAGAGGTTTAATTAACTATAATCTACTGTGTAGGCAAGAGGAAAAAAAACACTCTACTTGAAGGTGTGTATTTATACTCTATTATATTTTTGAACATTGGGGGAGGTGGGGGGAAGTTAACCTTTTGTCTATGAGCAAGGCTGGTTGCTTTCTGTTTCTATGCAAACGCTCGGGGAAGTCTAAGGCATCCGCGCTTGTCTGCCACCCTCTTAGTCACCCTCTTCAGCCTCTTACTCTGTAGGGGACAGGACTTAAACTAAAAGAATAAGTGGAACCTTTGCTGCCTGCAGGCTTGGACTCTGCGAGCTCACGGTGCAGGCTCGCGGTTTGTCACGCTGGCTGTCCGTGCAGCGCAGGCGCAGCCCGTGCTGAGCCCCAGCCACCGGCCTGGGCTGCCTCAACGGGGCAAACTGCTGGCGCATCCTCTGAGGAACGCCGGCTCTCATCCCTCTGTGCATCCCAAAGGCATTCAAAGTGCCCAGCTGCTTTGCTGTGTGTACTCCACCTATGACGTCTCCTATGTCTATGAGGTCATTTGTCCTTGTATATGATGGCAAAAAGTACAGAAATTCCAGCTAATAAAATGAGGCTTACAGAAGCACTGTTTTGATTTCTCAAACTACTGGTTAAAACACTGTAGAGGCTTTCCTGGTGACAAGTTTATAAAACAGATGCTTTCCCAGTGAACATTTATAAAATGATGTATTTCATCCACAAATTATGCTTGTACCTGGACAACCTTGAGTGTCCAAACAATCCCACATGCTTGGGCAGGAGAGAATACAGCAGAAGGTGCTAATTTTTGCACAAATGCCAGGGTTAGCTGTCAGATTAGAGTGGGATTAGATAGGGGCTGACACTTGTTACTTAAGCTAAATTTAGATCTCGCTAGCCAGATTCAAATTGCCTCAGAAATTCACAGGTTCCATTCAGAAGATAACAGGAAGCAAAATTAGCATTTGTTATTATTTGTTTCAAAGATAAAATTAAGTCATTAAGGTAAATTTAGAGTAATTGTTCCTATACATCCTTCACCATTGTGTAGTGCTATTTCTGTTTCATATGCAAAGAAGGGCTGTGGTTTTGAAAGTTTGGTTGGCTTTTCCACTGTATCAGGGGTTCAAAGGAAAGCTATTCCCCAACCCAGCTCTGCCCAACGAGCATCAAAGACACGCTGATGCTGGCAGGGGTGGCCCTTTCGCATTTACACAGACTTGACTGGCAGAATGAGGTTACCAGCTGGCCGGGCAGGTGCCGTCTTGGGGATAGCTCCAAAGAACTCTTCCTGAAACATGCTGCTTTGTAACTGAAGCTGTCTGATTTACGTACAAAGATATGCCATATATTTGAGGATCTTTGTTTATTGGTTAAATCCCAATCAGGTTATGTTATAGAATCATAGAATCGTTAAGGTTGGAAAAGACCTCTAAGATCATCGAGTCCAACTGTCAACCCAGCACCCATGCCCACTAAACCATGTCCTGAAGTACCACATCCACACATTTTTTTAATGTCTCCAGTGATGGTGACTCCACCACTTCCCTGGACAGCCTCTTCCAATGCTTGACTACCCTTTTGGTGAAGAAATTTTTCCTAATATCCAATCTAAACCTCCCCTGGCGCAACTTGAGGCCATTTCCTCTCGTCCTATCACTTGTTACTTGGGAGAAGAGACCAGCACCCATCTCTCTACAGCCTCCTTTCAGGTAGTTGTAGAGAGCGATAAGGTCTCCCCTCAGCCTCCTTTTCTCCAGACTAAACAACCCCAGCTCCCTCAGCCGCTCCTCATAAGACCTGTGCTCCAGACCCTTCACCAGCCTCGTTGCCCTTCTCTGGACACGTTCCAGCACCTCAATGTCCTTCCTGTAGTGAGGGGCCCAAAACTGAACACAGTATTTGAGGTGGGGCCTCACCAGTGCCGAGTACAGGGGCACGATCACCTCCCTGCTCCTGCTGGCCACACTATTCCTGACACAGGCCAGGATGCCGTTGGCCTTCTTGGCCACCTGGGCACACTGCTGGCTCATGGTCAGGCGGCTGTCGACCAGCACCCCCAGGTCCTTTTCTGCCGGGCAGCTTTCCAGCCACTCTTCCCCAAGCCTGGAGCGTTGCCCGGGGTTGTTGTGACCCAAGTGCAGGACCCGGCACTTGGCCTTGTTGAACCTCATGCAGTTGGCCTCGGCCCATCGATCCAGCCTGTCCAGATCCCCCTGCAGAGCCTTCCTACCCTCAGGCAGATCAACACTCCTGCCCAACTCGGTGTCATCTGCGAACTTACTGAGGGTGCACTCGATCCCCTCGTCCAGATCATTGATAAAGAGATTAAAGAAGACCGGCCCCAAAACTGAGCCCTGGGGAACACCGCTCGTGACCGGCCGCCAACTGGATTTGACTCCATTCACCACAACTCTCTGGGCTCGGCCGTCCAGCCAGTTTTTTACCCAGCAAAGAGTACACCCATCCAAGCCATGAGCTGCCAGCTTCTCCAGGAGAATGCTGTGGGAGACAGTGTCAAAGGCCTTACCAAAGTCCAGGTAGACCACATCCACAGCCTTCCCCTCATCTACTGGGCGGGTCACCTGGTCGTAGAAGGAGGTCAGGTTGGTCAAGCAGTTGCTAAGATCACAGTAACTTTACAAACAATTTATCACAGTTGCCAGTGTCAAAGCATCCAAGACATTACAAGTATCTACTCAAAATAATTTTAACATTCAGTCTCAGCCCATCTCACAGTTTTGTTGCCTTATGCCCAGATAACAATAAACTAGTGGCTTCTGTGTCCAGGGAAAATCATCCTCCTCTCACGTCCATTACACTTAGCAAAGCTCTTGCCTGATGAGGCCTCTTGGGTGCCTAATTTCTTTCTACTCATCTCAACATAATTGCCAGAAAACTTCAGCTCATCAATACCAATGTGTGTGCTTAAACATGGCTCTTACAGAGCAAACAGAAGGCACCTACCAGTACTGCGGCTGCAGTTATAGAGATTGTTTGGCCCACAATATATTTCATTATGGTTTTCCAAACAGGCAAAACTGGTTAGATGTGACCTGGTAGAGTGTGATTCACCAACAGCTGGTGACTGTCCTTCAGGTGGTTAGAGGGTCTGTTGCCCACAAGCATCGTGTTGGAGATAATTCCCCAGGAAGTCCAAGAGATGCCTGTTACTAGAATCATGGCTAAGCAAGCATGTGTTCAAAAGACCTTTGGATAAGGTATGGTCTCTTGAAGTTTTTTTGCTTGAAAGCAAGCCAGGCTCCAGCCACAGATGTGGGGAGCTGCAGGTGTTGCTTTGCACTCTCATTGTTTGCCCCCAGTGGAGCAGTGACAGTTTTCACCATTAAACCGGCCAAGTCATTAACTCATCATGAGCCATTTCTAACAAAGTATCCTTCCCTCCCCCCATAACTGCTCACAAGGTGTCACTTTTTTCCTGGCTGCTCAGCTTTACGCAGACTCTTCCCTTGCACATTATTATCATCTTCTTAGGGGTTGAATGTGAGTCCTTAACCTTTAGACTTCAAAAGCTGGGTGTCAGTCACACATGGTGGATGGAGTTCCCTGTCCCCTGCCATGGGAGGGTGACCCTCGCAGTGGACACTGCCACTGCACGTGTTCTCCCACGGGGGCTGACACTTGGCTCTCCATTCATGCTTCCCAGTTTAAAATGTTCATCCTCCAAATGGCTGCAGGACTGAATATGTTAGTTCTCATATTTACAGAACGCTGCTGCATGCACCAATGAGCAAAATTCTCTTTCATGCCAATGAGCACCAGTGAGCTTGAAGCCAATCTTTTTCAATATGAGAGACTATTCATGCAGCTACTTTCTGGCATTCCTTTTGCTCTAATTACAGCTACTTTTTTTTCCCCCTTTGCTTCATTAATGAACGAAGACACTCAAGCCTCAATTCACAAAGGCATTTAGGCATCCAACTCCTGCTGAAATCCCTGGTGAATCTAAGCGTTAGACACTCCTCAAGTCTCCTCTCACTCATGAAGTAACACTGGGGACTTGCGTGGTATTGCTCCTGATTTATACTGAGCTTGAGTGAGTGAAGAATCAGAGCCTCTGTGTTTGTGAGGGAGGGGAAGGATATTTCAGTGACTGAAATCCTAACGGGGAGGTCGATGATACAAGTGCTATTTCCCAGCTCTGAATCTGACATTGTGAATGACCTTGAATAAATCACATCCCTCTTTCTGTGTTTCTGGCCATCTAGCACGTCTCTGCCTCCATGATTTCATGTTCATAGATGGCCTAGTCTGGGCTTTCCCAAGGGAACTGGATGTTTATGTCCCTTTTGGGACTCTCACTTCCTTAGGCTCTTTGAAAATGCCATTTTAGAGGCTACTGCAAGGAAATAGCAATAGGATCTGGAGCAGGAAGGAAGAGTCTGTCACTCAACTCGGTGTTCCCATCTTTAAAAAATTAAAGAGGACAGTACAAAAAAATCACAGGCAAAGTTAATTGCTTTATGTTTATACTGGAGGATCTCAAGTTTCCCCTCAAGAGTTGCTGCTCATCTGCCCACATCTGTTCATAGCCAGGGCTGTGGTCTCCCAGTGCTGAGCGACAACGCTGGATGCGTGATGCATCAGCATCTGTAGGCAGAACCTGTTGACTGTTTACTGCTACGTGTTTCTTCTTCTTGTATCTCAGTCAGCATTTCAAGGCCAGTATCATTTGCCAGTAAAAGGTGGCACTTTAGCTGAAAGCGCTGAGGAGTTCAGCTGGTTCTCCTCCGTATGTCACTGCTTTCCCCCCACTGAAGGGAGGACTTCAGATATACCCCAGTATATGGAACAACACATGTTTATTGTTCCTGTCATGCCCTTGATTGTGCTGTTATGTTGTATAACACTACATATTCATTAAGTCACAGAGGGAGGTTTTTTAAAGTTTTTGTTCCCTCCTTTCATGATTTTGCCTTGCAGTCATCAGAAATACTGAGTCTGGCCTCACTTTGTAGGAGAACACAACTTCGAAATAGAGAGGAAGCACTGCTAACCCCCAGCTCGGGCAGTGCTACTCTCACTGAGTCCAGGAGTCCGTCAAAAAAACCTTAAGAAAGCAAACGTCTAATAATTACCTCTGATGTGCATCCTCTGTTTCCTTTAGCTGCTCAAGTTTTACTTTCTTGTCTTTGTAATGTCATAATCTGCTTCCCTATCATCCAAACAGTTAATTGTATGATACCAGACACAGAAAGAACAGGGTAGCCTAAAAGTGACAGAGGACCAAAGCGCAAGTCTGGGGTGCAGTCGAACCCAAACCCTTACGAAAGCCTAACACAAATGTGACTCATCCCGTCTCAGCAGAGCTAAGGAGGAGGTGCTGGTCCTGGCGACGCTCAGCTGCCTGCAGCGCTTGGCTTAGGTTAGCAGGAGCCTGGGGCTGTCACAGACCTGCAGGAGGTGCTCGCAGTCGTGCGAGAACAAGCCATAAATTTCAACCCAATGAGGTTTTTGAGCAGCCACACAAGACAAGGAATGAATTACTGAACCCGTTCATGCTTAGTGAGTTATTAAGTGTAAGGCCAAAGACTGCAAGTGCTCTCTACGCAGCAATGTCTGAGTTAATAAACCATCACTCAGACACTGCAGAATCTGACTGCAGTGCTGAATTGTTATTATGAAATGTATTTTTTTTTTTAATAGTCGTATTTGTTCGTTAAGGGAAGATGTTCAGAAGTTTTGTGCAGTACATTATCCCATGTCACATTCGTCTCTCCTGGTACCCATCAGCCAGGTCTGCTCCCCTCATTTCTGCTGTCTGGTTTTACAGCCAGGGACGGTGTTTCTTTGACGAGACCGTGCTGAGGTGCAATTTAAAGGTTTGTTTTTAAAAACAAACAAACGCACGGAGCATCAGGAAGGCCATCTCCAAGCATGGCAATGAAACAGCAAAGAGGAGGTTACAAGCAAGGCTGAAGGTAAGGAAATGACTCCAGGTCACTGTTTGAAAACAGGCTCAGTTAAACCTCTTGTATCCTCTGCCTTCCTCTCCTTCCTTCTTTCAGAGCTGTGTTTTTGGGGATTCAGAGGCACCATTTCAAGAAGACCCACAGATCCATATAGTTACACGGGTAACCGTATAACTCAGGCTCTGAAAATACTTGTGAAGACATCATACAAGCAAATCTAATGCTCTCTCTGAGCCTACAGCAATAGAAGGCCTGAGGTCCAAAAATGCCCCATCTTTCAATACCTCTGCCTCTAGGGTTGCAGTTTTCTTGGGAATGGCTGCACAAACTCACCCACAGAAAATTGTTGCTTCTTAAAAATATTTGAAATGAGCAGCAAAACTCAATATACCTCATCTGAATACCCTGAAAGCTCATTGTGGACACACTACATATAATAGATTAAATCTTGCTTTTCTAAGAAGTGCTCCCCTCTTGATTTTCCTTATGAAGCTCATCTCTTCCCTCTGCGGTTTCCACCCTGCCTTCTCTACCTGCCTTGCTTGCTAAGACTAAAGGGTTACAATCTGTTACCATAAGAGAAGGAGGCTGTATCGGCTTGTCCTTGCAGAGACATTTCATCAGAAGCGCTAAGCAAAGGAAAGGCTAGAACATTTGTCCTCTGTGTAAGGACTGTTGCTTACCCAATATTTCTTGTAAGGTCTCCTATCATCTCAGAGGTCCCTGGGCCTCTCCAGTTTCATAAATCTAGATTTCACAGCTAAAATAGATGGGTTTTTTAGACTTGGAAATAGCTGACTTATATGAGGAAGACAAAGCATGAGGCCAGCTAGGGAAGGGAACCTCAGAAAAGAAGTCTTTGCTGAGATCATACCCTTCACTTTACAGTAACACTGCAGAGCTTCATGGTGCTTCAGCCATATCCAAAGGTGAAAAATCTCATCTCCTTAACAGTGAAAATGGCCATACTCATGGGTCAGCCTGTAATCTAGCTTTGCAGAACAAATATTTTTGGTTTTTAAATGATAGAGCCACATTTGTATGAACCTCAACACATCCTAGCTCTGGCATCAGAAATAAATGGGCAATGCCTTCAGATGTTTTCCAAAATTTATTATTAGGAGTTTTGTTTTGGTTTGTTTTGTTTTGCAAATGCAGTCGCCTTCCAATGCTTTTGGTGAACTGATACATTTCTCTACATAAGTCTGTAATGTACTATTCCTAGCCTAAGATACCAGCTTTTTGCCTGATTCATGTATTCATGCAGTAGAAGGTCTCTTTCCAACAGACCTTAGAATAATACAGTATTATTTGATATTTCAGAACAAGGAGTTTTTACTACATTTTGAACCTACAACTTGCATGACTGTAGTGCCCTGGTAAGATTTTCAGTGACACTGAGAATTACAGGATCTTTTCTTTTTTCCCAGTGAGTTTAACACACCCCCATTCATTGCTGCCAGAGGAGCTTTGAAGTTTTCATGCTTATGCAAAAATCCAATGTTTGAGGTTAGAGTTAAATTCAATATTTTTTTTCCAAACCTGACAGCAGCTATGCTGTACAGTAGTTTTATGACATACGTTAACTATTTCAGAAAGGAGAAATGACACTTTACAGTTGTGGGCTCTTTCTAGAACACAATTATATATCAAGTAAAAAGCCCACACTTATTAGAGATGCTCAAGGACCAACTCAGGCTGGATCTATGTGTTTCCAGCTTCCACTGGTATCACAGGAACTCTAGGACACCTAACATCTCATGAAGTCAAGGCCCTCAAAAATTATAACATTAGGTTATTATTCTGTATTTTCAATTGATCATAATTAGCAAAAATAGGTGACATATTTTTCCTTGCAGTCAGTTTCTGGAATCTGAAAATATTCTTGGCTTAGTGTAACATTTCCTAAAATGGCTAAGAATTGTTTTCAATGGGGGTTATAGGGTTAAATACCTTTGGGGATTTGGAGTCAAAATCTCAGATGTGAGGACATATACAATGGAGCCATGAACTTTGGTAGGAATAACACTGGAATACTAGTAGTGAATAAATAAAAACAGAGCAGTTCTTCAGGCAGAGCATGAATCTTGCTATACCCTACAAGATGCTGTGCATTCAGCATTTTTAGGATTATACAAAAATAACAGAAGAAAGAAATGAATAATCTTAGGATCACAGGAGCATAAGGTCATAGGATAATTAAGGTGGAAAGGGGCCTCAGGAGGTCTCTAATCCAACTTCCTACCCAAAGCAAGGTCAGCTACGTGGCCAGAACAGGTAGTCCGGGGCTTTATCCTGCTGGCTCTTGAAAACTCCCAAGGACAGAGGCTGCACAACCACCCTGGGCAAGCGGCTCCAATGTTTATCTGCCCTCACGGGGAGAAATTTTTTCCTTATATCCAGTGTGAACTACTGTTGCAATTTACACACTTTGTGTCTCTTGTCCTCCTATCATTTGCTGCTGTGAAGAGTATGGCCCATTTCTCAATGACCTCCTCGTCAGTACGGGGGGGCTGCTGTTAGATCCCCTGAAGCCTTCCCCTCTCCCAGTTCAACAAACCTGGTCCCTGGGACCCCCGTGTATGTCTATGCGACCTCACGAGTGTATGTTGGGGGGAAGGGGGAATGCATCTTGATGCCCTCAAAACCTTATGAAAAACAGAGTGAAAAACTGTTACTATGGTCCCACATTATAATTCAAAGCAATTAAAAAATGAAATTAGCACAAAATAACCACAGTCAAAGTACGGTAATTAATGTCAATTACCCTGGTTGCTATAGAAACATGACTGAAACAAGCAGAAGTTACAGATAAGTTCAAGGTGAACCACAAATGTAAGTGGCTGGCATGGTCTTTTTTCTCTAGCTGATTAGGACTTTAGCTCTTCTGGCTGACAACCAGTTATTGATAGAACTTAATCCATTTAATAATCCCATAATCACTTTAATCCAGTTGGCTCAAAGTATTTTGCAACTGGTTGCTCTAACTGATTAACAACTGTCTTTTAAGAAATAAATAAAAGCTATCTGTGCACTGCATATGCAGCAGCGTTTAGCACAGAACTTGTTTCTGCAAGGCAAGATTGAATGTGTAGCAAAACCTCTGTAAATTATAAATGCATAACCCTAGGGCACAAAGGGCTTTTAAGAGTCTTTGATTTCATTAACAGGCACCAATACCTCTTTAGCTTTTGCAAAATATAATTGGGAGCATGCAAGGGAAACTTGTCAAAGGACACCCCCTCTACCAGGTACCTTCAGATGCAATTGTGCAGTGAGGGCATCAGTTTGAGTGAACAGTGAACTCAGATGACTCAAGGTGCCTTGGAGGTCAAGGACATGCAAGACATTGACTTTGTTCCTGATCTGCCCCTATTTTACTAAGAAATGCTGAAATGATTGATAATTTTGTGGCAAATGTTTTAAGAAGTGTTTTCTTCTGGTTTGGAACAACACTCAGCTATTTGCAAGATACTATAAATTCCTCCCTGTCCCCTCCCCCTCCGCCCCAAGCACTATTTCTGGAAATTTAATTTCAAACATGATTTATGTCTCAGATGAAAAACAAAGATGTTTTTAAATCATTCTATTTTTGTATGGCATTTCACCATGTGTTAGCAGTACCGAAAGAAGGGACAACACATAATGGGACATCTCAGGTTTATTGAGACTTCGTTTCCCAATGGAAAACAGTTTAGATGAAAATATGCTGACCAGGTCTGTAATGACATACTTTGTCAAGCACTTTGAAATCTACTAGTGAAAAAGAGCATTTTATACAAGATCAGTATTAATTATTATAATGATTATTTGCTTGCTTAGCTACTGGACATTTTTGTGGTCCTCTTCACTCAGGATTTATTGTGTTGTGGTTTGTGAGCCTCAGGATCTGTTATAAATATTGTCTAGCCGGTGATTCTTCTACGTCTGTACAATGTTCAGGAGCTCAAAAGTAGCACTTCTAAGAGTTTTGATTAACTACCCTTTGGCTGTTTGTGAGGCTGAACTTGTTAAAAGTTTTAAAGAAAAGGATTTCAAGTAGATTTTTCCGGATTTGGGCTCTACCTCATCATTTGAACTTGCCTAAGACAACTGGCATGAAGGACAGTACAGAAAGATAGCTGGTCGTATTGGATTTGCCAGCTGAGATGTCCTCAGCCATCACCTGTAGTACCTGGGAAGAGTAATCAGTTTGGGGCACATTTCCTCGCTTATTTGAGGTGTTTTCACAGACCACAGAAATCTTTTAGGCATCCCATACCAAGGGGAGCTTTTGTCTGCTGACACTTCTCTCAGTTGACAGTCACAAAGAAATTAAATACTGGTTGAGGTCAGAGTGCCCCAAAGGAACAAATTCGGGGACTATCTCTGCTTATTGGACTCAACTCCGCAAGTTACACAGGCTCTCTCAGGCTGGAACAAATAGAAAATAATAAAGACAACACAGATCGATGACTGACTTGTGTTTACAGCTGTAGGGAGTTTTCGTATTTCATTAAGTTTCCAGCTGAAGTTTTCGGCTGAGTCAAACTTAAGATGTGAATGACTCTAAAGAGGATTTAATCTCTGGATGGAAACTGGTATCTGGAAATTGGACCCAAGCCCTGACTGATCCTGGGCTCACTCTTCAAGTGAGGTAGGGATCATCTCCACTTTCAAAAGAAAGTCTTCATAAGACATAGGCTTTGACATGAGCTGGTCTAGAGGCAGGATAAAAGAGTACCCAGAGGCAAAATAAAAAAATAGTATGGACAAAAATATATTTCAGGTCAAACTGAAGTAGAACACTTTTTGAGGTTTTGGGGATTTTTCTTGGCAGGGATGGGGAGAGAAAGGGTTAATGAAACTAACCTTTTTTTTGGTGGAAAAACAGAAGACAAACCCTGAATTGCAAATGTTTTGGATTAACTGAGAGCGCTTCATCAAACTCAAAAACTTTAGTGTGTTTTTCATTGCTTCATTATTTAAGCCTTTTTTAAACTTTGTAAAATCTGTGCCAGTTTTATTTTCAGGAGTCCAAGAAAAAACAAGCACTTTTGAAAAAACAAAACTTTAAAAAATATTTTTCTACTTCTACAGCAAAAATGTTTGCCAAATTAAAAAAAAACAAAACACATGAATAGCTTCCTCCTGGAGCTCCATTTTTCTCTGAAATTTCTACTTTGATAAATTAATCCAGTTATTGAAAAAAAACCTTTGCATAAAGAGGGAGTTTGAGTCAAACTTAACTTTGTGCTGTTGCTTCTTTGCATCCATTGCTATTCACAGCAAATCAGAACAAAAGAGCTACAAGTTTATTTTTCCATGTAATGTATGGTTGAATGGGAGTAAATGGCCTTCACCACTGATGAAGCTCTCTTCCACATCTCACTTCCCATAGCTAAGACTTATCTATAGTGTGTGTTAGTTCCTGCAAATCAAAAGCAATGGATTTTCCTCTGTTCTACTTATAATGAACATTTTCTGTTTCTCCTTCGGGGGAATTATGTAGTAGAATTAATGGGGCTCTAAGTCCATAAAGTAGAGTACATTTTTGAAGTGGGTTACTTGCACCTTGGTTAGTATCGCATATTATTTTATAGATGCAATGAAGAGAGAAAAAACACCCAGCCTATGCTCAGAGTTCTTTTAGGCTATTGTTCAGACTTGTTTAAGATGGTGTTTTATTTAACGTATTTGCAAAATAATGAAAAATATAGAGAAACAGTGTTACATACTAATTAATACAGATATGGAAAGAAAAGGGCTTGCTTTCAGTGGGGTTTATATGAAGAGTGGAGGGAAAGGTTTGCCAGAGAAGGAAAGGATGAATACCAGAGTGTGGAAATAGGAATGGCTAAGAGGCAAATGAACTTAAGGAACCACGAGAGCATCATTTATATAAGTGAAGGGGGGGCAAGCAATTTGATAGCAGTCTATTCTGGATAAGCAACAAAGGTTTTGAAGAAAATACTTTTCCGCCTGTGAAGGGTTGCGTCATGAGGACAGTGATTGCCACGGTGGCCACAGCTGAGACTATGGAAGGGGATAGGCAACCAGCTGGCTGTGCAACTCAAACACTGTGCAGATCTCTTGGTTTCCAAGCACTGCCTGAGGATTTGTGGTGAAGTCAAAGACTGTGCTTGCAGGTTTATGTTCCTGTGTGCACTCCAATGTCCGATTAAAACATCTGGCAAGGAGCATTTAGTGTTCTAATTCCTTCATATAGAAGGTATCACCTCTGAATTAAGTTTGGAAAGGCATCCAGCCACTGTAACACCCCATAAACAAGCCCTGACTCAGATATGGGCAAAGCATACTCACGTGTGGGTCTCTGCTGCTAACAGAAACAAATCTTTAGTCACGCGTTTCTCTTGATCTGGGTAAGCACTCGGCAATTGCAGCTGAGGACATATTTCTTGGGACTGCAGAAGTAAGCTTGATAATCTAAGTGAGTTCTAGGACTTCCAGATATTTGGGTACCTTAGGAAATATCAATGAAAGCAAGATGAAGGAGCACAAAAGAATTCCTTGTATTGAACCCCCAGTGAAGTTTGCTCTCTGTCCAGTACAGTTTCAGGAGAATGTTCTGGTCAGTTCTTACCTGACCTTTCCCAGTTTCTGCTATTCCTGAGGACAACCTGGGACAGAAAGGGTGGGGTATAAGTACTTGGAGTCCTGCAGACCTGCTGTGGCAACCCTCGCCACTGCTGCTACCTGTACTGCTCAGAAGATGCTAACTTGTGCTGCACTCGCATCTTGGGACTGATGCACAAATATACTCTTCACTGTTTTAACAGGAATTTCTGATAGGTCATTATCCATTTGGCTGATTTTCCCCTCTGCATCTGACAGTAGTTTTTATATAAAGATTATAGAATGAGTTTTCCTAGTCCTGAAGACAAGACTGTTCTGTGGTTGGGTCACTTTTGTTTGATCCTCATTAATTCCTCTCCCCAGAAACAGTGACATCCTAGCGAAGAATGACTGGAAACATCTCACTCCCCGCACACGGGCATAACTTTCAAGCGAGTTTGTATTCTGCTTGCTAGCACTTACTCATGCCCAGAAACAACTTTTGGATGAGGAAAGCACAAGGCAGCAACTCTTTGCCCATGCAATTACTGTGATTGTCTACACAAATCAAGTGGTTTTGTATGCAAATGGCCAGTAAGCATCTAGTGGAGGCAATGGCTTGAATTTCAATTTGCAATGAATAGTCGCATATGCAAACACATGTAAAAATGTGTATGTATATTAATATCTGACAAATCATCAACCTCCCTTTCAAACAGTTTTTTGGCTTATGTCAGTTAAAACAGTGTGCCATATGTAACCCCTTGCAAGTGAATAGTGGCTCTTCTGAAAGCAATGATTACTGTTCACTCCCAGTCACTATAATGCTTCCAGATACGGTAGGAAGCTTATTCCCAATAATTAGTAATTAGCAGTAACTATTTTATGGAGCAGAAAAGAGTTGATTACAGTTGTTTTATCAGCTGGTATAATAATAGGAAAAAAGCTTGTATCAGAGAGGGGAGAAAAAGGGATGATTTCAGAAAGTTGGCTCTCACTTGCCAGCCATCCATCACCGAAACAACAGCTTCAGGGATCAGGAATTATTGATTTTAAGGGGATTAACTCTCAGCTACAGATAGTTTAGTTTCAGGGCATCATTTGTAAGCTGAGCTGTAGCCATAAACCAGCTGGCACTGGGGGCCTGATCCAAAACTCCCTCAAATGATTTGGACAGCAATTTCAGGGACACCTTTGGGTTAATAAGTCCCCAGCTTGAAAGGAGTCTGAGTTCTCAGAGCATCTGGCACCAGGGAGAAGCCCATTTACAGACAATTTCTTCAAGACAGAAGAAAAGTGGTTTCCGAAATGAGGAACAGGTTTCTTCCATGAAAGTGAGCTGTGAGGTTTGCACCTGGCACACATCAATTCCTGCACAGCCTCTAGTGCCTTTTGAGCTAGCAGAGAAAGTACAAACAGGTAAACATAGTCTCTGCTGACACCAGACTCTCCCTTCTAATGCTCACTGAGTTAATTAATTTTTGCTCAATTTGATTTGACATTCAGATCTGTGATATGTTTATCCTTCTAATGGGCACTTCTCCCTATTCCTGGCTTCCTCTGAAAGGTTTAACAAATGACAGGGGCTTTTTGGGGTGGGTAATGAGCCTTTAATTTTGTACTTATTTATTCATTAAGCTTCTGTAGTATCTGGAAAACAACAAATTGAAAGACTGTGTATTTAGTCTCTGTTCTTTAAAAAAACCAAAACTCTTGCAGCCACAGGTCTATTATTGCCTTGGTGCAAGTTAGACTTAAGATATCTCAAGGATTACATTTGTCACTCTGCAACTAAGGCATATATCATCACAATGAGTCATATTGCTCTGAAAACCTCCATGGCCTACTCAGCCCTTGGGCTTTCTATGGGGACTTCAAACAATTATGCCGAGCAGTGCTCGCTCTAAATGTCCTTGTGCAGACCTGAAATAAAACTCGTTTCCCATTTTCGATCAGTCCCTGCATGTTTCTCTTACCAGGAACCTGTGCTACATATGGAGGTTGGAGAAGGGGCTCGGTTTCCCACTCAAATCCTGCTTGGAGCTTCCCATAGTATTGGTGCAGAAATGGATACGGTTACTGATATCAAGGGGGGCTGTGAAACGGAAAAGACAGAATGATTTAGCAAAGGAGGTAGAGAAGAGACAGAAAAGAAGGAAGAAGATGGCAAATGAGAGAGGTGTAAGACAGTGAAAGACACAGGACAGAAAAGAAGGGAAGAGCTGGATAGAAAGGAATAAGGAAATAGAGACCAAAGCCAGCCCTCCAAAGTATCTTGCTATGATGACCATCGAGACAGGACATTAGACAGGATGAACCACTGCTAAGATCTAGTTGGACAATTCCTATGAACGGCAGGCAGATAGCAAAAACTATCCCACAATTATAATTGTAGACCTGGTGATGTTAGCAAAAGTTGTCAGACAGCTGGCTACCAGGCAGAGACGTTCAGCAAGAAAGCTGACTGGGAAATTATATTTTTTCCCTACAGATAATTTTTCACAAATAATACTGAACTGTGAGAGGGAAAAGTTCCATTTGAACTTATTCTGTCCTACATATGGCAAGGATTTAAAGGAGCTCTATTTTATTTTATTAAACTATTCTGCCCTGGAGCACTAGTACTGCTTCCACTACCTAGGGTACGCCTTCTGCTCCCAGCTCGGCTGGGGTAGTGTTGCAAAGGGCTCGGAGCAGGGGCACCAAAAGTGACAGGCTGAACAAAGGCCACCAATGCAAGCTCCCACCTCATCCTGCTGCTCCTGATAAAGTGAAAATTGCATTTGCCCTAGCATTATCCAATAGCGCTTGTGAGGATGTCTCTCCCGCGTATTGCTAATAACACAAGACAGGCAGGTCCTCTTCCAGGGTGATCTCTAACAGTGGGGGGCTGAGCTGGTGAGCACTGGGGCTGGGCAGCTTTTCACTTTCTGCTTGGATGATTTTGTTAGACTTAAGTCCGGTCTTGTAATGACTGAGCACCTTTGTGCATGAGCCCACAACTCTGCCTCTCACTGAGGCTTCTTGCTCTTGGACACGAGCACCTGATTCAGCTGCGTGTCTCAGTCCTGCTCTTCACTGTCCCCTCCCTGTTTTTGTTTATTCAGAAGCACTTTGTAAACCCCTGATTCTTAGTCTTCTCTCTCTTTATCTTCCTCCTTGCATTTTGCTACTTTTCTCCTTCCCTTACTCTTTTTTTTTCCCCTCTTACTCATCAGCTCCTCTGTTTCCCGAGTCGCACATCCTACTTTCAAGAGGCATTTACAAGAAAGACCCTGGGCAAGGGCCCTCTCCCAGGGCTTTCCTACAGCTTCCCAATACACTAGGTCTCCAGCAGGTCCTAGGAAAAAAAGGGCTTGCTGGGATCCTCCTTCCATACAACATTCCTGTTGCCATGAATACTGGCAGACAGCAACTTTGGAGTTCCTCCTACCTCCTTTCCCTTCCTCTCTCTCTCTCTTTTTACTCTTGCTCTTCCTTTTTTTTCCCAATTACACACATGGTAGACAGCAGAAGTGGAGACCGCTGGAGAGGCAGCAGAAGTGCAAAATGAATGACGCAGGTGAACAAACAAGTGAGTAAAGATGAAATTCAAAGAGGAGCAGGGCTGAGTCCCCTGGAGACATCTAGAGATTCCAAACCAGCTCTTCAAGATTTACAGTCTGATGTTCTGCACATGGCAAAGGCAAGTCAGAGGGCCCTGTTCACTCCCAGCCTCCTTTATTCTTGCATTTCAAAGCACCTTCATTTTCCCAAATTTGCTAAGCATTCCCCCACTGTCGTCAGTAGGAGTGGTTTCCTGCCTAATTCTTTCAACAATATTGTGCTTTCAACACTCTGTGTGCATGTGTGTAAGAGTGTGTGTGCAGGTCTGACCCAAAGGGCTGATGTGCTTTCTGCCTCGTGCCCGTTGAGAGGCATGCTTTACTACTGTGTAGCACAGCTCTTGGGGCGCTCTCAGCTAATCAGCTGATATACACTTCTGATCCTAACCCTATAATTTTACCCAGCGGGTGGCTCAGGCACTGCTGACAGTAATGGGAAGGAACATAATGTTGTGATTGCTAATTGTTCTGGGGAATGTCGTGCTTTACCTTTGGATGTGGGTCTGTGGATGTGGTACATCTTGTTCCCAATTTCTGTGGTGTGATTCTTAGGGTCCACGACTATGATGTTTTTCACGCCCTGTACAGCGTTTCCAAAGCAGACTTGGTTTTGTTGGCTATTTTTGCTATTTTTATTGCTGGACAGTGTATGTAGCCTTTTTGCTTTGGAATACTTATGATCCACTATATGCTTGGAGATCAACCAAGGACATCTCAAGACTTGGAAAAGAGGGAAAAATAATATCTCAAAAGTTGCAGGAAGCTGGAGGTTTTCTCCTGGCATTTCAGAACCCAACTTTGAGCAGCCAGTGTGTGTCGCTGGGCTTTTCCAGTATCAGCACCTGCAGCCGTTGCAGCCCCAGGAACACCAGCAAAGACCACCCCAAGTGCTGGTGGGTCATGGTGATCCATGGCCCTGGATGGTATTTAGCGCTGTCTTTACCACCTTTGTAGCACCTTATCCTTGTATCTCACTGCCCTCTTGCTGTTTGAATCCAGCTGGGGACAGCACTGCCTTATTTACCATTTGTTCATCAATAACAGATTCATTTTTAGTTCAAAAGCCCGATTGTTTACCGCAGCATTTCACAATTTCCCTCATAATTGGGTTGTCTAGAAATTAGGCTGTGCATGCATAGCAGGAAGCCAAATGTGTCTGCCCTGCTGTTAATACAAGAGCCCACCCACACAGCAGATAAGAGCCCCGACACACACTCTGATGGGAAATAAATCCAGAAGATTTATCAAGAAGTGTACACGGTGAGAGGGCTAAAGGCAAAGTCACCTGGAGAAGGGGAGGGTCTGTGGGTCCTTTTGGCCAAGCAGACCTGGCAGGTGAACGACAGTCGGTTCAGGGCTGTGTCCGCACATCGCAGCTTCCCTGAGGTCCCAAGGTGTTTACTTGGGAGTTAATCTCAGTGCAAAATTGATGATGGCAGCTCGCCAGGGAATACTGCCTTTTACACATTGCCCTCAGCCCAGGCCCTCTAAGCCTTTTACTGGGTAATAACCAGCCGCTAACCTCCAGCGATGCCTGTTCACCGCCCATCTTGGCCTCTCAGCTCCCGGCACCTCGCTCGCACCCTGACTTCATTTTGCTTTCGCAGCCTTTTGGCAGGATGCAGCAGGCTGTGCAATGAGCACAGGCAAAGATGGCCTGCCTCCAGCCTCACCGTGAGCCTCACCACCCCACCTGGCCAGCTAACAACCAGCTTCTGGCCAGCTAACCGGCTTCTGGCCAGCTAACCGGCTCCTTCCTGCAGTCTGGGTCTCTGTGAAAGGATTCGTGAGGCTGGCAGCAGTGGGTAGGCCAGGTTATAGGGTACAGACACCACGGAGTTTCATGCTGGCCTTTGCTCACATGAGAAAACAAGCAGGAGTTTCCTTGCCCCGTGTTGTTTCCAGACCATCTTGCACCATCAGTAGCTGGCTCCTTTAGCACAGCATGGGAAAACTCCTTCAAACACTGTGTTTAGATCTTCGACGGCTTTCTCCCTGCTGCCTTCTTGCTGCTTCTACCCGCTGCTCTCCCACACACGTGGAGAGCTCCTTCAGTTATGTCCAAGCACTCAAGTTTTCTCCACCGCTCCCAAGGGACACCTCTTGGGCTGCATGATTTGACTTCTAATGAAGCGTGGCACGCGTCTGTGTTTTAATGACATCTCCTCCAGCCTTGGCAGCCTCTTTCTGTGCAGAAACTCGGTTCCTTTGGGAGCCTTTTGGTGAAAAACCCTGCCCCATCCTCCACGCTCATCCCACACAACGCAGGACACAACCTTCCAGTGCATCAGATCCCTCCTCCTGCGAGTACCAAGCGCCGTGCGAGCTGCCTAAGGAAGCATCAGGAAAGAACATCTGTGCTCACCCAGTGTGGCACAAAATAATAAAGGGGGAAAAAAGATGCAGTCTGAATATTATGCCTGAATTTTCTATTATTACTATATCACTGTGTCAAAATTGAGAGCAATGTAAGATTTCTCAAGAGGGGCCATCCATAATGCATTGCAGAGCTGTGTGTAGGTGTTTTATGAAATGTATTTTATTCAAACCAGTATATACAACACTAACATTATTGAAAGAAATTGAAGGCCCAGTCTTCTCTCCTTAAAATATTCATTATTCATGTTATAGTCCTTTAACAAAAACTAAAGCCAAATACATATTCAATTTTTCTTTTTTTTCCATTCAGACTTACCTGCTATTCATCTCTGGTGTCCAATGGAGATGAAATGTCCTCTTATTATTCTTATATTAGCTTCTGACAGTTCAATTTCTCTGAGTGCTGTGTTTGAGACAACCCTTAACAAATAGCCACATAGGTAATTGCTCTGATCCAAATTTCTTGCCAAATCTTTTAGATCTGATGTAGATCGCAGGCAGTAGGATGTTGACACATTCTGATTCAGCCCTGGCAGCTGCCTCTGTGAGGCTTTTTCTTCTGATAAATATTATTAGAATAGCTTTCAACATATGCACTGTTTCATTCTCTCCTTCAGAAAAAGACCTTGCAAAGGTATTGTGCCAGAAATGCTCCACAACCTTGTTTCTGTCTTTATTTTGCATTCACAGAAATTATGAAGGTGTCTGGTGGTTTTAAATTGCTGTTTCTTCTCAGGTGACTTCTTGGAAGAGAGATCATCTCACCAGTTCATATAACTTACTAGCACCCTGAACACCTAACGACTGCTATTCAAAACACGTTGTAAGATTACTTCATCTCCCACCAGTTCAAGGCTATCCTTTACAGCATGCTTTTCCTGATGAGATTTAAGGGGCTCATTTGACAAAGTTCCCTCCTGGAAATTGCTTTCTTGCTTTACTTGATTTTTGCCTCTCAAGCCTATTTCAGCCCAAACTTCTTCACTAATTATTTCTGTTAAAAGCAGCAGTTTGAGGTGCTCAGCAAGACCAGGAGTCTCCTGGACAAAGCACTGTGTATTCAGACAGCAAAAGCTTTCTGCCTTTCACCAGGTTACAGTCTGAAGAAGGCAAAGAGATTCAGCAGGAGATAAAGAAAACTTCACAATTTTAGAGAGGGGAAACTGAGGCAGGGAGAGATTAGGGACCATGATTCTCAAATCATATTTAGCAGTCTAAGCTACTTAATTTTTTTTTAAAAATGTCTAAATTATTTTCAGGTTCTAGGACTCCGATGGGCCAGTTTTCCCAGCAAGCTTGTAAGAGATGTGCTGAGTGACACAGCTAGTCCTCAATTTTAATCACAGGCTCATTAGTCCTGCTGCAGACTGCCATAATTTTGCTTTGTCCCCCCCAGTGGGATTTTGTGTTCCAGAAGATTTTGCCTGTGATGAGTTACTATTGATTTTTCCCGGCTGCCATTAATCTTTCAAGCACTTTTAAAATAAAAAAATCCTCTGGATTATAAACACATGTCTGTACCTTTGTACCACTGAAATCCGAGCTGAAAATGCTCTGTCTCCTACCCAATCCCTCTACCTCACTTCTCCCTTTGCTAGGTGAACTTACATCTATCAAATAAATGCAGCGAACCCTCTGGCAGCAAGAGCTTAATAAAAAGGTCTCCAAACAGACAGAAGGACAAGGAAAGACACACTCCTGAGCTGCCATAGCTACTGGTAGCTCATCCCTGGGTTTTGCATGGGAGTGGTGATCCACTGTGCCAAACTGAAAATGTTTTTAGTTATAATGGTAAATGATAGACTCTTGGTCTCTGGAGAGAGCAGCTAATGCACACCACAGAGCATGAATGAGGAAGACCCCTCTTTGCTTTCAGAAAGGCAGTTCCTTTGCAGATGCACAGTTGCAGCTAAGATTTGCTCACAATTATAAAGCCAGAAACTAGCTTGCCTTTCCTCCCTGTTCCAGTCTAAATGTGAGTAGCAGAAATGTCTGTCTTAAATTGCAGTATTAAATTTAACTATTAACTATAAATATTAAACTTATACATAAAGAGCAGTGCTGATGGGCAATGGTTTAGCAGAACGTAGACTGCATGCCATGGACAGAGAGCCAAGCATCCATTGCATTCACATGCCAAAATAGTGCCTGTACAACAATAGTTGTTTTCCCTTTGTGGTCTTCTTTCCCCAAGAATGTTTTAGGGACTTCTCTAGTCCCCTCTTCGTTGACCCCAGCAATATGAAACAGCTATGCCACACAAAGCTGACTTGAGTTGTCCCAGCAGTTCTTTCAGTCTGACCATGAACCTGTTCTGGGAAGGCCTGAAACCAGATTATGGGCCTTTGGTGTGAGAAATGGAGCTTGTGATAGGAGGAAAATCGTCTACTGGTCCATTAGCAGCTTCCAAGACCCCAGAGACCTAAAGAAGACTCTACATCGGCAACTCCTGAACATCACAGGGAGTGGGACAAGTGCTAGCCCACCTTTCTCTGATGTGAAGGAACAAACAGGCAGCCGAACCCCATGGCTCATTTTAGGTTTTATTGCCAGAAGTGGCTCTAATTGAAGTGTTGCACTGCAGCAACTGCTAGTGGGATTGCTAAGGAACAGCATGATATAGAAAAGTCCATTGATCTGATCCCACCACCCCAACTACAAACTTCTTAACTGCAAAATGCATCTTCTGATGACCCGCTGTAGCTTAACAAATTAGCAAAAACATTTGCTATGTGAACTGGTTACAAAACTGTTGCAAAATTAAGGCCACCTCACCAAAAGACATTTGGCTGCCTCTGCAGAGCTAATTCTAGATAAAACTGGAGAATCGGGAGCATTTTCCCCTTGAAACTGGGCAATGTAAAGAACAGCGTGAAGGTGCAGCAGAGTGTCAGCATCCCAGCAAGCACGAGACAGAAGTCTCTACCTACTATAGTAGTCAAAAGTGATTGCCCTTGTACTGGGTCTTCCCTGCCATTTGGCATATAAGCATATTAAAGCACATGTAAGTCGTGCCAAGGATTGTCTAGTGTAAGGGAAATACTAGTAGTTATCTAATTTTTCTGAATTGGCTGTACGTGCACTTCTAAGACAATCCACCAGCAAAGTAAAATGTTAGCACAGCTAGCCCTTGAGAAGGCTAATAAATGCACCCGCACATTTGCACAGACAGTGGGAGAAGACACCTGACAAGCAGTAGTTGTGTTTTACAGCCCACAGCAATTTGCTGGGCTATAGGACAACAGAGGAGTGTCATGAAATTATTATGGTTCCCAGTTTCTGTCAAGTCCTATTGTCACTTGGGTGGTGCTAGGCATTATCAAATATGTCGAGTTACATCTGTTATTATTGTAGGGGAAAAAAATGCAATTTTTTGTAGAAAAAGAAATTATTTATGTGAATTTAGTGTATTCTATCAATTTTTTCAACTACCAAAAAGCAGTGGGATACACAAAACTGAATGGAGGTTTTTTTCTTTGTTGTTTTTTTTTTTTTTTTCCCAGAAAGGCTATGTGATTTTTGGGTCTAATAACACTTGGGAAAGTCTGTTTAGAGCTACAGTAAAGGCTCATTTGTACAAGGGTGAATGTATCTTGTAAATCTGTCTGTTTGAAAGGAAGTAAAGCTTTAAAAAATAATTAAGATTTCCTACAAGTGCCTCATTCACAATAGGATTTCATAATATAGTTACGTTAAGAGGAAAGGAATGCTTCTCATTTGAGGCTATTACCACAAATGAATTAAATGAGCAGATACCTTTTGGAGACTGGCTTTAAAATCTGGATCCAGCCCAGAAATGGAGTAGTTCCAAAACGCTCCATTAGTGCAATGGCACATGAACAAGATACGTAGTAGCCAGGTTCTGGTGCCCAGGTCAGGATGAGTATGTGCTGCATACAGCCTGCACCTCATTACCAGTGGCTTTTGGCAGGATGAAGCCAGTGACTTTATGGCAAAATGAAACAAATGAAAAGATGTTATTTTTGAAATTCATCTGAAATAACAAACTTGGAGTAGTCCCAATAGCTCCTACCCTGACCCTACTGAAATCAACAGAAGATGAGCACTAAGCAGATGTACTGGCCTGGATGTGCATGACCAGATCCATTGCCCTCTGGCTCTATTTCTTCACCAATAAGCTGTTCTGAAAAGCAGGTGGGTAAATAGTGTATTGAATCAGGCTATACTTGATTATCTTGGCTAAATACGTTTACTGAATCACACAACTGCAGTAGTGTTGGTAGTCTAGCTGACATGAATTACTCCATATTCAATAAGAATATTTTGCTTTACCTCTGAGGATCCCAAAGCTCCATTATTAGGAGACCCTTCTTTTTACTTAATCTCAAATATCAAGCCTGCTTGCTTCTCAGCAAGCCAAAACCCAATCCAGGGAAAGGTAAGGATTGCTCTCAGATATAAACTAATCCTTTTACTTATGTAGAGACAAACTCTTGGTTAGTCCAAAGGACTATTCAGGGACCCCCGACAAGAGACACTCAAACATCCTGTCAGGGTGGAATAGAGTCTATGAGAGCATACGTGTACAAATTAGCACTCTTTAGCTCTATCAACAGTCCAGGCTGTAACTGAAATAACTCTTTAAGCTTTTAAATTCATCTTTTGTGCCTTCTGTGCAGCATAACACAGAGGACCTCCAGGTCAGGGGGGGCTCCCAGCCTTTCCAGTCTCCCATGTCATCTATCTGTTTCCCACATGAAGATTTTTTCCTTTAGCCTCGGGATGGAAAGAGACTCACAGCGCTAGGCTGTGGTTGGAGGTGAACTCCTGTGAGCCTGGATTTCACTTGGCTGCTGGCTTCACCTCGCCCCATGGTCCTGCAGGCATGCCTGGACCAGGCTGACCAAGCTGCACTTGGCATGAGGAGAAAGAGAAGTTGTGTGGCTGTGCTCAGGGCTGAGTGAGGGGGAAGCAAGGAGCGGAAAACAGGTAGTGGGATACAAAGGAAACAAGCTCAGGACCTCAGAAATTGCATCAACGGTCTTGCCCTGCGTTTGGGCTTGTATCCCACACCGACTGCAGGTGGCACTCGGCTTATTTTCTGAGCTAAACCTCTAGTTTCTAGTAGGGGTTCCACTGAAGCCTATTCTCTTTTGTAGCTGTGTGAGCTCACTGTCTCCTCTCCTGAGTCACTGCAGAGCCAGTGTTGAAGTCAGTCCCAGAGGGCTGGAGCTTGGCTTCTAGAGAGAAGAGCTTCTGCTCTGGAACAGCAACCCACCCTTGCAACACTGGTCAACCTGCCCTCCCCACCGCCCAGCCCAACCCAGAGGGCTGCAGGCTGGCCAGTCCATATTGCTGCCATGAAGAACAGGGAATCTCTTTTTTTCTTCAGATGAATGAATAAATAAAAATCAGGAACAGGAATACGAGCCTTTAGTGATAGGAATGCTGCTGTTTTCCAGCAGGACACTTCCTGCTCTCGGCAAGAGGAGCACGTGCTGTGCACATCATTAATGCAACAGCGAACGCATATTTCCCAAACTCTCATTCCCATCTGCCCCCCTGCCCATCTCTACCTTGTGATGGCAGAGCTGGGTGCCCTCTTTGCTGGAAGAAGTGGACTGAGACTTTCCTAATTTCTTTCCTTGTGCTGCATGCTAGAGCCTGCTCCAAGTATCATGGCATTTCTGGTGAGCAAGGTGGACAAAGGTGGAACCCAATTTGTTCAGAAGAACATTTGAGTTTGTAACAGTAGCTAGGTTGTTTTGCAATAAATTCTTTCAGCTTAAAAATTAATACCAAGAGTAAATACCTTCTTATGCACTTCCCCTATGAGTTCAACCCATCAACATAAGGATTTATAACCTTCTTAACAATTAATATCCATTCTCCTTGCAGTAACTTCTCATTATAGTGGGCTTTTGTCTTCATACCTGAACATTTTTTAAATAGCATTTGCTGATAAAAGACATTAAGTCTGAATCTTGTCACTAATTCTGCAAAGTGATCACTGTATTTCAGCCACATGCTTTGATATTATCATTAAATATAGAAAAAGGATGCTAATTCCTTAGCTGTGTCTGCTCAACACACACAGAAAAGGCTTTCAAACAGAGGCCAAATAAATAACTAAAATGCAGGTTGACATGGAGACCAGTTTATTAGCTCCCCAGTAAGTACATCTGTAAATAAATGTGTCTCTTGTGTTTTCTCAATATTTGAAACAAGATGATACAGAGAAGGGCACACAGCCTTCAGCCCCGTGAGGCTTGGCTGTTGCATAGTCATAAAATAAATATCTAGCTGTTGCTTTTCACTTCAAGTATCAACTGTGTGGAAAGGTACATAAGGGCCTACAATCAGTTGTTTAATCAGCTTTAAATAATAAAATAAAAAAACCCACAGACTTTCAGACAACCTACTTATGCGTAACTGATATGCTTGATTTGTGAGAATTATGGGCAGTAATCATATTATCATTTCCATTAGATTTTTCTCTTCCACACTTTTTATAACTCAAGTCTGATTCATAGCAGATGAATATACAGACAGAGACAAATACTTCAAAATGTTTTTTTGGAGCTGCTTATGTTTAATTTGTCACATAACAAGTTCATCTCACCTAATTTTCCAAGAGCTGAAGTTGTTATTACAAACACAAAGACATAAAGAACATCATGGCCATGGAGTAGACGAGGGAAGAAGAAACTAGGCATGGGAATAGGAGGGTAAGAAACAGCAGTGTATGCAGTACCTGCCGAAGGAAGGGTGCAGCATGAGAGGAAATAAAAAAGGAAAAATCATGCCGAAAGAGAGGATTTAGGCATTTCACAGATGATACTTGAAAATTGAGAAGGACCTGGCATAGATGAGGTAATGACAGCGGACAAGCGCCTCGCTCAGGAGTCCAGCTGGTGAGGGGAACACAAAGCTGCCTCAACTGTCAAGAATTGAGGGTCACATCATATGTCATTGGAAAGATCAGTTCCCCAGGCTGACAACAAACCCGGTGCTCTTATGCAGGACCTTTAAATTTGAAGCTGGTGATGATCCCTTGCACCTCAGAGAGGGATGAAGATCGACAACTGGAAACAAACAGTCAGAACGCTTTCATTATCTTTTGTGTGAAAAATTCCTAGAGCATTATTAATTTCTGATGATACTTGTAATCAGTAGAACTCATTCATTTTTTAAGTTTCACTTATTTGCAGTGAATGGATCTGTTTCTCAGCTGGGTAGCTGCATTCATTTTGCAATAATGGTGTTTGTTTGACATCTGAGAAATTAACAATGCAAATGCCTCTGTGTCTTCGAAGCACATTTAAAATAAAATATCTCCTCACACAGAATTGATGGCATGCCTGTAAAAAGGGCTCCATAATAGTCGAAACATTTTTCAAAACCCGTAATAATGTTAGGCACTTGGATGTGATGGGATTGTCTCTTGGGGGCCAGCTCTATCCACACAGTCCAAAAAAAAAAAAAAAATCCTGGGAATGACGGTGCTGCAGTTTTATTCCCTCTCCCTCACCCACCCGCTCTGGGGGCAGCCCGCGGCCCTGCTGGCTCTTCCCCTCCGCCTGCTCCGTAGGGCAGACTGCAGTGGGGGATGCAAGCCCGTGCCTGCTTGCTGTGGGTGGCATTAGTGACTTCACCTCTCTCCTAAAGGTGATGACGTCAGTTAGCAGATATCCCCAGGGGACCCCTGGACACCCCAAGACTGGGCGCTTTAATTAAGAATCTTGCAGTGTTACGCTTTGTAATTCAGATTCATGTGCTAACACAAGAAGCGTATTGACAATAAATGTGGGTGGTTTTACTCTTATGTTTACAAATAAAAGTCAGAAAATGTTTAACAAGTACTAAAAGTGGAAAAGAGAAGAAGACTAAAAAAGTAAACTTCAGGCACTATGTTTACAAAAGATTTCATTATTTTTAAGCAAATCTTTTTTTAGGGGAAGGGAAGACTGAACGTAGTCTGTTGGCACACAGAAAAAACAGTGCATTACTTTCCTTCCCTGGCTGACAGGAAGGCTCACGACGATTCGCACTGTACAGCTTTCTGTTGACCTCCTGTTTCTATAACCCATTTATGCCTGCTCATTTCCGCATTTTCTTTGGTTCATAACCATGAGGAAAGCCCTTTGTTTACAAGCCATTGATAAATTGTCATTTACAGGAGGCAATAACTTCCTTAAAAATTTGCATAATGTTTTTACTGGTCATTTAGGGCTGTTGCATATTATATTAAACCTTAAATGGCAGATTTTTATTATGCATTAACCCTCAAATAGTATTACGAATCCACCAGCCTCAATGGAATATTTTCTGTTTTCTGAAATTTAATTGTGTTGCAAGCCAAGGCAGCTCATAAGCTTCAATAAGTCTCATTACTAAATTGGGATGTTGAATGGGCTGTTTCAGATCACTTACATTAAATAAAATGGACACATTGTATTGCCAGCAGGCCTGCAAGGACTGAGGTCATGGGAAAGAGCTTCAAAGGCAGACTGAGGAGCAGCCCAGCTTGAAGAGCACTTTCAAGGTTCGCTTCAGATCTTCCCTCTGCCTCACAAGCTCTGGCGTTGGGAGCAACGCATGTATATATGTAGACATATAGAATAAGGGCATAGCCTCCAGAGACATCAGATTTCTTCCAGGAGGTTCCTTTAGGGCAGAGGCATATAACTGGCTGTAGGATGGTGCTAGTGCTAGCACAGAAATAGCTGCTGTCCAGATGAGTAGGGGTGAAGAGGACTTTGGGGAATTGCTCCTTCTTTTCTGGGAACGTGGGTCACTGGGGCTAGTAAATCAAGCGAGGCTACCACTGATTGCTGATGTCACCTGAGATCTACTTCAGGAGCCATTAAGTCAATTGAAAGTCTCTCAGGGACATCAGATGGCTTTGAGTTAAAGCCCAAGGTCAGGTTTAGCTTAAGTTCACCTGGCAGTGTGATTTGTACTCATAGAAGTAACTGGCCTCAATAACAAGTGCTCAACTATCATGGACAGCTCAGTGCTTAAATTAACTTGCTCAGCTGGACTTTCAAATAAAGCTGTTTTAAGAATGCAGTGTACCATAGAAAGCAGTTTGTTTCTTTAAGATTTAGTACCAAATGCCTAGGTTGATTTTGATTTTAGAGAAGGCAGCAACTGGTGAAGTGGGTAATTTGAAACTTAACATATTTCTCTTCCCTAAGATCAGAACACATTAAAATTAGGTGCAAAGTGCTTCTAATTTGTCAATCATTCCTCGTGTAATTTTATTCCTCCAAGAAAATTGCCTGGGAGAGTGTTTCCTTTTTCCTTCATCTCCTTTCACCGCACCATTCATTTGACTTGATCCTGGTTCAGGCAGGCAAGCAACACCCCCGCACCCACCTTCACGCCGTCTCCCCTCGTGCCAGCTGCTGCCTCCAGATGACATCCTTCTCTTGCCATCTGCAGGATAGCTGTGTAGACAGGGTATGAGCCTTCCATCCAAAAGACAAACTCTGATTCATATCTACAGTTGAAATAGCCTTAGCTGAGGAAGGAGTGGAAGCATCCCCACAACTCCAAGAAAAAATGGTTCTGCTGATGTTTGCCATAAAGCCTGTTAAGTGCCAGAAATGGCACGAGGCAGCCTTTTCTTGTGAAGTTTCCACCTCATGTCTATAGCAAAGAAAGTCAGATAGGTTTCTGATTTAGAGCCATCAAAACTATATGCAGTGCAACATAAAACCAAAGCAAAACACATCAGTTCTTGGAGTTTGTCAAAAATGCTTACATTTACATCAATTTCACAGAGCAGTTTGGAAAGGTTCATAAAATCTGAGCCCAAGTTTCAGGGCTTCATTTCATGCAAGCTGTGCAGAGAGATACAGATAGTTATCTGCTTGCTTCAAAACGAGTTCATGTCAAACAAAACCAGAAGGCTGGATGAAGCTCAGAGTCATGTCGGGCTACTCAGGGAAAACCTGTGCTAAGCAACCCTGCTTTCCAGCTCTGCTCCAGCTCTAACAATCAAACGTAAGGAGTGTTTGAGTGATCCACCCTCTGGAATTGCAAGAGATCAGCCTACCAGTAGTGTGTTATTGTGAGAGAATATATTTATCTACGGCTCAATCATAAATTCTGCTCAGAATTTAAATGTACCAGTGGTATTTACAATTTGAGACCTCTAAGCCAAGCATGAACTACTTTGATGATTTGATAGCAGCTGTCTTTTCTCAAATGCAGGAGCCCTGGCTTTGCTGTGGTGGATTGATTTCTCTCTGAGAGCCGCCAATATCAGCTCAGGGTAAAAATACCCCGGTCTGCTACTATAGTAACAGGTGTGCAATGCTACAAATGGAGGGATGCAAAAAAATGGAGACGGAAGAGCAAGAGAAATTCCTTCTGCCAATTTTATTCCTTTTATATTCCTTTACAGCCTAAGCTTTGGGTACTCTGATGAGTGCTTGTAACTACAGATGTAATTCGCAGTGCCAGAATCACCCCTAAATTTCAGTACTAGGTTTGGCACCTTGACCCCTCAGCAGTGGGGGGGGATTATCGGCTGATTACACTCCGCATGAAGCAGCATTTCTTGTCATAAATTTAGCTGCCATTAATGCCCCTGAGTGACCCCAAGTTTCTTGTATTACAAGATAGGCAAAAAAAGACTCTAATCAATTAGTGCCACACTCTTCAGGCTTAATCCCTGCCCCAGAGAGGTCCTGCCATCTCCCTGCCCGTGGCAGGTGGGTGATGAACACAGAGATGTACTAAGAAGCTTGCTATGTGGCACCATGAATACTCTTTACTCACAAAATATCAAGTGTTTTTTTTAAGAATGGAAGTAGAAGAGATGTAGTGATGTTGGATCACTAGAACCCAGAAACAATTTCCCTAATTCTCCTCCTTCTCAGAAGCTGGTTGCTTCCTCCATAAGCCAGCATTTATCAATGCCTGTTGGCATAAACAAGCCTTAACTACCGCACACACCACAAAGCCAACAGAGCTGCAGAGGAACAAGCCACACTCCATCATGCCTCATGCATCATCAGCAGAAACCATTTCTGCAGCAGGAAGAAAAACAGAGCTTGGTTTTCAGACATTGGATTTACCCTGCAGCTCTGGCAGAGACGGGAAAAGAGAGAGAGGGGGGAGAAAAAAAATCAAGTTTTGATTTTTAAAATGAGCAAATTGATGTGGAAGTCACAGATGGTGAATAAATACAGGGCACAGAATTGTCATTTGGCAGCCCGTTCTCCTGACCAATTTAAGAGGGATATGCTGTTATCTAGTTTGGTACAGGGAAAATATATTCTGGGCAGCAGTTAGCCATTTAAGGGGCCTCATTGTTTCATAAAATATATTTGGGTTTGATACAAACACAATTAATTCGGCTTTCTAATATTGTGTTTGAACCAAACCCAAAATATGTGTTGTGAACATTTATTCTTTTATGTCATTTATTGGTTCCAGGTTCTTTTCTGAAGGCTCAGATTTAAAAAGGGATTTTCAACAAAGAAAGAACATTTGGGGTGACTTCAGCTGGTGCAGCAAATGCCATTCATATGCACTGTTTTGAGATGTGCCTCCAAATTATCTGACAAATGATATGTTCCAAATTAAGTCCCTCATTACCCATGCTTTTTTATTGCTAAATGCTGCACAGCATTCTTCATTAATATACCGCTGTATTTTGGGGACTTATTAGGCTTTGCTTGTTGGGTCTAGCAATTGAAGCAAAGGATTTGAATCAGGCGTAGCACAGCCAGCACTTCTGCCAGCTGAATCACTGTGCAACTGCATTTAAACTCTCACGCTTTGGTTTCCCGAGTGACAGCCTTTGAGGAGATAATGATCTTGTGAAACATCATCAAGAACTCCAGCCCTCCTGATCCAGAGCCTTCTTTTCTCCCAGCTGTGCACCCAGATCTCTTTGGGTTTGTTTAGGTAATTTGTGCTTTGGATGCTGAAAACAAAGGATATGGCAAATGAGTTGAAATGCAAAACAGTTTTCCAGGTGAAGAAATACCTTATTGTCCCCCATCTCGTCCTGCTGAGTGCTGCAGTGGCATAAGGAGCTGTTTGGCAGGACAGGCTGAACAGTGGGTCTTGCTTTGCACCCAGGTGACTGCAGTCCCTGTTGGCAAGTGCCGTGAAGCCCATCATCAGTTACTACTGAGTGCAGCTTCTGTGCAACCCAGAAGGCACCAGCCTCCACAAATAAGCGCTGGTCCTCCACCTGCAAATCAACCCTGCTTGTTGTGCTGGTTTTGGCTGGGGTAGAGTTAATTTTCTTCACAGTAGCTAGCATGGGGCTATGTTTGGGATTTGTGCTGAAAACAGTGTTGATAACACAGGGATGTTTTCGTTACTGCTGAGCAGTGCTTACACAGAGCCAAGGCCTTTTCTGCTCCTCACCCCACCCCACCAGCGAGGAGGCTGGGGGGGCACAAGGAGCTGGGAGGGGACATGGCTGGGACAGCTGACCCCAACTGACCAAAGGGACATCCCACACCATACGGCGTCATGCTCAGCACATAAAGCTGGGGGAAGAAGAAGGAAA
The DNA here is from genome assembly GCA_030449065.1 of Oceanodroma leucorhoa. Taxonomy (NCBI): domain Eukaryota; kingdom Metazoa; phylum Chordata; class Aves; order Procellariiformes; genus Oceanodroma; species Oceanodroma leucorhoa. The sequence continues at coordinate 210,685 of JASVER010000123.1, read as the reverse complement.
GGGGGGACGTTCGGAGTGATGACGTTTGTCTTCCCAAGTCACCATTACGCGTGATGGAGCCCTGCTGTCCTGGGGATGGCTGAACACCTGCCTGCCGATGGGAAGGAGTGAAGGAATTCCTTGTTTTGCTTTGCTTGTGTGTGCAGCTTTTGCTTTACCTGTTAAACTGTCTTTATCTCAACCCATGAATTTTCTCACTTTTACTCTTCCGATTCCCTCGCCCACCCCACCGGGGGGGTGGGTGAGCAGCTGCGTGGGGCTTAGTTGCCAGCTGGGGTTAAACCACGACACCTTTCCTTCCCAGAAATGTTTCTTAGTCAATGGCTTCTGCAAAATCCTGTTTTCCAACATACAGCACACAAAAATTTCAATGGTTCTGAGTTAGGCCAGGTTCAGCATCCAACTTCTCTAAGTACAATTGCCAATTACGGACACTACAGTTGACAGAGGGGAAACAAATCAAATCTCCACTTAGACATCATCTCCTTCTCCCCATCTGTGTAACTTTAGGGAGAGAAAGGAATTGGTCACAAATATTTCAAGACTATGTTTGGGCTTCCCATTCATTTTAGGGACCTTATGGTGTAAAGCTCTGCTGCAGATCCCTCTCTGTAACCAAAGTAAACCAAGCATTTTAAAACAAATGAACAAAGCCTGCTCTGTCGTACGTTATCCCTCATCTGGTGGTAAATCAGGACTGTTCACATCGCTGATTTGCAAAACACATCCCTCCATCCCAGACATAAATGCTAATTAGTGAGATTTCTGCTTCAAATTAGTGACGCCAAAGAACTTTGAGATCCACACATGAAAAGAGCCACAGAGGCCAAATTCACTGTCCTCTTTGGTCACAGTGTTTGAGATAGATATCCTTTTATAGCTCTGTTTTCATCTAACAGGTAAATGAGCCCTGGTGCCCACCCTCCCTCAGAAACACAAGAAGGCACGAGCAGAGCTCTTTGAAGCTCCTCCACAATTACAGTCCTGTGCTGGGGAGAGGTGGTGTTAACAAGTTTCAAAATATACATATGAACCAGAGAGATTAGGACTTTCAGAAAAGCTTCCAGTGAGAATCCTTGTCAAGCCTAAGATACATATCCAGTTTATTCACTATCTCCAGAGATGAAAGCAAGTTCTGATGGTATCTACTCTCCACGTTATCATATCAATGATAAAAAGGCCAGTCAAGCTTCCTGGCTTTAGAACTCATAATTCAATTATTAATATTTGTCTTTTTTTCCCTCCCCTAGATGGGTGTCTGTATGAAGGAGAGCTCGAGGAGGGCAGGCAGCAGACGAGGAGAGGAGAACAGCGCAGGAGTACCAGCACTGCAGCCACGGTGAGAAAAGGCAGCTCCGGCTCCTCAGATTCCCTGTTGTAGGCAAGAAGGGGAATGAGCTGTGCTTAGTGCCAGCCGCATCTTTCGCAGGACATGCTAGTACCATGGCTACAGGGATGGAGCCAGGAGATAGGTAGAGAAGAACAGAGCACTCCACATCATCGAGTGCTTGGCCTTGAAACGCGCGGCACCAAACACCCTCCGAGGTCGCATCGACCCACACAGGTGAGGCATGTTTGTACCTCTCCTCGCTAACAGGTTTTCTGAAGCTTATTGCATTCACAAAATACCTCAGGAAGCCATGTCAGGGAACTGCTATTGTGTCAGGTGGTGTCAATCATCTCTGCGTGATCTGGAAAGGTAGGGGATGCTGCACACAAAGGAAAGGAGATGGAAAGATGTATATCATGCTGCTTCAATGATGCAAGGTGCAAAAAGTGCCTTCTGCAATAACGAAATAATAGTAGTTAGCATTAATTACAGGTTTAGAACTAGGGAATCCCGCTGGGTTATACATATATGGTAAGCATCTTCTCCACTTTGTGGATGGAGAAAGAAAAGCATGAAAGGGGAAGAGTTGCCTGCAAACGCACACCAGGATGGATGAAAGTAAAAGTCAAATAATAACTTTTTGGAAGTACAATCAGATTTTCAAACCATAAATACTTTTTGTTTTGAAAACAAAAAAGCCTATTTAGATTCCAAGATTAAATGTTGACTGTGTAAACTTATTATAATCTATTACGCAGCTTACACTAAAAATGCTCTATCTGGATGTCCCATGCTTGTCAATGCAGATAAGAGGAGGACAAACCAACCAACCTGCCTCACCCAGAACTGATGTTCACGAAAGCACGTAAACTCGTGGTCACTTTTGCAGGAACTAGAGGACTGTTTTTCTTTATTTCAGCTTATTCAACTACTGTAGTGCTGTGACCAGCCAACGCAGAAAGTCAAAAAGTCAGGAGCGGTTCAATTCAAGAGTATAAATTAAGGGTGAGAGAAAAAGATCTGTCTTTTCTAAAAAAGCACCATAAGATAACCAGAAATACTGCCCTCATTCATTGTCTTTTACACTCAGCATCGTGATGCACTGTTACTTAATGAATAAGACACATAAGTAAAATACTGCCTTTTCACATCCTTAAGTCCCACTTCCCATCCAAGTGTAACTTGAAGCATATTACATGTGAGAAGCTGATTCTCCACTGGTATGTCATTCACCATTTTTAAGGTTGCAAAATGCAAAAATGAAGAATTGATTAATGTGTGGTTAAACAACATACTTGTTTAAATCATTTCATCTAGGCACACTGCATTCTTCTGTCTAGCAGAAAATAGAAAGGCCATCTTGAATATCAACAGCTGTTTACTAATTATGTACCAAACAGTTTCAAGTTTTTCTATTAAAAAAACATATTATTTTAGTTACTGATATAGCTAAACTATAAATTGCCCATCCAACCAGGCTTGAAATTCTTCTCTGAATACCTTCATATCCAGATTGGAAATCCTAAATTCCTCGGCTGCACGTGGCTCACATTGCTGCTGTCCTGCGTGCGTGAGCATCTCAACTAATTCCTGCCCCATCCCGTTGCAGGGCGGTCACTGCTCAGCACCATGGAGCATGGCTCAGACACACGCCCGCCTGCTCCAGCAGTCCTGCCAAACCTCTTCCTGCACTTTCCAACTCTTTGGAGCACTCTCTCTTTTAGTCTTCTGCTCAGCAGAAGCCAAGAGGTACTTAATACCACCCCGTTTGGCACCTTCACTCTGGGCTGCCTATTTCAGTCTGCCAATACAAGCGCAACAGCTCCAAACTGCCTGGCCATGCCAAGAATTTGCTCCCTTGTGTGCAGCTCGCCAGCCAGAGGCAAATAAATGAACTTTAGAGATTATCTAGAGGGAATATTCCAGGAATTTAGATTTCAGCCACAGCAGTAGGACCATACATCATTAAAGCTGCCTCTCCTGCCAATGTAAAAAGCAAACATCGATGATTTAAATCACGGTTCCCTGGTGGCTCATTTAAATCACTTGGATGGAAATCAGTCCACCTTGTCACTGTGGAAGAGGTAGAAATGGAAGTTGTGGATTCATGACTGTCAGGTCAACACTCTGCATCGGACGTGGACCAGGTGACAATAAATCCTGCAAGGCACAGTATATAATAAGCAGTTTTATGAGGTGTGGCACTGATGAAACCTGGTCCCTACAGTTGTGTGTGTTGTGTCTGGAGTTTCTGTTGTCTGCGAAGTGTGACTGTTGACCAAAGCTTTTCCTGCAGTCATGATATGCAACACCGTGCTCTTCGGTGCCTTGCGAGGGTTAAGCTTTCAGCCTTTCTTTCTGTGAGCACTCTCATGGAGTCTTTCTTTTTTTTTTAACCCGCCAGACTATTTTCAAGAAACCTGCACAAGATATAGGGGTGGCATTTGCATTTGCTGCAAAGCTGGTACCTTGTGCACGGGGACACACTCGGAGCCACAGCGCCTTGAGAGCATATGTCCGATGGCACGTTCCCAGGAGCAGCTCGACCTGGACACAGGCAGGCCTGGCCCCGTGTGCCCATACACATCTCGGAATGCTCTGTGCAGCCTGTGAGATGCAGGACCCAAACCAGGCATCTGGTCCCCATCACTGAAGCACTGTGCAGGGCAGATGCATTAGCAGAGGTGGTCTCTGCCACAGAAAATCTACTGTTTGACTGGAGAAGCCTAAGGAAGGTTGGAAAGGGAAGAAACGCTCCTGCCTTTCTACAGGTGAGCAACTCATGCGGACAAAAAAACCCAACCCCTTTCCACAAAAAGTCAGACCAAATCCTCATTTCTCTCAAGCAAGCGGAGCTCTGCCAGCTCGCTGGCAAAAACAGGCATGTTTAAATTGGTTTGAATTTTTACAGTTGTACAATAACCAACAAGTGGCAGAACCTGCCATGTAGCAGAGATGTGTTGGCTTCACATTTTTCTGCTGGTTTGATTTTTTGAAAGCGGCAGATTTTGTTGCCTGTGTTACCTATAGAAAGAGACAACATTTAGTATGAAAGCAGGTATCAGAGCCCAGCCCCAGATGACTGCTTTGTGTGCAGGCAGCTGCCCACGTTTTGACAAACTTGTTTGACACTTCCAGCACTGGAGAGGCGTTCGAGAGGTGACAGCTGATTTCGGTCTCTGTGGCATTGCATTCTGATCACTGACACTCAAAAGTGCTGTTCAGAAATCTTCCTGGGTTATGAACAAATAAATAAAAAACAGAAGGAAAGAAAATAGAAAGTAATGTCACATCACTGCTCTCTCCAGCACAGGTTTATCGGAGAGAGAGGGAGAAGAGGGCATAGACTTAAGTCTTTGTAGCTCTTTTGGCTGCTAAGCTGCCTCTTCCTCTGATGCCTCTGTGGCTGGCTCTTTATTGGCTAGGGCTAGGACAATATTTAAGGGTCTTCCACACTACATAAAAAGCTGATGTAATCTGCACACCGTAAAGAGGAGAAAACCTCTTAAAATGGTGTCCTCAGTTGACAAAAAAGATTTACCTTGTTATGCCTAGAGAAGGCTCAGAAGAAATGATCAGAGATAGCACAGACAGGCAGGGCCTATAATAAGAATGTGCTTTGTCTGCAGATGCACTTAAGTGGCTCAGCTCCTTATGAACTGATTTCTACCTCTACTTTTTAAAGTAATAGCAGCTCATTAATGAGGAATTTACTTCCTATTAGGGGATACTGCTGGCTCTATTTAAAGAGTCTTCAACCCATGCTTGCTTTCTTTGTTCTCCTCAATGCTTTTTTCTCAAATCTTTTCCAGTGGTCAAAGGTGAAAAAATTACTCCTATTTGCATTATACCAAGGGCAGTGATATTATACTTCTTTCAAAAGACCCTTTTACAGCTTTCCGTCTGCCTTTCTAATGGTTTAAAACAGAGAAAGAAGTCTGGCAGCTGCAAATGCCCAAGATCTGATAGCTCCCAGCGTGGGGAAGGGCTTGAGTAAATAGTTGGTGCCCTGTCTGAGTGTGATGGGGTCTGCACTTAAGTTTCTTCTATTCTGCTCAAGTGGCAGAATAACCCACCAGCCCGCTTAGTGCCCTGGCCTGAGGTCCAGGGGCTGCCACCTCTCCCCAGGATGCTGAGCCCCAGTCGGGTTAGAGATGGAAGGGTAAGTCAGTCCTTTACTGGAATAGTCTTATTCAACTAGAGCAGCTTCCAGACCCTAAATGACTGACAAACAGCAAAGTCAGTGCACTTATACCCCTAAGGTATGGGGAAGGGTCTGAGTGTGCACTTGCCTTCTCCCACTTTCCTGGTAACACAGTCCTCTTCGCCTCTGTAGCCAGCAGCAACATAAGGGATCAGTAAAGAAATAAGAGATCAGAGAACATTATGGGAAAAAATGGTGGGTAGTGAGCAGGCTGCATATGAACAAGAGCAAGGGGAAACATGATAAATTCATGCTGAGACCTCTGAAGATGGGGATAAGAGGGTAAAACAGAGAAGTCGGCAGAAAGATATGGATATAATTGGGATTTGGTTGGAGCCATGAGATCTGTTAAATTGAATTTCTGTTTGGTGTAACATCCCTTGTATATGTTAATCGGTATGTGCTCTAGCAGCCTGATTTAGTGTTATTATCAAAAAGGGTTCCTTGGCTGCCTTTGTCAAAGGAAGATTACAAATTATTCCAGATAAGTAAGGGAACTAAAGACCTTTAAAACTAATTGACCATTGCGCAATCTCGTTAATATCCTTCCTTGTCTAACAAAAACTGAGAAGGCAATTAAGGGCAAATACCAAAAAATCTGTACCTGTTCTCTTGCATGAAAATATGGTTTATACGCCCCTGGCTTTTCCTATCAAGAGAAAAAAAGATGGCAAATGGTCATCCATCAACAGCCAATATGGCCAAGAAAACTATAACCACATAATAAGGCCTGAGTTGGGAATGGTTTAAGAACCACCCTCTCTTAGGTTTGCTACAGAAAACAGGAATTTCCATAGGGAAAATAGGAGCCCTGGTATTTATTGAGCTTTGACAAGCCGGAGCTGTAGTATCCTTTCAGAGGCAGCTGCTTACTGACAGCTCCGAGAGGATTGTACCTGCCCAGCGGAGTCTTGGCGAGACATGAAATGGGTCAGTGGGACCTGGCTGTGCAAACCTGCTGCGTCCCAGTGGCAGCTGCTCAGGCTGCAGCAGAAAGGGTGAAAACAGACCTTGGAAAGTGCTCTAAGGCCTCCTGGACCTCCCAGTCATCTTTAATCCATCAGGTCCCAGCTGCTGCTTGATGTTACTATTAATGATCACCATCGTAATCAGTTGGTGTTGTTTGCACAACATTGTCGCTGCATACATCCTTTCCCCAGTCCTAAATGCCCTCAGGGTTGCTTTAAAACACAAGAAAAGAGGAAACAAAGGAACGTGGAAGTCATTAGCAGGAGGGATCTGAGGAAAGCAGCCCACCACTGCTGCTGAAAGGCAGCAGGCTGCCATGGGCGAACGCTGCTCCAGCTGACAGGAGCAGGGGCAAGCGACAGCGCGGGAATCCCTCCAGAGGCGGCTGAGAAAACAGCCCTTCATAGAACACCCAAGGAATTTGCTCAGCCTAATGCTCAGTTTTACTGTGCCATTAATTCGTAACACCATTTTCTGAGGCAGCTCCTTGATCTAGACAAACTTCATTCCCTTTTTTACCTTAGCCTGTTACCTGCTTCGTTCATTTGCCTGACTATCTTAATCTTTCCTAGATGACTCATATCAGTTGCTAGATCATGTTCACTTGCTCAGTTAAAAGCAGGACAGACTCAGTCCGACAATTAGGAGACGATACCCCTTCAACCTCATTGCCAAGCTCCGTCCTCCAACCACAAGCACCTTCAGGCGCCACTTTCCCAAGCATGAAGTTTCAAATTCATGAATGCCAGCTTTGGACTGCACCCTTATGGACCACATAGATGCAGCAGTTCACATGTCTACATGTATGTACAGACACAAGAGGAGTTGTGCAGCTTTGGGGTTCAGATCCTGCACCAAAGGTTGTTCCCTGCATCATGGGGGGCTGCCGGATAAGAAAGGTGATGGCTCAGGGACATCACCCCGTGAGCCGGCTCTGGCCACAGAGGGCCCTGATGGACCACCCGACTCTAGCTGGCAGAAATCAGTTGCAAGCATAGGGATTTCTCATTTTATAAACGAAATAAGGCAAGATTAAAAGAAGAGAGATTAAGCTAATATCTCTGCTAGGTCTTTAAAGTTGCCTACTATGGCATGCTTTTTATTTTATACCCCAAAACCACTGCAGTCTCCTCCCGCGTCCAAAGCTTTTGCATTTCATCTGAAGTGCTGTGTTTGCCTGATTGATAGTCTGGCTAAAACTTCACCTGTGGGAAGACATCTCTGCAATGTTATGGCAAGATCTCCATGAGGTTGTTATCCTAAACAAAGCCTTGAAGATCTGTTTCTTCCTAAAACATGTGATAGAAATGGTCCTGGGAGCCCAAAGAACTAAGAGCTGAGAGAGGGAAAGATCAGAAAAAGCGAAGTGTTGATGAAGGTGCTCTCTCTTGAGTGGGGGGCCTGTGGAATGAAGTATCAGGACAGACTTCCAGTGGGAATTGCAGCCAGTCAAAATTTGCCTGCACCCAGAGGAGCTCTGGTCCCCGCAGCACCCGAGAGCATTGCAGCATTGGCCACAACCTCACACAGCCTTCATGCAGCCTTTTTTTCAAGAAAACCAAGTCCACCAAGTCACTAAATCCACCAAGATTTAGTAAAACCTTTGGTAAAATATTGCTCCCTAAACACCCCCCACCCATTGCTAACATGTTTTTCATATTTGCAATAAAAAGCCACCCATTTTGTTGTATCAGTCTCTCGGCAGCAACTCTTTGCTGCTCAGGTAATTAGTCGGCCATGGCACCTCTTAATATCGTTGTAAGGGCAAACAAACACCGAATGCGTTACAGAGAGATTGCTGCTGCTCCGAACCCAGGTGAGCATTTACATCTAAAGATATACTGTGTCTTTAATGAATTACTGCTTTTTACCAGGCTGCATTTTCCATATGAGGCAGAATCTTCAACCTCCCTAGTAAAAGGGATCTTAGGAAATCTCATTTAAATTTCAAGGACCTCTTAGGGATAGTTGCTAATGGTTATGCTAATTGGCATAGGGTCTGAGTGACAGTTATGTCCTGGAATGATTTGCAAATCACATTTTCTTGAGCTTATTAGCAGACTCATTAACTGTACATCAGTACATTACTTTCAGAAATTCAGATCTAAGCAGAAAATTAAAATTATTTGCTAAATGACCTAATAAAATTAAATAAAATGTGCTCAGAAAGTGAAAACTGAGGTATATCAGGACTCCAGAATTTGACTAAAAGTAATCTCCATTTACCAATGATGTTCACCCTTCCCCTGGGAGTAGTTGTAGTCCAGGTGAGACTCAGTAGGAAACCTGTTTAGATATGAAAACAAATGAGCTCAGATCCACAGTAGCAAAACCCAGCTCGTCACATCCAGAGCTGGCATCAAGATTTACTGCAGAGTTGGCCAGGACTTTATGCAGCGAAGCATCGTTTGGTCCCTCCTCCATATCTCCATTTCTCCTTCCCTCCATGATTCCCCATGCAATCAAAAACCCAAACAGCCGCACTTTCCTACTTCCCCTTGAAATGATGAAATCCATTTGCAGAGGTCTTTGTAATAATAAAAAGTCTTTGAAGTCAAAAGGATTGCATGAAGGAATGAGAGCCCAGGTATTTAGTTTTACTGACAGGTGAGAGAGGAGACACTATGAAATCTTCAATCTGGTTGAGATATGTTATCCAATCTTCTTCTGTGTGAACAAGATGTTTCCCAAACTTCACAAAATTCACCTGCAAAACGGTTTAATGAATATATATTTAAAATTTTACAAAACTATCAGGTTTTCATGCTATTCAAAAATACACATTTAAGTCTATGTAATATACACATGTATTTCCACATATTTAGAATATATTGTGTAATGCCAAGATGCTTAGTGCCAAGTCTTTGAAGGAAGGAGAACCTGATTTATGATTGTGTGTGAGCATGTAGCACTGATGCTCCAGCTCCGAGTTTGCTAGCGGGCAAATCCTCGCATATTTGATAATTACAGACTGAAGGCCAAGATCTGCATTACCACCTGACAACACGCCACGCTGCATTGCCCTAAATTTATACCCTCCAGGTCGGACTTTTGAGTGCCAGGTGTAAAATTTCCAGCACCAGTTCTACCCCCTTCGTTTATTGTTTGCTTGTTTCTTGGCTCTCTAAGTATAATAGCAACCAATAGTGTTTTAAGGGACTTTAAAGTCCTTTTTGAGGCCTTCAATGCAAAAATCATAGCAAGGGCTGGGCTGGATCAGATACACTCCCCAAAGCACACACAGAAATTTTTGTTAAACTTTCACAGGACCTGATCTTCACCTCATATTCAGAATTAAAATGTGATTTCTTTTGGTTCTGGATTTTACTAAGAACTCTTTAAATATCTCTACTTCAGAAAATCCTGAGCTGTAACAGGAATAACTAATGAGTGTCCAGTTTTCTTGGCGCACTGAAGTGCTTGAAAAATTCTCTCCAGTTCACCGTTTCTCACAGACATTGTTATACCAGCAATTTATGTCGGGGTGAAGAAAACACATTCTGGTTCATGACACTTTTTCATTGGAATTTTTTTTTTCTTTTTTTAAGGCACATAACAGCAGGTCTTAAATAGAATCCATGGGATTTTTTTTTCACTAAAGAAATCTCAAACCAAAAGCAGCTATTTAAATTTAAACGTGCTTGTCAACCAAAAAACTTTGTTTTACAAAAGAAACAAACTGATAAGATTGAAGTGATCCACAATGAAATGCCTAGCTTTTTTTTTTTTGAACTGGCATTTCAAGAGAACCAACTTTTGAAATAAAAGCTTTAAAAAACAGAAATTAGAATTAAATATTTTGATGTCATAGAAACAATCACTTCACATGAAAAAAATACCTTCAGCTCTAGTGCTTTGGAACAGAGATGCCTGAACCTGTGATACTCTCAGTAAATGAGGAAGTCTGTGTCTTCAAAAACATCGTTTTTTGAAGTGTCCCATATTTTCAGCATTCACGTATAACACTTCACTCTTATCCATAGAGCCCTTTAAAAGATAGCAGACCTGCTCCAGAAAAGTCACTGCAATTCATGGACACAAGCCCAAACTGGAAAAACTGTTAGGGAAAAAGAGAGTTATGAGCGATGGAGAAGTCACTCCTGCAGGCCACACGTCCTGGGATGCTCGGATTAACGCATCCTGGGAGGAAGCAGCAGATCACGCGGTGTGACGTGTCTTGCTTTTAAAAACGTAGGAAGGGCCCTGCCTGGGAGGCTGGTGTTGCTCCTAGCCTGGGGGGATGGCTGCATTGGAGAGGGGCATGCCAGCACGAGTCAGCTCCCCCCCAAAGTCACCTCCACCTGGGCACTGGGAGGGTAAGTTTTTGTGTTTGTTGACTTGCAGGTCCCCCTCCTCTACAGCATGGTGGCAATTCTGCACTACCCTTTCTTGCCACCATGAAATCAGTTTGATGCGCCCTCACTTTTTTTTCATGTCCAAAGTTAACTCAACGTCTAACCCAAGGAAATCCACCCTGCCCTTCCCCCTTCATCTCATCTCTGGCGATGGCAGCTGGAGGTTTGATCTCCAAGCCTTCAGGACTCTGGTCTCAGCACCTTTGACTCTCCCCCATTTCTCTTCCCCAGGCACATACTGGGAAGCACAGAGCAAGTGGGTCTGGACGTGTGGAGCAAAGGTGCCACCATGCCATGAACAGGCCTTTCTTTCCCACCACTTGTGCAGGTTGCAGATGCCTCCTCTTTCTCCAGGTCACTTCCTAGACCATTAGATTCAATGTGGAGAAAGATTAAAGCGTGTGGTAAGGTCACGGGCCAGCATGGGCAGATGTCTACTGACTGATGTAGACTGAAGTCTACTGATGTCTACTACTAGTGTCCCACCTACCTTTCCTATCACAAAACTATACCTAGGTCCTGTGAGGATAATTTCTGGTAAGTACAACTGCATTGAAGTCCAAAACCTATGTTTTCATCTCAGTAGGTCCTTTGAAAGCTTTTTGCTCAAACTACAGTAGAAATGCTCTTTTAATCCATATATTATTGGTATTTTAATATGGTCCAAATTTAAAGTGCTTACAAGCTAGCAAGCAATCCCACTTGGGGGAGCTGGAGAGACCAAATCATTAAAGGCACTAGTAGAAATAGGGGAAAACATGTTCTAGGGAGATTTGCTTTTTAGAAAAACCCTCTACTTTTGACAAAATTTGTCATCTTTTCCCCTGATAAACAAGGAAACCTCCTGTAGTAAAGAACCTGTGAGACTGCTGTCACTGCGACATAAGGCATTATAGTCTTAGAGATATATATATACACTATGTGTGTATATATATAATATATACTAAAATATAGCATAGTATTTCACCACGGGAAGGCAGTATAATCTGCATCACAAAACACAGCCCCTTTGGGCTGCAAAGGGAGATTTAGCCGTGTTGTGATAAATAGAAAACAGTATCTCCAGGTACCGCTTTGCACTAAGTGCAGTAGGAAACAGATGCAGGGACCTCGCAATATGGCATGTGTTGGGGAACAGCGTAAGGACAGTGGGCAGCAGGACCACATCAGAATGAATTAACAGCATAAATGGACATTGCCTCAGGACCCAGACATCTCCCAAACCAGGCTGGACTAAGCAGGGAAATTTTGGCCAAAGACTGGTCTGACCTGCTACCAAAAAAGGGTCAAAGCCAAAACGTTTGGCTGCAAGCCTGAACCTCCCTGGTGCTCTGAGAGCTGGACCTGGCATTTCTGCTTGATGTCTCCTTGGACACGGTGAGCGAAGAGCAGCGCAGAGGGTGGCCAGGGGAGAGGCACACCATCTGCACATCCCTGCCTCTTCTCCCAGCAGCCAAATAAGAAACACAGGCAAAGAGAAACTCATGTCCTAAAAGCAAAAGACAGCTGGGAAGACAAATTATAATAGCAGGAAGACTCAACTTCTTTAAGAATTCAGACTTACAATGTATAAGGTCCAAGAAGCTCAGTAGTGGTGTCCATCTTTTGAATTTCTTAAGCTTCAGGGGCTGTCTGGAAGTCTATAAAGTCCAAGCAACCACACAACAAACTTTCACACTGTGCCTTTCATCCCAAGCTCTTTTCACATTAGTGACCCAGCTGTGTCTCCAGATGAATTTCCATTTGGTTTCAGAAGCTGCTCAGCATGTTGGAAAATCAGCCTACTTGTTTAGGAAACTGCATGCAAAGTTGGGAACTCAGCAGTACGCTCCTGTACTTGAAAATGCCATTCTGCCTTGATTTCTATTTCCCTAGCTTTGAAATGGGGACAAAGAAACCTCTAAACCCTGCACAGGTCTCCGAAATTGAGTGGGAGGGGCTGATGCTGGGGCACTGGGGCTCTGCAGTGGCAGAGGAGGTGAGCACCCTTCAATCTTTGATTTTGCACCGTCTCCGTTCTGGCACAAACTGACTGGTGCTAGTAGTTTGCTTTAGGAGACTCCAATTTCCCAATATTCTCGCTTAAAACTGTAAGCTACAGCCACTGTTTCAAGGCACTCAACCTATCCACAGGCAGCATTATTCTGATAGTTTTACAAGAGGAAAATATCTCAAGCATTCACCCTTTTAAAAGCGTACCCCAAGTATTTGCAGGCCGTCCTGTCAGCTGTTGGAGTTTTTCCCTGCAGCTACATCTTTCCACTATATTTCTGTGCCTGTAGTAATAAAAACAAGGCAATAATTTAGCTCCCGTGATTGTTGTACTGAAGCTCGTTTTTTATCCCAGTCTCTTATCTTCTCCATTCAGAGCCAATGTATCTTATTACTTTGCAGCAAACATGGTCAGAGATGAAAGATTCTGTCATATATTTTCCTTCATATTAAACCACAAGGCTTTATCCTTCTCTTTCATTTTTCAATCTTGGACTTTATTGTTTCTGACTATCTCTGCCACATGTGATTTTGGCTTTCTTGCAGATGTGAATATGTGCATTTCTCTATTTATCCTCTTTATCACAACCAAACAAGATTGGGAGCACTTTAAAATAACTGGCCACTGAATGCTGTTTCATCAGTTATTTGTTGCAATAACCTTACCAGGGCAGACTTGGGGTTATACAGATACCAGAATAAAACATTTTTGAAGACTTGCAATATTTCTACACATTCTCTTTACCCGTTTCATACATGAGTATGCCACAGCAGGAAAAAGATGACCTAGAAGCAGTAGCACCGGTCCAAATCCTGCCCACGCCAGCATGACCCAGAGGACAAGAACATAGGCAGAACTCAGCAGGATGCTGTGGGACTGGCTAAACCGAATCATGTTCCCCTCCCCGTATCAGCAAAACACAGCCCAGCTGCAGGTAAGGATTAAAATTCTTGATCATTCAGTAGCACAGTTAATTATTTTCCCCTCTATCTTCTCCCTTCAGATCTCAGATTTTTTTTCATGGTAAAGGGTTGGGTTTGCTCCAGATTCAGTGAGCATCATTTCTATCCTGCTGAGGGAGAAATGGGGATCAGAAAAATAATCAGAGTTTTGAAAGCTATTTAAGTAATAATAGTTCACCTTTTTAATTTCTACTTTGAGTGTGGAATGGAAGAGAAGCCAGAAAGATCAGGGCGCCTGAAGGATTAGTATCTGATTTGAGTCTAAAGGAGTAATCGCATCACCTAATTTAGTTTTCTAATGCCAGAAGCTGTATTTCAATGAGACAAGGTGGTTATTCTAGAGGGAGACTCAAGCTGTGCTTAAACCACAAAACTTATAAGCACTGCCCATCCTTGTCTTATTCCAGTTTTTGTTCCTTTTCTACTGTGGTTCACCTCCCTTTCTGCTTTCCAGAAGGGAGCTGGGGCACGTTTCAGCCAGATCCTCTTCAGGACAGCCAGCAGACAAGGACAAGCGTGCATCACTGAGCACACCCATCCTGCTATATGTGGGCTGTTTCAGCTCACTTGAGACAAGCGGTGGCTAGAGCCATAGCATAGAGGCCCTGAAGAACTGCCAGAAGACCACTCGCTTGGTCTATAGAGCGCTTAACAGTGCAAATCTCCTCATGCCCCCAATGGCTTGGGTTCTGATACCTCTAAAGGAGATAGTGACAGGGGCTGCACTAATCCAGTGCAGCACTAGTAATCCCAACCATAACCACACCTTGTCCTTGCACAGAAAGGTGGAAGAGTCATGTTCTCTTATTTGACAGCCTTCCTATGCAAGCATAGGAAGCCAGGTATGGCTGAACCCCTTCAGGGATTGTGTTTGCAACCACAAGGCTCTCCCCTTTTTGCACTGAGTTTTCTAAACAGTGCACAATGGGTCAAGCCATCACATCAGCGGGACTTTCATCAGGTACCAACTGCGCAGAAGAAAAACTATAGTTTTCCTATGGATGCAGTGTTCACTGAGCCACAACGAGTCCACATTTATGTGGTTACTTTGCAGTTGTCCACCCACTGTTTAGCTGAAACAGTGAGCTGGAAAGGTAGAAAAGGAGACCCAACGGGGAACATCGCTGGGTGTGAATTCCTATTCACACCTCTAATTATTGTCAGTGGAATTGTCAATGGTGTAGTCGCATTAATTACATGTGAATGACAGCTACAATAGCTTTGGGAATAAGTATAATTGTACTAGAGTGCTAAAAAGGACATACCTTTGACATAACACGAATATTGAATGTATTAAGAAATAAATTGTGATCTAAAGATTTTAATATTAAAATAGAGTATATTACCATAACAATAAAAAATATGGCAAAAACTAGAAAAACACACTGTAGAAATATCGCTAGTACTATGCTGGTGGTAATTACTTACTAAAAGTTTCTTACAAGGTGGAGCTATAAATACTTTCCTGGTGGTCATTAAGCCTTCCCAAATCTCATCTGGTGGGCACCATCTGTTCTTCTGGCCTTTGCTGTAAGAGAGAGCGCGCGCCTTGCAAGCGCCAACACACACGATCCACTCATACGCTGGAAGCTGCACGGCCCCACTTCGGTCTGAGGAACTGAGGGTGCTCAAAGCACCTTCAGTGCACAGCGAAGTTGTGCACAGGACCATTGCAATTCAGTCCACAACTGATGGAGAGTATCCGAAGGGTGATTTAGAGTATGCACGACCTCAGTCGCTACCTCCCTTGATCACAGGGAGCTTGGGTGGTCTTCTAACATCATTCAGTAACTATGGTTGGGTGGAAGGAGTCTGGGTGACTGAAGCCCTGTGTCAGTGGACTCACATGGCAATGTAGGTGTGGATGAGGACGTCTTGTCAGAGGGTGAATCTACCAGGCAGCATGGTAACCTGGTTATCACACGATGGTAACACAGGTAGACACACCTGCAGTAGCTCTGATCTGTCACAAGCACCAAATGAACATGCCAGAGCACATCCTTCCCAGCCAAGGTAACTTCAGAGATTTGGAAACCTCCACCACTGGCAGGGCAGGCACGTCTGTGGCCCTTTCCCTGGTTCCTGATTGTAAGAGGACCATTTGCAATTACACTCCCTTAATGTCTTCATGCAAAAAGAAACAACTTCCAAACTGTACAGAGATCAAAAATCTTGCTACAAAACAGCATTCTGCTACTGAATGTTAACAACGTTGGGATTTTTTTTTCTTTTTGTTTGTTTTGGTTTTTTTTTTTCTCCATTAAGAGGCATTTTCCTGGCCATTAGCATCCCCGGTACTCCTGTGCAGAAGTGCATTACCTCTAACACGGTAGAGCTGACAAGCAGCAAGAGCTGTGTAGCTCCCGATGGTTAAATCTATAGGAAACCTCTGGTGTTTAATGAAACCCCTATGGAGACCTCCATATTAGCCATGGTTTAATGCTCCATAATGGCAGTGAGTAATTTATCTATGAGCAACAGCAACTCTTAGTTCTCTGTGCATTAAGAGTTATTTATGAGGTAATTTTTACTGTTTCACACTGGCTGGTCATTATGTTGCTGAAGGCTAACTGTCGGGAGTTGTAGCCTAGGAGGAGAGAAATACTTTCCCTGTCACTGGCTAAGCAGTAAACAATGACACGGGAGCACTTGCATGTTGGTGTGTGCTGGGAAAAGGTAGAACTGGGAAAAAGGTAGAAGAAACAGCTCTACAAGAAACCCTCCGAGATCTCTGCACGGGCAACAGACCCTACTTCTCACCTCACCCGCACCAGCTCTTCCTCAAGGTTCCCCCTGCAGCTCTCACGGTGGTACCTTTCATATTCCTCCTTTTGTGTCCATTTCCAACAACTGTGCTGGAGAACAGCTTAGAGAGCAAGGGGAACATAGGGAACAGCCCAGAGATACTGATGAGCTAGAGAGCCAAAATACGGCATCACATGTAAAAGATTTGCTGTGGTCCGGTGAAGGCACAGCTGGCACAGACGTTACTGAGATGCTGCTGAGGTAGGTAGGTGGCCCACAACAGTGCAGAATGGTGACAAGGTGGCCAAACAGATAGGGGTAATACCTGCACTTGATGGAACATGCAGAACATTGTACAACCACCTACTTACCACTTCAGCTTCAGGTGTGTCCTGCAGACAGGCTGTGGGACCACAAACCATGAAAAAAGGCAGTTGAGGGTGACTGTGAAAATATGAGGCTTGGGGGTGAAGCAGAGGGTGACTAACCATGGAAGTAGAAGATAACTGCAGAATGGAAAGAGCAAAACCACAAATAATAAGGAGATGCGCCACAGACTAGCACTCTTGTGAGGCTGGAATGTCAGTGGCCTGCAGAAGATAAGGACCCTGCTGCCGGACACAGTCCTTACTACGTGCTAGTAATGCTCTGGCCTTTGCAGATCAGCAACTGCTGCCACAAGGAGCAAAATAATGAAGGATATTGAAAGGCAGCATGTTAGCAACCCATATGATACTGAAAAGAGTAGGACTGTGGTTGGAATCAAGAAGTTAGTCTTCAGGCACACAATTTGAGTGCTGGTAGTAGATGTGACAGTAATATAAGGAGGTTTCTTAATTAAGATTTGTTGGGTTTTTTTTCTTTAAAAAGCATCTTACAAGAAACCTGGTAACAGCACATGAACCGTTGGGTAAGATCAAAGCAGACTGCTCCTATGCTCTAAAACTGCAGGATCTTCCTCCCGCAGTGTCCCTAAGTGATCCCGCTCGGATCCTGGCTCAACTATCTCTGCTGGCAGTCCTCCTCCCCACAATATGCTGCTCAGCAGAACTAGCCAGTTGCACAGTGATAAAAGCGTTGGTCTTTTAGGTAGCTTCAAGCCACAACTTGTCCTGAGTTCATTCTGCTGGCAATGTGCAAGCCAGAAATGAACCCATCCTATTTTTTTTCTCCCAGAGCTCTGCAGGTTCTGTTAAATCATATGGCAGATGTGATGCTGCACAAATTTGTAGAGCAGATGTGCTCACTAAGAAGGTCCTGTAGCTAAACCACTTTTTCAGACTAGAAGCTCACATCAGGAGAATTTACTTAAGGGAAACATAACTCCTTGGCTGTACATATGGGTTTGCTGAAGCCAGTTAAAACACATTTGCCTATCAGAAGAAGAATCATGTGGCTTTCTGGATTCAGCCCAACCGAAACACTAAAAATAAACCTCTTGGTTCCACTGTCCATTTCCCCTACATGAAAACTTCCACCACTGTGGAGTTTTGCCATGTGCCAGCTTCCCAGTGCATTTTGCCAGGTGTCTGCTGTGAAAAAGCTTCATCCTGCCCTCTTCCCCAGCTGTTCCAGCAGTTGATTCTCTCTGCAGAGGGTCGAGGTTGATACATGAAGGTGTCAGGGTCCTTTACATGATGGCTGTGCCCGGGGCACAGGTTGCAATGGAGAATTCCCCTCCCCGGCGCAAAGCTGTCCCCTCTCCCAGCTTGGGACTGGTCAGGCTTGGCAAGCAGTGGGGTAGGTGGAGCAGCTGTGATGTGGACAGATAAACATGGGGCCAACTTTGAGAAGGGCTGGTCAACAACACGTCAGCAGAGCAAACCCACTCTGAAACTTCAAGACCATATTCCAGTGTATGGGCTCTCTTCCTTCTGGAAACAACAGAAGACATCCTTAACACTCATAAAATAATCCTTTTTCCATAGCCCTATTCACAGAAACAGCTCAGTCACTTTTGCTGAGACCTTCAAAAAAGATTCAGACTGAGACAGGTACCCAGCACAGAAAATTTCAGCTTAAGCTGTTTGTTTAAAAGAGGATAAAAAGGTCTTACAATGGGAAGTGCTGGGCCAGAATAACTGTGTATTGTGGCTTTGGCACATATTTAAGCTGGCCTATAACTAGGCGCAGGGAAGAACTCCTTAAGGTGCAAATAGTTCTAAGTGCTATTGCACATATCAGGAAAAAAAAAAAAGTAATATTTTGGACACCAGGTCTCCTGACTACAGGAAGAAACTCAGAAATTTCAACATTTACTGAGCAGATCAATACCTCCTTAATTGAATCCATAAAAATCCCAGAGAAACCCCCACCTGCTACCCCATGTTATCACTTTTTTT
Source organism: Oceanodroma leucorhoa (assembly GCA_030449065.1). Taxonomy (NCBI): domain Eukaryota; kingdom Metazoa; phylum Chordata; class Aves; order Procellariiformes; genus Oceanodroma; species Oceanodroma leucorhoa. The sequence goes on along the minus strand of JASVER010000123.1, from coordinate 191,785 downwards.
TTCCTTTGCTATGGTATCACCAATCTGCCACGGGTACTAGAGGAAAAGCCAAGCCATTATATTGCCCTGGAAATACCAGTTCTAGATTCCCAAAGGATTTTCCTGAAGCCATTCTCCATCCTTTCAGTGAGAACTGAACCCGCATAAGAGCTTCCAGAGTTGGGCTTCATCATTTTCCAATAATTGAAATTATCTGGCCGGAGATGGGCTAGTGCAGAGAGAAGTCCGTTTCCTCACTCACCCGAGCTTCCCCAGCCACAGCAAACCCGTAATCACACTGGCTCACTCAGGAGCATGTACGTGTTAATTCCTTTTCTCCACCCTGTGTCCCACCCTGGCAGTTCTTCATAAAACAAAACACTAGCATATTTTCTACTAACAGTCATTAACCATGCAGTTTACAATGGTCTTAATGTTGTGCCGTGGAACATTAACTAGACCTCCCAAGGCGTATATGAAGCAGCAGAGAGACTCACAAGCATGTACTTTGATACATTATCTGTATCAAAGCTGTACTTTTATATTTACAAAACCAGACCTGCTACTGCACTCATTTCAATCTAGTGCAAGTGAGGAGTTTCTAGAAGCCAACAAGACCATACTGGTGTAAAACTGCCTTCAGAGAGATTATTTTGTTTTATTTTACTCAGAATAAAAAACTGAGTCGCCTTTTCTTTTCACTACTTCAGAGAAGACTTAGCAGAAGCAGCAAAGTAATGACAAAGTTCATTTGCAAAAAACCCTCAATATACAAACCTTTGGTTTACCTCCCTTTTTCCTTTCCTGAGCATCCAGTGAAACAGATATGCCTGAGTCACTTCCAGCTCTCTCCATGCGTTTGGTTGAGAATTAACACTTCTCTCCCTGAATTCTTCTGGACTGTATGCTCAAATTCAACATAACATCAGACAGCGAGGAAATGCACCCAGCAGCGACGTAATGACATCAAGGGTGAGCTATGAGGAATGGCATTTGCACAAGCCTCTGCCTAACAGCAAGATACCTGGAACAGACTTTAAGAAAAGTGATTTCCTGACATTTTCAAATCAAGCTTATTCAGAAACAACATGGGAATAATTACACGCTGCTAGGAAGAGTTAACCTTGGAATAGGTTCAGCAAATGTTATTTTCTTTTTTTTTTTCTTTTTTTTCTTACTGTGATAACACAAACAATAGCTCTTTGGTACTTTTAAATGTTTTTAAGTGGTCAGAGAGAAAAAGAAGCCGCTATAGTTGGAATTTCAATATATAAAACTGTAATGATTCACACTGCTGAAATTATTTGTTTACACTTGTAAATTGGGTACTTTTACAAAGCTGACTTCTACTGAAATCAATGGAGGTGCTTTGGTGCATTTAAAAATTCTCCTACCCACCTCTAAGTCTTCTGGTTTTAAAATGCACCTTAAAATCAGGGCTTCACTTCCTTTTTAGACAAGTTATGAATATGAATAGTGTGAGAAACCAGATGTATTCATGCAATAAAGTGAAGATGCTCATTGAACTTTCGGAGGGGGAATGTACTGTGTCAGTTTTAACAAGGCTGCTGCGGCCCAGGGTTACAAAGCCCCGGCTGCCCTTGCAGCCCGTCTGTACTTCTGCCCAAGCTCACCAGAGGTACGCGAATGCAGGTGTGATTTGCCCAGGGCAAAGTAACAACAGGACAAACTTGTGTGACACGTCCTCAAACTGCTTCCAGCTCAGGACCTTTCTGAATTGGAGAGAAGTTCTGTACACTTTGAAACCCTCAGATTCATCCCCATGAACTCATCTCCCCTTGAATCCACTTAAGGTTTCCGCATCCACCACGTTTGTGGCACGGAGGCCAGCAATCCACCCTCTATCAGCTGGAAGAAGAATCATCTTGCAACATTTGTTTTGGAGCTAGCTTCTTCTGGCTTCATATGAGACCCCCTAATTCCTGTATGGAGGCAAAATAGTGAGCAACCAATCCCAATGCACCCTCTCTCTTCCTCCCTCCTCTAGTTTTACAGATCTCTATGTCCTCCTCAGCTGTTTCTTTTCCAGAAAGTCATAAAGGGAGTAACAGACAGTGTTACAAATTATCAGACACATTTACAAACAAGCTATTGTGTTTTTTAAATCTAGAGCAACTACAGCAACCCCCTATAGAGCAACATTTGTACAAACCATTGATAAAAAGGAACTTTTATGTGAAGTATGGGAGGAGAAAAATCAGAGTATTTCCAGCTAATCAGATGAAAACAGTAACTATATTGTAATTATTGCAAGCAAGTTGTTCTATCTGTACATAGTGTAAAACTTTGCAGCATCAATGCTATTTAAATCTGCAATTTGTTCTCGCTGCAGATATAAAATATAACCATGACAGAAGAACAAATGAGAAATGTTGCCCTGGGGGAGAATAAGTTGAGGCTGGAAATTAGAAGGATCCTAGCAGTAAAGGGAATGAAGTATTTGAACATCCTTCAGCTTGGAGTAGAAAGACTAAAAAAGCCTACGTGGTTTTGTCTTGTCTGTCATTAACTTCATCTGATTCAACACAAAACAGATTTGCAGTAGGCTATAGAAATCTGAGCTTTCAGACCAAAAGCTAGAAGTCAATATGAGCTGCCTGTGAATCCAAATCAACGTGTGGACTCATGAAATCAGTTGCGGGAGATCTCCAAACAGCCCTTGGTGGGCAGGCGTCTGCATAACTCAGGTGGTGGCGTGACCTGCAGCCGCTGTTGGCAGTCGGAACTGCAGTGTGAGCTGAGGGATGTGTTCCTAGCAGGATTGCTCGCTCCCAAGGGAAGCCTATTTAAGGCTAAGTTGGGGCTCTCATCCAGTGTATGCACAATTGAAAAAGACCAAACTGACATTACCTGGACCATATAAGCTGAGCTTTCATTTCCAAGGCTGCCAGTGTTAGCTTTTGCTAGCACGACACTTGGAGGGGGGAAAAAAAAAAAAAAGAGCTTTTGCTTTTTTACCTTCACAGTAGGAGGCAGAACACTATGTCTAATAAAATAACATGCAATACCTTTAAAGCTGGTTTGTTTTTGATTTGGAGGTTGGTTTGGGGTTTTTTGTTGGGTTTTGTTTTTTTTTTCTTTTTCCTTGAGCTCTGGAGTAGTTCCAGGTTACCTGAAAGCCATCTCCAGCTGATATATGTAGGGTTCAAAAAAATCACTGCAAAGAAGCAGAGAGCAATTCTGTTGTGTGTTTATTTGACCTTGCCCCTCTAATTGCAACGGAGAAAAGGCCATTGAAAACATCTTTGTCTGAGCCCATGCAGTTTGAAGCTAGTCAGCAGGATGCAAGATGCTTCATGCCAAAGCTGAGCCACGTTCGTTAAGTAACAATCAAGACAGTCAATATTTGCTGCAAACATGGGGCAGAGCTTGGTGGTGCAGGAGGACGAGCGCAGTATGGGAACTTCTTCACTGCTGCTTTTGATTTAAACAGTTTAACAATTAACATTATTGCTGATCACTGCTTTCACAGAACTGAGCTGACAGTACTTTGTTGGCAAAAGAAAAAGAGATTCCCTATTTGATAAAGATCACAGCAAAAGGCAGGAGGAAATCCAAATGAAAGGTTTGGGTGAAGAAAGTGCTGGCATGGGCATGTGAACCTGCATCTCCTGCTTCAGAAACAAAAAGCATTAATCAGTGGCTGTTCTGAGACAGGGAGTGATGTGTAGGAAGACTCATCCCCTTGTCAAAGAGGGTAAAAAGGATTCATCAGCTATAGATAACTGTGTTTTAATTTAACACCCTTATCAAGAATAGGCTTTTAAGAGGGATCAATTGAAAACGTCTACTGCAAACACAGAAGACCACAGCAAGTAAACAATTCCACTAACTGTGTTTGGCTATATTGTGCTCACTGGCTTCAGGTTTTAGGATGCAATTCTTCACTGAGGGAATGGCAGATCAGGCTTGTATATAATGCACACTCTGACTATAAAAACACAGAGGATCTTTATTGTTGCTACGCAACATTCCAACATTGCAATTATTTGACAACTTTATGCCCCCAATGCCCTCAGTTTGTTTTGCTGTCCACTTAGCTAGATCACCAGCTTTTGCAGCTTCACTTACTTTCAGTCAGCATCATGTTGCAGTCATTCCCCTCTGTTTATGGGCAAGGTATGGCTGCCTCCATAGCAAAAAAAAACAAACAACCACAAACCAAAAAAACCCAAACCCTCAAAATCCCCAAGCCCCCCAAACCCCATCATCAACACTTCATTCTCAGGACAAGGCTCATACCACAGAGCTGCTTCCCCATCTTGAAAGCAGCAGTGTTTTTGCCTGACATTTTGTTTTGTCCAGTGACAGTTTTGTTACAGGAAGAAAAATGAATATTTATATTTGCAGCCCTTGTCATTCCACTTGTGTGGGGGGGTGAAAAGCATCAAAGTTGCATCAGAACTGACTCAAATGCAGACTAAACCATCGCTCTTTCCTCTCCTGCAGCCTCCCTCCTGCCCCTCTCACTCCTCCTTTAACTTATCCTCTTATTTATCTTATCTGCTAGTGCTTCACATTGAAAAAGTTATCTGGGAAGATTTTTAACCATCTTCAGCTGAGCTCCACTGTACAGAGCACTACTAACAAAGTTCTCCTCTTTAGATCTGACTTCTAAAAGTGAGAAAAAGTTTGCAGTAGAGGATTTTGGAAACTGTTCAATGTACCTCTTTCTAGAAATACAGAGAAATCCATATGCTGACCATCTGCACAGACTTATTAAGTAACAAATCACTGTGGAATCTGATGCCAGATATACGTGTATATATATGGTTTCAGGTAGTTGGAGGAAAGTAGAGTGCATTCCTCCAATAGACCCAAGAATACCAAATGTCCTGCACTGTACCAAGTTGAAGGAGCAAAATAAAAAAAAAAAAAAAACACGCAAAGGTCTCTGCAAAGCTGTAACAGCACCTTCCCTTGAGTATCTGAGTTGGCAGTTTGTGCATCCAGATGTAACCTCTGCAGGAACATACCAAGACCTAAGCAGTAGCACTGTATTTCACGCTGCCTCTGAAAACATCCCAGGACCTATTGCAGAGGTGAGCTGCACCCCTGTGCTGCCACGGCACAGCCATTTCCTGGCAGCTGAAGCAGACCCAGAGGTTCCCAATCACTTGCAAAAGAAGAGAAAGAATTCAAGCTGCAGGACTTAAGCTTGCTCAGAATTTTTTACAGGGGCTAAAAGAAATCAGGTACCTTGCTTTTTATAACAGCTATTCTTTACACTGCCAACATACCCTGAAACTCCCTTACAAAACACAGACTAAGTGGTACCACCTTCGGTATAACTAAGCAGACACATGGGCAGTGATATTTAGCTTTCCTACCTCCACAAACCTTTTAGCTCCTACTGGAACTTACAGTGCCACAATAGCTATCAGCCTGTGAGGGTGCTCAGCGGTGGAGAAAACAAAGCTAAACCTTAAAGAAGGGTTTCACATGACTAAAGAAATAACGCCTCTCTTTCCATGCTCAGTGCAAATAATGCTAGGTTCAATGGGGACCCCTTGGAAAGGGAATCAATCCCTCCCACAATAAATAAAGTGGTGCCATTTGTATGTTAAAAGAAGAACATCGCAAGCCTGTTACAGTAATGACCCATGAAACTGAAATCACAGGAACAGGGCTTTACCGGCTCTGTGATTTATACCTCTCTAGATTGTAAATAATGGGGACTCTTGCTGTTTTTTTCTTTCTTGTGCAAGAGTTCCCGCTATCTGAGCCAGAATGGAAAATGCAAAGTGAAACAGAGGTTTGTCAGAACCCTGGTACTATACCCCTCTGCACCTTAGAGAAAAAGGTATTGTTTTGCATTTAAGAAGTTGTCTATGCAATGAGATTGCTACTAAAAAGGGAATCTGTTAAAAGGTCACCAGCTTTCACCGGTATCAAGACACAGCAGTGTCACCCTGTGCTCAGTTCAGTGCCAGAAATGTGTTAACAGCCTTGTCATAGTTCAGCTGAAATGCTACTTTCTCAGCTGGAGCTCGAAGGACGGCTAGAGCTCCCCCCTGCTTTCCACCGTGGCTTTGTGGAGATCCTCATCCAGGTGTATGGAAAGGCGGCAGCATCCCGGGGGTGTTTCCCTACCTGGCATTTGAACCTCCACAGGTTTGCCTATCTGCTCCCGTTATCTCCCTTCACACATTCTGTCCTGGAAAGTAGTGCTAAAGGAGGACCAGGGAACACCACACGAGATACCTGCTGGGTGCAGCAAGAGCAGGCTGCTCTGCAGAAGAGGCTGAGAGGGAAGCACGGGACCACATGGGCAGGGAGAGACAAGGAGGTCCAGCAGACAGCCCAGGAGACTCCACAGGAGATGAGGAAGGGTCAAGGCTGGTCAGAGGCAACAAGGAGCAAGGCCAGGCTTAGCACGCACACAGCCCTGCTCAGGGAAGGAGGTGTGTCAAAGGTCTGAGCTTAAATGCAGCCCCCGGCCAAGGGCTGGAGGCCCAAGGGAGGCTCAGCAGGACAATTAGAGCCTGTTAGTGCATGCAGGGCCCTAACGATAGCAACTCTAACTTATTTGCATTGCTCTAGTACCACTCTCCTAGTGCTAGAGGAGCATGCATTTTGTTTCTGTATCTTTCTGGAGGCTGAAAATTTTGCTCTGCACTGTGTGAAGGAAACTCTGGGCCCCTGAGACGTAAATCTCTTCAGTAGGATTTTCTCTGTGCACTGCCCATTTTAGGTATAGGACCTATGCTGGTGCACGGACACCATTGCCTTGTTTTTGGCTCACCAGGGCCAGCCTGACCTCCTGGCTCAGAGTGACATGGGACCTTGCTACAAGGCTGCTTGTTCCAAGCAAACCCACTTGGGTTTTATTCTTCATGTCTTTGTCCAGCCCTGGAAGAATTTGAAATTCCCTCTTTCTGCAGCTCAGAACTGAACCATGAGCTACAGCCTACAGGTCCACATCAAACCCATCACTGCTTCCTTGAAGGACAGGCCTTTTCTGTGTCTTGACCTCCATTTTTACCACGCTGTGCAGCACACAGCAAAGATAGCTGCAGAGAGACGATGGGGGCAAGATTTAAAAGCTGACCCAGAAGTGCCTCATCCCACTGGCAGAAGGGGATATTTGTACCCTATTCTCCAATTTGTACCTGGTGTGAAAGTCCCTAACGGGTCCTTTGGCAACAGATCTCCCTTCTCTGACAGGCATTTCATGCCACCGGTGCTGATCAGGCGGTATAAAGTAGAAGGGGTTATCTTTAGGGTCATCTGTGATGTATGGTGATGTTAAGGTACACACAATTTTTTGACATTCATTGGTGATCAAAGTGAAGCCTCCAACTGATGTTGGAGGTCATACTAAGCCAGGAAATAATCGCTTTAACATCAGTTTTGGAGTGGATGAGCACCTGCTGCAGGCTTATGGCCACTTGGGTTTGGAGGTTGTTTCTGAAATGGCGTTACTTGACTCATTGGGACTTGTTACACTTTTGTCAATCGATCAAACTTAACCAAGTGACTAAAATGCACCCATGAAGTACAGAGTCTGATTCAGCAGCTGTAGCCCCTGTGGAGATAAAATAAACATCACAAAAGTGTTTTTTCTGAAGACTTTTCGTAAGTAACCAAAGAGCACACAAGATTATAAAACTGAAACAACAAAATGCCCAAGAGACATTTTCATGTTTACCTTGTGTGCATTAAAATATATAATAAGGCTTTATGAAGCAGGATGTATTTCTCCTCCAGACATTCCCAATGTGTAACAGGGCTCATTTGAATTGGAAAAAAGAAAAGTCTTGGAATCACTCTAGACATAATCTTGGGGATTTTCCAGTAAATTCAATTTATTTTGGACTTTGCTTGTGGGCCTGACTGAGCCTTGGAAGGTTTGGGAGAATTTTTTGGAACCTCTGTGTTAGATTTTTATCTCTGTTACACAAGTGGGAGCCTGAAACAGTTGCATTTATAGCATGAGATTCACTTCAGCTTTACATCTGGATGCATTAATCAAGATCATACTCTGGCTCCATCCCTAAATGTTTTCCTTTTATTTGAATGTAGATGAGAGGGAAAGACAGCATTACAGCTCTTCATATCTATTGTACCCAAATGACATTGTTCAAAAAAAAAAGGAAAAATCAGCAAAATATTTTCTCCTCTTTTAACTTCTTAAGTTTCTCATTTAAGCTACTTAAGGTCTTGGATCCCATGATGAAAGAAGGGAGACTGCCTTCCAGTCTCCACAAAAACTTTGAACTGGAGACAGTTGCATTTTCTACTTAATTTCTACCAAAGAAATATGTTTTCTCAGCTTTGTGGCAGTGCCATCTCTCTGTCACATGGCAGGCCTTTTTCTTTTATCTAGTTAAATATATAGAGATAGGCAAAGCACATGTGTGACTCCTACATCACAGGAGCTCAGGGCCTGAGGGAGCCTCAGGAGATCATCTAGTTTATTTTCTTGCCCCGGGGCGGGATCAGTCGTCCCTCCATCATCCCTGACAGTTGTCAGCCACACGCGTCTTCAGTCAGACCACAGGGAATGACACCGAAATTCAATGAAGTACACCAGGATCCAACAACAATGACTATTAATTTGAAAATGTAATTGTTAGTTAGGATTGTTTCATTGGAGATGGTCTCTTTTAAAAGCGATGCCATGAGCAGGAGACCAAATTAGGGCTAGCTCAGCCCAGGTGAGCAGAAGTGGGGAAAGTTTGGGAGTGTTATTGCATTCTGGTTTGCACAGAAAAGAAACTGGACAGGAGAGGTAGTAAATGGTTACTTTTGATTTCTTCTTTTTTTTTTTTTATCCCTCGACTCAAATAAAGAGGTTCTGCCTCCTCTTTGGCTAGACAAAGAATTTCATCCCTAGAGTTTGAGGTATCTCAGCAAGCAGATTCATCAACACAAAGTGGAAGAAAAGATAATCAACTCACCTATTAGTGAATTAAAGTTCATTTTCCTCTGCTGGATGTAGTTTACAATTATTCTTGATCACTTGAGTTTTACTTTGATAACAAGGTTGGGTGGGATGCCTCCCTTGCAATGGTTAGTCCAAAAAACTCTCTGCTTTTTCTACAGCAACAGGTACCTTTAAACTCTGCACCGATGCCTTTGCACAAATATAATTGCTTTTCCAGCAGGAAAGATGCTAGAAAGCTGGGTCTGACTGTCAGGTGTCTGAAGATCTGAATATATTGCCATGGTTAAGAACCAATGCGATTATGCAAAATTAAGTTCTGTGCATGTCTGGGAGTGCACGCGGGTGTGTAGATGAACTGAACGCAGTAGCTTTCCCTGAAACGTGACTGCTTTTTCTAAGATAGTGAAAAATTTCTGCTGTCAGATAAATGCTCACAGAGTGCTAATAGAAAGTGGAATCTGAGCAGAAATTAAGGTTCAACCAGATTGCACAGGCTGGATCCTTAGTTGGTATAAATCGGTGCCTACAGTGGATCTGACTGCTAGTCTACTCTAGTCTGGTCTCATCCATCCTGCTTTCATTCCTTCCACATGCCCACCTGCATGGAGGCTGGATGAATGTCTGCACAATCAGGATCCATCCCATTACTATGCTGCCTGCAGACATGGCTCCAAAAATAAAATACTCTGTATGTCTCAGAGCCGCCTGGAGTCAACGCAAGTGAAGGCTCCTTCCCAGGCCACGCTTGCTCTCATGAACAAAGCGTAGTTGGGAAAGAGTAGGTTTTGGCTCCTTCCCAGCTTTCTTCCTCCTCCACCCACTCGCCCCCTCTCCCCCTACATATATGCCTCGGTGGGACTAAGACAACCCTGACAACTCAGGAACCGCGTGGAATTGAAAAGTCAATGCTACTTTAAGAAGAGATGGTGGGAGGCAGAGCAAGGTGTGAGGAAGAGGTGAGTCCAAGGAGACCACAGATAAAACAGACCCATCTCAGCAGCAGTGCTTTGAAAAAAGTGACTTTCCAAAATCTCCCCTTTGCAAAGACACGAGTATTTCATGCTGGTGGATGTGACAGTCCATGAGAATGAGAGGGAAGGGGAACGCACCAGGAGCCGAGAAATCAGGAGCAGTGGCAGCCTAGCAGGTGTAAAATGAGTGAAGGATGCCAGCGGGAGGAGAGGAGAGTAGATGGGCTGTGATGTGCCAGGACGCTTTGTTATTTCACGGAGCGCTCGCTCCGCCGTGCCACCACCCGCCAGCGGTGCCGCGCGGGCACCCGCCGCTCCGGCAACTGCACACAGGCAGGTGGCAAAGCAGGAGGGGGACGGGGAAGGAGGAGGGAAGCCAGAGGAGAAGTGGGGCGGCCTCGGAGGTCCATGTCGGCTCCACTTGGTGGGCCAGGCATGGGAGGACGTGGGCGTCACTGCACGCCTGTGGAAATCCGTTTCACTGTTTGAAGTGGGATGTTTTGTAGAAGAGGAGAAAGGGAGAGGCGGAAACAACACGTCAAGGATGTCTGGAGCTGTGGAAGCACCCGTCTCGCCAGCAGCAACCAGTGAGAGGGAGCACTAATTATGCACAGCACCCTTCGGCCTGGAGCAATGGTTGCCAGGAGACCTGACCTCTACATGGAGAGAGCTGGTGGCACACAGGCCCTCTTCAGGAAGCGTGTCTGGTTTTCCATCTGTAGCAGCCAGTTCAGTGAAAGTTATTATCCCTGGCACAAATCCATAGGCCATCATGGCTATAGCTGCACCGAGAGCGCCAGGCAGGCAGAACCTCACTCCGAGTGGAGAGGATAGTGTTAAAGGCCCTTACTGAACAAGGAGCTTATGAGACAAAACCAAAAGGGAACAGCGGTGGATAGCAGAGTCCAGCTTGAAGCTCCTATGTTCACACCAGTGAGAAGCTCTCCCTGGGACCACCCCATCGCAGCCCCAGTAACAGAGAAGGGGGATGGAATTATGGGGTCATAGCACCTTCCCCCAAGGCTGCTACTACCCAATGTCTCCTGTGCTCCAGCTCAGAAGATGCTGGAACAAACCCTGGCTCCTCTCCTCCAAATAGGAGGCAAAAGATTGACTACCTGATGACTGACTCAGAAGCATATCTTTTTTAGAAAGCTTTCCAGGGTCAATAAAGGCGAGACATTCAGTGAAGGGATTACGGATGAAGTCCTGGCTCCTCAAGGGTTAATGGCATCTTTACGCAGTGCTCAGGAGGGGCCAGGATTTCATGCTGTATTTCCAGGGTGTGAAATACTGTCTCATTATTTCCGTGATCCAAACACCATAGCATAAGACTACCAGCAGCCAGAAAATGGATCTTAGTAGATGCTGACCATAAACAAAAATGAAATAAATACTTCTTTTCCTTTAGGCAGGCAGATAATCCATAAGCATTCAGCCAGCTGAGACTCCACTCGACTCACAAATGTCAGTGAACATACTATGCCCGTTTGTTGCCCAGCCACTCACTCTTTGTTTCAAATTTCCTCTGCTCTCTGACTTGCCACAGGACTCCGTAGTCGTGTCACACTTGTGCAGTGCTCCAGGACAGTCACCCAGATGGGACTCCTCCTCCAGCCCCCTTGGCCGGATGTGAATTAAATAAACTTTAAATTCTCATCTGTTCAGCACTTTCAACTTTCTTTTGTGCGGGTAGCTCTGCAAAGAAACCCTGAACTGCCCAGATGCCTGCAGAAAGGGAGCAAACCTGAGAGATGCAGGACTGCACCTCCATCATGCAAAAAAAGCTTTTGTACTAGTCTGGGTCCCTCTCCGAGTTATCCAAGCGTCCTTCCTAGCCAGTGTGTGTGCTCTACCTCTGTCAGCCCCTTTCGGATACTTAGCACAGTACTTTACCTTCCAAATCCAGAATACCAAGGGTTATCATACAAGTCCATCCAGATTTAAATATTGTTTGCATACCATGCTTTTGCTGAAAGATCGCTAAGTGCTGCTGTAAAAGTGTGAATCTATCGAGTCTTACAGCATCATTTCAGGTGGGTATCATTAACCCACCCACTTTACAGTGCTCCTTTAAGGCACAGAGTGATTACCTGATGCACCCAAGGCCAGAACAAGTTGGTATGTGAGGCAAGACAGCCCAGCAATCTCAGTGCCAGACTCCAGAATATATTTGATGGGGTGTGCATTAATGCAGAATTAATGGATATCCATCACTGTGCAGCGGCATTTACTAAAGGTGCTATATAAGCTAGTAAATAATACACAACAATAAAACATACACGATTTTGATGGCCAAATGCTCTTCTAGTGTCAACAGCTTCTGCCAGTAGAGAATTTGGCTCTCTAATTCCAAATAAGCACATATTTGAGATATATAAGGAACTGACAGCTCAGCTTCTGAGATTGGACTGTTCTCATTTAGATACAGGCCAAGACTCAAAAACAATTCAGTTATTAGGGATTCCTTGTCTTGTGGTACTTTCAGGATGAAAGGGAATGCAAAGGGAAGAAGATAGGAGGTAACAGAAAATGCCAAGGGGTAAAAATAAAAATTAAGATCCTGGGGTTTTAATGTATGTTTTATTCTTCCTTACCACCAAGCTCTAAGCTCAGTCATATTCCCCATAGTACATATCCCAGCCCAGTCTCATCATGCTCTTTCCACAGGTCTAGTCATTATCTCATCCAAAAGAGACACTGATAACTTCTCATTTCACCCTGCCTGAGCATCAGCAAGGGGCCCTAAATGCTGGGGAAAGCTCTTTACTCTGTATGTGCCTTTGGCTACTGCAGGTTCTCACGCTCCCTGCCGCAGCAGTGATCCTCCTTCTCCGACACGTGAGCACCTTAGGTGCAAATGAAATAAGAATTCGGTATTTTCAGCAACAAAGACCTTGCAAACCTTCATTTTTCATGCACTGCATTTTTCCGAATGCACGACGGGAGGCATTTGGTGTAGTTTCAAGACAGAGGAAAATTCCCAACCGAGGTTTCAAATCCCAACTCTAAAGCAAGGAGCACCTTCTAAAAGGAGAGATTGCTAGATTTTTTTTTTTTCTGTTAGGATGAGTAAAACAACATATTTCTCTTTATCCTCTTTCTTGGAAACTCAAAAGTCCTTTTGCCTGAACTCTTTCCTAGCCAAGTCAGCTGGGGGCAGGCACCCGCTGCAGCAAATTTCATCTGAAATACTTAAAGTCTGGCAGACTCACAAGGAGTTTGCAGTGGGATGAGTTAGGGGCTCGACGATAGACAACACCCCTGCACGAAGAAGGGCTGACTCCAGTGGATGGAGACTGAAAGATAGAAGTAAAATTAAAGGTTGATTTTATCAGTAATTTTAAGGGGTCAGAAAAGCTTCACCTAAAAGGAAGGATGTGACTGAGGACAGTGTAGTAAACAAATTAATTCAATATCTAGTTATTACATTTTAAAAAAAACAACAAACAAAATACAGATTAAGTAACCTTCAGCTGAGCCAGGTCCCCGGCTGTTTGTATTTGACTTGCCAATAAATAACAAAATCTGTCAGTAAAGCTTGTTCACACATTTCTACTTCAGGTACCAATTTCAGCCCAAAGATCAACTCCTGACACTTAATTAGGTGAATTGAGGAAAGAGATGTTTCTACTGATTGAAAAGTCACAGGAAGGGAAAACGAATACCATTATTCTTCTATGTAGATGGAAGAAGCCTTGTAAGTCGTGGCAGGTCTGGGATGCAGGCTGGTGCGGCACCGAAGGGAGTTACAGCACCCTTCAGCCCTCGCTGTATGGAAATACACAGCTGGCAGCTGCTGCAACGCACCCAGCGCTGTTGGATTTCACCTGCTACAGAGGGAAAGATAAAGGTCAAAATATTTTTCAGCGAACAGCTGCGAATGTAAATGATAACATAATGATTCTTAAATCGGAAACATCAGCTCCTGAGGCAGGATTTAGCTCTCCTTTTTCATGGTGCAAGATGGGAAATGCTCTGTGGGTAAGAGACATCAGCCAGCTTTTACCTAACTACTCCCCACTTATGTACGGAGGTACCATACGTACGGTAATGGGGGCTGAGTCTGCAGATGTATCTGTGCAAATAGGCCCTGAGGGGCAGATTTTCAAAGGCATTTAAACCATTAGTTCCCTTTTAAATCAATAGGACTTGGGCACCAAAATATCTTGAAAGGTCTGAGAATTGGCCTGTAGTATTTAGCAAAATCAGAGCAAATCAAAGTAAGCTGAGCCAGCCCTGGAAGATGACTGAGAAGATGGAGCAAGAACCACACCGTATTTATACTACGAACAGCTATTGGGTCTGCGCGGGCTCAGTGGGACCCAAAAACAAGCGGTTAAGCGGACGCAGCCCAGGCGTTTTGTTACGAGCAGTCAGCTCATGTCCTTCCAGCCCAGCGAACATTGGCAGCGATACAACAATTACTGCAATACTTACACATCCTTGCATACCACCTTGGGATCTAGAGAGAGGGATGGAGCTCTCTGTAAATGACAAAGTGTCATTATCCCCAGGGTGTAGCTGGAGAAACTAAAAGATTGTTAGGGGCCCAAGATCTCATCGCAGCAAACAGTGGCAGCAGGAATAGAAACCGGCTTTGCTGATGCCCAGCACAGCAGCTGTTTGCACAAGCTCAGAAACCAAACATTGTTTCTGAATATCCTGATGTTTGGGGATTTCATTCCAACCAACGACTATGAATATCTTTTTATTTCAATGAATAAAGTCTCCTTTCTCATTTTAGGGAAGAATTCCAGTGGTGATTATGATGCATTAGTGTTATTTATAGAAAACTAGCGAATATGGAGAAAACAGCAAGGTTACCATATTCCAAATTCCAGTTTCCTACAAATATGGAAAGTATAATTATCCTGAGTCTGATTCAGAATACATAAGGATGATCAGATCTCAGTTACAAATTTAAAAATTAACTTTTCCAGCTTGAGTCTACATCATTACACACAGTTTCGTATCTATATCTCTTTCCCTATGAGTGATATCTTCCCAAAGAAGACGGATGGATCTACTCAGTGCTTGGATAATAGGAACCCGAGAAAAACCTTCCTGGATCAGGAAGAAATATGTCTGTGTCAGCAGTTGGAGCTTCTCTTTGCTATCAGGCAGAGAGAAACTTCCCTGAAATTTGGAAAATCCAGGATTCACACCTCACCTCAAAGGAATTTCCCAAGAACCCTCAGCAGTTAGCAGAGTCCCTTGACAAATATCGAATATACGGTCCAGTTTGCTGACGTGACATTATTTAGTGAAGATTTTGTATCCCAACATTATTTGCTCCACTCCTCTGGTGCTGACCATAGTAAATCGCACGTCCCATGTTTAAGCCGACAGCTTATCGATCACAAATACAATCAAAGCCAAGCTACATCCCTGTGCATGCAGTGGTCCAGTCTGCCGGCATGGTCATTTTTAAATGCAAATTAAGCTTGATACTGTACATATTTTTCATGCACAATTATACAACTCTCTTGGCAAAAAATTTGGCCCAGCAGTTCTGCCTGCAAAGTAGTTGATGGTGGTTAGATCTGTGCATAAAAGATAAAGCTAAAGGGCGGCTTGACATCAGGAAAAAAAGTAACAGAAAATGCTGCAGACAAGAGCGTCCACTGAAGTCCTAAGATCCAACTCTGCCTAGAAATGCCAAACTGACTTAAACTGGAGGATCACATCATAATCCCACATAATTAATGTTTGTCATCTTGCTGTAAACTTCCAGATTATCATTAGTTCATCTTTTGTATTTCCCGCAGAAACTCATTACTCAGTGAGTGAAACGTTAGGAAATTATTTACAATTATGCTGCCGAGAGCAGTAGGCTAATTCCATCTACTAATTAGCACCACTTACATAAGTATAGGTAGAGTGCTATAAATAATAGCGGTAATGTGTGCCATGCTGGCATCAGCTCTCTGGGTCGTCTGTGCAGCAGTGGCAGCTACCCCCTCTGGTGGCCTTTTAATGGGATTTTACTCAAACCACAAGAAAGGCTCCTAAAAATTATTCTTTGCCTAGGGTGGAGAGAGATGGAGCGATTTGCAAAGCAGGTATTTCTAACCTCCTTTCTGCAGTGGGCACCTTTACTTAGCCACCAGTTGATGCTTTCCAGCCTGCTCTGACACTGCTGGGAGAAAACTACTTCAGTATGGGAAGCAGTGCTGATACAGGGGGAAAAAAAACCCTTTGCTTTAACCTGGAAGGTGTTGTGCAGGTTCCAGGCAGGAGCCACCAAAGTGACAAGATGTTACGGATTTTGTGCCGCTGGTGGCTCCAGTCTCCTTAACCACTGAGCCAGGACGGAGTGTTGCACATCCCCTTTGTACTGGACTGTTTGCAGTTCTCAGCAGCAGCAGTTGCATTTCACATTCAATAGAGATCGGACTTTGAAAAAAAACCCAACAGCAAAAAAAAAATCTGCCTCCCTTCCAGCTGGATCAACTAACCAAAAGGCAGGGGAGATTTGTCTTGTTTGCACAGCACATGTGTGTATGCAACCCACATCTGAATGACACCCATGCAAACTAATATCATCTGTACTATTTTTTTAATCTGACCTCCACAAACCTACAGTGATGCTATGCTGCCTATTTGCTTCATTCTTCTCCTCCCTCCATGAATTTTGCTCATCTCTAAACAGTAACCTTGATTTAGCAGGGGCTCACCTTAATGCACAACCCAGTCTCGTCTCTGGTGATTTGGGGATTGACTAGAGATGTGCATTTATCTATGAATTTAAAAAAGTCTGACTGGTGCTATTTTAAATAAGGAGATGGAAGTACCTTCCTCAGGACAGCATTCCAGGCTGTGGACCTTCCGTGGAGAAAAGCAGGTCTGA
Source organism: Oceanodroma leucorhoa (assembly GCA_030449065.1). NCBI lineage: Eukaryota > Metazoa > Chordata > Aves > Procellariiformes > Oceanodroma > Oceanodroma leucorhoa. Next base: position 175,071 of record JASVER010000123.1, on the reverse strand, counting down.
GGTAGGCTCCCTCCGATCCCAGGTGGACCTTCCCCTGGTGCTGTATAGAGCCAGGCACCTTCCCAGGATGATGGGTCCCTCTCGAAGGCCTCGATGCCTAGAAATGAAGAATGCAAAGCCCACATCCTTCCATGGATCTAGGCTGATAAATTGGCACCTGTTTGGGAAAAAAAAAAAAAAAAAGAAAAATATTAGTGCATGCTTGAAATGTAATCTTTTCGTCTAAGCCACCATTTATTTCATGTGTGGTTTCTTTTCTCAATGACTTTAGGTATATTTGGGATGTTAGAGAAGGAAGATGACTGGTGTTGTAACACCAAGGCATACACTAAAAACAAGAAGTCCGGAGAGCATTTTTCCTTAAGGCATTGAAATATGCAGAAATGAACAGCTGCCATCCTAAACCACTTTAAATACTAGTGACATAATAAACCACTTATTTTCATTGTTTCATATGGTTTTCAGTTTGCACACTTAGCAACAGCCAGAATTTCCTGATAGTGTGGAACTGGCCAACAGATTCAGCCAAACAGTCTCAGATGTTAAAAGTCCTTATTACAGTGTTCCCAGCACCAACTGCCTGGAACCGTTTAATAAGATGGAATTGCAGTTTGAATGACACATATAATCAAAATTTTCATTTGTTTTCAGAAAGAAAATCCATCTAATCTTCAGCAGAAGAGAATGAAAGTGGTTTTGAGGCAGGCGGTCCATGTTCCAGTATCAATTTAGATGCAATTCGAAATATAGGATTTGCCTTAATGGATCATCAGGTCTTAATATTGAGGGAAAATGAAGGTATAAGAAGGGTTATTGAATGAGAAGGAAAGGCTATATTAAAAGACAACAAAAAATAAGAGAGGGAAAATAAAAGATATGTTTCTGAGACTGTAACTAGAAACAATTACTACATATGGTGGGATTTTTCAAAACCCTTTGGTCACTTGCTATATCCAGACCATTTTCCTGCTGTGGCAGGAATGTTCCCTATAGTCCGTGATCCAATTTGCCAGGCAGTTTTTCAATGACCCATGCAAGACATCAAAATACTCCCTACACGGTTATTACATCACTCCAGTCTCCAAGATGAGATCATATAATTTTCATTACAGGGAAAAGCTTCCATCCAAAGTGGCTTGCTTGAAGAAGCAGCCAAAAAGAATAGTTTATTGCTTTTGCTGCTATTTTAAAACATGTAAAATTGATTGTTTCCACCTCGCTACTTTCTCTTTTCCTCCTCAGTGTCACTCTCCAAAGCAAGCTGGTTTCTTCTTCCAGCGCTCAAATCCCAATGTTTTTTGTTGTTTGCTCTCTGCTCACTCTCTCATGTCATCTCAACTTTTAATCAAACATATTCTTTAGGAAAAACATACCAACAAAGTATATGCCTCTCCCCCCCACACACATTTATCTCGTTCACATGCCTGCTAAACTGGTGGGTTGTCCACGACAAACGTGGACAAACCTACTGAAGTCATCAGGAGAGCACAGGATGGCACTTCGAACCCCTGGTTCCCCACTGCAAAGCCTCAAGGCTTGGTCCATCAGCCTTGATCACCCAGCAGTTGATGTTGTGAGACATGAGCATCTCTGCTGGCGCAGGGGCTCGAGGTGAGCGCAAGCCCCAGCTGAGGGGGCAGCAAGCTTGCAGGGTCTGAGGCAGTTGTACCAGCTCAAGCCCGCGAAGCAGCAGCAACACTCCTGGCATCAATCTCTCCCAAAAGCCATTCCTAAAGCTCCCCAAACCCTCAGCTCTTCCAGGTGTGTGGCACATGCCTTGTGGCACAAGAAATTTTAGGATACAGTTCACAGGGCCACATGTTTGCCCTTGCACTCCCTGGTGTTGCTAATCCTGCCCCCCTTTCTTGTGTCGGCACCCAGCTCCCGGCCAGACTCCCCTTTCCAGATGCTCTACTGTCCCTTGTTGGAAAGGTGCCCAGAATCCCCAAATTATTCCTGATGTTCTTCCTCGCTGTGGAGCATTTTCCTGATTTGGTACAGATTAATAAGACCACATTTTCCGATAGCTCACACTTCTTCAGTCTTCCCCAGCCCATATGTCTCATGGTCCATAAGCTTGCACAGCCATCGGGCCCTATTATGTCTGTTGTGGGAATCACATTGTTAAAGGTGGCAATAACAGTGCAGGAGCTGCATCTGTACCCTGAAAATTATGTGTGCAGCAAATAAAAGCACCACCTGGGTCAGGACCCCACATCCCTCAGTCTGAGTCCCAGCGCAGGCTGCGTGTCAGCCCAGAAGTTACTGGCAGGGACAGTAAAGTTTTTGCTGAGAGCCTCCAGGAAATGCATCTGGCCAGCGGGAAGCAGCTCTGCATGCAATCATACTTACACTCTGTCTTGGTAAGTCAAAGCCAGAAATGACTCTGATTTGATCCTGCTCACAGCATTCCCTCTGGGTCAATGGATATCAGGATTTGCTTTGTTGAGCATCAGGGAAGAAAGCCTGGACTTTGAAAGTTACCTTTATATAGCTGTATAAAACCGGAAATACACAGATGTAGACACATGCACATTCAGTTGTTTTCCTTGCAAACCTTAAAGACATCACAACACTTTTTATACGTCAAATTCAAAGGGCAAAAGTTTGCTGTTGTTTTATTTTTTATTCCCTCTTATTTGATTTTGTATTTCCAGCATGTTACAAATCACAGGTTTACACCAGGATGTAAGCCGTAAAAGCATTGCCTCATTACACACACAAATGTTTGGGATTAAAATTATAGGCTAGTGGCATATATAAGAGGCAGATTATAATTAGTATCTAGACTCTCGGGTGATGAATCACAACAGAGTATTATATACCATCAGCATTGCACTATGTTGCAGGTCAGAAGTTAATGATCCAAGTAATGCCATTCAGCACAAGCGCTGCAGGACCGGATGCCTGTGCTCACATCTCAGAGCTAACGGGTTACACAGCTTCTTGTGCTTCCCCCGAAAGTGAAGGTAGGACTTGTGTCGGGTGCTAAACAGACCGCTGCAGAGCATGGACACTAAGAAGGTTTATCTCTGGCTGCTGCATGTCAGGAGGGATGAAGTAGAGAGAAAGCCAGGTAGAAAGCTGGAAAAGAATGAGTGGATAACTATTAGAGTTGGAAATTTTTCAGTTGAAGAGGTTTTTGCAGGAAAATCCCCATCTCTTGAAATTGAAAGTTTCTACAGGGAAATACAAGCCTTCAGAGAACTTTTTGCTGGGACGGAAGGGCAAGAGATGGGAGTGTGGGCAGGGAGACTTGCCAGCCTCCCTGGAGCGTCTACATGCGCTGGAATGGACTGTCCCATGACTGACTGTCTCCACAAAGCTGTGCAAGTTCTCTGAGGCTCCAGTCCATGCTGATTTAAAAAGACAAAAATGAGCAGCTTGCACAACTTGATGACAATGAGGAGACTTAGCAACAGCAAGCCCTTCCATGTGAGCCCTCTCCACCGAGTGCCTTTAAACACTGACCAGTGTCACTGTAAGCCTTGTAACATTCCTGTTGTTTTTAAGCATATTTCTCAGCTGACCGAACATTTAAGAAGCTGCAAATTCTTTTTAAATGTATAGTTCCCTGCTTGCCTGCAAGCTGCTCCCAACACTTAGTCTACATTTAAAAGCATAGCATACATGCTCATGTATATACATAGTCATTCATATGTGTGCTCATGAGACATACACACATATAAGTGAATATTTCAATTGCAAAAACACCCTACATCTCATCTGTCAGTAATTCTGCCCTCCAGGGAGACATATGTGCTGACAGTGAGACGATTATGAAGGTGATTGAGCTTTGAAATGTATTGTTGCTCTCTTCAATAGTGCTGATTGGCAGTGGTGATTAAATGACTCAAGCAAGGAGAAGTGGTATTCAGAGCCTGACCAGGCAGATCATGGATGCAATCAGCTTAAGCATCTGAGAATAAGTGCTGGTTTTCTTCTTGAACAGCACTGTAGTTCAGAGGGAGGACAGCTGGCAGTCACCCACTGCTATGGAGCCAGGCGAGGACACGCATCCTGGGTGGTTAGGATGGGAGCAGGAGTTTGGCTATTTCTCCTTTCTTTTACTTACCCCATCTGGACGCTTCAGGGGAAAACCCGGGTGCTAAGTCCTTAATTCCTGAACATCAAACTTCAGAAGACCACAGTCTAAATGGGACTTTGTGGTAATTCCCTCTCCTGAAGGAGCTGGGCCTTTGGGCTCCTGCTTCTTTTTTCCAGCTCAGTCACTAATTCACCTTGGGTTTTCTTCCTAGTCATTCTCTGGTTCTTAACAGTGCTGGAAGTGCCTAGATGCTAGGGAGATAAGAGACGTACTGACAAAAAATTAAAAGATGCCCACATAAGCACTGTACGATCCATGGGATCATACACTCATATGGCAAATACACTTAATTTAAAATGCTCCTCTGGGTTATACCTCTGAACCCTCTCTACTGGCCTGGAAAAAGTTCTGACCTAAGGAAACTCCTTTTCTGATCCTGCATGGCAACTCCTATCTCCAGCAGCAAATGTCTACTGAGCTATAGAAAATATCAAAACTATAGGGGTGAAAACAGAGAGAGTATTTACGCATAATATGATACTCCAAGGTACAGCTATCACAATAGACTTCTAATTTAGAGAACACTGTCAAACGCCCAGTAGGGTTACTGTATCATGCATCAGAATTCCCTTTTGCAGGTTTTAATTCTTGACTTCCCTCATAAGGCAGAAAACAGATGAATTATTTTAACAATTGCTGACTGTAATTATATCATCACAGCCTCAGCTCTTCCCTCAGATATGACACAGCCACCAGAGCAAACTACCCAGTGCAAAGGTGATGAAGTCCTGGTCCCCAGAGGAGGGTGCTGCTTGCATCGTCTTGCAGCACAGTCGTGTGTTAACCCTCCTTACCCCATTGTATGACCATATACAGTCATTTGGAGTGATGGGAGGGGGATATTTTCCTCTCCTGAGTCACGGGTCTAGATTTCTTCTGTGGCAGAGGTCTTCCTCTTCCTACTAGGTTTTCATATCATTACTTTAAAGAAATCTCATTGCAACACGGAAAGGAGGACAACCAACCTGAGCAAGGTTAAGGATTTGGAATTTCTGGCGTGGAATTGCACTGATTTAGGGTGAGAAGTACGCCCTGTGCGAGGCAGCACAAGCACGGTGCTGCTCGCGTGGCTGCCTCGCTTGGCACCCTCTTCCTACCGCTTGCCAGCACAAGTGCTGGGAGGAGGCAGTGGATAAAGGGCGGGCTGAGAAGTGGGAGCCTCACAGAGGACCGCAACCTCTCTGGCTCCTGCTGCTCTCTCACACAACTCCCAGGACTCGTAACCAATGAGTTCCTCTTTATTTCTTTTCCTAATGTTCATTTCATGAATTGCAGAAGTAACGTCTTTCAGTATTAGAATGTAATTAATGATTTCACCATAATGAAATTAATAATTAACTAGAAAGATATTTGGACCCTTTGTTGAACAAAACTTGCTAATTTTATGATGCGTTAGGACTGTCTGGGCTGGTCTGCCACTGAAGCAGCTATCCCACAGTGGGCAGTGAGCCAGGGGCTGCAGAAAACATGTCTTTTTTTCTGTCAGAGCATTTCTGACAGGCCTTTACAGTGCAGCAGCAGCTCTGCTCACAGGCACCATTAGCTCCCGGTCTCTGGATCCTATCAGAGAGGTGAACAACAGAAAAAAATAAACACAGATGGGGAGGAGGCAATAGCCTCAGCTGACCAGCTCCCCACCAACTACTTGCCAGTTGTGAGATGCCCAGACAAAAGGGCTTTAAAAAGAATTTAGAGAGCACCAGTGGTCTGACATCTGCTTCAGACGAGGATGTCTCTACAGTAGGCCAACACAATGGAAGCCACCAGCTGCAGGGTAGGAATGATGTGTAAGGGAATGAGCACCCCGCACAGCAATGCCTTGTGCCCTCGACTTTGGAGCATCTTGGGAGAGTGGTCCCCATAGCCCCAGAGCAGTTCTCCTCCTCCTTTGCACCAAGCTCGTGTCATTGGCATGGTGACAGCAAATAACCAAGGGACGATGGACTCCTTGAACTGACCCACCAGCACTGCACACAGGAGTAGCAGATTCTTTTGATTCATTTCACGTGCTGCAAGCACACACGTTACAGAGACTTGAATTTGGAAACCTCGTACAGAAACACGCTAAGTAAGTGTTTAAGACCTTGGACTCAAAACAACTGATTAATGGCATATTTTGGCAACCCCCACCACAACTTGAGGCACAGGTCCTCTGCCACACCGCCTTAGTCAGCCTGCAACCGAGCCAGCACTGTTCTTTGGCATTGAAGCATCTTAAACTAAGACTTTAGCTTTCCCGTGAAGCCAACTGAATTAATCAGTTCCTTCTTGGCACTGGAATAAAGCTCGCTTTCTGCTAGGTGGGTCAAAAATGCACAATCTATTTTGGCTGTTCTGTTCCCATGAATTCTATTACAATACGTTGCAAAGGGAAAGATTAGAGGGAAGGCAGAGCCAGTGGCATGCCTTGCTTTATGAGGGGGAAAAAACACACACACACAATTTATTTTTCATTGCTTTATGATGAATATGAATTCAATTACATGCAGAGGAGAACTGCGGTAGTCAGTCAGAATTATACTCAGCTAGTAGCAAATATAATGGCTTTTAACAAGGAGAGCTTATCATCAAGGTTCAGACAAGCTTGAGTCCGTGTTGCACCTGATGAACCTGCACAAGGAGACAATGACTACCACAGCTGAGAATTAATCTCTCATCTCCATGGCTGGAGGAGAGAGGGGGAAGCAGGGTGTTAGTGGAGCCCTCTAGTCATTGCCAGTCCTCCAACCACACATGTCAGGACAGCAGCCATGGGCACCCGGGAGCAGAAGGACCATCCGTCAAAACATGAGCACATGCAACAAAAGCAACACAGAAACGCGCTTGTCTCCCTTCTTGTTTCTGTCATTTTCCCCACCAGACAAAATGCATCTCTCCCTGTCCCTGGGTAACGCTTCCAACAGCCTGGTTAAGCTTTGCCCACAAAGCTCACAAGCTTAGCGGCCATGTGTGCGGAAAACATCACCTTCTGCCTTGATTCAGCCAGACAGACATCTGGGGGCTGCCTGTACAAATGGCATCACAGCACCCGAGCACAGCAGTGCACAAGTGTGCAGATAGATAGATAGACAGATAGATGTGTGCCTTTTTGCTTATAAGGCTCCAGTCACTCCGAAACAATGACCACCCATGCAGGAGCTATGAGTTCTTTGAGGAGGCCTTTTAAGCCCCTTTTAGTCCTTCTAATCAAGCAGAAATCCACAATCATTAACACATCAGCTGTGTTTGGCACAAAGTCCCTCTTAGCACAGGTCCACTGGAGAAATGAGCACCCTACCTTGGGGAGGGCGGTGAGACTCACCGCACGCCTGGGAGTCCCCTTACAAACCCCACTGCTCCCAGGACAGCCCTGCGATGCCCAGTGGCCCCCAGCCCCTGGCCCCCCTCTCCCGCTCCCCAGAACCATCCGTGCTCTGGCAGCGGCCGCATTTCCCCAGCTGCCGCAGCAGCAGCAAGAGAAATCCTCAGGCAAATGGGAGGAGGGACAGACGATTGCCACGTACTGTGCATTAATCTCACGCACGGTGCAACTCTCCTGGGGTGTCGCTGATGTTTGTGCAACATCGATACGTCCAGGTTTTCTTTCTGCAAGGTAGCTCTCAAGTTGTTTCTTGGGGTGCTTAGCAGCTCAGAATCAGAAAAGTAATATTAATGCAACATGCCAAGCAACAACCTCCAGCCCTCCTCTGGGAGCAGGCATGAAAAGATTATACATCTTTAGTTATCGCTTAATAAATTAGTCCTCAACAGCAAGTCAAGCTAACTTGACATTTCTTCTGCCTAAGAGAGAAGCCCTGAAACCCCCCCCAGTGTGTGCAAACACACAGACGAGTGTGCTGCCACTGTGCACACACACATACAGGTGTGCTGCTGCCTGGCAAAGCTGCCTTTGGGCCAGACACACCAGTCAGGCAAGAGGGAGAAGCCGGGGGGCAAACAGGAGGGCTCAGGCAGCAGTAAGCGAGACAAGGCTGGAAGGAGATGTCATGTGATTTGAGATCTAGCTATTAAAGCCCAGTCCTGGAGCAGCAGACATGCTGGCCTGTGCTTCCCGAAGGAGGCTGGTGGGGACAAACTTCCCAGGAGAAGCTGGTGTGCCTCCCTCCCTGCCCACAGGCAGCACACACAAAGCTTTCCCTGTTTCAAAAGCAAAACGTTATTTTGGAGCAGCTGTCTGGAAAGGGCTGCTCAAATCTTGCCCAATAACAAACATTTCAAATTTCCTTGCTATTTTTCATCAAAGCATTTCATGGACATTTGTGGGTTAAGCTTTACATCTTCTTCAGCATGGAAGGTGAGTGTTGCTACTCTTTAGCAACAGGAGACATAAGACATAGGGCATCACATTTCTTGGCCAAACTTATGAATCAAGACAAAGTGGAGCTCATACAAACCTCTAATATCTGTGCTCCTTCATCCCCATGTATTTGCTCCTTCTCATCAGTTGAGATTCTGTATGGCAACATCATGGCTCTGAAACACAGAGACTGTTCTCTTACCCGCCGCCTGGACAGTATTTATTCGGTGCTGGAGACACCATCAAGCTTTTGTCCAAACTGCCGTCATTAATTGACTCCTGCTGGCAAGCAGAGAGGATCCATGTCTAATGCCCCGCTCAAAGCAGGGTGCTGACGCCCCGACGGCGCTGCCCTTCCTCTCGGGCACGGGAAGGTGCAGCGGCAGCGTGGCACCGGCCGAGTCCCACCGCCCTGCGAAACCCCGTGCTGCCTCTCAGCGCACCCATCACCTCCTCTCTGTGGCCACGCAGCAAGAGACGGTTCCAGCCATTTAACGAAAGGGAAGGTGTTCAATCTCGTTTCCATCCAGGTGAGGCTGCCTGGCTGATGACCCAGCCCCAGCCCTGAGCCTCCCCTTTCCCAAACCCACGCCGCAGCGGCGTCAGCAGAGCTGAGCTCTGCCGTGAACACAGAGACGGCACCGGCAGCCGGCTTCAGGTCTGGAATCAGACTGCATCATTAGACAAAATCTACGGGCCTGAATTCTGCCATCTGCTCACCAGGCTTGATTGAAAGTGTAGGAATTACATTAAATTACCTGATTATGTGAAGGCTGACAAATGATAGCAGATATTACAGCCAAGGCTGAACAAGAGCTTGGCCATTCCTGTCTCTACTGGAGGAGTGGGAGTTTTGCCCTGATAATAACAAGCATTGCAAGTTTCTTCTCTTTAGATCTTGGGGTTTTTTTATCTGAGGATGGAGAAGAAAACATACAAATTGCACATAATAAGTGGAACACAGAGAAAAAGAGCCAGCTGTACTCACAGATGTTACAATGCAACCAAAGGTGCTTCTCTATTTTCTCTCTTCCTAGAATAAGCCATATACATCTAATGAATAATGGAAGAGATTTCCTCTATAGAATTAATAGCACACAGTCCTTCTTGACTTGCCTTTAATCACACTCAGCACCCAGTGGGCCTGGGAGGGAAAGCCAGCATTACTCATTTACTCAGGCAAACTCGGTGGTTGTCAGCCATCCTAATCCTTCGGCTTTAACACCACAGTTTGGGGAACAGAATCTGCAGGCAGCCCTATGAGCTTTGCTCCTCACCTGGAGCAAAGTTTGAATTAAAGTCAATTGACATTTCACATTTCACTTGAACACAACTGGTGTTTACAAATGATGTGTGTAGGAAAAGCCTTTGCTTAATTAGGTGGACTCATTCAACAATTCATGCACAGTGATGCTTCAGATTTATATTTATGCAAATTCATGGAGATCCAGAGGATTTCACTCACTTAAAGAAGGTAACTTAGAGGTAGATCTGACTCTATCAGTCTATAAGATGTACACAGACTATTTATTCTGAGTCTGTTCGACACCTATTATTAGTGGTGCAAATGATAATGGTTTCAAGTATCTGTGCAAGCCTACAGCTACAAAAGTATCATCTGTGAAGTTTTGCAAATTAAGAGATGAAGAGAGAAAAGGAGTTCAGATATGGCTGAATCTGAAAATGATTCAGGATTTGCAAAAAAGGGTTTGTAAGTGGTCTCTCCTGGTCTGGCCGGGGCTGGTTCAGACCAGAAGACAGCAAGGTGTAGCACAGTGGGAGTTTTGCCTAAAGAAAAAGTAAATCAAGTATGAGTCATAGGCAAGTGTTGTTAGAGGATATTGCAAACTGGAGTTCCCATCCATCAGAAAATCTGATTACCTTAATGTGTTTTGTTTAGAAACATTTCTACATACATAAATCAAAAAGTTTTGCTTTACCTTGTTGCACCGTTACGGCAGCCAAGCAGCTTACCTCCACCGCCTGGGCTTTCAACCCAAACGCCATCTCCCAGCTCTCCTGCAAAGCAGAGCCTCGGAGGGACGGCTGTCTGTCCCTCTGTCCTGCCTGGACAGACCAACCCTGGGGAGGCACGCGAGCCACCATGCTCTCCGGGCAGCGGGAGGACAGCACACAACATCAGAACTACAGCTCCTGCAGGGCACTGAACCAGCTCTGGCAAACACAAAGAAATGTGGAATTAACTGAAAATGACATGTTTTGATTTGGCTTAATATGCCAAGATAGTTCGATATAGATCCATTAGACTGGAATTATATGTTTCATTTGAATCTTCTTGATGAAAAAGAAAAGTCTATGCATTGATTTGATTTAAAATAATTTTTTTCCATGGAAAATTTGATCTTTTCACGTAAACTGCATTATCCATATACACAAACACTTAAGCACCTCTAATTACCACACGTCGGTGAGTTTGCTAACAGACTTCTTGTGAGTTATAGGACCTGATTCTCAATCACAGTAAAGTCACTTTACATCCTCTTACTCCCCACTACCTAGAGCCATAAAATGGGTGTAAAAATAGTTCTGGAGAAACATGAAGAGCTCACAGCCAGAATACATTTCTGTCTGCAAACTGCCTGCGGCAGGCAGGCACAAAACAGCCTTATGCAAGTGCAAAACCGGACCTCAGCCCCCCAAACCACGTTCATTTGAGGGTCTGCTGCTGGGTCCGATGGCACTTGCAAAGTGCTGAGAGAGGCCGGGTTGCAGAAGTGAGCAGGACTGAGCCCACAAGAGTTAATGTGAACCGCTACAGCTACGTCTGCTTATCCTGCAAGGGTTGCTTGAGCCCTGCGGATTCCTCCCTTTTTTCTTATTTCTCTTCCAGGTGTCAGCAAGTACAGAAAAAAGTGCCAAAGTTGGAGGAAGGGGGAAAGGAGATCTTAAGTATGCCTTGAAAAAATATAAATAAACTTTCCCACTCCCATGATGACTCGTATATTTGTCAACTGGTCTTTATGGGAAAGTGGTAAAGAAGATTTCAGATGCCTCATAGTGACATATATTCCCACTGAGGAACAAAGTTTGAACCAATTTCTGAATTTTAAAATTGTTGAGAGGCGAGATTATCACAACCAAGAATAACTGTGTGTGAAAGGAAATTGATTTCTAGTCTGCTAATAATTTATTTTACATTCTTCATAATCATATTCCAAAAAGCACATATTCTAGAGCAATAAATAGTTCCAAGAACTCTCCTCATTTACTCTCCCCACAGCATTCTTTGGACTTGCTTAATTTCACAGCCCAAGGCTGCTCTGGGGTTTAGGTGAATTTTATATTGTGCCTGTTTAAGACGACAAGTCATCAAAAGCTGCTGTTGCCTCCCTGCCAGTGCAGGTATCCTGCCAGCAATGGCTCCCTGCGCTCTCCCTATTGAAAGCTCTCCCCTGCTTTTTAATAAGCATTTTAATTTGGTCTGCATCTGTAGCATTCAGGTGTTTCCATATCCAGCCTGTGTTTTCCTTCTGAGCAGGCTGCTGCTTTCTCTTCTGGCTTAGGGATGCTTCAGAAAGTTTCCCCAGTGCTCGTCGTTCTGAATTAGCTGGGACAAGAGCTGGATTTTTGAAACAAGCAAGTGGAAAACTGATGGACTGAACAAACTGAGCCAGAAAGAGTGGATATTCACGGGACATTGCAAGGCAGCAACAGTGACCATGAAGTTGGTCAAGCTGGTTAAACTGCGCTGCCCCATCTGCCTCCTTCCCACAAGGTCCCTGGAGGTCCCCTGAGTGCTGGGGGAGGAAAGGCAGAGGGACCACACATTTGGACTGCTCAAAGTTATACACAACTGCGATTTCTAGGCACCACAGTAAGGCAAATAATAAAAAAAAAAAAACAAAACACAAACAACAGGATAAGTCATCCTTAACATTTTAGCTGGTGGGTTTTGTCTATACAGATCAGTAAACTACCCAAAGGTGTGTGGACACTTCTTTACTCCACAAAGAAGGAGAAACTGAGGCACAGACTGGTGAAATAATATGTTCAAAGTCATAGCAACAGCAAATAATTTTCACACTCAAATACATGGGATGGCAGCAGCTGAATTTAGCTGCTTCTGGAAGGAAACTTGTATCTGAAGTCACTGGTTTCTATTACAACAAATTCTTGCCTGTTGAAAAAACTTCCTTATCCTTAACACCCTGGGCAGAAAAACTCAGGACAAAAATTCTTGGTGGAAGTTGAGAACTGAAAATTCATGTTAAATTTATTGTTAAATATATTCCAGATATGGAAAGTGGTCAACACTACAGGATGATCTTTAATTCCTGGCTTTTAAAGCAGTCCAGGGAAGTATTGTCAGATAAATAGGAAAATTCCTGACTTCCATGTGGATTCACCAACATTTTCATGTATTACTGTTCTATCTTTGCCTTGCTGTTTTGGGATTTTCTTCAAAACCATCTAACATTTCACCTAACAGAGATTAAAAAAAGCATTGTATTTATGTATCCTATTTACCAAGTACCTTTGAGACACAACTTTCAAATATCTTTGACTTGAAAAGTCAAACCATGCAGCTAATTAAGTCTTCTTTTTCCTTCACATTGATTCATCTGCAAAGTATTCAGCCACCTACATTATTGGAAGCAAGAGGGCATTCACAGATAGGATGGAAATCATCCCCAATTCAGCGGTGATCTAAGATTTTTCTCAAAAGAGGACAGATGGCTATAGGAATTTAGGGTTGAAAAAGGCCTTCCTGGGTCATCCTTACCAGTGCCTATGGTCGGAAGGACCACAGTGTGTCATCTTCCTCCTAAGGTTCCTGAAGGCCACTGCAGCTCTGAGGGGCTCCTGCCTGGGCAGGTTTCAACCTCACTTTGGGAAACCTGCTCCTTTTTCTAGTGGGCTGGGCCCTGAATGTCGCCTCTTTGAGCTGTGCTCTATCCACACCACGGTCCAAGGCAGAAAGACTTTTGCAAGGTATAAAGTGCCATTCATTTGGCAGAAGGACCCAAGGACCTCAGACCTAGCCGCTTCCCCAGGCTCTCAAGGACTTGAAGCCAGATTTGTCCACAGACCTTCTGCCTAACCTTGAACGAGCTGCACTTAAAGTCTGCATCTGCTCTAAAGTGAAAGATCACCCCTGAGGCTTGGCCAGAGGCCAAACTTACAGACGGCCCCTGCTCTTCACTTGGTGGAAGATTTAGATGCTCACCCTGGTGGCAGTTCAGCTCCGGTATCTGCAGGGCAGGCTGTGAGTACAAGGTAGATGGGCCACTGGGACTGTGCCTGTCCCCCACATATCTGCTTTGTAAGAGTCACCTGATGACTGAGGCTGGGGAGGTAAAATGGCCCAGGAATCTTAAAAGGATCTTGCTACCTTCCACTGCAGCAGGTGGGATTTGCAGTGCAGCCTGCCCATAAGGGCAACGTGCATGTGCAGGTTTGAGTTTTGGGATGCTGCAGGCTGCTGTTCCCAGGATAGCCAAGGTAAGTGTTAACATAGCTCCTGTACTTCAATTTATGCCTGCAAAATGAATGCTATTCTCATGGGCTGCAATAAGGTTGTAACAGGCTTAAATACTTCATTAATGAGGGCTCTGTAAGTACCACAGAGACAAACAAGATTTTAGAGGGGCAGAAGCCTTTGTGCTTTCCCCTTCTCCACAGGGGAGAATTTCAACTCACTGTCCAATTTGCAATTGCTAACAGAAAATTTTGCACATGGAGATGGATTTGCTAGCACAGTTTGTGCCTCCGTCTAATTGTTTTTAAACTTTGTATCTTGGGAAGAATTAGCAATCATGCTTTGGTGGATCCCTGTTCTTATAGTCTTTGGATTTTTAAAAATGTTCTTTCCGTAATATCCCATATGTTTCTATTGCTTTCAGGGGAGCAGAGCCGAGTCATCTTCTAACTAAGACCTGTTAATTCACAGAGCACATCAATCTACTGGACAAAGGATTTGCAGTCTGTTGTAGAGGTTAAGACAAACTTCCCTAGTGGGGAAAATTATACCAGGAATAAATGTAAATCTTGTTAACATGAATATTTGTATTCTTTTTAACTATACATGCAAAGGTAGATTAATTTTCTTAGGGCTTTTTGAGGAGAGGAGGAATGAGGGAGTGAGAATAGGAGGATGTCCAATTAAGACTGCTGAGGCCAGGTATTTGCATGGAGCCATTCCTTCGAGTCTTGCCAGCACTGGTTCAGGAACACCGGGGAAGCTGAGATGCAATAGTAGCTTTTACCACCCTTCCTGATTTGGCTCCTGCTATAACTTAAAAACACTTCAAGGCTTCTTTAGCTAATAGTGATAGATAACCACTGCCGAAGACCACACCATCATCCAGGATATGCCCCCACCACCCTCTTTGACATGCACACCCCCTTGGCTTCTGCTTTGAAGTCCCCTGTGTGACCTTAAATGTGAGACAAAGGGGGTGGACCTTACAAAGGTCTGATCTATGATGGCTGTAGAAAAATGCTGAGCTGTTTAAATTGTTGTGCTTAAAACTAACATTGGCTCTGTTTTTGAAGTGTTCTTAAATCCTCCTACTCAGGGAAAGAGGACAAAAATATCCACTACACCCGGTCACTTGTAACAGCCACTGCTTTTTGAGGATAGGTGTTGTTCCCTAAACTGTTTTTTCCAAGCATTTGACGGGTTAGATATTTCAGGATTTAGGCAATGTGCACCAAGTCAGAGAAAAGGCTAAGAACTCGAGGAACTTGTGTCTGGTGGAAGTATCAGAGCCCCACTCACTGCAGCACTCTAACATCCATCCCTTTACTTTTGCTTCCACAAAAGCCTCTGAACTCATTTCCTTCAAGGGAGACTGGTTCCCTTTCCATTGTTCTTTTGTAGGCTTGTAATCTCAGGCACGCTCCTAAAAATAGAAACACTACTCTAACATCTGTGCCCTTCTGATATCAGTAAAAGCAGGGCATGAAGTGCTTTAAATCAGACTCTCATTCTCTGGAATAAGGAGGATCACCCCTCTCTGGACAAGTCACAGATGGCAGGTGTTTGGGTTTATCCCCTTTGGCCATTGGCAGTGGCAGATTCAGAGCTGCTACAAAGCGCTAAGGCTCTGCACCAGCTCTTACCTCTGGGCAATCCTGGCTGTCTGCTCTCGTTCATTCTCTTGAAGCAATCTTTAATCTTCCCAACGTTCCCTTCAGGCTTTCTGTTCCAAGGCTGCAGCTAGAAGAATGTCTTCACACAGCCTCAAAGTCCAGAAGTGCCATGCAACCTCAAGGTATAGAGTGAAAAAGTGAAAGTGAAAGTTTTGGTTTTAAAAACAAACAAACAAACAAAACCCAACCACAAAAACCCCTACCATTAAATTAAAGTGATTGCCAGCTTCCCCACCCATGAAGAGGCTTGATCTGCTCATTCCTTTAAACATCAAAGCCAAAAAGTCCTGTGCTTCCTTCTCTCCTCATCCTTTTTTTTCCCCTCAACTACCGTCCTTATTGCAACAGAAGCACCATCCATGGAGGCATTGAACCTCTCTGGGTTTGCAACGGGTCATACACTCTGGATGGTAGCTGGCACTTCCCATCCACTTTGCCTACCTTGAGCCTGCTGATCGGCTTCACTGACTCACACACTGGCTCATCCAGTTGGAGTTTATAACCATGCTTTTTGAAGGAGCTCCTGGTGCCTTTGACTGTCTGAAGCTTGGATGGCCATGAGCAAAGGGAACCCAGAGCCTTGGCTACTCCTGTGGTTTTCTGGCCCTTAGGATATCACCTGCAATAAAAGGGACAGGGCCCACGAGGTCCAAGAGCTTGAATATCAGAAAACACTTAAGCACACCTTGCACACACTTCCCTGAAAAAGATCCTGCTGTAACTACTGCTACGGGACTTAAATTTAAGAGTTAAATTACTTTTCTTCCTTTTCTGACAGACCGAGCCTTAGCACACCCAACGCAGACATGCGATATGGAAAAACGTATCTTATATTTTAAGTTGAGGGAAGGCAAAGGAAACATAGTCAAGGGCTAAGTGAAAGTAGAGGGCGAGAACATGGAGAAATTTTCAAGCTGGCTGACGAGCCTGAAACCAAAGATGCTAACCAGACCTTTGGAGTCATCTGAGGTGAGACAGAATCAGCAGAGATTTCATTACTCACAAATCCCTCCAGATGCCTTAAATAATTCATAGCAAACACTGGGACGTAAAGACCAGGAGTCCCATTAGGACGCACATGGTATTGTTTTTGTTCATTAGGGTGAGTCACACAAAACACATTATTACATAAAGTGGGATGTCTCATTAATTACATCAGTCTGGGGGCTGTAATGTACCAGTGCCTGGAAGAGCTCTGGGAGACTCAGCCCTCGTCCTCGTCTTCCAGAAAGTCCCATAGCATCTCTCTGCACAAAGTCACCCATCACTCCCACCCCAGCTGTCGCGTGGAGTCTGGCTCCCAGCACCCTTGCTGTGACTCTGCCCGTGGGTGCCAGCACGCATTTCTCCAGCAATGTCACCTCTCCCATGAACTGCCCCCCGAGGACACGAGTCTCCTCGTGCTCACCCCACGCAAGCAGGGCACAGCTCCAGCCAGGCACCCACCTCTGACACCAGCAAGGGAAAACCCACCCCGAGCTGAGCTCCTGCCACCACCGTCAACTCCAAGGAGATAACGGAGGCTAAAGGCGGAGCGTTTATCACTATTGCATTTGGAATAACAAGGCAGCAGTGCACCGTGGCTTTCAGAGCGAGGGGAACTGGAGCGTTTCAGTGGCAGCTGCTAGTGTTTGCCCATAGAGGCAGGTGGTAGCTGTGCCTGCCAGCTGGAGGGGAGACCCTGGGACCCCCCATTTCCTAATGCACGCTGTACGCATGCAAACATCCACGAGGGCCAGCCCTGCTTGCATGGGCACCGCTGCAAAGGGGTGCATCCACTTTTCAGTCCTGCCACCTGCAGGTATCCAAACGAGGGGAGCTTGAATTTCATGAAGAAAAATAGGGGGCTGGCTTTCCTTCACTACACAGATATTGCAGTGCATGAGGAGAGTGCCCAGATTTGTAGGGCCTGAGTCATTTCTGTAGAGATAGGAGAGAGACCCTCCCTGGGGACGTACCAGCAGGAGCTGGGGAGCTGTAGGGAGGCAACCCATCCCATCTGTGCAGCCTCTGCCCACTTTTGGAGCTCAGCAATGCAGCTCCCTCCTACCTCTTCAACAAAAAGAGTTGTTATGGGAGACATACACCACTTCACTTCTCCACAAACTCAGTCTTCAAAAAACTATGTCATCCTGTGGAAGTCCACTGCAACCTCAGGGTCATGGGGTGGACTAAATAAACTCCCCAGGTCCCCTGCACCCTCCTCTCTACTGTCTTACAGCTTTCCAGGTAGGACTGTCCCCAGTGATGGATGCTTGTACCCTGCAGTGATGTGAGAAGGAGATCAGGGACATGAATGGGAATCAGATTTCACTGTTTGGCACAGAAGAGGATCATATAAATAAGCCGGGGACCATCAAGGTCCGCACTAACATAACCTTTTTGAATAGCATTCACTCCATGCTTGGTTATATCAGGACTATGCACTACAGATATTACCAAAATACTGCTGCCAGGATACAGTGTTGGTTGCCTGTAGAGAAAGTGTAGAATTTACTGGTGGAGAGAAGGGAAAAGGTCAGGGAACATCCTCACATATTTTGCTCTCTAACAGCTAGTCCTTGTGACTATATCAATATGCAGTAGCCATGACAGGGACAGATGATCTAGAACTTCCTGCATCATTAATATACGGTGAAAGATGAGACAGCTATTGTGAAAAGTATCTGTTTGCATGTTTAATATACAATGCTCTAACCTCAATGCACTGTTACTGATGATGTTGTATTAAAACACAGCTAACCTTTTAAGAAGGCCCACACTGAACAGAACAGAAAACATCTGCTGAGTGCAAACACTCCTAAATGTTCCAGGCTTGGAAACAGGACTGTTAAGATCAGGAAGACAAAACAAATAAAAAACAAAACAGGAAGGCGGGGGGAGAAAATGCAGTGACAAATGCCAATGGAAGCGAAGCAGAAGGAGAAACAAAGAGAGGGGAAGTGGAGGTGTGGGGAGAGAGTTCAAGGTGTCTCCAGACTCCACCAACTCCCCTTCCGCCAGCCAAGTTAGGACTTCAGCTCCCCACAGGGGATACCCAGACCGTGATAGTGAGCGATGCAGCACCACACCTTGCAACATGGGAAGGTGCTTTCTGACTCCCCTTTGAGCCTCCATCTCTGCAAGGCACCATCCACTTGTGCATGCCTTGCCTAAGATGAGCAGTTCACCCCATACTTCAAATACCAGATTCTCATCCTGTCATTGTGTGAAACAAGCTCCATTCATAGCTCTGGTCTGGCTTCTGGAAGGGGTTTTCCTCCCTCATCTCAAGCTCAGCCTCATGACAACTAGAAAAAATAGGCAGCGATATTCCTCTCTACAGCAGCAGGGGAGCAGGAAGAAAGGATAGGGTAGTGCAAGGACCAAGGGGGTCCTTCTCATTCATTCTCCTCCATGAACCCCTGAATGGTCACATTGTACCTGATAATGATGCCGTCTAAAGAAAGTATGAATATGGCAGAGCCAGGCCTTCAAGCTCTGTAGTAACCAAATCCTAGAAACACTTTATCGTAAGCTCTTTAACATGGAGTGACTGAGCAATATGTGTAGAAACTAGCCTTAATGCTTGCAGACAGCAAGCAGTCCAGGAGAGATGGGTTTCTTCCTGTTATGTTAAGCTTAAACAGAATTATATGGTCTTTAGTTTACCTTGCCATGCAGGCACATTAGGCATGGATTTTTCTAAAGCCAGAACATCACATGCTACCCAAACAACCTTGTCATTGCAATTTCACAATTTCCCTCCTTTGTGCATCTTTGAGCTCTGACTGCAGTAAAATTTCATCTCCTCAGCCCACTGCCATCTGGAGCAAGGTTCAGACACAGTCACAAGCATAATGGGAAAGGATATTTCTGGAGAATGGTGGGAAGGTTAACGATGAGTATGTTTAGAGCTGGTGATCTCTTTCTGTATCTCACTGTGACACTCTGGTCTTGACTGCATGATCTGGAACCACTAAGTGGAAGTTACTGGGAAGATAACAAGAGCTCTGAGATCTGACAGGAATTGGGGACTACAAAACCTCAGTCAGCAATGTAAGGAGAGTCTTCCCAAAGGATTTTCAATCTGAAATTATCCGGATTCATCCAGGAGACTGGAGCAGGCCCTAGACCACCTGCAGAGCATCAGAAGGAGATTCTCAGCAGCTTCAGGGACTTTGCAACTCCCAAGCTTGGGCCAGCTCAGCTCTCAAGGGGACAAAGATGGATGGTGTTCAAATGGGTTAATTCCAGGTTATGTTAAGCTTCACAGGGAACACCAAAACCTTAATTATCGGGGCTAAAAATGGACATCAGAGGATGCCTTGTAACCTGCCATCAAGAAAACAGGTGGTACGCACTGCTTTGCACAGCTCAGGTAACACACCAGCTTTCCAAACTGCCCTCCGGCTATGGGCTGGATCACCCTGTACTGGCTTCAGCAATGCTCCGCATCTCCTTGAGCGGCTTCAGCTCTCTGACAACCTTCTTCAGCCATTTCAGTGCTCTTGCTCTTTCTGCTGTGGCCCTGACTTACACGGCTATGGTCCTCCAACACTCCACAAGGCAGAGACCAGGAAGAAGAAAAGGAAGAGAGATGCTAATGCCTTCACTAGTAGGGGTTACAAGCCCGTATCAGACAGGCTGTTTATTTCTGCTGGGTTTAGCTGGAGGTGCTTGCATGCTTTTATATGACTTGACATCCACCCCTCAAATAATCAACCCTGCATCCCCAAAAAGGCCAGAGACAGACATATTATTCTCTGATGCTATTTCTAGCATTGTCCAGCAGCCACCACAGGGAAGAAGAACAGCTGCAGCTCAGGCAGTTTTACAAGCTGTTACTGGCCCAGCCGTTCCAGGCAATGCCTGTCAGGTCTGAGCGAGCTGGACTCTGGTAATCGGGCAAAGCTGTTGTTTGTTAGCCCCTCGCGGTCTCTTGACTTTTC
Source organism: Oceanodroma leucorhoa (assembly GCA_030449065.1). Lineage (NCBI taxonomy): Eukaryota > Metazoa > Chordata > Aves > Procellariiformes > Oceanodroma > Oceanodroma leucorhoa. The sequence continues at coordinate 154,619 of JASVER010000123.1, read as the reverse complement.
ATCTTGATTAAAGACTATGCTGAAAGATAGAATTAGCAAGGCAGGAATCCTAATCCTTTCGCCGCTCCTGAAATCCAGTCGCCTGCCCACTGCACACGTGCTCATCCTCGGGGCTACCAATTAGTGGCACCAGCTGCTAGCCTGGATGCCAGGGCCAGGAGCTATTAGTGCACAGACCATTAGCTTTAAAAGGCATTTGGAACTTCTGAACGTATTAGGGTTTGTGTGACTGACGTACACTACAGCCATATGTGGCTCGCTGTCCTTTCTATCAACTGTATTTTCTCCAAAAATGTGTGGGTTTATTGGAGCGATCTAGGTGGAGCATCTCATGAAAGCATCTTACCAAGAGGATTCAGTAACTGCACTCAGTTAAATAGTAGTTACCTGCTTTAAGTAACATCCTTGGCATCTTTCCTCTGAGTTAGGAATGGCAATGGGTTGTATGAAAGGTTGAATATCTGGACTCTATTTTTAGCCCTGTCATTTGCCCAGTTAATGGTTCCAGGGAAGTAATTTAATTTCTTTATGCTTCAGTGACCCCATCTGTAAGATGGTAATGATGAGTCTGTACCATAGGGTTTTGAGATCTATGCATGCAAAAAATATAATAAAACCTAGAATTACCATTACTGCATAAAGCAAGGGTGGAGAGGAAGCCCCATGGGCCTTTGCATATTTTGCAGCAGTACCTGCATGGATTTTTTTTGCAAATCCTGTCCTGCAGCGGCATCAGACCTGGATCCACCCTGCTGACCTTGGCAGTCCTTGTTCCATGCTCGGTGCAGGTTAGACTCGCTGGGGGCTGCTGTTGTCGCTGGGTCCTCGGGAGAGGTGGTACCAGCAAGCTGTGCAGGTCATTTCCCGAGAAGATGACAGGAGATGATGACAGAGGGTGCTTTCGTTATGCACTTTGTGGGCGATCAATCCATCAACACAGCAAGAGGGATCAAGCCATTGACTTCAGATTGTTTCCCTCACACTGCCTTCATTTCCCCAGTCACAGTGACAGCTCAGTGCAGGGTAAATCATGAGCTAGTCACCCCTCTTTCCATCGTTACTTGGGTCAACTGGCACATCTCCGCTCCCCCTCTGACTCTCCCACTTCTCAGCCTTGTCTCAGCTGGCATCCAGGAGGGATTCTGCCATGCAGGACCTGCTCTTTGTGAAAATTAATAGAGTTGGACTGGAGTTTATATGAGCATACTGCTAGCACACCGGTTACATGTTATTTGAAGCCAGTGCAAGTGCCAGGAGGGAGAGCCAGAGCACCAGGCTGTTTGCTATGCATCTTGTGGCAGCGCATCCCGGGCAAACACAGACAGAGGACGTCCATCAGGAGACCACCTGGCTACCCAACCACCAACCCTGACCTACAGGGATGAGCCAAGTGGCAAACCAGAGCCTTAACTCTCAAAAACAAGTTAAAAGCCAGGTTTTCTTACCAGTCTATCTGAGCCTACTGCAATCTGGCAGCAGGGAGATCCTCCCATTTCTTTCCCAGCTTTTTGATTAAAGCAGAGCTGTCATGGAATTTGGAGTTCAAATACAAACAAGTTTTCTTTAAAAATCTCTAAAAGGGACTTTATAATGTGAAGTTCTGATGAAATTTCCAGGCCTTCCTCCTCCATATAGCTGACAAATACCAGCAAAAGTCTTTTATCACTTTTAAAAAATATTTTAATATTATGCCCCTTAGCTGCATTCTTGACATGCAAACATTAAACCAGTGTCATTCTAAGCTGGTCTTTTTATCTTGAGTCTGGCAGATTTTTCAGGCTTAGGACAGTTCTTGTGTCATTTGAAATGACTCTTCCCTCAGCAAGACACACATCCTTCTACTTACCCAGATGGTCTCCTCCTCCAAGCTAGAATAATGTATTTAAATTTACCCAATGGTTTTCATGACTCAGATTTCCCATAACTGGATGGTTTCTAACCGTCCTCTGCTCCACCTGTTCAGACATTACAGCAGCCCTCTCACTGGCTCACAACCTGCCACGCTGCAGTCCATCAGCGGAGTGCGATTGCTGTTGGGTCAGGGAGAGGTTTTTAGCTGGTTTAGTCTATCATACAGCAGTTCTAGAGCAGCTTCACATTCACATAACCCATGGTCTATAGCTTGGTCCTTGGCAGTCCCAGAGAGAAACCATGGCCTTTAGAAACTGCTTCAAAGTTTTCTTTCTTCTGGGGAGGAAGGGTATGTCCTGAAAGCAGTCATTTCAACCTCCTGACCAGACAGATGGAAGACCACACTTTTATTCCACCCCAAATCTCTATCCCCTGAATATTTCCCATCAAACTACATATCCAATCCAACAGAAAACTCATTCAGCAACCACGAACACAGCAACTTCACTGTCTACATAAACAGATAACTTTTTGGTTTGGACTACAGGAGAGAAATGCAAATCCTTGCATACTGATCTTTCATCACCTGCCTGGATTGCTTCAAGACAGCAGGCAGTGGTTTTAAATAGCATATAAATGATCAAGGCACCCCTAATTACTGCTGTTCATTGAGACACGAGCTCCTACACTACATAGGTGCTTTTGAAAATGCCACCAGTGCCTTCCAACTCACAGGAGTCCTTCCAGAGCAAACGTATTTTTTGAGAAAAGCATCCTAAATGATACTGACATTCAAGAAATCCTTTGAAATTGCTGGCAGGCATGAGTGGTGGCTCCTCATAGCCTGGAGCAGCTGAAAGCCAGATGCAGGAAAAGCAGGTGAGGGAGAATGAAGTGAGATGAACAAGCTCAGAGAGGGGAAGGGATGGAAGGAACAAGGGCAACAGGCTGGATACTGGGGTTGGGTAGGTTTCAAAGCTGCTTGGGTAAGCTGTTAGATTGGTTTTAAAATGTTGGTTGGAGTTTGAGAAGGCAGAAGTGAACCGAACTACAGGATACTGTCCTGCCACCATCTTCCATAGGTTATTCCCAGCTACCACAGAAATTACAGGCCATTTGAAATCCTTACTCTGCCCCAGTCCAGACCCCACAGGGCACCAAATGCACAAAATTCAGGCAAGAACCTGGCTCCAGAGAAGAACAAATGATAACCAACAAAGTCTTGCTTCAGTAGCCCAACAACACTGATGATATTGCACAGTTTACTGCAGCCAGGGTGGGCTGTATCAGCTACCTTCCTAAACGCAGGCAAGCCATGAAATGTCTAGAAACAGAAACCCAAATGAATGAGAGATGTTGCATGTTAGAAAACTAAACCCCTTGCCATAAAAGACAAAACAGAAAGGGAAGATTAGCAAGGGCAAACAGGCAAGCAGTTAATTACAGGGTAAATTAACTCTCCAACCATATACTTAATCAGACAAGAAACATTATAAGCATAAGCCAGCAGTTTCAGTAGCAAAATTTTGACCAAATTCCCATATATCATCCTCTGGCTCAAGCAACAAAGTTCTGCTTGAATGTGTCAAAATGGAGCTGTCGGGGAGCACCATCATCACCAAAGTCCTCGCATCAGGGCTCTGATGGGAATATGACCCCTGTCCATAGGATCCTGGTGTCATTTGCCGCAAAAACCATGAGACAAATGGGGCAAAAAACTTCCCAGGGTTGAGCACTCCCCTGGTAAATTGTTCCCACTGTTTGAGACATCCAGGGACAGTTTTGTAGGTTTGAATGTTCAGAAAGGTCTGAAAATCCACTAGAAAAAAATAGTGCTGTAAATAAATAAATAAACAGCCCCAGCAATTTTCAAGTTGGAAGAAGAAAAATCAGTGGACACTGTTCACAGCTCTTCTGTGCCTCAGTTCCTCAACTACAAAACAAGACACTGTACAATGTGTCTGGGATATCATTAAAAAAAAAAAAAATCCATTTATGACCAAGAAGCACAGGTACCACAGAGAAGTACAGCTAGGAAACAGTGAACTTGAATCCCACACAGGGTCTGTGAAGAAGGGCCCAAGAAGAATAGGAAGAAACATTGCAGGGTTGCCCAAGCACTGAGCAAAGCAAAACTTCAGCAGAAAAATCTGTGTGTTGCCACATATACGTGTAACTGTATAAGCTAGTTTAAGTTATGCACATAGTATTAAGTGAGGCATTTCCAAATATCTACAGACTGCTTTGATTCTCAATATCACTTGTATAAGGTTCCTTGAGGTTATGTATGTGTTACATTGGGCTATCACATTTGAGGAGTAAAATGGGAAGATAAGGCCAGGTTTTTTCCTCTGAAATTCCATGCTGAGGTTCTGCGGAGAGCTCTGGAGTCTGCCTTTTACAGCTGAAGTAAACAAAATCTGGCTGGTTCCTGTAGTGTCCTGCTGTGGTTTCAGCTGAACTGGCAGATAAACATGGGATTAAGTGAAAGAGAAGAAGCTGGTCAGGAGGTTGCCTGACAGTGCCTGAGCCTTGATGGGTGCAAGGAGCTGATGCCGACTCTGGGTCACCGTCATTCCTTGCTGGGGCTGGAGCTTCTGTCCTGACGTGAAGCAGATCAGGTGCCAGGTGACGACAACCTACCTGATGGATAAAGGACAATAAGCACATGGCACCAGCATCAAAACCATAGCAAGGGTGAAGTGAGGTAGGATGCATCCAGGAAAGCCCTCGAGGATATCATGAGATGATGGGACACATGCCTGCAGCCCACTGATGCACTCCAGGGGGATGGGTTGTTTTTCCGCAGCAGCAGCAGTGGCAAAAGAAAACAAAACAAAACCAACTAAAATCAGGTTTTATTAGCTGAAAGCAAATGTTCTCTTCCCTGTTGCTTCAGCAGCCTAAGGAGAAGCATGCAGTCTTTGTCAATATGCCCGAGGAACATTTAAGGCTTTCAACATCAATGTGTCATTTCCCATAACAGCCCATCACCGGGGCAAGTCCTACAAACAAGCCTTCATGGCCATAATATATGTTTCAGTGCATTTTGCTGTCTCCAACACAGCTCACCAGGCTGCTTGCTCACGCTCCAGGCTGCTGTCTGGAGACTGTGAACGAGCAGTGGCTGGGACCATCTCAGCCATGGCAATCCCAAGGCTGCTGCTAACAAGACAGCTCCACGCACATCACCATCAGAGCTGCATTCCCCTCACCGGGGCCAGGCTGCCACGCTCACTTAAATCCTGCCTCCCACCCACGGTGGGTCAGGGCGAGCCCACACCACCGTGGAGGCGACCTGGCCAGAGGGTGCTGCGAGCAGCTGGAGCTGCCGCGGGGACACCAAGGGATGAGGACCTGCACAATTGTGGGTAAGGAATTAATGGGTAAATACCAGTAGGTGGCACTCAGGAATATGAAGCGGTGGTCCTGGGGCTTGGAATCCTATTGTTTGGCACTATCAACAGTTCCTTTTTTGCGGATCCTTATGTCAGCTCTTATGACAGCTCTTTTTTTTACCTGGATTCTGCCTTAAGCCACGGCCCAGTACCTCCCTGAGAAATAGTAACTGGACTTTGACCAACGTGCCAAGGCCAAAATACTATCTGCTATCTGAAATACAGGCATTTCCCCAAATAATCCAAATATTGCTGCATTTGTTTGTGGAGACAAAAGGGTTTTTTCATGCTACGGATTTTGCTGCTTTTTGGCTAACATTGTGAGATCAGATTTGGTTCGGGCTCCCACACTTGTACTTTGTGTTTTGTGAGAATCAGCAAGGTTTGAACTACAAGGCATGTGCGCTGGGGTGACGATGCTACTGCAGTGCGTTGCTCTAACAACAAGTTTTGGAGCAGCACAGCAAGGGTCAATGTGCTCTCGTGTAACTCAGTGGTCCCGAGACCACCCTGAGTGATCCTGAGGATGGAGCTACCATGTGAGGGACCAGACTCTGGTCTCAGCCGGGCCAAGCAAACCAACTTCATCAAAACTACACCTGCTCCAGTCCTACCTGAATTTGGCCCAAAGCTGACAGCTTTGTCTCTGAGGCCAGGGGCAGCATACTGGAAATACGTGACCCCTCTATAATAAGTTTGGCAAACAAGTGATTGCATGCCAGTCCTGCAGGTTTCATTAGTCTGTCTCTGTCCACAGCAGGCTGATCTGCCTCTTTTCCCTGAAGTGGCTGCATGCCAGCACCATCCATCTCTCACTGTCCTCTTGGCTGCAGAGTCCAGTTTTTTAATAGACATGGCCTGAGCAGATACAATAGGTGCCTGGTGGAGGGAGTGAATCCGCATCTCTGAACATCCTGAAGGATGGCTGAGCATTAGGCAGTTCCATAAATGAGTGTCTTTCTAAGGTCAGAGGATGGAGAGGCATGATATCGCCATGACAGAGAGAAAAAGAGACAGAAAGAGAGAGAGAGATCATTAATACGGTATGCAATTAATCCGCAAACATTCTTCACATCTTAAAATAAGAAGCCTGGAAGGAAGTCCCTGCTGCCCTGAAAGCAGAGCTCAGCAGGGTTCAGGTTTGTGCGTCTTCAGGAAGACAGCGAGTTTGTTCAGACCGGTATGACAGAGTGATGGAGATGGCCAGAACACGCAGTTCTTCATTAAATTGTGATGAATTAATGAGTTACTGGGGCCTTTCCTGCAGATCAGCCTGGAAGTGCTATTTGGACAGGCAAGGATATACTTTCAAAGTTCTTTTCTTGCATCTGGGATTTGTGATCAGAGTTTTATTCTCATAAACAGTTTCTACAGCTTTAAAATGCTTTCGTATCTGTTCTCCTAAATTTAGAATCACAGAATCATAGAATAGTTGGGTTGGAAGGGACATTTAAAGGTCATCTGGTCCAATCCCCCTGCCGTGGGCAGGAACATCTTCAACTAGACCAGGATGCTCAGAGCCCCATCCAACCTGACTTTGAATGTTCCCAGGGATGGGGCATCTACCACCTCTCTGAGCAACCTGTGCCAGGGTTTCACCACTCTCATGGTAAAAAATTTCTTCCTTATATCTAGTCTAAATCTACCTTCTTTTACTTTAAAACAATTCCCCCTTGCCCTGACACAACAGGCCCTGCTAAAAAGTTTATCCCCATCTTTCTTACAAGCCCCCTTTAAGTACTGAAAGGCCGCAATAAGGTCTCCCTGAAGCCTTCTCTTCTCCGGGCTGAACAACCCCAACTCTCAGCCTTTCTTCATAGGAGAGGGGTTCCATCCCCCTGATCATTTCTGTGGCCCTCCTCTGAACTCTCTCCAACAGGTCCATGTCTTTCTTGTGCTGAGGACTCCAGAGTCTCACCAGAGCAGAGCAGAGGGGCAGAATCAGCTCCCTCGAGCTGCTGGCCACACTTCTTCTGATGCAGCCCAGGATAAGGTTGGCCTTCTGGGCTGCAAGCGTACATTGTCGGCTCATGTCCAGCTTTTCATCCACCATACTCATACCATGAAGACTCAGCATACACATTAACCAAAGCTTTGGTGAACATTAAGAATTCTGGAACTTTCTGTAGAAGAAAAAAAGCAAGAAACCAACTTTAAAATAAAATGAAAACAAAAACAAAAACAGAAGATGAAAGAAAATAATCCAGGTGGTAGGGATTAATTTGATTTCATCTGAACTTTCCCCAAATGGAGACTAGAACTCTTCCCAAATGAGACTATTCTTCAAAAGTCAAACACAGAGCCCTTTTTTGTGTTCTCTACAGTAACCTTTAGAGATCAAAATGCTCATATGTTCATCCCTCCACGTCCCCTCGCAGCAGCGTTTGCAAATGACACAAACATTTGACTATGATCTGTGCTCTCCCTAATGCAGCCGAGCCTGCGCACGCCTTGTAACAATTTTCTCTGGAGCAAGTTCAAGCACAATTTGCTCATGCTGGTATCTATCTGTCATCGGATGTGTCAGCCGAATCTCTCTCAGCTCGGGTGGGGAGGAAGGAGACAAAAGGTCACCTTCTACATATGGTATGTTCTCCAGGAGGCAGGGGAGAGGAGGAGGAAAACTAAGTTTTCATCTACCTGACAGGAATTGAATGCTTTTTTCCCTTTCCCTTCGCATTTCATTCCCCATGCTACCAGCACAGCTCGGTGCCCCTGGTAGCAGATGGATGTGCTCAGGACAGATGAAAATGAACCAGATCCGTCGGAAAGCCGGGAGAGGTGGTGCTGCTGAATGGTAGCCCTGAAGGTTGTGATGCCTTTCCTTAGAGGAAGGATCGCTCACCAGCCTTTGAACACTGACAGTGCCTTATCTTCCCAAGGCTGCACTGTGCACTGAAACTAGGTCAGGTTGACACAGCCAAGGTGCTTTCAGGAGCCAGCATGGGTTCATGACACTGCCCCAGCTGAAGTCACACTACGGTGCGTGGGAGTTCATCCTTCCGTGGGAAGTGCAAGCAAGGAAGATGACTTCAAGTGCAGTTCTGCACTGAAAAGGGGTTAGTGAAGGAAAAACACCTTCCTACTCCTTGTGTGTAATCGTAACTGCATCCAGTTACTCTGCCAACTGCACGGAAGGACACGTAGTGCCATGACCCCAGCCCACCCCACCACAAGCTGGCATGGCTTCCATCGAGTGTGCCAACAGGAGACGTGCTCGGTGGGAAGAGGAAGGACTTCACAGCCTAAGCTTTAACCTGCAGTAGACACTTAGCTCAGGTACAGGCAGTTACCTTCAACAACTCAACAATGCTACAGGCTTGGGGAAGCGTGGCTGGAAAGCTGCCCGGCGGAAAAGGACCTGGGGGTGCTGGTCGACAGCCGGCTGACCATGAGCCGGCAGTGTGCCCAGGTGGCCAAGAAGGCCAACGGCATCCTGGCCTGTGTCAGGAATAGTGTGGCCAGCAGGAGCAGGGAGGTGATCGTGCCCCTGTACTCGGCACTGCTGAGGCCGCACCTCGAATCCTGTGTTCAGTTTTGGGCCCCTCACTACAAGAAGGACATTGAGGTGCTGGAGCATGTCCAGAGAAGGGCAACGAGGCTGGTGAAGGGTCTGGAGCACAGGTCTTATGAGGAGCGGCTGAGGGAGCTGGGGTTGTTTAGCCTGGAGAAAAGGAGGCTGAGGGGAAACCCTATCGCTCTCTACAACTACCTGAAAGGAGGCTGTAGCAAGGTGGGTGTTGGTCTCTTCTCCCAAGTAACTAGTCATAGGACGAGAGGAAATGGCTTCAAGTTGCACCAGGGGAGGTTTAGATTGGACATTAGGAAAAATGTCTTCACCGAAAGGGTAGTCAGGCATTGGAACAGGCTGCCCAGGGAAGTGGTGGAGTCACCATCACTGGAGGGGTTCAAAAAACGTGTGGATGTGGCGCTTCGGGACATGGTTTATTGGGCATGGGTACTGGGTTGACGGTTGGACTCGATGATCTTAAAGGTCTTTTCCAACCTTAATGATTCTATGAATTAGGAACCTAAGCTCTCAGAAATGGCAATTCTGAGCATATCAATTGGGTGACTAAAGCAGATCTTGCTGCTCCGATTAGGCAATGGGATGCTGCTGCATGCAGGGTGGCGACAGCCCTGCTGATTGCTGGAGGGCACCAGCCCAACTCACAGGTCCCTGGCAGGCTGACACAAAACAGGGCAGATTTGATTTGGAAACCACTGCAACTGTTCAATCTCACCAAGGACCAACACATCTCCTGATACTGGGCAAAGGCTTGCAATGCTCCAAGAAAGCCATGGTCCAAGGCATACCCTGGAGCGTGAAACTCGGGTTACCCAGATCCACTTGCTTAGGGAGAGTTTTGGACTAGAAAACACAGCAAAGGGAAACACGGCGAGTGGTGTGGTGTGACCACTGCCCACACAAGCCAACCTCTGTCCCATTGTACAGAGGGCAAGAGCCAGAAAAGTGGCTGGAGGGGGGAGAGAAGCCAGAGCATCCATCTCCATTGAAAAAGGATCTTATCTTTACTGCAGATAGAAACAGAAGGATTTTTTTATCTTTCGGGTTTATTTTGTTAGTGTTTCTGTATCTGACACCAGTAAAAAGGGATTCTGGGAAAAAAATATAAATGGTACTTTCGGTATTTTATAAAAGGAGATGTATCATCTCAGTCATTCACTGAGAGCAGAAGACTTACGGGATGGTAAAGAATAGAAAAGAGTTTGGAGATTTATTTCCCATTAGAGTGCGGAAGATGGGGAGGAAGCGGGCACAGACAAAACCGAATTATTTGATGTGGAACCAGAGCCAAAATGTAGAAAAAGCAAAAATCAAATCAAGACAGGCTGAAAGTTTTCCAGTGAAGTGTTTTCCTCCCCCCAAGAAAAGAGGTATTTTCAACAAAAGGACACGTTCAGGGACAGGCCCCAGTTTTCATGAAGTTGTTATTATTTTTCAGTTTGCATTGAGTAACCAACCCAAAAAGGATTAGCACCACCAGAAAAAGAAGTTAGGTTGCAACAGACTTATTTCCATCGAAAACTTAGGTGAAAGCAAAGGCTTATGTGCAATTCTTCCATCAATAAAAATCTAATTTTCCAACCATTTTTAAGGCTGAAGTGAAAAAAAAAAAAAAGAGCTAAGGAAAAACATTCTCAGGGAAAGCAAGCTAGATGCTATTGACAGTAAATCTACAGAAACTTTTACCAATCTTGCTGCTGTTGTTACCTGTCAATCTCCCAGAGCTGCCATGTGAAGGATAACCATGTCCTGGAGGACAGCCTGCCGCTTACAACAGGGATAGGCTTGTACACCCAAAAAATGCATTTTTTTCCCCCAGCCACATCTCTTCATCTGATAAAAGATTTTATCTCTCCCTACAAACCTTGCCTTACCATATACTTAACCCTCACTAGCTACATACATCCAAAATAACTAAGCCTATTTCAGAGAATGGGAGAGGCCTGTGACACATCGAGCCAGTGCAATTAGGCTTGCGGAGAAATGCATCTTAGCTGGGTCGTGCACAGCCAAGAAAGATTGCTGCCCTGCCTGCCAGGAGGGCAGGCCGGCGGGGGACCATTGCTCAATCCCACTTCACGTCGAGGTTTATTTTGCTGTGCCTCTAACCATGCTCCCCAAGCATCTCGTCTCTCCTTATTGCATCCCTGATGCTTCCTGTTGCCCTGTTAGATGTTTTCAAAGTCACTAAAATAGGAAAATACAAACACCCACACAATACAAATTTAGTAACATGAATTGGAGGAGAGAGAATTTTTTTTTTTACATGCTGGCTGTTACCAGCACACAGCAACAATTGGTGCAAACTGTACATTTTGCAGTACGTGTCAGTGTGCAGAGACCCAGGCACAGATTTTTAGCAGCAGCAATAGCTGTGATGAAGCTGGTTTGTAACAACCAGCGTAAGGTAATGAAGCAATGAAAACACCAAACTATTTTACTGTGCAGCCATACTAAATGCCTTTTGGTTCTTCATGCATGAGTCTCGTAAGTGTAAACTGTTCACACTGTAAGAAAGAAAATCATCCCCACACTTTAGCAAGAAGAATGATTCAGATAGCCCCAGGCAACAAAGATCTGAGCCGATAAAGAACAACAGTGTTTGTCTGCCTTTGGAAAAGTATTTGCTGGTTTTTTTTCATGTGCAACACTGTTTTAAGCTACAAAAGACACAGCGGTTAATGGCAGGTCACTAGGAAGATGTTATTGTGTTATTTCTTTTGAACATGCCTTCCTCCAGCTTTCCAGAGGTGTATGGCCAAATGGGAGATGGACTGGCAGTGGAAGCCTCAATGCCCACTCTCTAAGCAGAGGTCAGCCCAGCCCTGGGTCTGAGCTTTGGGACTGGAACCTCCTCTATTACTCTGAGAATGAATCACAGCATTGCTTTTGTAGTGACTGTTCTAATGCAGTTTTCAAAAGCAGATGCACACAGAAATAAAAGCCAAACATCCGTCAGCTCCACTTGACTAACTCAGAAAACCAGCACATATCTTGGTGATCTGGTAAAGAAAGGGCGGGGGAACCTTGAGAGTTCCCATTATTCAGGCACCTCAGCACTTGCCGTCTCTGAAATAAACCTCTCTGAAGGGCAGAGTACCTTGGAGGTGTCCCTAGCTGCTCTGGACCTGAGAGCAGCAAATATTTTCTCTCCAACAAAGTAAAAATAGTGCATGGAGAAGACAGTCAGTGAAAATAGATGGAAAAGACAGTGAAGACCAAAAAAGTAACTGAAGCAACATAGGATGAAATCCCTTTCTAAATCAATGGCAAAAAACTCCCACCGGTTTCCATAGGTTCATATAAGTTCTCCTTTCAGTAGTAAAACATCCAGACACAAGCACAGAAAATTTTATCAGGAAGGATTATTTTCTCACTGTCCATCATTCCTTCTGCAGTTCCTGTGGTAAGAGATCAGGTAAGGTCCCCTGTCCTGCCAACAGCACTGCTCTGATGTGGAAGAGGCTATGGCCTTTTGACCTTCTCTACTGGCTACGAGATAAGGTAAAGGGCCTTTTTATCTCCTGCTTAGGCAGGATTTCTAGCATTTCTTTCAGAATGAGGAAAGGATCATAAAAAACCCTGTCTCACAAACATGGTGTTCCTAACAAACTGAGATGGGATGGAGAGAAAGATCTCTCTCTACCCCGCACATGAGAGTGTGCCTATGCTCCCCTCTGACACAGCTTCCACGGGCTGCCGTAACGTCCAGGGAGCAAAGCCTCATCCACAACCATCGCCCAGCAGTCCCAGGGTGAAATGAGATAAACTCACCTCCCACTTAGCAATGGTAGATGGCTTCCCCAGAGCTTCCTTCCAGCTCTGTAAATCAGTCATCCCAAGCAGAGGTTGGCTGGAGGGTGCCTCACCCTTCCAAGACTCACAGCCCTGCCCTCCTCTTCCAAAGCCATTTATTTGGAGAGGGCAAAGAGAGGTCCCAGCAAAGCTATGACTAATGCCTAGCTAATTCCCAGAAGAGAAGGCAAACCAGCTCCCAAGGAAACAGAGTCTTACGCTTTCCTGACCCAGGCTGTGACAGTTTAAGAGAGAGCTTGCTCTTACCAGTAAAAATAAACGCTTTCCTCATCAGAGATTACAGAGGGCAGCTCTCCCATCTGCGTACATCTGCAGTGCAAGGGCAGATGTCAAGACGCTGAGTACACCGAAGACCTGCAGCAGTGCACCGCAGGGATTAACCTAGGTGCAGTCCAGAGGAAAAATTTAGTGTCACTCTTGTCCTAACCTTCTTAGGTGTTAAATGCTGAAGTCATTGGTTGGTTTTCATTGTCACAACCAGGCAAAACTTACCTTCACTTTCCCTGAGTAGTTGTTTCCTACTTTGGGTTTGAACACTGGGACATGTATAGTCCTTACTGCAATGTTCATCACGTTCATCATGTTCACAGGTGTGAAACTTCCATACACACCTTCAGTAGAAGCTGCTTTTCACTTAAGCCTAGAAAGCAGGTTCTGAGAGTAGCAACCAAGCAGCAAATACGACATTGCTTGACAAATGGAAAATAGAGTACACACGAGCTATCTGCAACACAAAGCAATAAGGCTCGATGAAGTTGAGGAAATATCTATTAAAATGAAGAATACTTCAAATTACAAATTTTTTCCTCCTCAAATGTGTATGTTTTAATTAAGTATTTTTGGCGCTTTATGCTTCCTACATTACCAGCTAATTTGTAAATTCCAGCATCTTTACATACTTTTTAAGCTACTTTTGTTTTTCTACTGACAATTAATACTTTATTCAATTAATATTTTTACATCACCAAAGAGGTATAAAATCTTTTATCTTTGCAAAAAAAACCCCATTCTTTTAATGATCTCCAATGTTCTGCTGCAGGCAATATTTTGCAGGTGCACATGGGAGTTGGAAAACAATTACACAGAGCTGGAACTGCCAATGCTCTTTCTCCCTTTTGAGGAAAGGAGGATTCCAGCACTCAGCCTGCAGTAACTTGTCTTTAGGAGGAAGAATGTTGCACAAAAATAACTGCAGTTAGTGAGTATTGTGCATTTTGCCCATATGAACTTAGATAAATTGTCTCTTTGTAAAGAAATACAAAATTTCTCGTTCCACCAGTTCGCTCTGTCCAGTGTGCAGGAACATTGAAGGACCTGCCTCTAGCACCTGGTCCTAGAGGGTAACCTCTCCCCTGGAGAAGCTGATGTATCCCAATAGCTTTCTGTGCCAGGCAATATCCGCTGAAGGGCCGCTGCAAAAAAGAATATGGAAGCTGATGTGAACCTCACTCTTTCCATGTGGCTTTCACCTTTCGGTAAGGGTTGATTTCAAGGAGTTTTACATGCCTGAGGATGTGAGCAGAGTGTCTCTGTAGCATAACTTTGCAAAGGAGAACTGCAAAAGCTCGCTAAGTCTGAACTGCAGAAGGAATTCAGGGTTGAGCATGTCAGCAAGGAACAGAAGTACCTGAGAGCACGAACTACACAATAAATGACCCATGGCTTTCTGTACAAAAAAGGGCAAGCTCATGGGGTAAAATACTACAAGGAAGGAAACTATTTTAACCATATAAATGAAAGCATATTTTAAAGAGTATAGTTTTTAGTTTAGCAGAAGTAGTTTCTGAGCTAGGAATACTTCGCTGGTACAGAGGGAACCCAGTATTCAGCTTTGCTTTCGTGATGCTGTGCCAACGCAGCCCATTATTCAAGAGAGGACTTTCAAATTCTTCTTTAAGAAAAGAGGCCAGACTGACCTCAGACAGTTTCTTGTTGAAATGCAGCTTAACATGGATTTGACTAACTCTCATGGCTCAGTGCCAGTCAGCAACTTCAGAGACGTTTCTGAGAAAGGTTCTTCAACCTTCCTTTGCTTCAATCTTCCTTATTCGGGGAAGGAGGGTAAAGCAATAAGACTGAGAGGTCTTCATAAAGGAAAAAATTACAGGGACTTGCCATTGAATAGCTGTGACTAGCAAATCAAGATATCCATGCCAGACAATGTGTCTGCTGGTTTTGCTGCTGGACTACATCTTACCTTAAGGGAAGCAAAGAGAGCTGTCGTCTGTAGGTGACATGAACAGAAAGATGAAGCCATGTGTGCTGCAGAGGTGAATATGTCACATTAAAAGTTCATTTCGAGTACAGGTTAGGACCAACTGGAAGGTGATGTAGTGGCAAAATCTTTTATTCATCCTAATTTCATGGCTAGATCTGTGTAAGAATGAGGACAACAATTTTGAAAAGCATCAACACAAATGACTTTATTTTGTTGCTTTTTTTTTCTTAAGGCTTAAAACTTGATGTACTCAATCAATTCTACTGTTCCTGTTACATTGTGGATTAGTTAATTGCAGAAGCAAAAAAGGGTGCCTGATTTATTATGTATAGAGCTTTGGAAAACTACAAAAAGCAGAAACCTAGACAAGTCATCCAACTCCTCACTAATGGTCTTCAGCAATGAGGAAATGAGACTAACTGTAGTAAAAATGCAAATAAAAAGCAACATATGAATTCAGGCCTCTGTCTTCATTACAGAATCAGTAAGAAATACATTAATTCAGGCAGCCAAACATTTAAAGCCAAAAAAAGGAGAACAAACCCCTGTCTTTCATATCTGTAGCCCTGGCATCAAGGAAATCTCAACAAATTCATAACGACTTATATGGCAGTTTATACCTTCCACTGCCCCACTTGGGTCTAGTAGCCTACGTCAACAGTTCAGAGAACAAGTCTCCAGAAGAGAAAGGCCAGTCTTCCTCTGGGGACAGGAGGAGCCTCCTTTGAAGTCTCTTCCATGATGAGAGCGTGAAATTGTCAAGACCCATTGAACTGTCCAGAGAAGGGCAACGAGGCTGGTGAAGGGTCTAGAGAACAGGTCTTATGAGGAGCAGCTGAGGGAGCCGGGGTTGTTTAGCCTGGAGAAAAGGAGGCTGAGGGGAGACCTTATTGCTCTCTACAACTACCTGAAAGGAGGCTGTAGAGAGGTGGGTGTTGGTCTCTTCTCCCAAGTAACAAACGATAGGACGAGAGGAAATGGCCTCAAGTTGTGCCAGGGTAGGTTTAGATTGGATATTAGGAAAAATGTCTTCACCGAAAGGGTAGTCAGGCATTGGAACAGGCTGCCCAGGGAAGTGGTGGAGTCACCATCCCTGGAGGCGTTCAAAAAACGTGTGAATGTGGTACTTCAGGACATGGTTTAGTGGGCATGGGTGTTGGGTTGACGGTTGGAATTGATGATCTTAAAGGTCTTTTCCAACCTTAATGATTCTATGATTCTATGATTCTATGAACTGAACTTGAACAAAATTTAAACTGGAATTTCTGATCAGTCCCAAAATCCTCGCCACTTCTTCCCAGATGTTTCTCTTGCAGGCACCATGCCTCTCCTGCTGCAAGAAGGCCTCAAGCTCAGTGGCAACTCCTGCTCTAAGGGTTTTTCAGTCATGCTAAGGAGCAAGACTGATCAGCAGCTGCATGAGAAATCCTCTTCAAGGGTTTCAGACACTGAATCTATTCTGGATAAAATATAAGAACTTGAAAAATTCAACTGTGATACCAGCTGCTTTTGAGGAATCCATTACACAGCCATCAGATCATGACAACTCTTGGCTTTTAAAGACTGAACCAGTGACATGGAGGAGAGAGATCTACATGCAGCTACCTAACCTCAAAGCCCCTTCGTGGTGAAGCATCTGATAAAGCAGTAAGCCTGGGTGAACTAAATTTAGTGCTGAGAAAATGGAGTTCAAACATGTACAAAGCTTTCACTCACTGTGTGTGCATGTGTATGTGTATGAATCAAATTTCTACATTGCTCTTTGCCAATTAATACCTCCAGATAAAAGACACCAGGGAGAGACTTGCAATTTCAAAGATTTTGTATGCTCTCCTGCCCTGATAGACATCATAGCACTTTACTACTGTTTTACATGTCCAAATATTTGCCTGGATAAATAGATTTAGAATAGTTTGAATAAGCTGCACTTTCTCTTAGGAAACTGGATGAGTCACACTGAAAAAAAATATTCTGGAAAAGATCTATGGCACAACTACAGACACGAAAATGGAAGGAGAAATTGGCACTAAACAATGCATCAAGGGTAGAAATGTCCAGACTATGTGAAATGTGAGTAGCCTATAGATTTAAAGAAAATTTGCCGAAGGAGGCATTTCCCCAAGCTCAATCTTTATGAAAACTGTTTCATAAAACAATCAATTTGATATATACCTTTTTTAAAACATAAAATACATACTTTTTTCTTTTTTTTTTTTTTAATGTGAAAGTCACAGACAATTAAGCTCACCAGGAGCAGAACTCCCCAAGGTGGTTATATAGATAGCTGGACTACCTGGACTGTGTTAGGACTGGACACTGTCCTAACACAACCTGTGAGCTCAAAAGGTACTAACCAGTGGGAAGAACTTGCCAAACGATAGTTAGAGCTAGACCTTTTCTTCCCAGCAAGAATCTCAGAAGCCCCAGTGAGTCACTCCTTAAAGCTGTCTTGCTTGGCTGGACTGCCATGGTGCTACAGGTCCTGGGTCCCTGCTAAGAGAGTCCATGCAGCAAGTCCTGGAATCAGAACTTGCCATGCAAAGGAAAAGAAATTGAGAGGGGCTTGAGTGGAAACCTGTCCAGCATGCTGGAAACACCCCTGGAAACATGACACACATAACTGAGATGCAACAAAAACAGTATTTTTCACTCTTTTGTTACTCTGCTCGTACCACAAGGAAGCGAAGGTCTAAAATAACATATGCACCATAAGAGGGCTTGAGTTATAATTTTGTGTCTCTCAGGACACAGCGAGAGCCCTCACATGCTTCAGAAATCCAAGTGGAGATCTAGCAGGTTATGTAGATCAATTGCAGACATAGAATTAGGGAAGCAAAAAGTGATATTCCCGCCATTAAATATAGGTTGGAGAATTAATAAGGCACAAAGTGAGGGAAATGCGAAGCTTTTAAATTGAAGTTATTATGCAGTGCAACAACTGCCAGAAATTATATGCTAATGTCATTCTCTTGCTTTTATTCCTCTCTCATTCAGCAACAACCCACTCCCCTCAGTCTCCTTCTGCGTCTGCAAATGCTCCCATCTCACAGATTTGATACTACTCTCTCTTTAGACAGTGGGCCCTTCCCCATCAAAATGCAACATCCTCCCTCAAAATGCCCCAAATCCAACAACTTGGGTCCAGCAACCTCTCTCCCTGAAAGCCTCCCCCAGCATTAAGCCCCCCCAAGACTTCTCCATGTGCCACAGGCTGGACCATAATCTGAGATCTTACTCATATAATTTCTTTCCTACCACCAGTAAATTTGCTGCTAGAAGGATCCACTTAGGCATTTAAGCTTTCTCAGCCTTGTCTTTCACTTCTGTATATAGGAAATAGTAAAAAATCAGTTAAGACTATTGCATTTTCCCTCCATCCTGATTTGCTTCATTTAAAAGTAAGAAACAGTCCAAGGTTGGCCAGCTGGAAACTTGCAGCATGGCAACTTCTACCGCTTTCCTGCCTCCAGGAACACAGAGGAATAAACCCAAACCTTCTTTCCTCCTGATCTTCAGCATCTGGCTCTGCATTACACATGCGTTGTGCAGTCAGCCTACTTTCTATTACCTGCACTCATACCTCTAATAAAACAGAAGATAATTTCAGCCTTTGGCTGGTTCCTTCTACGTGGGGACTCTAAGCCTATGTTATAGCTTCTGCTCCATCCGATCTGCAGTTTGACACACTACCAAGGGGCAGGAGGATGGTGTGGGCAACACGTGATCCTCCACAACGCTGGTCCGGTTTGGCAGCCCCTGTGTCATCCCCAGGCAACCGAGTAGCGTCTCAGCGATGTTGTTCATTGTACAACAGAGGGTGTTCAGACATTACAGAATAAAAACTGGAACTGCAACCAAAGTGAAGGGTTGCCTGGGGAAAGTGGATGGAAACAAATCCTGTGGGGCTGTTAGCACCTAGAAGCTATTTAGAACTAGAAATAAATACTATAAGGGTGTCCTACAGCCCACATACAAGTGCACTGTGCTCTCCTCAGCCACAGGTAACGGGCCTGAATCCCCTCTGCAACCATAGGTAACTTCGCTCTTCTCACCTAGGCGAATGGCTGATGTTCTCCAGTCACCATGGGTACTGGCACCCAAAATCAGACCGTGGCAGAGGTTCAATCACATCAGTAGCAATAAGCAAGAAAATGGTGTTATATGAAGCAAAGAACCTGTGGAGAGAGAGGGGGGAAAAAAAAAACCACAAAAAATATTTACAGGAGAACACAAGACCAAGGTGAAAATCAGAAAGCCACAAGATCACAGGCAATTATGGGTGACTTTCTTGGCAATCGCAACTTGCAAATCAAGCCCACGTCCTGCCCTG
Source organism: Oceanodroma leucorhoa (assembly GCA_030449065.1). Lineage (NCBI taxonomy): Eukaryota > Metazoa > Chordata > Aves > Procellariiformes > Oceanodroma > Oceanodroma leucorhoa. Next base: position 135,477 of record JASVER010000123.1, on the reverse strand, counting down.
GTGGCTGATTGCCAGGAACAAGTTAATTAACCATCACTAACAAATGCACGTCTAGTCTAGACTTTAACAACTCTACTAATGCTAGCTCCACCTCCTCTTGGCAGCTTCTCCTGACTGACCTCCTGTGATTGCCCATGGGCCAAATTAATCCTTGGGGAAAGTCTTTTTTTCTTTAGCTTGCACCAGGAATTAATTTAGCCCTGAAAGTATGCCCTGGCATTTTCCCCATAACCTAAAGGAAATAATAAAACCTTTCTTTTCATTTTTTTTTAGCCTTCCCTCAAGATCATTGATCTTTCCTGTCTTCCTCCAATCACCTTCATGCCAAAGGCTTACGGCCAGCTCCTTTTCTCTTTCAGCTGACATTTGCAAGCATTTATTTTATTTTACATGTTGCTCATTGAACTTTTTCCAGTTCATGTGTCTTATTTTTAAACTACAATTCACAAAATAGCCTAATTCTCCAAATGGTGCTGAAGTGAGTGGAATAATTACCTTACTTGTTTTAGGCCTCTGCTGGAGTCCAGAATTATACACTTGGAAATTATGATTGTTTTATCTTCTTCTTTTTTTTAGTTTCACAAGATGTGTGAAAGACAGGTTTTTATAACGGACATAAAACCAGCCAAAACTATAATTACCACAGACAGAAAAAAATTCAGAGAAAAGATGATTTTATGATTAAGGCATTGGAGTAGAAACTCAGAAAATTAGATTCTTTTTGTGGCTCTGCCAAAAACTCTCTCAATAACTTTTGCCGAGTGAGTTAATCCCTCCGTGCCTCAAATAAAATACTCTGGCACTTCCCTGTTTTACGATAGCTGCTGCGAAAACACATTCATTCACATTTGCAAGATGTTCAAATACACCAATAATCAGAGAACCACGACGACTGGGACGGTTACTATCATCTGGCTGTATTTAATCATCTCTTGTCAAAAGCATATGCATCTTTAATCACAAGCACATGGGATATAGCAGCATCGCTCCTGAGAAACAAGCGCTTTACTAAAGCAAAAAAAACAAGAGCAAAAATTCCATGTTCCTAACAGAAAATATTTTGTAAAGTGGGGCAACAAATGTCTAAATGTATATCTGAAGTTTAGCATCTCCCCATTCCACATCCCCCAAAACAGGGACAGGCTCAGGTCTCTTACTAAAAAAAAACCTGACCAAAATGTCAATTCATATTCCATTGGAGATGTGTGAAGTCAAGAGCAATTACGGCAACTCCCAGACATCCATCTTGATACCAGGGAAAAGTACACAAAAGAAATGCTACTAAAGACATACACATAGTTTTAAAAATAACCTTAGAAGCAGGATGCCAGAGGAGTCAGGGGGATGAGTTGCATACATGTCCAGAACATGACGAGGACACTGAACTTTCAGAGTGAATTCCATTCAAAAACTCGGAGATTGAGCAACGACTGAAATGAGAAAGCAGGAAAGTCAAGCCTCCGCAAGCCAAAGCAACACAGCAAGCGAGGGTCACCGCAGGCACGTGTGAAGGCAGCTGCCTTCACCCAGCCCTTCAGTGCCTGGCTGGCAGCTTTGGGCCCGAACTGAGGCAGATCCAGAAGGCCTTTTATCTGATGCTGTCACTATGAACCATGCTTGCATCACGTGCTTGTATAGAAACCGCCGCCACCGTGCTCTGCCCACGCTGGGCACCCTGCCCGGGGGAAGAGGCAAGCTCACGGCTGTCTCCCTTCTTCTCCCTTCCTCCCTGAGCACCAAAGACTAGGAAGGCTGCTGTGTCAACCGATCCCCCCCCCTTCCTTTTTCATTGCTTTAATAAATTAAGCCGAGCAACAATAGAGATGCGAGAAAGCAGGACAATGTGGTAAATGTAGCAGAAAGAAATTTGAATTGTAATGAGGAGAGCTAATCAGGAAAAGAATGGACTATAGAAAAAGCACTAATGAGTTTCTAAATAAATTCAAAAGGTTAATACTGTTCTATCTAACAAATACAAGAAGAATCCTAATGTGAAATTAAAGGCCTCACTCCAATGCCCTTGCAGCCATATGTTAAGGCCATACTGCCCACCCACCCTATTTACTTGTCCGGTCACCACAGCCTTCTGTTGCCTCTTACAGATGGCTATTGCAAATGGGATTTCTTCAGATCAGCCCTGTGTCTCAATCTCTTTTGTTTCTGTACATCAAATGCTTGAGCCAAAGTCCAATGAGTCAACGGACAGACTCTCTTTGATTGACAGAGTTTGTATCAAGATTTTTGTGACTCGTTTATGTTAGCGTTGACAAATCAGTAATCAAAATGCGGTTTTCAAACCATGAGGGATGTGTGTGTGTGTGTGTTTGTGAAGCGCCGGATGATGTGGTTTTCAAGCACGCTTGTACTCACTTTTATTATCAAGTGGATTGCCAGGGTGAGTAAAAAGCCAATGCAGGTTCACTGAGAAAAGGGCAAGTAAAAATAAAAGTTTATAAAAATAAAAAGCTGGAGGGTTTTGTTTGTTTGTTTGTTTTAATTTATATGATGCCAGCAGTTCAAAATACAAAGCTAAGACTTTCTATGTATAATAAAAACCAAAAATATTCAGAGTCCTTTATGCATTCTATTACAAAACACGGTAAAAATTGTATTTCAGCCAAAATATGATATTTTTTTTAGGTGGGGAAAGCAGCCCCTTTCAAGAAAAAAAAAAATCCAATTCCCAGCAAAGTAATAGACTCACAGGCTTTTCATAAGAATAGATCTGCTCAACTATTTTCTTGCTTGAAGGAAGGAAATGGTGCCATTATAATATTTTACCCTGAATATAAAAAAACTAGAATGACATCATTCTTCGGGGAGAAGTCTGAGTATATTTGTGTACGTGGCTGTCCATCTGTCTTCTGAACTGCAAACAAAATCTAGAGGCAAGAGATGAGGGTAGCCGCACATTTATCTCCCGCCCTGGTCCCACGATGCCAGGAGATGAGTTAGGTGCAGTCCCAGAGCCGTGTAACCTCATTACGATCCAACTTTACCCACACTAATAAATCTATCTGCACACATTACTGCGGGCATAGTCACAGGCCGACGCGCCGGCACAGCCGGGGGATGCGCAATGACTCAGACCCCATCGGGCCCGGGCAGGGCAGAGCTGAGTGTGTCTGTGCTCCTCCGCCCTGCCCCAGGCAGCAGCCGTGGTCAGACCCAACGCATGGTCCCAACGGGCAGAGCTGCAACCGTTCAAGCTCGACCATCAAAGGATCCCTTCGCTCCTATCGCTCACAGAAAATGAACAAAATTAAGATATGCACCTTTTTTCTTTCAGGCATGTGAATTATTCTACAGTTGGAGTAATACTCCTGTTCCAAGACTGACCATCCTATGTATTATTCACGGGAACCTTGCAAAAATGCTGCTCAGCCACTCACCTGCCATGAATAATTTTGTCTGACAGGCAGGTTAAATACTTTAGTTTTCTAATCCTCCTCCTTCTCCTCCTCCTCCTCGCAGGGGAGGTGGGCATTTGTGCACTGCACTGAGAGGCATCGTGGCGAGGGTGTTTAATAGAGGCTTTGGTGGAGTTTGACCCTGGGAGGCAAAGACTGAAAGCAAAAAACGTTAGACCCAAGACACAGGAGGGTCTGCATGGGAAATGCATGGAGACAGAGACTTGGCAGTCAAGACATGTAAACTCTTTGTGAGTAACCCTTTGAATGCCAGTGGGAGACATGCCCTTACCCTCACATCAGTTATGGAGAGCTCACCAGAGCTCCTCAGTGTTTCCAGCCCAACCCATGAGGGAAATAAGATGGAAAGCCCTGGAGCAGCTTGTGCTCCTGAGCCCACGGCGGAAGTCCCACCAGCTGAATGTTTCCGGCACTACTCTGTCTGTAAAAGCTCAAATGCAAAAATCTTTCTGAGACAAAGGGCACTGCGATGAAATTGCTAACTGTGAATAAACAAGACAGTTGCACAGCTCATCATAACCCTAATGATCCTCTCTAAATCATGCAAACCCATCACCTAGATCTATTGGCCACATTAGCAGACTGCTGAGTGCGGGAAATACAGAGAGGATCATTTTTAAAGGGTTTTGCATGCTGCGCTCCTTGGGAACCCTTTGAGATGGAGTCTAAAGCAGATGGTGAAATGGGAAAATTATTCACATTAATTCTTTAGCAGCCTAAAATAAATAAAAATATGAATGAAATCATGAAAGCCCCATTCAGCCACACTTTTGCAGCAGTCATAAAAGCCCCAACAGGAAGAATCCAACTCTGCTGCATTCTGCACCACAAACCTGCAGCTAGTTAATTGGTTCAAGGGCATAGGAACAGTAATATCCTGTAAAAAATATATAATGTCTTCCCCCTTCTTTGGCTATTGTTCAATGGCCTGATGAAAGAACAAACAAGCTGAAACAGCACATAAACCTCACTGTATACAGTACTGAATGCTGAAACCCCTTCAATATTCCTTCACACACGTTTTCTACAGAACAACATCTTTTGCTTTGAGCTTCTTATCCACTCTGCAAACTCTTACAAGGAGACATCATTACTAGTGCCTCATTTTACAGACAGGGAAACTGAGGCACTGCTTTCATCCAGAGGGGAAACAGTAAAGTCAGGTCTACACCCTACATTTAATGCAACCTCAAGACCGAGTTTTCCTGCTCATTTTGCAGGAGAACCAGCTCCTTGGGTGACCTGGTGTATCAAACCATCAAGGTCTCCTGAGCTAAGCAAACTGTGGCCCCTGCCACAGCAATGCCAGGACTTGTATGCTCTGAAGTTTTGCCTCACCCAGATGAGCCAAAGTACTTGAGGAACGTGCCACAACAGGGGGTTATACAAAATCTTACCAACCGTCTTAAACACAAGAAGCAAATAAAGAACATTGCAGAATTCATAAGACGTTTCTGTGTGAAAGCAGTACAAAGCTCTGTGACACCGCTGAAAGCAAATGAGGGAGAATGTAAATGTTTCATACCAAAAATGCTAAAGTTCACTTTTAAAATCACTAACACCAAACTCATCTAATATTAAGATATAATATTTGCTAAATGGAAATCTCTGACTCAGTTCTTGCTCCTGACACTTCACAGCCCTATTGCTTTCTGGCTATTTTATTTCCTATTAATTTTTGACGTGATGAGTAAAACCTACCAAGGCTTACAACCGCTTGTAGCTCTAACCTGCGTTTCTCTAAGCTTCTGTCCGTGGTCCTGACACGATTTTGATTTCATACTCTTCTCTCTAATGCACTAAGGTGTGCAAAATGAGTTCAGCTCACACAGTGAGAGCTGCCATCAGCAGAGAGCTGTTTCATTAGTGTTTTTCCCATCAGGTTAGTGCTGGGATAAGCAACCAGCTGCTTCAGTGAATAAACATATGTGGACCCACATCACCTGGACAGACTGCCCAGCCTCATTTCCCACAGTCCAGCAACTGTGAGACAAAAGTTAACACAACTCCAGCACTGTCCACTGCCTGGATGGATTCACCTCTGCAGCCCAGGCTTAGGGACAAGGGCCACCAGCAGTGCCCTGAGCTGGGGGCAGCTCCGGGAGCCGCTCCCTCTGATCTGACCTCTCCCATGGCTCAAACACATGAATCAGTGACTGTGGCTTGGCAAGATGTTACACATCAGCTCAGCTCTGGGGACCGCACTTCTGCTCTTGGTCCATGGTTAGTGAAAGCAAACGTGACTCAGGAGAGTACATGCTGACAAAGCTAAGGCTCAACACATGCGCTTACTGCCGGCCACACACAGCTCCAGCATCTCCTTGCTATGGTGAGGCTACTGCGTTCCCAACCCCTTGTCAGTACTTAAAACACCGCTGCTTCCCCAGCTCCAGCAACATGCTTAGAAAATCCTTCTTTCCAGTTTGAAACATCCCCTGGGCTGAGGCTTTCCTGTTCTGCTCCCAAAATGAGGATGCTACTGGAGCGGAGGAGATGGGAGGAAAGCTTCTCTGTGCTCATCCTGTCTCTTCCCAGCATCAGCTGAAAGCTCTGAGCTCTGGAAAAAGCACGGCTTGGTAAAGGTCATGATCTGAATGCAGATTACTCATGGATATGAATTTATCTGATGAATTATTCTAAACATATAATTCAGCTGGCTCTGCTGAGCACATATAGGATGCATCTCTGCAGCTACCCTAAATACAAAGTGGGGCATTAAATAAGGACAGTCACTTGCTTGAAAGCATAATATTTTATTTGCCACAAATATGCTAATTCTTTAATTTTCACATTCGGTGCTAACTAGAAATACAACCTGAGCAAGATACATTTTCTTGCAGACAATTACTAGGCAGCATATCACAACTGATATCCTAGAGTTTAGACCCTGATTCAGTGCTTCCTTAGACTCTAACCTAATTTTGATCCCATGGTAATGGATTTTGAGTTGCTTACAAACATGTGGGACTATCATCTGCTGGCCATGTCCCCATGCTGCTCATTATTGGTGCCTACTGACCAAATTTATTGACAGGTTTGTCAGAAAAAGCAGCGTTTTTTCTATTGCCTTCTAAATAAATAGTAAGAAGCAATGAAGAATCAGTCGTTTCAGTATCTACCCCAACCTCCTGATGAACCTACTGGTTTCTGGACAACAGTTTACTGGATACAGACGATAAAAGCAAAAATAAATTACTTTGATTGAATTCCAAAGGCTCACCACAAAACCAGGAAAGCTGGAGCAAACTGTGTGCCAGGGCGCAAAGCATCCTCCGATCCCAGCAGCCTGACTCTGCGCTGAGCCCACCGGCCTGAGCCCCACACGATACAGGTACTCACAAAGACCCCTTATCGTTTAGCACATCTTCTTCTCTTGACCTTCACTGGTCCTGCCATTAATGCTATATAACTCTTCACTTTAAAAAGGCTATTTTCTGTCACTGTGATCTCTGCTGAGCACAAGCTCCCACGTGGAGGGACCACCGGCATCATTTTCAATAGGATCTGGGGAGGTTAGAAACAATTTGTTCTGTATGTTGTAGGTAGGTCTAGTTAGAGCTAATCTAATTACACAGGAATTATGGGAATTGTCTCCAAGGAGGAAGGCACTAGGCCTCGGTCCAAGAGGAATAAACTGCAATTCACCAAAGCAAGAAGGCTCAGAGATACCGACCTGGGACTGCAGCATGTAATTCCTGTTCAGGGGTGCACTTGAAAGTGGTTAATTATAGTGACTTCAAGTGCTTTCCACAGTCTGGTAAATGGAAGCACACTTAAAGCTGAGCTTCAGTGCTTTTAGGAGCTGAGATAATAGGAACATTTCAGCTTGGGTCCATCTCCGAAATTCGCAGCTCTTTGGAGTCATCCCTTTCTTGGCAAATTATAAAAATATCTCCAAAGGCTTTGAGTCACACATGATGTTTGTAACTCCTGTGGTATTTTGCCATGACAAAAGAAGGATGGGAACGTTCACCATTATTGAATTTTAAAGAGAAATTTACTGTCGCTCCACGGCATTTGGGACTATTAATTGTTTTAGTGCTCGAGTACAACATCGGCACAGAGAACTTTAGGAGATGAAGAAAACAGAAAAACTATTTTAAAAACAAGCACAACTCTTTGAATTTCCTGAATAGTTCAAGCTCATTGTTGGTTCAGGAGAAATATTCAATTTAATTCTTATCTTATCCAAACTCCAAATCTCTTTTGTCCTCAGTTATTTTCCAAGGCATTGAACAAGAGAGGTCTGAACCTACATTTGAAAGACACAGAAACAACACAGAGCGCTTCTACTTCCCTCCCCAGAGATTAGCCCAACCCAGACTCCTGACAACCTCTAGACCTTGGGGAAGTTCAAACCCAGAACGAGCCAGAATGAAATCCCAAAACTATGGAAATAATGGCAGTATCTAAACATTACAAGTAATTTTCTAGACATATCAGGGCAGATCAAAATCCAGGAGTGGTCACACTAATAAGATGTAATCCTGTTGTACAAGGTTGAGAGCTTTCTTTAGATCTCTATCAAAAAAAATTAGGTATAAGGGACCTTTTTTCTCACATGATCTCTTCACCATCTCATCCTGTCACCTATAAAATTGTTTCTCCACTTATTCCACAGATGGGAGAAACCAAAACAAGCAGAACCTAAGCCAGGCGCTTTTCTTGGCCATGTCCAATCCATGGAGCTCATTTGAAAAGTTTGATGTATTCGTCCCTTTGAAAAAGACACATCCATTAAATGGAAGCTGATCTGACAAAAGAGACTTTCATATGTTTTCTTGATTTAAAAAAAAAAAGGTCAGAAAGATATTTTTAAAGTTCAAATAGAAGTGCTCAAAGTTAGATGAACAATTTTTTTAAAATTGCAGGAAAACATCAATTCTGTTCAAGTAAACAAAATTAACTGACTGGTTAGCAAAACTGTTCAGATTCGAGTTCTTCCTCCTGATTTGAAATCTCACACACTTTCCTGGGAAAAGAAAATAATTTCTCATATTACGTTATCAAATCAGATATTGTCACACTGCTGAATCTTTTCTTCATAGTCACTTGTTGAGAGCAATTTTCTCATTCTTAAGTAAATAATTTGGGTTCCCCCCCCCCCCCCAAGTACCTGGCACAGATGTAGGTCACTGAAGCACAGGTCACTGTTGGCTGAGTATCATTTCCACATCGGCAACAAGTGCTGCGAGCGCTCACCTTCTCCAGGGCTGCGTTGGTAAATCCTGCCCCAGCAGCATCGCCCGAGGGACAGCAGGATGCACATGGGACACGTTCCCTTTCCACTCACACTAGGGCAGTGACCACACGTGGGCTTTGGCATGACTGATAGGGCTTTGCAGATCCTCAGGATGTTCCCCTCGTGATCTGTGTTTTCTGTAAGAAAGGATCCCTATGCTTGCCTGAGCTGTGAGCAAGATGCACTTTTATAACGAGTAAAGTAGCCTGGACTGACTCAAACTACCTATACAAAGTCAAAAATCACCTGGGCCTTGTTGCTACAAAGCAAGGTTTAGGCACGAAATCATCACATTTTAAAAACACCCTTCCCCTGCGGGGGAAGCACCACCAGCTGAAGTGGTTTTGTAGTGGCAAGGTACACAGAGCACCCCCAAGCCCCGTGGGGATACTGTGGAAAGCTTCAGTACAATAAAGTTTCTTCCTTTGTTGGAAATATGAAGGCCTGGGGCTTTCTATTCTATATCTTAATTTTCCACTCATCTTCTCCATGATCCAAAGATAAAATGGGTCCACTGGACTTCAAGAAGGAAAACAAGAGAAAGAAAAGCATAACCCCTTCCACCTTTATTGCTCCCCAAACCTACTCGACCTAATAATTTCCACAGTGAGTCCTTCAAAATGCAAGAGGCATTGTGCTTACACACATGCCAGGAGCAAATCAAGGCCCCTTTGACACTCCAGAGGACACCTGGGTCTTTGTGGGCATAAATATACACCTCCAGCTTTCCGCAAGGCCCTCAAAGGGGGTGTGCACAGGAAGGACAATCCTAACAGATTTTGGATGTTGTGGGACTTACAACAAAACATCAGCTATTGCAGTAGAGCTGCACGTTTAATTCTCAGCAGGACACGTTATGCTATGGAGTGTACGCATGGGAAATAAAAGATAAACTGAAAAGATGAAACTGCCTCAGACAGCATCTTCATCCAACCAGCAGAAAATCAGCTGCTCAGCAATGGGCTTTGTTGGCTAGTTTATTTGTGAGGGCCGGGCAGCCCGAACCTGGGGGATTCTACTAAAAATACTTTGAGCAGGGCATAAGTATGGGTGTCTTCAGCACAAGCACTTTAGGCTTTGCTTTTATATAGGGAAAGGGAAGGATGAAGGAACCAAATGCAATAGTAAGGAGCAGAACAGCAGAATGAGACAGCAGCACGGGTGACAGGAAACAATTTATAACTTACTTGAGAGCCTTTTCCAAGTCATCTATTCTGCAGCTCAAACAGCAGTGGAGGTTTGGTCGACTGTATTACACACAGACACATAAGCACACATACATTCAAAGTTGTTTGTAACCACCTCTTTCATCCTGAGCTGTGGGATTGTTTCAAATATGCACTGATTTGTTTTCGTGCATAGTGCTGAACTGACAAGGCAGTGACAAAATTCAGATTATTATGAACAGTTGAAAGGGGAAGCTGCTCTAATTCCATGGAAACTTCTTTTACAATAAATAAATTAATACGAGCTGACATTCATGGCTTTTTCTGCAATATGCTAAAGTCAGAAATAAAAATGCACAAGAGTGTCCCTAAGACACATTTGCACCACTGTTCTATGCTAACTTGTGGGAGAGAGACTGGTGCTTCAGCTCAATAAACTCTGGAGAAGTGAAACTCAGTGCTGCCCTCCCTCAGGATCCTTGTATAAACCCCCAGCACTTAAACACGGGATTTGTTAGCTCAAGTGTCCCCTTGGATCTCATTAACCACCATGGTTTGGGTGGGGACAAGAAGGCTCTCAGCGGCCTTTTGAGACCTACTAACTGCACTTGGCATCCTTTACCCTGTGTTTCGGGCTGAGTCACAGTCCGCACCTGCAAAAACATTTGCTGCTTCTCCCCAGATCCTCCTGCAAACCAGGTTTGCCTCACAGCAGTGCCAGTCCCTACTGGGCAGAGTTCAGAGCTATTTCCCACCCAGGTGACCATTAACTAGCTATGCTGAACCTATATAGAAACTGAAAGCGGTGAATGAAGGAGGACAACTCAAGGGAAAAAGTCTTCCTTCCCAGTGTAGCTGCACGGGAATGACATGTTAAATTTACACCCACAAAACCACATAATAATTACCCAGGCCTTCTGTTTGCACAGTAATTACAATGAAATGGTTTAAAGAGGAGGAAGAGCGTCTTGCATATCAGCATGGTCGGTTTTCTAGTCACCTCCTCCATCTTAAACTCCTCTTTCCTCTGCAGCAAAGGAGACCCTCCGGCACATGACTTCCCCCAGCTGTGACCCTGGGGACCTGCCTCCGGTCTGTGGGACGCCGCTGCTCAGGAGGGGCTGTGGGGAGCTCCACGCTCCATACCCCATCCCTGGCACTGGGACCACATCAGTGGGTGCCACCACGCAGGCAGCAAAGGTGCCGTCAGCTGTCCAAACAGGGCCGTGGGCACTGCTTCACGGCTGTCTCCAGAATATTTAGTGCATTCTTCAGATCCACCAGAATAAACCCTCATTAGCTTTCCAGTCCCTCCTGACTGTACAGGAGAAAACTCCTTAATTGCCTAAATCAATGGACAACTGCTGCATCAGTCCAGCTGGGACCAAGCACAGCGGCTGCACCCACAGAGGTGCGACTGTCCACTGCCATCCTTGGTGGCAGACGAGGAGCTTCAAAGCCTGGGGGTGACCATGCGGGGACCGCTAACACGCTTCACTTCAAATGCCAATACAAACTCCCAACTTGAGGCATTAAAATTTAATTACCAGGGACAGCTGGATCCAGGCAAGGGTCTGACTCTGAGGACCCAGAGAAAAAAAACACTCCATTTACCAGCAAGCTGTCCGGCGCTGAGGAAATGGACTCAAGCCAAATATTATTTATACATCTTAAGGTCTCACAGATTTTGCTCTATCAGGCTTGACCAGCCAAGCAACCAAATCCAGGCTTGCAGCCTGGAGGACGTACCCTCAAAGACAGCACTGGGTCCTCAATGCAGGGGACCTGCTTTGCCATCTCCATGCTTTTTGGGAGGGAGCCGAGTCCTGCCACATGGGTGACCCACACTTTAGGGAACACACATGGCAATGGGACAGGAGGACACAGGCCCTTGTGCACACACGCTGACTCAGGGCTGGCTGCTACTGCCAGTACCCACCAGCACCACTGCTGGAGCATCCTCCAGCCCACGACTAGCTTACAGCAAGCATGCAGATGACAGATTTCATATTTTCTGTTGGAAATGAAATTCAATCTCACAGAAATAATTGTGTTTGTTTTCCCTACAGGTTCCAATAAGGCATAGCTAGCTATTGAAAAAGCCAAATACTCATGAAATTTGCTTCTTCTCTCATTTTCAATGCCATAGGTTGCAAATTTTTCTCCTGGATGGGTGGTGCTAACTTAAATACTTGGGTATCAGCTGTGTTCCAGTTTTCAGCGAATCAGATCAAAACTGGGGGGAGCAGATATCTTTATACATACAAACAGTAATTTTTAAACAGCATTTTTGTTGCAATGAAAGACAGGAAAAACTGAGCAGTTCTGAAACTGAGTTTGCAATATGAGCTCAAATCTTCTACTTTACCCCCAGCAAATCTACAGTTGTTTTAAGCGCTGCTGGTGATTTTTTTTTAAAAGCACACACACCTTTTCCAGGCTAAAGCGATGGCGGTGCCATGCAATAGCAAAGGAAGACCAGGCTGGTCCCTGCGGCGTGGCAGCCAGCCTGCCACCAGCCTCCCCCCCAGCGCTGGGCCCCAGGGCACCCAAGGGTGCAGCTGGGGACCTGCCACCCCAGAACGCATCTCCCAGCCTGGCACGCTGTTGGAAGGAGCTTTTCGGTGGGGGAAGGAGTGTAACTCCGCACTTGCCGTGCGTGGGCCTTTGTCCCCCTCTGGTGACTGGCTCACGGAAGGACAGAGCAGAACGAGCCGCTCGAAATTGCAGCTCCGGCTCGGAGGCGAGCTGGGGTTGCCATCCGCCTGGGCTGGGCTCAGTCTGCAAAAGCAAGACAGGTAGGGAGACATGATCACAGCTTGGTTTAAAAAAAAAAAAAAAAAAGAAAAAGGTCAACTAAAAAATGCTCAGTTAGGAAAAAGCTCAATGCAGTGTAACCTCCTTGGGGCAGGGACCGTGCCAAGGCTGGTTTTGCACTTTCCCAGTGGGAGTGTAAGCAGAGATGCTGCTCCGGGTCTGAAAATACCCACAGTAAGCAGGCAATGCTCTGCTGCTGCAGGAAATAAACTGTGTTTGCGAAGATTTTGTACCTGCAGAGCAAGATGCCACTCACCAGCCTCAGGGGGAAGTTGTGGCTGCTCCTCTGAAGGCTACGTCTGAAGGACGTGCTTTACTCCACTTCTGATTTGGGTTAAGGGAAGGCAGGATAGTTCCCACTGAAAGCAAACGCCATCCTCAGAGAAAGGTAAACCCCCAGTTTTCCATTAAAGGAAGTTTTGTATGAATCTTTTTTGGCCAGCCCAACTTTTAATCTACACAAAACACACCGGCGATGTGAGCATTAGTGGAGGAAGTATTTACTGAGGGGACTCCTCATCTATGATGCAACCAGGAAAAAAATATCATTTCACCTTCTACTGAGAATGAGGAAAGGAATACATATTTTTTTTTAAAAAGCCACACTGTTCCAGCAAATTCATTAGGAACCCATCTAAATGTTCTCCAAACTCTTTTCACTCCAATAAAGAAAAGAAAAGGTTTCAAGTTTTTGAAAGTATTAATTAAAAGTGTTAATTAAAAGAATGGAAAAGTCCCACCTTGGAAATCTCAAGTATTGTCATTTTTTAAATCTTCTGTTGTACATTCAACTTTAGGCCTGAAAAATGCTGGAAGCTTAACCACAAAAAATAACCTTTTTTTATTATCATTTTTAACAAAAAGATGCAGTCGTGTTTGGGGGGTTTTGCCATCTTGAGGGAAACATTAAGAAACAAATATGGGTGGATTTGGTTAAAATTATTTGGAAAAATGCCCTCAGGCTTGGCACAGCCCTGCCACTCACAGGCAAAGCTTCTCACGTTACAAACAGCCTTCGTGGACAGGTACATTTGTGTGCATGTGATTTTGGTTTTCAGAAGCAAACTCAAAGCCATTTAAAAATGCATTTTAGAGATAAGTGGAGCATTTTCCTAGATGCCTTTCCATTCCCTGAAATCCCTGGCATTTGGGGGTTTAGCTGTACCAATAGAGAGAATTATGCAGGGAAGTCAGAGGCCAAACAGAAAACCCTGTTGCAACTGAAGCAATCAGCGGAGCCTTGCCGTCACCTTCAGCAGAGCTGAGATTTCACATGACTTACATAATTCTGGGGGGATTAAAAGACCTCAGTGCTCACTGCTCCTCTGACATCCACAGCACTGCACAGAGGTGAAAGCCACATGGAAAAGAGGCAACTTTTTCAATTGGGTTTCCATGGGGCTTTGCATTTAGGATTGCAGAGCCTTGTGAAATGACAATGAACTCGCTGCTTTAAAGACTTTTGATTTACAGTCAAGAGCCCCAGAATGAGGCTTTATGACCTGATTTTTCTGCAAATGTTTCCTTATGTTCTAATACTGTCACAGATAATTGTCCTTGAATCTTTTAAAAAATGCTTAAAATTATTTGTTGGGGTTTTTTTGCAAATGGAAGAAATCCTTGTACCTGGCTTGGGTACCAGTTTTGTACAGGGAAAATGTTCACATTTTTGTCATCTCCCAGCCCTAATTGCTTCACTGTTACCATTATCCTGTCTTTTGAAATCTGTTATTTGAAAGTTTTCTAAACCTTTCATAGCTCTTGAAACCACTTCTCTTAAGGAGAACCTGCAAGGGAGAGGCCCACTTTATACTTCCATCATCTTTCCCATTAGTTTCAGAAGATCAAGAGCTTTTTTCCTCCATCCTGTCCTGGGTAAGCTCTCTGAGGGGACAGGGGGCTGGTGCAACATGTCCCTGCTGCTCTGCAAATCTGTGTCTGGAAAAACTGTCCTGCATAAATCACTGAAGTTCGGTACTGAAGGGGTGGCAAGGGCTCACATGGTGAGAAATGTCACCACATCCACAACCCTGCCCTGTGGTAGGGTCCTGGAGCTTCTCCAGGTCAGTGAGAGCAGCTCTGCACAGCTTCTAGAGAAGCTCCTCTAGGCAGATCTGATCTAGCATCATGAGAAATAAGGATGAAGAGGTGTTGCAAGGATTTGTGTATTCCCCGCCCATGTCTGCTGGCTGGCAATAAGGAGGTGCTGGATTAGCTTCATCCATCCCCAGGGAAAGGTAGGAAACAGCGTTTCCCCATCCTTATTCTGTTTTCCCAGTTTCTCTGTTTATGGCTGTGCCTGTTTGCTTCATGAGTCTTCTGGTGGTGTCCTCCAGCGGTTCCTTCCCACGCAAGAAACACCAGCTTCCTTGGCTTATTTATGTCAGCTGCATTGTAAAAGGAAAACCACAAACTTTTGACGGGACCCAAAGGAATAGAAAAATATATGACATTCTTCTGCTTCATTTATGGACTTAAAAGTTATAGCAAAATTCTGTCCGTCCTAATATTAAGGAAATTGCATGAAAGGTACCAAGCAGCAGCATGATTCAATAGTTTTGAAATGATAGCTTTCTATAAATATACAAAAAAATCAGAAATGGCCATTAGAACTATCAATTAAAATGTGAAAGCAGATAAATAATGAATAGCAGTGTCATGTATTCATTAAGATTCTACAAATGAAAAATATCTCTCCCGGTTATTCCTTTGATGAATCTAGCCCAAATATACTTGAACTGCAACATAAAAAATTCAGGATGCTCGTATTTCATTCTGTATCAGCCATTCTCAGATCCCCAAATCTCAAAGCCAAGAATTGCAAATGTCTAATCACAGCACTGATACTGACCTCTTTCTCTAGCCCTAGACAAGTCATTTAACCTGCCATGGTCTTAAGGCAAGAATATCTCTCATAAACCCTTACGAAGTTGTGCATAATTTTGTGAAGTTGTGAGACCCTTGCAGGGAGAGCAATTAGCTAGTGTGGGGTCCAGGGCTGTGGATGGAAATATCAGTGTTTGGTCCAAGAACTCCTGAGAGCTGAGGCTATGTCTTGTTTATTCAGGGGATCATCTCAGAAAGACAAGAAGGTCCCACATCTCCTGCTTGCCCTGGCTATCTGCTTTGTGGAGATCCCAGGGACTTGTAACTGAAAACTGGCAGGTAGAAATCTATACTGTTCACCCTGTCCTGGCTCTCAGCAAACACATTCATTCCTTACCCTGTTTTCACTTTAGATACAGAGATACCAGCTAGAGCCAAACCGGCTACACTGCTGGCCTCTGCCTCACCAGCAAGATCAACCACACTGTTGTGGCCCACCACTGCCTTTGATCCAGGGGTCTGGTTCTTCCTTAGCATCATAACTGCAGGCTGGCAGGGAACACTTCCAATTTATAGGCAAATTCCTTACATTTTAGAAGTTTAATGGTAGGGAAGGATTACAGCAAATTATTAAAGTTTCCAAAAGAGTGGACAGATCCCACTACAGCAGTAGAGGGACTGAGCCATGCAGCAAGGAAGGGATCTACAAGGAAGGGGTGACTTGGACAGCCATGGAGGAGAAGGCTTCGCGATTTATTCTGCATTGTTCCCAGTGGGACAGCTTCCCCAGAGCCATCACGACAGCATGCTTTCTTTCTTCTCTTACGGAAGTCAGATTACCATTGCTTATTAAATCAATGGCTTTTCTATTGCAATTATTGACAAAATTTCAAACCCGCACCATCACTGAGAAGAATGTTATGATACCAAGAAGACCTTTTGGAGACCAGCCCATGGCTTCACAGTTAGAATGGCCATGACGTGTAGTCCTTGTCATATCGCTGTCACCCTCAGCAGGATTTGATTTGAAAACCCAAAAAATCAAGGTCTGTGACCCTTTTCTAGCAGTCTACAACTTCCAGCCCTACTTACAGGAATAACCCATCTGCAGGAGATGGGGAACCACTCGTGCTCAGCACAGTACCATCAGTGTACTGGATGTATTTTAGGGCCCTGCCAAGCAAAGGAAGCATGTGGGAGCAAGGATGCATAGCACTGCTGGAAGGAGAGGGAGGAGAGCTGCAGGCCCGATCTCCCAGATAAATCTCCATTTGTGCAAGGCAGATTAAAGACAGGAAAGAATGGGTCCACCTGCTGTATTATATAAATATATTTAAAATAAATCTGCAGAGGTATACATGTACAACACACTAATGTGGCTTCTTTGTTAAGATGTTTTCTAAAACCACCTCAGCCCCTTTTGAAGAACCAGAACCCAGCATGCCACTGAAATCCAAGTGCAGCCTTGGGCCCTAAGTCACCTCAACACTAAAAAAAACCCCACAAAAAAAACCCCAAACTCAAAACAACCAAAAAAAGAGAAAACAACAACAAAAAAAAACACCAAACAAAAACAAAAACCAAAACAACTGCCATATCACTAGTCTACAACAGAAGTACCTACAAAGCACTGTGACTTATTCACGGAGCCTCGGCAGTGACTGTCATCGCAGGCTGGTCCTCCTCCCACCCCACTGTGGGTGCAAGGTGCTGTGCAGAGGGGGAGCAGGAGGGCAAATGGGCACCGAAGCCTCCTGCCACGGCCAGTGGATGTCTCAGCCCAGCGATTCTTTTTGCTCACACAGAAAATGTTTTCACTAAACATTAAAATAAGGTTCCTGGAGTGTACCGGAGGCAGTTGTTAATAAAAGGCATGCTTTCCCCTGGGGTTTGTCAGCTCTGCACTTCAAAGCTCATTTTACACACAGGCCGATGCTGTATTTTAAAAAGCGAATGTTAACATGAGCTCTTTGGTCAGCTGAATAAAAGTATCAGGAGCCCCCTCTCCTTCCCCCTCCCACCAAATTAAAAAAACAAAACCAAACAAACAAACAAAAACCAGCAGCCTCTGATGGATTTAACATTACAATTGTTTTTTCTGATATCTCTCCTCTGATTTGCTCCCTGGACTTGTGCTGCCCCCCCAAACATCACCCCTCTACTCTCCCGGCTGCACGTCCCCCCCGGCAGGGGCAGCCCTCAGCTCCCACCTCGGTTTGTGTTTGCAGGACCCTGCCTGCAGCTTCACAGACAGCCCAGAGCACTTCAGCACGACCATCACAGAGAGGCACGCATCGTACGCTTTGGGTTGAGACATCCCCAACACACCACAAAGCTCCCAGGGTGCGTTTTGTCCAAGCAGAGGACAGCTGATATTTGTTGGCAGCAAAATTTAGGAAATACTTTCCAAGAACAGAGAGGGTGGTTGGGTGGTCTTATCATCATCCAAGTACTATTCCTTCCAGTTAAAAGGGAAGTTTAAAGGCTAAGCAAAGACTGTACTCGCATCCCAGTTCCTAAACAGAGGCACGGAGAGATGTTGGAAGGGGGAGGCAGGAACACACCCATTGCAGGGTAAATAAAAATCCCAAGCTCTATGAGCCGGATATTTTTCCATAATCACAAAACAGAAAACAAGACCAAGTGACACAGACCAAGGAATGAGAATTAATAACTAGCGTGCCCAACAGGTGTTTGGCTACCTCACTTTTCTTCTATTAAACGAAGGTTGATACTGATACAGGCTGTCTCAGACAGATGTGCTGGAGCTGGACACTGCAGCCCAGACAGGTGAAGGGCGGGAGATACCCACTTCCCAGCGTGCATTTACCTCATACCTCTTGTTTGGGTTGATCTGCAGAGGTCGTCATCTCACTCTCTTCTTCACCACCAGGCTCTCCAACTGCTCCTGTTCATAGTGGGTACAAACGATAACATGGACCCACCGTCCCAGCATGGGTATGGTGGTCCAGGACCATCTCAAACCCACTGCTATGGGGTTTCACACCTGTGGGAGCTCCTGGGCAGCCTACATCCAGCAACACCTCCCAGCCCTGGCCAGAAGGGAACTGCTTTCTCCTCTCACTTTCACCCTTTCTTTATAATAATAATATCTATGGACAAAGCCCAAGTCCCCACAAACATAGGCTTTCAGCTGAAGCATGACATTAGCACTGTGCTACCCAGCACAGCTGACTTCACCTTTGGGCTTCCTTGCCAGGACCTTTTGGAGGTTGTCTCACACTCACAGTCCCAGCAAGATCAACAGCACCTCTATGGAGGTTGTCTCCTGCAAGAAGATGTTGGCGCCAGCAAGCTGCTTCAGGAGGACCCAGCGCTCATCTCCCGTGACACTGATGGTGGAGAGGTGGCTCCATGAGCCACAGCCGGGGTGAAGACACCTGACTTAAGGGCTGCAGTACTGCAGGTAGCAGTACAATTCAAGCAAAACTGGCTGACTATGCACATGGGAAGAGCCAGGTTCCTTTTACGACCAGAGGAGAAACCCCTCCCAACATTAATTCAGAGCATTAGATGCTGCCTACTTGTAGGGATAAACTGTGAGAGATGTAGGGTCTCAAGCAAAGGACAATTCTTGAAGCCATGAAATCAAAAGAGAATGAAAAGAACAATATATTACAACTAGTTATTTGGACAGTTAATTACAATGATGTATATGTATATTAAGTTTATATTTATTGTAATTACTGAATAATTTATATCAGCATGCAGTTGACAGAAATTGTATAAAGAAATGAGAATGATTTTAAATTATTTTAAGTGCTTTGAATGTGTGAGAAATATTTTTTAAGATTTATTGAAAGATTCTAAATATAATTATAACACTAAGATACAGAAAGCTCTGTTTGGGCTAATGTTTTTTTCTAGCAATTAGAAAGTGGTTGATGATGCAATTACACTCTTATGTATAAGGTCTTTGCAACCAAGATAATTTTTTATTGAAAAAATAATCAGAAAACGTAATATGTGAGAAGTACTTATATTCAGTTTTTTCTATCGCTTTCTCCAGACACATTTTGTAGCTCCAGTGCAGGCCTCTGCACAACAAAAAAGGTAGGATGAAGTGGGAAAAAAGGAAGGAAAATAGTCAAGACAAGCAATTAATGCATGGTAACTCTTCTCAGAAAGGATTATCCCAGTCTCCATCAGAGGAGCGTGCAGTTAAGGTTAATTTCAAATGGAAGAATAATCTCACACATGAGAGTAAGAAGATTAAAAGTCAAAAGACAGAATAAAAATTCTTAATGACATTTTGTTTGTTTTCCAGATCTCATGATTTAAAGATTATGATTCAGTGGGTTGTGGGGGTTTCTTCTTTCTTTTTTTTTTTTTCCCCTCTTCATTTCCTGAGCTGGCAGCACAGTAGCTTTGGAGCAGCAACAAAAACCTCTTTGGAAAAGACAGTCTTTAGACAAAGGCCAAGGCCAAGTTCCCTCACTCAAACATCCAAGAACCTGCCCTGGCTCAACCTTGCATTTCGTGGGAATTAAGCTGATCTCAGCCAAGCCAGCTAACCCCAGGAGACTGGAAGAAGAAAGGCAAAGGAGGCATTTGTGTCAAGGTCCAAAGGAAGCAACTCTCCAAGTCACCTTGAAGCTGGTATATTCCTTCCAAGAGCTGGCAAGTTGCATCAGTTCTGCCTTTCCCTCTTCTTTTTTTTTTGCTTTTCCGCTTGGACCAGACTTCCTGCAGATCTGGTGGGCCAGGCTGCCCAGCCTGGTCCAAATGCCAGTTATCTTTGAAAAGGATCATTTAGATAATTAAGAACAGCTAGAATTTGAATAGTTAAGATTTATCAGTGGATTAGGAAATAGCAGATGAAAAATCAAAGACCACGCTATCACTCACCAATAATAAATGTTTCTCTCTAGAAAATGAAAATCTTATGCAAAGAAGCATTCATTATCATCCATCACGGGTGCTGCTGCAGAGTCAGTCTTTACTGTACCCTGGGATGGAACGATCCCAGAGATGCAGCAGTCTATCACTTGTTTTGAAATGAGAAAATTCTTCTTAAATCTTTATCGCACACTGACTTCCCTTGCTCATTTACAGCAACTGCATCTCCACTGAATTCCATAACATTATTGCTGTTGACTTCCATCAACAGGAGAGAGCTTCAGGACTGCATAGCCAAAGGCTAGGATCTTCAAGGGAATCCAAGAGTCTCAGGTCTACTTTACTGAAAGGTTTAGAGAAGTATAATAAAATATTTAGGCAGCCATTTAAACACGGAAGCTCAGGGGATGCCTGAAGCTTCAGTGATGAAGACTGGAAACCAACATCAGGCTCCTCTCCAGAACTGCCTTTAGGCTTGCAACCACATGGATCTCTTAGGCATCACCACACTGCAGGTGCAGGCAGCACTTCCTTAAGCAACCATCAGCTGCGGGCTGCAGATCCTCAATGGCAGGTCTAGTCACGCAGAGACCACACGATGCCTGCACACTCTATCAAAGCATCCTTTGGCAGTTCCAAATTGCTAAATAAGAGCACTGCTTGTCCAGTGATGTGGCAGATGGGGTGCTGGGCAGGTCTTGCATCTGCTGAAGCAAGTATCCCTGCTCTGCAATTCATGTAGAAGCAGTAACAGTGGCTACCAATTTTGGTCACTTTTGTTTTCTGTAATTTACAGGTTTTAATATTTATTTTATTGATGGTTTATTATGGTTCTAGAATGGTAGTGCTCAAGGAAAAAAATATGTTGATTCACCAGAATAAAAAACCTAGAATTTAAAAATTGAGTTATTAAACAATATATCCAGATTTCCATGTCTTCCCATTATATACTTAGCTTTAGAAATAGGCAGATGTTGCTACCATGGCCAATGGCCAATATTCAGGTTGTTAAAACTGGGTAGAAGAGGACCAACTAAACACACTGACCCCTGTGCCTTGCAGCAATCATTTCTTTTCCCTTCATGCTCAGAGATGTGACCAGCTAAGAAAAGACAGAGGAAATCTGGGTGGTGAACAGATCAGCTGGGTAACTAGATGGAAGCATCGACAAAATTTTCAAAAATTGTGCTGGCAGAAGTGCCTGGAGGCATAAGGCAGGTATGGACCAGCCAATGTGGATTTACAAGGAAACATTGAACTGTGAGGAAAATAAGGCAGAGGACAGCTAGCATGAGCATGAGGCCAAGTGGAAAGGTAATGCAGAGCTTCAGGGGGACAGCCTCGAAGCAAAGTGAGCAAGAAACGTGGAGAGAATGAGAAACAAGTGAAATGTGCAAAGCAAAATGTTCAGTGCAATAAAATGAAATGACCCAGCTGTGTTTTCCGCTGGTACGGGGGTAAACTGAAAGCAGGCATGCTGACACCACTTCAGATTGAAAGCATGGAACTGATGTTGGTGGGATCAAACTCAGGATTTGTTTTAAGGTAGTGCCAGCACCCTTGGGTGTGCGCCCTCCAAGTCAGTGCAACGCAACTTAAGGACCACCAGCAACTAAATCCCAGCAAGTTTCACTTACTGGCTCCAGGGAAACCTGTGGTGCAAGGAGCAGCCTGCACACACTCAGAAACCAGACTGGGCCAGACGCTCTGAAGAGCAGCTTCCCCAGCGGAGACAGACTCACCAGTCTGCTAAGCACAGATGGAAGTTCGAGATGCAGGTGTGGTCTCCAAAACTGACTGTGTTATTTACAGATGGAAACTCAAAATCACAAGTAACGTTTCTGCTATTCATCTGCACAGCAGTATTTAGGGTTAGCTGGTATCTTCTACCTTCAGACTGTTGCTAAGATGTCCTCTGTTTTCTTTTGTGAGGTTTTCTTATGCACATTTTGTTAGGGAATCTAATCAAACACTTTTCCATTTTTCAAATACAACAAAACCCCAGAGGCTGTATGAAGAATGAGATGTTCCAATGAACTCTTGAAATTAAGTAGGAGAGTGACCTGAACAGCAGCTGGAAGCACTGGCAACCAGAAAACATTGGCAGGCGAAGGAGTGATGAGTCAGGCAGTTTAAATTACTCCAAACTTATCTGAATGAAGGTCTGAAGAAGAGTTAGGAGAACTTATTTTAACAAATTGGAACAGATTGCCAAGGGATGCAGTAGCTTTTCCATCGCTTCATATCTTTCAAAGAAGATTGAATTTTATATACACATATATATATATTTTCATTCCAGGTCAACCAGAAGTTATTGGGATGGATACATCACTGAGTGAAATCCTGACTTGTGTTATACAAGAAGTTAGCCTGGGTTATAACATTAATCTCTCTGCTTCTCCTAAAAACCTATGGCTGAACTAATAAATTCATTTGGAATAGAAAAAAAAATCCCTCATTTTAATTATAACAGCAATTCAGACTATGAACCTACTGAAATCTAAGACAACAGTAATAGTTTTTATATACATTAAATAAGAATTTACAGCCACTGAAGTTTAAATAGTATTTGATGGTGACTGTACATAAATTATGGTATGCTATATCACCATTTAAAAAAAGCCACACTTACTATCTGATAAAGAATGCAAGCCAAAAAAGAATCTGAAAACTCCCAGATTCCTGAGACAATGAATAGATTTTTACAATGAACTCCTGTGAAAAATAATGCCTATTTTAAGTAGAGAAAACAATTAAAGATATTTCTGTAATGTTTGAGAGCATTTTCCTAACACAAAACTAGATACCAGCTCTAGAGACTGAAGAATTTCTAGAACACTTTTCATATTTGCCCACTTTGAAGTTTTTACCCCAGGATTTTTAAGTTTCATGATCTTTTTCTGTAAGCATCTAGCAACCTTGGAAGGCTCTGGTTTTGGTACTCTGCTCTACAGTTGTGCACAGAAGCTAGAGTAACATGAGGGTCACCATGAATCATAAACAGTTTTACAGAGCATAAAATTTAACAGACCCAAGGAATATGATGGCAGGGACCATAAATATAAAAAATAACTACAGGAGCACTCCGCCATTAAACAGGGATCGAGGAACAAGCTAAAAAGTTGGCGTTGGATCAGCAAGCTGTCACAATAATTGACAATTGACAATAATTAGTGAACTGTGGTGTTGACCAGTTTGCTGGCTCATGAGAACATCCTATGCATGAGTTCATGTGCCATGTTGGCTTTGGGTTGCACAGTCATTTTCTGCCTCATGTCAACACTCGTGTTTCAGCAAGCACACAGCACTCAGTAGCTGCAATTTATGTTTGTGGAAAAGCTCAGCCTGCCAAGAAGATACCAGAGCAAATAATCACATTTTATTTAAAAAAAGAAAAAAGAAAAAAAAATCACATCTAAGCTTCCCCTATGCTCCCCATATTTGAAAACCTGGCTATGAAGTCTGTCACTGGGGAGTTAATAGGTACGGCACGTTCGAGAAACTGGCATTTCTTTTACTGCCTACCAGTTCAAAATCAGAATTATTTAGAAAAATCTAGCCCCATATTTAGTTAGATAACAAACGCCCACCTCTCCAGAACGAGCACTCACCCCACAACACTGAGTGGGCTGCAAAAAGACAAAAGCTCCATTGTCTACAGTGCTTGAAATGGCACATCTTGACCCGACAAGGAGCTGCACAAAGCGAGAGGACTGAGAATGAAAGCATTAGGCTGGGAGACAAAGGTCACAAAGTGGCTGATATGATACAAAAAACGTGACTTGCCTGAAAACAGAGGTATACCCAGGCTGAGATCCACAAGGCAGGAAACAACAGGAAACCGTAAGGAAACAATGGGCGAACAGTATGAGAGGCAGTGGTAAGCAGGCGGATTTTAGCCTCTGTCTTGGATCAATGGAGGATGTTTAGACGAGAACTCTGTACTCAGATCACGCGATGAAGTGAAAAGTTAGGTATATTACCCGGGAAAGCACAGTGGTTGTTTCCCCCGTCTCTAGCCAAGTTGTGCGGCAGCCATGAGGAGCATTTGTGCTGTGTCCTGCACCCTATTGAATTTCTCTTCTGCCAACCTAACTAAATAACTCTCTTCCATAGTGAAGAAAAAAAAAAACAAAAACACATTCTTTCTTCAAAATGGTAAATCAGGATGTTTAGTCAAAATATTAGGTTTGGGAGTCCAAATACTAAAGCTATGAGAATCTTTTCATAGGAAATTAGGAGATCTCAGAAAGCCACAGCTGGCCCAAGAGACTCCTACACCAAAAGCCATTTTTCCAGGCTCCTGGAAAGGAGATATCACTAAGACTTCCTAACTCCCAGAGCGTGTAAGAGCCTACAACATCTTCTCACCGTTTATCGTGCTAAAAATTGGCCTCTGAAGACAGCATGCTCTCTTGATGCATTGGCTTTCGTTCCTGATATGACAATTTCTTGTGCCATGTTTTCCATGTGACTTTGTTCTGTGGGCCACAGCTTTAAGATATGCTAGTGGAAATTGGGAGTCAACCTGTGAAAAACAAAATCGTATCAGTGGAAGGCAGATGCAAAAAAAAAGCAGAGGAGAAATGCTCACACTGCTGTCATCTTCTGAAACCAAATGAAGAGTTTTATCAGGATGAAGAAAAGCAATAGCATCCCTAATAGTCTAAGGTACCTCTAACTCACTCACGGTAATACCTGACCGCTTCACAGCACCAAGACGAGCAGTGCTGTTACTGTAGTCAGTTTTACAGGGGCCGAGAGGACTCACCCAGAAATCCCAGGGACGAACAGGAGAATCAATCCTGGCTCTTCCTATAGGGAATGGCCCTCCCTTTCTCCTTGGTACTACATGCTGCTCTCCCACACCATAAAAATATTCTCTCTGCCCCGTGCTGCCTTCCCAATTTTATACATATAAAACATTGCACATGCAATTTATCTTTGAAATTAATAAATTCATTTTTTATACACTATATGTGTGTATACATATATAACCATGTTTCCCTGAAACTATGAAAATTTTCCCTTGCCATGGCCAAAAAGCCAAAGAAGCGTTTCTACCCAGGAAGACCAGGGTGATGCAGAGTTTATTTAGCCCAACACAGAGTGAGGGTGCTCCTTAGCTCAGCCCCTGGAGCACTCCCACCTGCGTCCATGGGCAGAGCTCGGGCGGCAGTGGGTCCCTTTCACCTTTCTGGGATGCCACTAGTACAGCTCCTCTCTCTCCAGAAAATGCAACACGACATTAAGAAGCTGAGAAAAAGCTGCTGATAGGGATTGAGGAACAGCTGCTCCAATCCCACCGGCCAGGAAGGCTCTGTTCAGCCTTGAGAGAAGGCTGCTGAAAACGGCTCCTACATTTGTAACTGATATAAACAGTTTCTACCTCTTTCTCCCCCTGACAATGAAAAGCAGCCGGAGGTGCTCCCCAGCCAGACAGAAAGCAGGTCAAGAAGATCATCTGGAAACAGCCCCAGCCCTTTGGGAGGGAAACAGAGATGTGCACCAGGCCTAGCAGAGATGGACCTAACCCCAGCCAGGAGAACCAGCCCTTTTCTTGACGCCTGTCCATCTCTGGCAGTCTCAGGGCTGGAAAGGGGACATGAGGCAGTGTGATGGGCAAACAAAATGGCACTGGGCAGCAAGAAGTCCTCTCCAGGCTGGGTCCCACCCCGAAGCAGGTGGTGGCAAACACTCAACCACAGAGGAGGGCTCACGAGTTAGCTTTTTATTGCTCATGCACACACACAAGTGTGTGTGAACAAAGGCTCCTGATTGCAAAGGTTTGTGAAAGAAACACCCGCAGGACACTGTTGTGCAGAGCCTGGTCCTGGGAACGAGGCAAGAGCTGCCAGCACTTTGCTCCCTGGGGATGAAGAGAGGTTGGTCTCCCCACCTCAGCACAGGGCCAGGTTTCCAGCACAGCCCTGGGGGCAGAAGGAAACGCTCATTCCTCTGCACCTCAGCTATCAGAGCAAGCACCAACGACCAGACAAGGATCAAAGTCCTTTTACATTTCACATGATCATCTCTGCAGCCCAACGTGCGTTGACACACGGGTCCAGGGGATTATCCAGCACAGTAAATACATTCCCAGTTAGCTCTGCTGAACCATCAGTCCGATGTACCAGATGCTTTCTCCATTCTCCCCTTAACATGCAGCTTTGCTGCATGTCAGCACCAAGCTGCTGTGCTCTACCTCGGACGATGCCCAGGACGAGGCACTGCAGGACACTTCAGGGAAAGGTGTTTCACCAAATGCATGTTTAAATGGCAGCCTCCGATCTGACAACAGATGCCAGCTAACTCACACCGGGCACTGAGCGATTGCAAGTCCACAGTGATGCTGCGCTCGCCAGTGCTACAAACCTGTGGACAGAATTTGCTCTCAAATAAATAAAAAACTAACCACAAAACAAACAAACAAAAAAAAACCACATGAAAGCAAGCTGAATTTGTGGTGTATTTTACAACACTCAGGGAGAAAGAGGAGAGATAATAAATCTGGGAGCTAGTAGCCACAGCAACAAATTGCATTTCTCCTCTGGATGGCTTTTCCCCCCCAATCAACAGCAATTACTGGGCACCTTAGGGTAATATAGCAAAGTTTATGTTGCTTCTATAGCAAAGTTCTTTTCACAAGACTAATTTATTCCACGTCTGCAAGGTGCTGATTCATTACAGCACATTACTGGGGGTCTGATCACGACAGTGAAAACACAAATAGAAAAGCCCTGGACAGAGCTTGTCCTGCTCAGTTGGTTTTTTCTGATACCAATTAAGAGCCCAGCACACTGAGCCTGGAAGAGAGATGCCTTCCCCGACTCTTAGGAACAGGGGAAAGGAAGCAAAGATAAAAGTGTTTTGGGGGAAGCAATTGAGGGTGAAAGGAAATGTAGGCTCGTACCTGACAACGTCAGTCTCAATAAGGGCTGTGGTTGAGAAACCATGTACTTGCTGCTTGAAAAAATAATAATGAAGCAATAGCTGTGTTTCCTTCTGCTCTTCACAGGCTGCCTCCAAACCACTTCAAATTCTCTCTGTATCGCTGCAGTGCCACCAGGTATAACAAGGGGGTAGGAATCTGGTTTCCACAGTTTTTATCCAAAGGAACTTTGTGAAGAACCAAGGTTGATTTCCTTTCAAACCATCCATGTGAATACATCACAGATCACCTACCCCCACACATTAAAAGACTAGTTCAGCAACCTCCACATATTAGAAGACTAGTTCAGCAGCAGACAAGGTGTAACAGTATTGCTCTGTCCTAGGGCATGGCACAACCACTGAAGCATCTTGCCATGCACTTTGCAAAGGGCTTTAAAGCAGAAGCTAACATAGAAGGACAGAGTGAGGTCTAAACCACGCATGGCAGGGCACAGTCTCCCAGCTCCGATGTGACCCAGCAGCTGTCACTGTTGGATTTTAACCACATTTGCTTTTGCCACCTTTTAGGCCCTCAAGGTTTTCTGTTTCCAAGGGAATGACCTTCAGGTGCCAAGCTCCCAGCTAGAACCGACAGTGTGACAGCATGCCACATGCAGGTGCATTCATCTAGCCGGTGGGAAAAGCAGTGGGAAATCCTGCTGCCCTAAAAGGAGATTTATCGCCCCTGAATCAAAGTCCCTCCAAGACAGCACAGCTTCCAGCACACTCTCAGCAGGCAGGGTCAGCTCTGCAGGCTGCAAGTAAGGCACTCCTTGTCCTAATGAGAAGGCAGAGGTGGTAGAAAGAGCCATCTCCACCCCACATTTAATTATTAAAGTTGACAGAAAGGATTTGTCTAGTTTTCTACATATTTTGCAGGGAAGCTGAGAGTTCATCTCTGTGTGAACCAGGAGAAGATTTTCATACAGGATGAAGAGCTTTGTGCTCACATTCAACAGCAATCGTGTTCTGTCTGTAACTACGGCGAGCACGAGACATGCAGTGGCTGGATGACACACCAGAAGGATATCTAGCATCACCCATGACAGCTTGACGTGTTACTTTACTTTCCTTAAAAACACTGTTACTTTACCTTCCTTAAACACACTCGTATGACTGCCTATGAATCCTATACAGCAGCTATCTCATCCTCCCACATGTGTGGAGCTAACAGGACACACCATTCATCCCTGTCCAGATATGCCACTTGCTCATCTAACCATGGATGGCCATGTAGGACAGACCACCTGGAGGTACCTTGTCTCCTTATTGGCGGTACACACACTGGATCCATCAAACACAAGCTTCACCCAGTTTTCAAAAACCTCCTTCTTTAGCCAGGACTACCAGCATGGATCTCTCATTTCTGCTGTTTTTTATTATAACGGCTTGTTTTCTTGCTATATTTGTCAGACGTTGTGATTTCTCCAGAAAACTTAACACTAGCCTAGACCACAGTCCTGGAGATGTGCCCAACTTGTTAATACAAAGCATAAGGGCAAACACAGAAGGCTCTTCCCCGTTTAAACAGTCTCTTCAAGCTACATGCACCCAAGCAATATTTTTCTGCCAAAGTAGTTCACTCTCCAAAATTTTTTAGACTGCTTTAATCTAGAGCCAAAGCACCCTGCCCTGCTGCTGCTGAAATTAATAGATGTTTTGCCATTACATTCAATGGGATGAAAATTAAGCCTTAAGAAAGCCAGACAATCACACTGCAGTCCGTATTCATGTAGGGAATACTGCAAGCAGGATTTAAAAGGACCTTATATTTATCTTCGTACTGCCTGTGCTCCATCTGCATATAATTGCTGATGTCTGCAGACACTGCAATGCTCATCAAAGGCTATATTCTTACCCACACTAGGTCTCTCTTTCAACTGGCAGGAAATTCTCATTGCTTTACAATCTACACACAGCCATTGAACATTTAATAATTCAAATTGTAACACAATATTTGATGGAAAATCGTCATTATGGATTTACAACACAATGCAGGTAGCTGAAGTACACAAATTTCAGCATTTCAGGAAATGGGTACTATTTTCAAACAGAGCTAATCCTATAAAAAAAAAATCCATAATATTATCCATAATCTTTTCTTGCTGCATACATCTATGGGTTTTGGTTGATTTCCTCCCCCCTCTTTTTAATGCTCAAACAACTGAGTTATAGCAGAACATTCTTCTACACTGTGAAGCTTATTTACATACTGTAAATAACTGTGAATGTAATAAAATTGTGGTACAAATAACATGAAATAATGCCTCAATTTGCAGTTGTTTTACATCAGCATAGTTTATAGCAATGTTTACTGTAGACTTAGAAACAAAAAAATAAATAAATAAAAAGCCAAAGAGAAAGACAAAAACTTTATTCCCAACACCCTGCAGTGTGACTTCTAACCCACTAACCAGCACTGTGGTTATTCACTGCTTAAGTAACATTAAAAAACAGAGGTGGCAAATGATTCCAGATCCCAACCTGGATAGTGCAGTACAGGGAGAAGACAATGACTGGGTTTCTACCCCACATCATTCACAACCTAATGTCCGAAGATGTACACAGTGCAACAAATTTGGTGAGAGCAGGACATTGCTTGGACCTGGATAGATAATGGATCCTTCCCCACATCCCAGAGTCCGTGTGTGATTTGGGACCAGTTTCTCCCTCTCTGTGCACCCAGGTTCCCCAGTCATGCTGGTATTTCACTTTTGACTCATCCATTTGGATGGTGGTCTCATTGGGGTGCCAACTGCAGAGCACAGGGAGCTTCAGACCCTGGCTGCAGCTCTGGTTTCTATCAGCTTCTATAACACACTCCAGGCAAACAATCCTTGTGACTAATTCTTACCCTCCACTTTCTTAAATTGAGAGATCCTGATGGTAACTGTCCAAACTACCTTATTTTTGTCATGCAGCCACCAGAAGCCATCCACCTCCTGGGAGCAGGGATGTCTTGTAAGTCTGGCTGACACCCGATCTGGCATGTACGCAAACAGGATCTAATATTCCCCTCCAACAACCCACTGCAAATTTGGGTTACTGATGACATGAAGAAAACCATCACCTTTCTATCTGGAAGATTAATGTTGGCTCCTAATTTAGATTTCTCTGCCTGTTTGGGGTTTTTGATAAGTTTCCACAGTACCTACACGATGATTTGATCTGCCTTTTATTAAAAAAAAAGCCCACCCTTTCAAATCATTGGAAGGGCTCATGGGGATCATTTTGGGCTGTCATCATGGCTTAGCCAAGATAGCCTAGGTATAACGGCAAATCTCATAATCCCCTAGCTCCCAAACCCACCAGTCAAGCAAATGTGTCAAATTCGGGTACTCCCTGGAACACACATGTGAGGACAAAGATTTGTCTAAATTCTTTTTTCCTCCTGGCGTATCAGAGAGCCAGGATAGAGCCTTGAAATGATGGAGTGCAATTTTCTCCTTCCTTTAAGCACGCACCAAGATGTAAATAGTCATTTCCAAGAGCTTAAAACCCCAGGGAAGCAGATAATAAGCAATTACTCTAACCAGATAGCACTGATGTCTAAAAATTAATTTCTGTGCTAACATCCCACCTCTAAGTTTTAAATTTCAAAGCAGAGCATCTTCTGAAAAAGATACACAGGTGTACAATTATGTTTCCTAGACATCTGTCCCCACATACTCTGGTGGCACATTTAACCCTGCCTACTTGGAGCACAGGGAGCCCACGATAGCCTTTCCCCCACGTTCCCCGGGCACATGTGCCTTCTGACAAGAGCCGCTGCTGAATTATAAGGCACTACGCTGATCAAAACAAATTGATCTTGTCACTGCAGCATTCCTGACATGCTTATCCCACCATAGATTTCCTTTTTTATCTCTGCCAATTTTTTTACAAATCAATTTTTTGATTTGTAAAAACCAGAAAAGGTTGCTGGTTTCCTCAAGATCTGCTCAAGCACTGAGCTGTCTAGCATCTCCAGAAATCATTGACATGGAACAATAAAGCCATCAAAGTCAGAAGAATCGGGAACACAATCACAGGAACCTGGTTCCTCCAAGCAGCTCCTCTGTTCACCACATTTAGGTCACAGGCAGCAGCACTAAAGCTTACAGCGATGCTCGAGGGCTGCTGGCCCAAAGGGAGATGTTTCACCACAGGGAGATGTTTCACCTTCACGACTTTACACCACAAGAATATTGCTCCTCCTTTCTCTGAATTCAGAGATGTCATCCATAAGAATGACATTAAGTCCTAATGGTAAATGCTACCTTCTTCCACTAATATTTTTCAGAAAAACAAGAGCAGTTATAGGGCTTTATATACTATGAAATCACAGCACTCTTCTTATTTCATCCTGTATAACCATTAAGAATAACCAAAAGAAGTGAAGCAAAGATGAAGAAGCCATCTTTAACAGCAGCACTTTGGGTTTACAGTACCATTAGCTGAATGTTATTTATAATAAATGAGCCCATCATGATCCGTCTATCTTGCATCTAGGGTCCTCTAAGACATCTACAAATGTGCCTAAATAATCATCCCAGGCACCCAGAGACACCTTTTATCATTTATTTACTGTCATTCTTTGAAGGTAAAATACCAAAAATAAATATTGGGTATCTACATACAAATTTAGTGCCTATCTTAATAAATGCTTACATTTGGAAACTCGCTCCACAACTACTGTGTAATCCTTAAAACAGAGAAAGGGAAAGCTAGCTAATTTGTAGAAATTCAGTGGATATTCATTGACAAATATCTATCAATTTATGGTATTCCGGAAAAAAACAACTCAAAACCAGATCCTCTGCCAAAGCCTACCGTGTTGTTCTACTCCCTGCTCCTTAACATTCACCACTGAATGGTGTCTGGAAACTGTATTAGTAGTAAGTTTGAGCCCTGAGATGTCATATTTTATTTCATGTCATTTGCCAAACATTCCCTTATATTTTTTTCCTGCAGCTCTGAATGTTCTCTGCCCTTCATTTCAATTAATGATGTCACAGATCAGTATATTATCCCAACAAACTATTAAATTAACTGCCACGTTCTTCCTTAATTTTTTATTCACAGAAAGGAAGAAAAAATAACCACAGCAAACTGATGCACTTAACTCTTTATGATTTCAAATAAAAGCCAGAAAAATGATGGTAATGTTTCACCAGTCCCACAGTTTAGCCAAAAAGCACACTGTACATCTTACTTATGTTTTATTCCTCAGCCTATGCAGATGCTGGAGAGTGACGCATCTAGGGCCAAAAAAAAAAAATGGGAAGAAACTAGCAGCAACTTGAAGTCTGAGATTTTTCTGTTGCTTAACTTAACGCCTCCACAAATAACCTTGTTCTTCCCTCTCCTTTTAAAAACAAAGACGCAACACAAGGAAATAAAAAATGCCATATGAAGCTTTTATTTCCAAGTCTGTGGAAGTAGTAGTTTTTCATCTTTAGCTTTCACGGTTGTAATCCCTGTCACGTCCTTTCCCTGCTGGCCACGGGTAGCTGACTGACAGGGCGCTGTCTGCATTCATGCCACGTTGAAAAGCGGGTCAAATACTGCCCCAGACAAACAGGCCGGAGGAAATTTCCCCTCAAGATTAAATATTTACAAATAACTTTTCTCATTATTGGACCACCAAGGGCAGAAAAATGTCCACCAGGTGATTCAAACTTTCCACCACCTCTTTTCCAGGTACTCCCTCTTCTGAGCAACAGTCCTTACCTCTCCCCTTCTGCACCCTTTCCTTGTCCTCAGTTTCCCTAGGCTTCCTACCATCTTCTCCCCAGAATCTCCTCCATCCAATCTTCCATTCAGCATCATCCTTTCCACCTCCCACTCTAGACCTTTCGTTCATTTGTTTTGAAGGAAACGTTGGGCTTAATTAAGTTAAAAAAAAACAGTAACAAAATATATGTTGTAGTGGTTTAACCCGGCAGGTAGCCAGACGCCGCACAGCCGCTTGCTCACTCCCCCCGCAGTGGGACGGGGAGAGAATCAAAAAGAAAAAAAAAAAAATGTGGATTGAGATAAAGACAGTTTAATAGAACAGAAAAGGAAAGAATAATAATAATAACAATGATAATAATATAATAACAATACAATATACAAAATGAGTGATGCACAATGCAATTGCTCACCATCCTCTGAGAAAATGGCCAAAAAACGATAGCCACTTCCTGGATCCCCCCCCCCCTTCATATACTGGGCATGACGTCATATGGTATGAAATACCCCATTGGCCAGCTGGGCTAGGTGTCCCGGCTATGTTCCCTCCCAGCCTCTTGTGCGCCTGACAGAGCATGGGAAGCTGAAAAGTCCTTGAGTAGCAGATTACCTAGCAACAACTAAAAACATCAGTGTGTTTTCAACATTCTTCTTATACTAAATCCAAAACATAGCACTAGGAAGAAATTTAACTCTATCCCGGCAGAAACCAGGACAATGTCAACAACCAAACACGCTCCTTGGAATAAGCAATGGTAAAGAATTTGTTGCCACTAAACAAACCCACAGCAGATCTGTTGCAAATTTGCACCAGCACTTTCCAGGGCATTCCTTGTTGAGGGGGAGCTGCATCCATTCTCCCCACAGCTGAACTCCGCCTAAGGAATGTCTCTGTTGCTCATGATGACAAACACAAAAACTTGCTAGGCTCTTCTCCAAAGTCAGCAACCTCTACACACTCCCATGCTTTTCAACACCTTGCTTTGTGTTTGAGCGCTGCCCGGCAGAGCAGGACCCCAGGCCAGGAGCAGGTCTTCCCAGGGCCACCACAACACACACGCCAAGCTACTGCCTCGGAAATCATCTCCTGCACAGCTCCGAGGTCAGGCAGCCACACATCCAGTCCCACACAGGGCTGTATGCACACCTCTCCCATCTACACATGCATTTTTTTTCCAAACCAAATGTTTTATTCAGTTCTGTCAAGAAAGGATTTCAAGGCTGTTAAGGAGGCCTCTGACCTGCCCCACCCCACTGCTCTAACTAGCACTGCACAAGGAGCTGTTAGATGGTTAGGATTTGGGGCAATCCTTGTACATCCACTGCTGATGAAATTCAGAGACACTCCTTTGCGCTCTGCAAACAGGCCTTAATAAGAAAGCCTATAATCAGGACAATGGTGAGGACGTGAGAGCAAAAAAATAAGATAGATTGGGAGTGAAGACAGAAAATGAAAGAAATTATATGAGCTGCAAAACGATGCAGACTGCCATTGCTTCTGGGTGTCTCACATTAACCAAGGAGAGGGAAGAGAGACCTGTTCCTCTCCTACGCCCCTCCCCAGGCATTGCAGGAGCCAGGGCAGATCCTCCTCTCTGCTTCCAGGAGGGGACGCATCCAAACTCAGACTTTCCTCTGCAGCATGTTTCTTTCCTCACTCCATAGTGTCCAGGAGCTATGACACAATTTGGAAGAAGGGAGGAGAAACATGGTGAAGGGTTTCTCGCCACGATCTGCCCTCAGCTGAGTCCACAGATGACAAAAGTAGGTACAAGGACCTGTTTCTTCCTCATTACACAAAGGGGAAGAGTTGCAGCCGTAAGTCAAAGCTCATTAAGTTGCACTCCAAGGACAAGCTTACCTCCCCAGGGCTCCTCAAAAACCCACCAGAGCAAAATGCAAGACACAAGTCACAAGTTCTCAGTAGCAGTGCACGCCTTTGCAATTAAGACTGTAGCACAGGCAAACTCCAGAGCAAAGGCAAGATTTGGCCACTTCTCCAGTGCTTGGGCTAAGGGAACAGAATGCACAGGATTAACTCCCGTAAAAACCTTCACCATCTCCAGGTCATGGTCTTGGCAACTTCATCCTGGATGGGGAACCAGACCAACTACATCATCACAGCAGTCCACAGAGATTGCTGGCATAAGTGGGACTGAATTCCTGAAATCAAATATCCGGGGACCCCTGGGAGTTTGCTTCTCTTCAGGGCTCCCAGATCCAGGGAAGAAAACCCAAAAATTACATGGAGGTTACATGGAGTTACATTAAGAGCTGAATCCAGGGATTAAAGAAATCTTAGTTTCTAGTACCAGAGGTTGCAGAGGATAGTTTAACTGTCATCCCTGAGGACTCCAAATAGAGATGCAAAACTATGGGTGCGTATGTTTAGGAGAACCTTGCTTGACTTCTGTAATGATGTAGGCAGGCAATACTATAGGATCTGGCCACAACCACACTGCACACTCTCAGCACTGACCTGTGCTCCACTTTGTCCAGGGAAATTGCCCACCTCATCAAGCTCATTTCAATTATAATTGCCTTTCGACTTTTTTTCTTTAAGGAAAAACAGGTCTGAAACCTATCACAGATGCTTCATGGCTATACACTTATTATTAGTTCTCCTGCTTTTTAAGGACCATGACTCACAAGCTGGGTTGTCCTCTGCACACTGAGAAATGGGCAGGAAGGGCCATGAATCACTCAAGGCTCCATTACCTCTCGCAGTGATTGAGTAATGGGACAGAAGCACAAGGAGCCAACCTTTCCTGCAGACCGCACAGAAGAGTTTGTTGCTACCTGGGAGTTGCCACCACTTTGGTCACCCACCAAAAGGGAACAGACATGGCAGCAAAACTTCTGGTAGCAACTATTGCAACGCAGAAGACAACTCTGGTGTCCTATTCCTTCTTCGTTCCAGGTGGCATCCAGCCATGTTCTCCATAAGCACCACCTCCACGAAGTGGTACTGCTAAAGGAGGCTGTCACACCAGCTTCTGGTGAACAGGGGCAAATATTTTTCCCAGAGCTGACAGATTTGTTATTTGTTAAAAGGTTTTTAATCACACCCTTTTCACAGCCCCACTGGTGGCACACGAGCCTCTGTTGCCCTCTCGTGGCTGGTTTGCCTGTAACAGCAGCACTGGGACCAGAAAGACCTCTCAGGTCATCGAGTCCTATCATTTTTTATTGCAGACAAACACATTATATAAGCCCTTTAATAAATGTTATCAATCCCGCCTGTAAAAACTCGTTAGGTTAATGTGGTGCTATTTTTATTAAAGCTCAGAGAACTTGCATTTAACAGCAATTACACTGTTTAAACATGAAACAACTCTAAAATGATAGAAGCCAGAGCTTGGTGTTGACTGAAATTCGCAGCCCCAAACCTCACCTCTCAGAGTCAGGCTGACTTTTTGGTTCTGCAATTACACCCCCAACGTTTCTCAACAGTGACAGAGATTCCACACTCTCGGAGGATTCAGATCTGCTCCCGAGTGAAGGATTTGACTTCCATCCCTCAGCTTGTTCTGCACAGACTCCCCTGAAGCCCTACAAAATTCAGATGGGAGGCAATCCCACCACATCCCTGCTCCAGCACTCAAAACGGAACAGCATTGTCCCCAAGAGGATCAAGTACTGAGGCATTTGACTCAGTGTAGTATGCTACTTACCAGCTAACAGCATGAGAAAGATAGTGGTCCTACAGCTAAAAGCTGCCCTTCAATAAGATTTACAGGTAAGCTGCAACTAAGCTAATTTTAAACAATGAAGCACCCTTTGAGGTAAGGTGTCTTTAGGGGCAGGGGAAGTTCTTGCACGCACTGTAGGAATTTCACCTCAGTTTAAACACTCTAAAAAGAGTCAGTAAGGTGGAGATGAGATAGGAGCTTCAACCAAGAACTCTGAATGAAGCAAAGAGAGATTTTTTTCTTCCTGCAAGCACTTCATTTCATAAACCTGTGTGTACGATAAGTCAAACTGAAACAAGAGAATTCAAAGACTCCATTCTGGGTTCCAACAGCAGAAAACAAAACTCCAGCTCCTTACTCTTTGCTGTTATATAGCAGAGCTCCACCAACACTGCAAGCATAAAATATCATGTGTCCTCATCTCTTTTCCCTATGGAGCAGATATTCGTATTCCTGCAGGAAGAGGACAGGACTTGTGAGCAAATTCAGGTTAACTCTTCCATATTCCTCTTTCAAATGACAACAGTCACCCTAGAAAGCAGAAGACAAAATCCATCATCTCCCTGAACATCCGACAGGAGACCAGCAGAACTAGCATTTATCGGAACTCCAAAAGGCATTATTTTCAATAGGAATTTCTATTTTCATCAGCATGGTCTTCTTGTAAGGCTGTTTCTACATTTTATCAATCTCTCTAAAACATTCGTGCTCAGCAACCTGGCAATTGTCACACACATTGCACAACCAAGAAAACAAAAGGCCATAGTTTAAGTAAAGTTGGTGCTGAGTCCTCATTAGTCAGGTGTTGGCAGGACTTTATTAATGGCAGTAATTAGTAGAAAAAAAGTTCAATGGTGGCAGTGGAAAATTCCACCACTTAAATATTCATTATTATCGACTCCTCTAGCTTCACAGTGCAAGCTATCTTATTAGCTTCCTTTGGGCCGGCCTCTCAGGTCAGCTCTGCTAGTAGCATTGAAGGTGAAAGGCTGGAAATGTTAAAATTCTTTCAGGAGTCAGCAGAACTATGTGCTAAGAAAAATGAGCACCCCTCAGTTCCCTGAGCATCCCCTTCGGTTCTCCAGGGCATCAGGGCAACCTGAGCATGGCTAACAAGTACTGCTCTTCACTTTGGCCTTTTAATTTACAAACAACAGTAAAGCAGTAAGGAAGGCCAAGAGGAAAATAAAGCACTGATCATAGCAACAATGCACTAAATATAGAAAGATCGCAGATCCATAGTGTGCTCTGCAATCAGTCTAATAGGACTGCTTAAATTAAGAGCAGCAGAGAAATCTGGAAAGTTCTGTAGCAAAGGCCCTTTAAACATCAGGCAGGAAAATTAGAAGATCTAGGACAAAATTCTCAGAGAGTTCTGTGTCCATGGATGTTCAGCTTTGAGACAGGTCTAGATTATCAGAGACACCTGAATGCTTAAACATGCTGAAGTCCATGGGAAGTAGAGGCACAAGCCCTGGTGAATCAAGAACCTGAGGTCTGTTTTTCAAAGCTATTCTCCCATGGAGCCCACTTTTACCTTGGCCCAGCTGTAGAAGATCAAGGCAGTTCAGAGGCACTGTGGTTTGGTGAAATCCTTTGATTCCCAATCAACCAAGGGTCAAATGTTCTGCAACACAAGCAATTCTACCTGAAACCCTTTGCAGTTAGTATCTCAGCTGGCCCATAGTCCAACAGATGTCATACACATTAAATCTATAACCTCCAACATATTCAATATACAGGCACTTCAGACACGTGCATTGAAATTGAATTATCCACTCTTTTTCCCCATAACCTGAGACTTCTGGCCATTTGCAGCTTCCCCTTTGAAACACACTTCCACTCAACAGCTCACAAGCTACAGAGCTAACTAACTGCAGCATGATGGTATTTATCTCCTCTGGGATTTTATTTAAAAAAAAAAAACAAAAAAAAACAAAAAAAAAAAAAAAAAAAAAAACCCCAAATGTCTCAGCTGACAGTAATTCTTCTAACAGCATGAAATTGGATGGATCTATGCCAAACTCTGTCAGCTGGAGGACCTCAGAGTTAAATTCTTTTGGCCCACAGCATTTTTGAGATAGGATCTGTGATTCTTAAAAGCCAGCCAGGTCCTCTGTGGCTTTTTCTCTTACCTATGAACCTGGGATAGTGCTTTGCTGTGTCCTAGTGGTGCCGTATATCATAACACAATAGCTGTTAAGTGCTAGAAGAGCTTTAGGCTGGAGGGGGAAAGCATAAACCTACAGAGAGTTTTATTGCTTAAAGTAAATGGTAGTCTTAGTGTGGCACTTGTAAAAAGAGGCTGAGCAGATCTGACCTTTCTAAAGTCCTGTAACTTTTACTAAGAAGACTATCCCAAACTCAGCTAGCAGTGAGGTAAAGCAAGCTCATGGTACACTACTGCAGCAAAGAGTGGTCAGCTCAAGAAGGATGGTGCTTATTAGAAAAGGCCGGTCTAGGGCTATTTGTAAATAGCTGCAGAAATGCAGTTCTTACAGAAAGCTGTGCTGCATTAAGAAGCCTTCATAAAAGACAAGAAGGCATTTGTTAAGATTATTCCAGTTGAAATATTTCCTCAAATCTAGTTGATTCCACATTTTACCCTTGTAAGTCTCTGTATATGTGAAAGGATTTAAGACAAAGCAACTCCATTTCCCATTGTATAGGATGTCCTGCAATACCTTTCTATTTGTTGTTGTTTGCAATAGCTTTTCATCTTCATGGTGCATAATCTGTTCTCATTTGTACCTCTGCCTTCATCTCTGCTAAATATGGTCTGCCGTAATATTTTGACTTTTTGCTGGAAGGTTGATTTAAATTAAATGTAAAAATGGGAGAGCTTGGAAATCCGCATGGTTCTAGCAAATGAAAAAAGGAGCTTTCCCACTGTCACCTGGGCTGGAAAAGCAACGCTCCCTGCCTGGCATTAGACATGCAGAGCACTGGCAGTAAAGCTCCCGAGGCACCATCTGTGCACATAATAAAGAGCGGTGGGATTTTTGTAACATAAATGATTGAATTTGCTTTCTGCTTCCCTTGCAGTGGGAGTATGCCAGCTATTAAGTGCCATAAGAACTTGCCAGACTACCTTTGAATATAAAATTTATCTTTTCTGATTCATGCCCTCTCCCACCTTTGCAAGTAAAGCTGGTGCTGCTATAGGAAATATTGTAGTCATTTTGCTTAGGCAAAAGTAAGTCTACCTACCTGTCACATCCACCTAAATTAGGAGCATAGTTGTGAACTACAGAAAGCCTGAACTGCTTTCAGGACTTGCCTTATTCTTCATTGACAGTGGGACAAACCTAGAGTGACCACTTGGTCTTAACACCTCTCACAAACCTTTTAAATTTTAGTACCAAATCTGAGCCCTGTGAGAAGGGTGATAGGCAGTACCATCCATCTTTGTCATGCTATGAGCTTCTGACCCTTGATTTACTCCAGCACTTGTCCATCACTTCTCAGGTAAGAGGGGAACTCTGGATCCCCAACATCTGTCTGTACTTTTCTTCTACAAGGAAATAAATCATATTGGTCAGCCACGTGCATCACCATCAGGACCAGAAGCACTCCCTGGTAAAAGTCCCCTTGCTAGACCTCTTTTCATTGGATTATAATACCAAATTTTCTATGAGGTTAGAATCCTATATCTTGAGTGCCTACGTCAGGCTGAAGAAGTTTGAAATAGCTCAGCCAAAATGAGTCAGGTATTTCAGAAAACAAGAGAAAACAAACAAGCAAGCAAACAAAATCATTCCTATGTCAAAAAGATAACCAAACCAGGTAGTGGTGCTTTTACTGGGAGCGTTAGAGCATCTCATCTTGCTGGCAAGAGCATGAAGTGCTAGCAGGGAGCTTTTAAACATGACCATGCAATTAAAGATGATCGTAACGTGTATGTGCACAAGGCAACCAGTTTAATTCTGGCCTCTTCCTAACTCTGTTACGCTTGACCTTTTCCTCTCCTAGTATCTCGAATGTGTTGGTGTGTGGTTATATAAACAAAACACAACCCAATTATGCCCAGGCAAGTCTTTTAACTTTTATGGGACTGTAGGATGTATGTGGTGGGAAAACTTAACCTGTACAAATTGAACAACAAATAGAGGCAGCGGGAGGAACAGCAACGACTGTGGAGTAGAGGCAGCCCTCGCCGGTGCCACGCGTGGGAGCACTGAGGTCTCGCTGAGCCCCAGGCTGCACCCTCGGCAGGCACAGGACTTAAGAAGGAAATAATATGCTGAGTACAGAAGGTATTATGTTGAACATAAAGAACAGGAACATGTCCCATGGCCTCTGAGTAGAAAAGCCGTTTGAGTTGTGCTTAAGCAGGGCCATGGGGAGGGGAACAGAGGTTTTCAATAAGCTGCAGCATCACCTTTATGGCAGCAATGTGCGTGGCATCCACGCTCCTCCACCTCCAGGCCAGCATTAGCTCTCAAGCTAAAGATTAACTGACAGTAACATGTCAGTGGAGGCAATAACCACGACGATAAATACAAGCACACCATTCCAGGAGCTTTGGGAGGACAACCCGCTTCCCCAGAAAGAAAAATTAAATCCAATATGTTAATAACCAATGAGCAAAATGGTCTGAACAAGCAAACCCAGCGCTAGCAGAGGCTTCCTCCCGCCCTGCAGTCCTCGAGGCTGGAGCAAGGGACTCGAGGACGCGCTGCCAGCTGGGACCTCTTGGCTGGCCCCCTCGGCGCGGCACGGCCCCGGCAGTGCAGCACGTACGTGCCACGGCTGCTCCAGGCTTTGGCACAGGAGCTGAAAGAGCAGCGCTGACGTGGCCAGGGGTTGTAGAGCAACAGCAAGTTGTGCAGCTGATGCTGTCCCTGATTTGTGATAAATGGGCTGAATTGTGAGCTCCTTTCTGTTTCCAGGAGAGGAAGGCAAGGGAAAGCAAAGATAGAGAAGAGAAGGAAAATCAACCCAGATTTGTGGTAGCCCACGAACTTCTAACTGGTTTGCTCTAAGAATAACTGTGAGACACTTCAGGTAGACACTACCATGGACAGGACAACTGGCCTATCCCAAGGTCTAATGGTTTTCTTCACTGCAGATGTGCACAGCTGGAATTTTCCACCCTGATCACCCAGCTGGAGACCGTCCTCAAGGAGCATCAGTCACCGGGAGACCACAGCCAAGGTACCCACAGCTACATGCAAAAATTAGGGATAGAAAAACTATTGGGTCTACCTGCTCTCAACTGCTGACAAGATCTCCAAGTCACAGGAGGAGCGAAATCTTGAGGGGGCAGAGAAGACAAGGTGCACTTGAAACCTGCCCAGTTCTGTATGACTTGCATACTGATGGGTGAGAAAATGTTCACTTAGAGAACGTAATGAGGGACACAGAAGATCAAAGATTCATCTGGGACTCGGAGGCAGTGGGACTCACGAAGCCCTGCACAACTAAATAATGCTCTTGTTTCAAAGCTCGTCTCTCCAGCCAAGAGCCGAGAAATACCTTTTTTCCGTGCTTGTCCCAAAAATTGCTGCACCGTGGTCATAACTGGTATGCACACACCAAGCAGTGTCCTTGCAGTGCCTTAGGAAAAGACCCCCTTTTTTCTTCTCCTAAAACTAGCAGACTACCAGGTCTCCCTTCCGCTTCCCCACAGTAATCCCTGTGCTTGGTAAAACCAGCTCTGCACAGGACCCAGTAGGCAGGCCTGGTTATGCTGTAAATAAAGATTTAAATCCACACTAAAAGATTTCTAAAATGCAAACAGAAGAGGCTACTTCAGCTCCCGTTAAGCTTCTGTCCCTGTTAAGCTTCAATGAAGAGCATCAGCACTCCTACACACGCTGGGAAATGCTTTCTTTCCTTGCAGTATCTCTGCTTGCCTCCCTTCTTCTACCCTTCTCCTGCCCGTTGCCAGCCCTGACTGACATTTTTTGTGCTTACTTCATTACTGTATCTCCAGAGAGTTAGGGAGGGGTGAGAGGAAAGAAAGAATGAGAAAAGGGAAAAAATAATTACAACGGGATTTCATCGACAAGCAGAAAAAAAGGAAGTGTCCCTCTGGGTTTGATCAATAATGCAGCACTTGTTATCTTGATCTTCTTAATAAACCACAAGCAACCCAGGTATATTTCTATCTGTGAATCAATTCTTTGCAATGTTTCTATCACAATATAGCCAGTACATGCAACCACACAAAAATAAAATGAAATGGGCTGGTTTATTGATTGTC
Organism: Oceanodroma leucorhoa; assembly: GCA_030449065.1. Classification (NCBI taxonomy): domain Eukaryota; kingdom Metazoa; phylum Chordata; class Aves; order Procellariiformes; genus Oceanodroma; species Oceanodroma leucorhoa. The sequence goes on along the minus strand of JASVER010000123.1, from coordinate 92,590 downwards.
CAAACAAGAAACCTCGTAGTTTGCATAGATTATCAGCAGAGAAGTGCTGCCTGCTTTGCTTCTGTTTAATTACATTTGCTTTGTTTCAGACTTGCTGCACTTCACAGGAGGCAGAACTGGCCCAGAGTTCCTTGTCCCAGAGAAAGTTTAATTACACAGCTAATTATATGGCTGAGTTCGCCTCCTTTCACCTCTTTTTTGTTCCTGTCTTGGAGCCTGCCTGCAAAGTTCATCCTCTCTGACCCACCGCTGCGCAGGCTACGACCACCTACCCAAACCCGTGCCGAGCAGTAGTAATTGCTGGGCTGGGGTCAGTCTGCAGAGTCCTCCCGGGCTGACCTAAAAGCAGCTCTGTGAAGCTGTGCTGACCCTCACGACGGGTAACCCATGAATAAAATGCTCAAAGGCATTTTGAGTTTGGGTATTTTCAGCTCCCTGATGTACCCTGTGGAACACGGCATGCCAGGACCTGCTACAACGGCATGGGTGTAGAAAGCAGCATTTGGTGGACCTGGCCTCAAAGAAGACCTCCCCCCCACCTAACTGCTGAGTGACCTGCAGCAATGCACCCCATGTTAACCACACAACAGAGATAAGGACACCTACCTCACACGTACAGTATGTCCAATGCCAGATTATACTCAGACATCCCCTATATGTAATCAAAGAATGCTTTTATCACCCTAAATTGAATTTCAAAGTCTTTTCTTTTGCTTTTCAATTATCAGTAATGCCTTGAGCCTTCTGTGAAGGAAAATTTCCTTCTGCAAAGGAAATTTAAGAATAAACCAAGTAAAGCCTTCAAGATTTGACAAATGAAGAATTACTAATTTTCAGGTTTTGTGACCATCTGATGAAAACAACAAGCACAGAAGGAGCAAGGTAACATCTCATTGTCTATCGATTCAGATACTTGGCATGATAATGTTTCCTGTGGGTCTGGTGGATCTATGCTGCAGCTTGCATTGATCAAAAGAAGGTCCTAAATTAATTCCCCACCTTTCTTAGGCGTTTACTATAGATATTACTAAGTTTTGAGAAGACAGCCCCTGAATGTATGTAGATGAGCCCCCCTTCCTGCTGAGCAAGCATAACATCCTTCAAGAAAAAATGTAATTAAGTTAGACTTGTGAACGATAATGAGTTCCTATTACACCCCGCTAGGAGTAGCAGCAACATCTGAAAATTATTTTTTGCTGTCTACAACCAAGCAATAGCTCCTTTATTAGAAACAGGGATGGAGCTGATAGCTTGGACTGTTGCAGTTCTAAACTTACTTTAAGACCAAACACGTGTGAAAGATGATGCTGTGGATTAAAGCTCTGTAATAATGCACACAGATAACAGAGCTTCACTCTAGCAGGATGTCCTGGTTCCGGCTGGGACAGCGTTAACTTTCTTCCCAGTAGCTGGAGGGGGTGCTGTGTTTTGGGTTTGGCGGTGAAAGGAATGTTGATGGCCCATTGATGCTTTGGTTGTTGCCAGGTGCACYGACAGCCTCCCCCGCCCTTCAAGGTGCAGGGGGACCTGGGGGGGAGCATAGCCGGGGTGGTTGACCCAGCTGGCCAATGGGGTATTCTATACCATGTGACATCATGCCCAGCTTAAAAGAAACGGAGGGTGGTCGCTCTGTGGGGGGAGCGCACGGTTCGCAGGGTTTTTGGTGCGGAACACGTGGGGTGAGCAGTCGCATTGTGTATCGCCTGTTTTGTATATTCTGTTATTGTTGTTATTATTGTTATTATCACTGTTCTAGTTTGTTTTATTTCCATTATTAAACTGTTTTTATCTCAACCCGCGGGTTTTCCTCCGTGTGCCCTCCCGATCCTCTCCCCCATCCTACCGGAGTGGGGGGGGTGAGCGAGCGGCTGCTTGGTGTTTAGTTGCTGGCTGGGGCTAAACCACGACACAGGACAGTGCTGGAAGTCTCAAAGAATGGCTTACACAAACCCGCTCCTTTCCAGTGTGGTACAGCTCGTTAGCTGCGCTGTAGCCATGCTCAAGCCACACAACAGCCTTGGTCTGACTCTTGTCTCCTGCAGCCACCACTGACCAGTGCCGTGGGGACACGAATAAGCAGAGGACAAGCAGTGAGTCGTCCCTGGGACTGGCACTGGGCTTGCTGCAGCCTCTGGCTCAAGGGCTCGCTGAGCCAGGGCCGTGTCTCTCTAGGATAGGAAGCCCTTTGTGATTTTTCCTCTGTACAGTTTTGCTAGTCAACTTTTTAAACTTAATGCCAGGTGTTCATTTTGCAATGTCCTGTACCCAGGAGCTTCACACCCCGGCAATCCACTGCCTGATGCAAACCCTCCTTTCGGGTTTTCTGAACCTGCTGTTTCAGTCTGAGTCTGCATGGGTTTAGAAGAGGCAGTGAACCTCTCTTCCCAATTCAAGCCACTCCTGATTTTCTCGAGCTCTGCCATAACCTCCCGTCCACCTTTTCTTTTCCAAGTTGGACTCCTTGGCCCCTTTGCCGTTGGTCCCTGGGGGAGAAGCTGCTCTGTGCCCCTTGCCCAGCCCTGCCGGACATCCTGCAGCGGGCAGCCAGACCCGGCTGCAGGGCTCGGAGGGAGGTCAGCAGCGGTTTGCACAGTGCCATAACGAGATCTTCTGTTTCGTTCTCTGTTTCTTCCTTGGTAGTTCCTGACACTTGATACACCTATTCGATTGCTCTTCAGCATCAAGCTTACACTTTCTTAGGGACTCTCTGTTACAAATCCAACATCTCATTCCTCAGGGCACTAGTCACGTCAAGGACCATCAGGCTATAGATACACATATATATATGTATATTCATAAGTATGTATACATATACAGTTAACACTGTTTTTTTCCCCATGTGCATACTTTATATTCAACTACATTGAATGTCATCGGGTACTGTATTACCACTCACTAGTATGAAGTCTTTACACTCAGCCTTTGTTCACTTTGGGAGTTTGTTGGTTTTGGATTTTTTTAAGAACAAAATGGAGAAAACACAAACATTCTGTTGGTCCTTGCAATGCAGGAGAGGGGTTTTTTTTCCAACATAGAAGTAACAGTTTATGTAGGACCCCAAACACACTAGGATGAAAACCTCTTGTGAATTTTATCCAAGAGAGTTCATTGCCTTAATCCTGGATAATCCATATATAATCCTTTTTATAATCTTACTCATCTACTTGCCTCAATAGTTTTCCACAGCAGGGAGTTTACCTTTCATAAAAGGAGTATTTTCCTCTTCCTTTTTTGAAATGCCTTTTACTATCATAGAGGTTTCACATCTGCAAGGGTTCTTCATCCGAATTGAAAATAAATTACCCTTTTTGATGCCTTATCTTGTAAAGGACTAAAGAGTTGTTTTGTTTCCCAACAGGACCCGTGCTCCAGGTGGCTGATGGCTTCTACCAGGTATATTTTGGACCCAGGAATAGTCACCGACCCCTGAAACCCATGAGTATCAAACACATACTGAATAGAGTAGATATATATTCTATATTGAATAGAGTATATTTTATCAGAAGCAAAGCAGTCCACAGTATCCTATAATGATGCTAAAACACTATATTTCAGGGCTGGCCATGATGGGGAGAGACAAGAAATCCTGTCTTCTAGATGGCATCGTATGGGACAATGACATCTTCCAGCTACCTTTTCCAAAACCCGGTACAAAAGAAGTATGCTGAAAACTTTCTCCGAGATGCTGGGACTCAGACTCTGCCAGGCAATATCTGGACCGCCTGGCCAGCCTGCCAGGAAGCCCTTCTGCCAGCCAGGACCTTCATCAGGGAGGGTGCCTGCAGTCTGGGAGACTGCAGGAGGGGCGGGCAGGAGGCGGGCAGGGGCAGAGGGCTGCCCTTCTGCTCACATGCTTTGTGGTCCAGAGGCAGAAAGCCAAGAGAAGTCACAAATGTGGGACTTGAGAGATTTAGTTTTCCAGTCACAGCACTTGCTGGTGTGGCAGACGTGTTGATTTCTGGTTTAAGAATCTGCTTGAATTATCTCTATTGTGCTTAAGGAAACAAGACAGATGTGCATTTTCCTTTTTTTTTTTTTGTGTGTGTGTGAATGATTAAAAAAAAAAGCTACACGGAAAATGTAGCTGCTACATATCACTGCTTTCTCATCCTGACAGAAACAAATCAGCCAGCCTTCAAACTTTTGTTAACCGCTCAGGATGAAGGGTACATAGCATCTCTTCTGAAGTAAATAATGGGAATCTGGCAAATATTCAAGGCAGATATAATACACACAACACAAAACACAACATTAAACTGAATAATCTATTAGCGATCAAAGATCTGGAACCAAATCTACACTCTACAAATAACATGCCAAAAATGAACTGCAAACTGTATACCAAGATGGATAATAACTAAGAGAAATAAGCAAATTTGTCACCAGGATGTGGGTGGTACAGCTGTATTTTTTGCTCAGGGAACCTACAAATTGTAACCCTTAGTGATCACCAAAGAAATCCTATCTTTCATTAAGTGGAGCATCCTCACTTGAAATTCAAATCTCTGTGCTCAGCTACCCTATTTTTCATTTTATTATGAATTTTAGAAAGAACTCCTTTGCCCCAAACCCTGCATGCAATTTCCAAACCACAGGCCAATTACACACAGCTAACGAACGTGGTTGGCACAACACTATACAGTGATGCTGGATCGTGCTAATGAAGAATCTGGTCCTCATGGTGGGTACTGGGGAGCAATAAGATGAGTCCCCCCTTCTCATCCAGTATATATAGTACCACTGAAAATCCCTGAAGTTTTTTAAAGTTGCTGCTAATAAAAGCAGTTTCCTAGCAGTGCTAGATCTTAAACACAAGCAGATCACTTCCAGCTGTTCCTTATCTAATTTCAGTTGTCATCTGACACTGTTCATTTACGGTATATCAATCTAGCTTGGGAATGTTTGAAATATTAATTGCGCAATGGCCTCAGCTTAGGATGCATGCCTGTTTACAGGTATCCAAACTGCTGTGCAGAACAAATAATCAGTGCTTTCCCCCTTAGGGTATGTCTGTGCAGAGCTACTCAAACTAGCTTTAATTGAGCCAGCTTGGGTGCTGTACTGGTTCTGCGCTTCAGCCACGGTAATGAGCTTTGGGAAGACGCAGGATATTTTAGGATCCACTGAGGATCCTGTACAGCCCCGCTTAGTGGTGTGCAGGCACAGCCAGGCCACATCACACCGTGGTTTCTCAGTTTTATTCGTGTCTGTCTGAACCTTCTGATGCTCAGTGCCCACGTGGGTAAGGACGAAGATGCTGTTAATAACCCCTCTACCCTGCTATCAGGCGGAGGAGCTGCCTGGGACGTAGGAGGGTGCTGCTGGCATCAGTGCCAGGTCAGGGTGGGCTGCCTGGTCGGTACTTGCCCAGGTTTCCAGCAGGTTTTACAGCCAGTGCTGAGCTGCTCCAGCTCTGTGATTAGCGGCACATTTAACTCCAGCTCACCCACCCAGCTCACAGTCCCTGCGTGGCAAACCTGCCCTCTCTTTTTGTCTCGTCCCTTCACAGCAAGGCTGGAGCATGTAAAACCTAAGAAAAGCACAGAAGGCTGTGCTCCATCTAAAACAGACGGGGCAGCAAGAACAGGCCCTTCCTGGAGGCACCCAACAACAAGACACCTGACAGAGCTTTGCCCTATCCCACTTCTTGCTGAGGCCTGTGACTATCACTACATCGGTGAGAAAACAGGGGCTTTGCACAAGCCAAGCCCCACAGTACAGCTCGTGTGGCAGTGCACGAGGCTGCATCTCCCTCATACATCTTCCTGACTGCCTCTCGCCATGCCCCAGCAAGCCTTTCCTTGGTTTTGCCTTTTGGGGAGAGGTGTCAGGGTTTGGGGGGAGAAGAGGAGCCAGAGAGACAAGTCCCACTCTGCTGTATCAACAGCACTGCAGCTCTGCCCAAATGCACCATGAAATACCAGCGTGGTGAGACGCAGGATTCGGCCCCTCCTGCACCCGCGTCTTTCCCTGATGAGGCAGAATTGAGGAGCCAGTCAATGAATACACGCAAAGATGAACACACATGCACTAAAAGCTGTCATTTAAATGCCTGGAAAATAGCCTAATTTCTGCATACTCTGGCTGCCTATTGCCGAGATGCTGGAAGAAGATGGGCCAGTGATTGACAAAGTGAGACATTAACTCCATCAAGCAGATGGAGAATGGCATAATTATGAAAATAATAACAGTGATTGGCCGAGATATGACAAAAAAAACCCTGTAGGAATTATTTACGTTTAGGGTTGTTGGGGCCTAATTTATTCTAGTGTTTGAACAGCAAGAGAAAACACAGAAATCACAGCTCCTGAAACAGCCTGTGTCAATGCTTATAATAGGTAATATAGCCCAGAACAACGGCTACCAGCTGGAGTGGTTTAATCGCGTCTCCTGATGAATGAAATTAACCTTTATTTGGGGCTGATATGCGCATGTCATCCAACAGCATTTCTCGAAAGGCTCACGCTTGCTTCTGTTGCAGTTAATGGCTTAAATGAGTTCGCTGTCGTCTGGAGCAAGCCGAGCTCGCGTGCACCGGGATGCCAGATAAGAGGAATTAAGCTGTACCCAGAAGACCAGCTCTGGAGCAATTCAAGTCCCTCATCAACAAACAATTTGCAGGGAGATGGGGAAAGATCGATAAAGGAGTTAGTTTTGAATAAAAAGAAGACACATGCTGCGATTCTGGTTGTGCCTCCGTGTTTCAAGAGGGGCAAATCTGGCCACATATTTGTGGTGGCCGGCCAGGAAACCGGTGACCTTCCTAAATAAAACACTCTCATCTAGGAATTGAAATATGACTGTGAAGATTGTTGTGCTGCCAGGAACACTTACATTTTTCATACTTAACCCTAAACCTTTTCACCTCTCTGAAGTTTTTCATCAATTTCCCTGCCACATTCGCTATTTGTCAAAGATAGTTGGCCCCATGACACCCCGCTTTCCGTTCCTGGAGGCAGCAGCCTTACCTGGGGTGTGTGGGATCAGCTCTGTACGTGCAGACCTGCCCTCTCTCCTCGTCCTGCCGGGCTCTCTCCTCACTAATTGCTTCCCCATCCTCCCAGCCCCCTCGCCTGGATGAAGGGTGTTTTGGGATTTAACCACACTTTTTTATCCACAGGACCCCTGCCCCATTTGCAGCGCAGGATAGACAGTGCTCGGGGAACAGGAGAGTTATTCAGTGCTTAAATTCATTCTCATTCAGTGAGGAACCTCTGCCTTATTTACTGCACCCCTCCACCCACCGCACTTGATTATTCCTGGTCTTTCCAGGGGTGTTCATCATTCTGCCTCACAGATGTTAACCAGCCACTCTCTGCCTCTTCCCAAGAGAAAGCAGAAACCTGCTCTTGCCCTTGTTGCAAGCGGGGAAGCCAAGGCAGAGGGACACCCCCGATGCCTGGAGGAAACCAACTGCAGAGCTAGAAATCAAGCCTACGGAGATGCTCCCCACCTCCCTGGCTGTGCCCCGTCAGCGGCAGCCTCGTTCCCCAGGGGATGACCACCACTTTGGGTACCAGATACCCCCTCAACATGAGGCAGGGGCACACAGCTTCACCAGCAATGAACCCAGCATCACCTGCCCTATTTTTCTACACTCCTCCTCCTTTTCGATACAAATTGCTCATAAAGCAATTCCTTTGCTGTTCAATCTCGATACCCTTCCATGGCACCACCACTCTTACTCTGGGCAGGGTCATGGGAAGGAACAGCGCAGAGTCAGTGACTACAGGATGAAATGGATAAGCTAAAATGGAGCATTTCTGGATTTCCAGTGTTTGCCTCCTCCCAGCCTCAGCTGCCACCACTCTTCATCCAAGACAGGCTTCAGTTCCACCTATTGCTAGGAACCAAAGTCCTCCTGTACTAAAAAAGAACATGGAATTTGGGAAACGGATTCATCCACATGCTCCCCAGCAACCCCACACCTTTCTGCTCAGAGCAGCTCTCAAATAAGTGCCTCTAGCCCCGTCCTGCACCCCAGGCACTGAGCCCTGCCTATGCGCTGCCTCCAGCCCCGAACCCTCCTGGGTGTGGGGGAGAGGGGCTGCCCTCCTCCAAGGCTGGCTGAAAGCAGATACCAGAGGAGCTCTTAAATTCAATGTTTCAGGTCTTCCTGATGCAACAGCCTCAAGTTCAGCTGTGGCTGCAAACTTTCTGAAGCCGAGCAGATCCCACGGTGAGCAGCCTGCTGCCGGGGCCAGGGAGGCAGCCCCCCTGCTCGGCGGTGTGCAGCTCACGCAGCGGCAGGGTGTGGAAGGGGGAGAAGGGCAGGAAGAGTTAAAAGAAAAAGTGAAAAACACTGCTATGAAATGGTCTTTTATAAGCCCCCTATCATGCTCAGACACAAGCCTTGGTAAATTAACTGGAGTCTTGCTGTAGAAGAAATCTGCAGCAACCTAACACAGAGCCCTGGTGTAGGCTGTTGCACCCGAACAGAAATGAGCAGTGACCACAGTACTTATGCACTAGTTTAAGTAATTCACAATCACTTCATGCAGCAGCATCCGGGGCTTTGTCGAACTCCAGATTCTGCCACCCAAATCGTTTTGAGCCAGTTCCAACAGAGGTAAGAAACTCCGGCAAAGTTACCCCTTAGAGACATATCACGGTGCCTGCAAAAATCATAGTGCATTTGCTAGATCTATACCTGCTCCACAAACGAGGAGAGAGCTGCAGCCATCCATGGCTGTCAGTCTGCTGCCCTTCAGAAGCAGGGAATTCACTCAATACACAATTAAAGAAAAAATCTTCATTTTTGTCTGAATTTTTCCCCGGTTAGGTTGTTGTGTTTTGCTCCATTTTATTTAAGGCAGGAAAAAAAAAAAAAGTATTAATTACATGCTGCCAAGATCTTTGGAGAAAAATTCAATATTATCTTTCACTGTGAAGAAGAAATTAATCAAGGCTCCATTCCAAATCCAGCAGCAGTCCTGACTTTGACGTGCCGAGGAAAATAATAACTTTCAGCACATACTAATTGTCTTGTTAACATGGATTATGCAGCCAGCCAAATAAATGTCATTCACACTTTTATGAGGAAGAGCATAAATCTAAAAATCGGAAATGCATAATATTTTGTAATCTTTTCTTTTCTCCCCATTCTGCATTCATAGCCTAAATATATTTACATTTTTAATCCATGCAAACAAAGCAAGACTCTGCTGGAGACTTTTGAAACCTCCCAGGGGTCCCAAGCTCAAGGTGATCAGATTTTTAAAATAACAAGCTTGGTTCCCACATAGCCTTAAAACCAGTTTATACTTTCTTGGCACTGCAAAGCAGTTTTGAAATGGGGATAATTTACACTCAATTTAATTTACACTAAGTCCCCTTCACACTGCTGGCGCAGTACAAACAAGCACTGGGGCTAGCCTACGCAGGGAAGCGAGCATGCTGAATGCTCATTTCGTTCCTCTGCAGGGGAGGGATGGGTCCAGGAACCGAGGAACAAAGCCGGGGTGGTTTCCCCAGTTGAGATGACCACCAGGCTGGTACCTCCCTTGGTTTAACCCATCTCCCTCCCAGCAATGCAATAGCTACTGCCACTTACATGAAGAATGGTGAATTTTCTCTTTCGAAGTCCTCGCCATACCATCGCCTTCACTTCATGCCAGGAAAAAGGGAGAGGCAGAGGTGACGTGACTTGCAAAGCCACCCAGCAGTGCAGGGTCTGGCTAGCAATACAGCCCAGGGCTCCTGGCTCCTGCCCAGCACACCAGCAGCCAGACCCTCCTGAAAGGCAAAACGATTGTTTAACTGAAGGAAGGAAAGGCCAAACAAGGAGATTTAGACTAACGCAGGACACTGATAAACTTCACTCATTAACGTTGTCTCTGTAGTTATTAAAATTCAGCATTCATCCCTCCCCCATAGATCAGGTCCTGGAAAAGTAGCACCCACCAAGGGGATCCACAGCGCAGCCTGGTTTCTGACCTCCCCGGCACAAATTGGGTTTCTTGACAGGAACTGTTCGTTGGGCTTTCTTCCATCTTACAGCAGCCTGGCAAACAGCACAGCTCTGGCCCAACCCTGGGCTAAAGCTCAGGGCGACGAGCCCTGGCTCCCTCTCGCCAGCCTGTTCCCATGCAGGATTATCCTTCCCCAGCCCCAGCACGGCCACAGCCACACCAGTGCTCGCTACACGCTAATCTGGCTTCTGACTTGGGTACCTCTTCTAACACTGCTCCTTATCGCCCCGGTCTGACGGGATGACTTTAATCACTAGTATCCCATTTTTCCTGATCTCTTCTGCTCTGGCTGGCCAGTGTCAGCAGCGACAGCACTCCCAGCAGGTAGTGGGATGGACCACATTGAAGCTGTCCACTGCACAACTACCCTTCTCCATCTCGGCAGCCGTCCCACTCTGTACACACACCATTGCCACTAACCTAGTCCAAACCTGCCACACAAGCCGCACTGTGTTGTGGGAATCTTTTTAGAAAGCAATGGATGTGTTTAACTACTGAACTTATGAATTATGAGAAAAGATGAGAAACTGAAGCTGCACAGAACACCTGCTGCAGCTTGAAAGTTAGCAAGAAGGAGTTCACACACTGATACTGAAGCTGCTGGTATGCCAACCCAATTAGTGAGTGTCTATATCTAATGCTGCTGGTATGTCAACATAATTACTGAGTGCCTATTTTTAAGCAAATTATTA